>CAXKVI010000029.1:0-674678 GCA_964058755.1 Campiglossa producta | reverse complement strand
AGCACTACTTAATTACGGTTATTAAACGGGAATTATCTGCGCAAATGATTTTAAATTTAGAATCGAATTGAATTGTTTTCGAGGGTGGTAGTGCTAACTTGACCGTCAAGTTAGCACTACTAGGGGTTATTTTTAAAAAAAATCGAGAAAAAAAATTTTTCAATTTTTTTCATTAGCACTACTTAATTACAGTTATTAAACGGGAATTATATGCGCAATTGATTTTAATTTTAGAGTCGAACTAAATTGTTTTCGAGGGTGGTAGTGCTAACTTGACCGTCAACTTAGCATTACTAGGGGCTATTTTTAAAAAAAATCGAGAAAAAAAATTTTTAAATTTTTTTCATTAGCACTACTTAATTACAGTTATTAAACGGGAATTATCTGCGCAAATGATTTTAAATTTAGAATCGAATTGAATTGTTTTCGAGGGTGGTAGTGCTAACTTGACCGTCAAGTTAGCACTACTAGGGCTTATTTTTAAAAAAAATCGAGAAAAAAAATTTTTCAATTTTTTTCATTAGCACTATTTAATTACAGTTATTAAACGGGAATTATATGCGCAATTGATTTTAATTTTAGAGTCGAACTAAATTGTTTTCGAGGGTGGTAGTGCTAACTTGACCGTCAACTTAGCATTACTAGGGGCTATTTTTAAAAAAAATCGAGAAAAAAAATTTTTCAATTTTTTTCATTAGCACTACTTAATTACGGTTATTAAACGGGAATTATCTGCGCAAATGATTTTAAATTTAGAATCGAATTGAATTGTTTTCGAGGGTGGTAGTGCTAACTTGACCGTCAAGTTAGCACTACTAGGGGTTATTTTTAAAAAAAATCGAGAAAAAAAATTTTTCAATTTTTTTCATTAGCACTATTTAATTACAGTTATTAAACGGGAATTATATGCGCAATTGATTTTAATTTTAGAGTCGAACTAAATTGTTTTCGAGGGTGGTAGTGCTAACTTGACCGTCAACTTAGCATTACTAGGGGCTATTTTTAAAAAAAATCGAGAAAAAAAATTTTTCAATTTTTTTCATTAGCACTACTTAATTACAGTTATTAAACGGGAATTTTCTGCGCAAATGATTTTAAATTTAGAATCGAATTGAATTGTTTTCGAGGGTGGTAGTGCTAACTTGACCGTCAAGTTAGCACTACTAGGGGTTATTTTTAAAAAAAATCGAGAAAAAAAATTTTTCGATTTTTTTCATTAGCACTACTTAATTACGGTTATTAAACGGGAATTATCTGCGCAAATGATTTTAAATTTAGAATCGAATTGAATTGTTTTCGAGGGTGGTAGTGCTAACTTGACCGTCAATGTTAGCACTACTAGGGGTTATTTTTAAAAAAAATCGAGAAAAAAAATTTTTCAATTTTTTTCATTAGCACTACTTAATTACAGTTATTAAACGGGAATTATATGCGCAATTGATTTTAATTTTAGAGTCGAACTAAATTGTTTTCGAGGGTGGTAGTGCTAACTTGACCGTCAACTTAGCATTACTAGGGGCTATTTTTAAAAAAAATCGAGAAAAAAAATTTTTAAATTTTTTTCATTAGCACTACTTAATTACAGTTATTAAACGGGAATTATCTGCGCAAATGATTTTAAATTTAGAATCGAATTGAATTGTTTTCGAGGGTGGTAGTGCTAACTTGACCGTCAAGTTAGCACTACTAGGGCTTATTTTTAAAAAAAATCGAGAAAAAAAATTTTTCAATTTTTTTCATTAGCACTACTTAATTACAGTTATTAAACGGGAATTATATGCGCAATTGATTTTAATTTTAGAGTCGAACTAAATTGTTTTCGAGGGTGGTAGTGCTAACTTGACCGTCAAGTTAGCATTACTAGGGGTTATTTTTAAAAAAAATCGAGAAAAAAAATTTTTCGATTTTTTTCATTAGCACTACTTAATTACGGTTATTAAACGGGAATTATCTGCGCAAATGATTTTAAATTTAGAATCGAATTGAATTGTTTTCGACGGTGGTAGTGCTAACTTGACCGTCAAGTTAGCACTACTAGGGGTTATTTTTAAAAAAAATCGAGAAAAAAATTTTTCGATTTTTTTCATTAGCACTACTTAATTACGGTTATTAAACGGGAATTATCTGCGCAAATGATTTTAAATTTAGAAACGAATTGAATTGTTTTCGAGGGTGGTAGTGCTAACTTGACCGTCAAGTTAGCACTACTAGGGGTTATTTTTAAAAAAAATCGAGAAAAAAAATTTTTCGATTTTTTTCATTAGCACTACTTAATTACGGTTATTAAACGGGAATTATCTGCGCAATTGATTTTAAATTTAGAATCGAATTAAATTGTTTTCGAGGGTGGTAGTGCTAACTTGACGGTCAAGTTAGCATTACTAGGGGTTATTTTAAAAAAATGAAAAACGGTAATTTTTTGGATTTCACGGTGTGTTAACGGTTAAAAAGCGGGAAT
The DNA here is from genome assembly GCA_964058755.1 of Campiglossa producta. Taxonomy (NCBI): domain Eukaryota; kingdom Metazoa; phylum Arthropoda; class Insecta; order Diptera; family Tephritidae; genus Campiglossa; species Campiglossa producta. The sequence goes on along the minus strand of CAXKVI010000029.1, from coordinate 672,220 downwards.
TAATCCCATATAGTAATATTAATTTTTTCAAAGTTGTAGTGCTAACTTGACGGACATTAAGAATTTCCCCGAGAACATTGTTTAACAAAAAAAAAAAAAAACATTTTACTTCCCAAGAAGTGACTTCACGGGTCGATTTGCAGGTCGATTTTGGTCTTTCCGACCGGTAAATAGCAATATTATCATCCACAACCTGTATTTGTGCGACCCTGTATTTTATCCGCTGCTGGTTAGCAGTGTAGACTGTATATCTAACGGATTGAATCTGCTGAACGCTTAAATATGCAGTTGCATAACATTTTAAACCAACACACCGAAAAAATTGTATTTAAACCTTTACAAAGGCAATTTCAAATGCGCGGGAGTAAGTGGTTCCCTCCTTTAAATTGAAAGCGATTCGTTTCTCGCTGCGCCAACTAGACACACAAGGAATCACAAATCGGTATCCACTTCGTGCTTCCATCTGAGTGGTGTTCTTTCTCTTTTCGTTTTCACCAATAAGAATACCTTCTAAAGGTGGTGTTCACCATGAATAAAGAGGCAATCGAGCCCCTTAAAAGGTGCAATGGCTTAGTACACTACAGTGTAGGCCAGATCGTTATCCACGTATATCGTGGCGATGCTCAGCGCGCTGCCTTCTCGGCTACCCCGGGGGAGTCGGAAGACGGAATACTGGAAGAGGAAGCGAAGGAGTCCGACGCGGAAAGCATAATATCCGTCGCTTGGCGAAAGTGCTGTGAACAACTCGGAGATGGACGACAGCCTACAGTACGAGGAAGTCCTAGACGTTACGGTGGTAGCAGCCAACGCTGAGCGATTAACATCTAACGCTACAGACAGCAGGACTCCCGCAACGCCATATCGGGCAGCTAATCGGAACAACTCATCGTTGATAGACAACCTCCGGGATGGGGCAAACCTCAACGATATGGGGACGGCAGGGAAGTCTGTGCGCTCTCATGTTGGTGGTGCTTCAGATTAATCTGCACAAATCTAAAGTGGCCTCGGCTGCTTTAAGTAGTCGTCTTTCTAAAGGCGACGTGGATGTGGTCCTCATCCAAGAACCCTGGGTCAATAGCTCGAAAATTGGCGGATTGGGGACTAAGGGCTTCAAGCTCATTCGAGCCAGCGAGGGGTTATTTTTAAAAAAAATCGAGAAAAAAAATTTTTCGATTTTTTTCATTAGCACTACTTAATTACGGTTATTAAACGGGAATTATCTGCGCAAATGATTTTAAATTTAGAAACGAATTGAATTGTTTTCGAGGGTGGTAGTGCTAACTTGACCGTCAACTTAGCACTACTAGGGGCTATTTTTAAAAAAAATCGAGAAAAAAAATGTTTCAATTTTTTTCATTAGCACTACTTAATTACAGTTATTAAACGGGAATTATCTGCGCAAATGATTTTAAATTTAGAATCGAATTGAATTGTTTTCGAGGGTGGTAGTGCTAACTTGACCGTCAAGTTAGCACTACTAGGGGTTATTTTTAAAAAAAATCGAGAAAAAAAAATTTTCGATTTTTTTCATTAGCACTACTTAATTACGGTTATTAAACGGGAATTATCTGCGCAAATGATTTTAAATTTAGAATCGAATTGAATTGTTTTCGAGGGTGGTAGTGCTAACTTGACCGTCAAGTTAGCACTACTAGGGGTTATTTTTAAAAAAAATCGAGAAAAAATATTTTTCAATTTTTTACATTAGCACTACTTATTAAACGGGAATTATATGCGCAATTGATTTTAATTTTAGAGTCGAACTAAATTGTTTTCGAGGGTGGTAGTGTTAACTTGACCGTCAAGTTAGCACTACTAGGGGTTATTTTTAAAAAAAATCGAGAAAAAAAATTTTTCGATTTTTTTCATTAGCACTACTTAATTACGGTTATTAAACGGGAATTATCTGCGCAAATGATTTTAAATTTAGAAACGAATTGAATTGTTTTCGAGGGTGGTAGTGCTAACTTGACCGTCAAGTTAGCACTACTAGGGGTTATTTTTAAAAAAAATCGAGAAAAAAAATTTTTCGATTTTTTTCATTAGCACTACTTAATTACGGTTATTAAACGGGAATTATCTGCGCAATTGATTTTAAATTTAGAATCGAATTAAATTGTTTTCGAGGGTGGTAGTGCTAACTTGACGGTCAAGTTAGCATTACTAGGGGTTATTTTAAAAAAATGAAAAACGGTAATTTTTTGGATTTCACGGTGTGTTAGCGGTTAAAAAGCGGGAATTAATCCCATATAGTAATATTAATTTTTTCAAAGTTGTAGTGCTAACTTGACGGACATAAATTCTTAAGGATTTTTAAGAGTATCACTCCCGATACTATGTTGTTGTCGATGCTATCGATGTCTGATGTAGTAAATAGTCCGTTTTACTTAAATAAAAAGATGAAGGAATCAAAAAATGTTTTCATCTGCCCAAGTTGAGTCCACAAATAAAAATACAGACAGGTTCTGCAATTCACTTTCGAGTGAATTTGACAAATATTTCACAAAATTTAACTCTGAGGTGAATGTTGTTGTTGTAACGGCCAGGAGCGGTTCAAGGATGGGTGGGCTTCCGGGCTTCAACTCATGCTCGCGAACGATCAATAATATGCGCCCGTTCCAAGGTGTTAGGGTTAAGAAGCACTACCTGTCATGCTGAGCTAGTGAAGGGCAAACACACTGGAACATAAGGGGGTGGTACACGTATACCATAATATACGTGTGCGTGACATATTATTAATATGTCAGACAGGGTCACCCCGAGTGTATTGCTCTTGGCCGGGTCGATATAAGAAAACGGCCCGGCACAAGTACTGGTACCGTTCTCGTAGAATCGGCAATACAAGAAACTAGCCGTGTAGGCCATGTAGGTCATTTAGCGTTACCCAGAGTGACCATAACTTTTCACTGAAACAAAAAATTGGGGTGTAAGAGTAGGTCGCCTCCCCGTTGGTGCACCCTGAGTAACGCTAAATGAGAACGATACCAGTACTTGTGGTGTGCACATCATGCCAAAAAGACCCGGGCCGTTTTGTGATATAGACCCGGCCAAGAGCAATACACTTGGGGTGACCCTGTCTGACATTTAGGCAGGGATACACCTCGTTACAACAACAACACCAACAACAACATTAAAAAATCGCGGTATTTGCTTCCTTTAGGGGTCAACTGCTAATAAACTAGATTTTGCTTCTCTGCGGAGATATTTGCAATCAAAGTTTCAAAATATCAAGTGGTTGTTGTAATTTTATTAGGCTGTCCCTAAAGTGCAAAAAAAGTCGCGCCGTGGCGGTAGCCACGGTTATGTCACACGTCCGGACTTGGGATGGCGTAGCCAGGGTTATCTATATATATAAAATTGGATGTATGTATGTGTGTATGTATGTATGTATGTGGCTTATGGACTCGAAAACTACTCGGCCGATTTTGTTGAAATTTTGGGGATAGATTAGTAGGAGCCTGGAGAGTGATGGTAATACCTTGGATTTCTAAGATATCATCCGTTCCTTCGATGTCGGTATCAAATAGATGATACTGTACAGAGTTGTGCGTTATGAACGCTGGACCACCTCCCAGACCTCCTGTTACTCTATGACGGTCTTTCCGGTGGATGTTATATCCGCCATAGGTAATGAGGTCCGACCTAGGACTCCGCTTGGTTTCTTGGACTGCGGCAAGTTTTATGTCATATTGCGTCATCAAATTAGTTATCTCTGCGATCTTACCAGTTAATCCGTTACAGTTGTGCTGTAAGATTTGGAAGGGCGCCGGTGGGGTCGATGTCGAGTTAACCATAGGCGTGAGAGACGGATGTGTTCGCACAGGTGTTGGTAGGCTAAGACCAAGGCTGTGCCTCAGCCTAGTTAGCTGTGGACCTGGTGTAACCGGGTTGGCTGGCGTCGTAGGTTGAGGTGTGTTACAGCATGGTGCGATGAACGCATCCGTCCAGAGGTTCCGGGTGTGATGTAGAAACAGAGAGACTGGTGCTCGGAGTTACTCATGTCTAAACTGCTCCGATGGGAGCGAGAGTGTTGAGCTGCTGCGCATGATGTTGACGCCATAAGGCACGAGCAACAGTCTGGAGTTTGTGTGGCGGGTATAGCAGAAGTGCTGCTAGTCGTTAAGACATTATTATTATTATTATTATTATTATTAGTATTGATACTAGAAAGTGGCGGTAGGGGTGCGCTTGAACGGCGCTTACCGCGGGACGCCCGAGGGCGCAAACAACAAGGGTCCACGAAAGTACGGGGTCTGTGGATGTTAAGGTTAAGCCCTGAACATCCAGATTTATGGAGCCATCTCTTACACGAGAAGCATTGCACAGAATGCGACCGTTTAATATATATCTTTTTGCAACAGACACTGCATATCCATTCTTTTGGTCCGGCGTTCGGCTCAACGCCCGCCCGTATAAAATATAACCCAGGGCTACGCCATCCCAAGTCCGGACTTGTGACATAACCGTGGCTACCGCCACGGCGGACTTTTTTTGGACGTTTTTAGGGTCAGCCTTTAGGGGTCAACTGCTAATAAATTAGCTAAAATTATGTGATATAGCTCAAAAGACGGGGTTCGGCCTCAGGATCACGAATCCGGAAGCGCTTTTTTAATATTTTGCTTCTCTGAAGAGATATATTACATCTGGCAACCTTGGTGTGTGTGAAAACAACTTTGCGCGGTCCACTTGAATATCTACTTGTTTCCATTGAACAAAGTAGTTTATATGCGTGACATATAAAATCTTGCGCTCCGCTGATCTCAATTATTATTTTTGAAGAAGTCTGCATAATTGGTGCACCTGCAGTTTTTGCTTTTGCTTTGTTTCTCGCTCTTCGTATTGCTTGAATCACTACACACAAGCATACCATACTAAACGCAGCGCCATCTGCCATCTGATAGCACTACTACAACACCTATTGCCTGTGCTGCCACTCCGTTATTTTGCGCATTCACCTGAGGTATTTTTATTATTTTTCAATTGTAATGGAAGACATATTTGTAAATGCTGGAAAGCGCCGTAACGACGATGCAAACGAGACTGGGGGTGAAATCGTAACCAAGGCTCCGCGTCTTAGTGTCTCATCCCCGAGTCTATTTACCAACTTGGATGTTCGTTTCGCCAAGTTCACTGAGGTGTTGTCCAAACAAATTGTGGACTCTGAAAGAAGACAAATTGCCTTTGTCTGTGCGAAATTGGAGGACAAATTCAAGGGATGGAAGCAAGAGTTGTTACAAGACCTGAATGTGTTGAGCGAAAGAATAACTCGTTTGGAAAACGCGTTCGATCATATCGAGCTCCTTGAAGGTGAATTAGCAACAATGAAGCAAAACATGCTAAAGCAACAAAACGAAATTGGTAACCAAATTGCTTCTTGCGAGGTTAGTGTCACCGGAATTCCTTATCAGGAAGGAGAGGATCTGCATACCATCTACAACACCTTATGCACCAATATAAATATACGGCCTCCTTCTCTTAAGGGTATTTTTCGGCCACGCAAGCTGAACGACAGAGCACTAGATCCGGCTGTGATAATTAAGTTTCACACACCATCTGATCGAAATCATCTTTTAAAATCAATTGCGAATTTCAGGCGTTCAGGAAATAATACGAATAAAGCTCTAAAACTAATTCACGTGGGCATAAATTCCGAAGCACCAATTTTCGTGAACGCATCGCTCACGAAATCCAACTATCAAATATTTAAAGCAGCGATACGCCTCAAGAAAAGAAAAAAGGTATCTTCGGCGTCTACTATAAGGGGCGTCGTTCACATCAAAATCAAAGCCAACGACAGTCCCGTAAAAGTAGTTAGCTTAGAATCTCTCGAAGCTATAGTCGAAGCCGATGCTGGTAGCGGGAATTCCTTTCGTGACGACGGCACGCAACTTGCGAGTACTGTCATTGACAGTCACCAAGGATGTTGATTTTTATTTTTATACTCTTAATTTTTATATTTATATTTTTAATCATACTTTATGTTGTCATTGTTATTATTCTACCTATTTCCTCCTTATCTTTATCCTCACTCAAACTTTCAAATGTCTACTAAGTTTTCATTAGCTAAATGCAGTGCACTGTTACGCATAGCATGCAAACGAGCTAAAGGACTAAAAATTATTCATATTAATGCACAAAGTTTATACAAGAAATTTGATGAGTTAAAATACTTGTGCGAAGGGTCCGATATTGATTTAATATGCATATCTGAAACCTGGTTCACTTCAAACCATACCAATGACCTAGTTAAATTAAATGGATATCAACTGTTTAGGGCTGATAGAACTAGTCGTGGTGGTGGTGTTGCTATATATGTTAAATGTGGGTTGTCGTGTAAATTTTGCTGTAGTTCTAAACCTGGTGACCCCGTCGAGTATGTGTTCGTTGAGGTATTTTCCCAAAATAACAATAAGTTTCTTATCGGCTGTGTGTACCGTCCCAATCGCCAAGTTAATTTCAGCGGTTTCATTGACTTCCTACAACTTCTACTCATAAGTTATAATAACATAACAATAGCCGGAGATTTTAACTGCAACCTACTCATGGATTCCAGCTTAAAGTTAAGTATGGAATCGTTGGGACTCTTTCCAACCAAATCAACACTACCAACTCACTTCACAAACTCCAATTCGTCCTTGCTTGATTTATTCTTCGTAAACGATCTTCAGAAACTTCTCCACTATAGCCAATTTTCCGCAAGTTGCTTCTCAAAACACGATCTAATATTCTTAATTTATGATTTTCAAACATCATGCGAATCAACTTCGTTTACTTATCGTGATTTCAGAAACATAGATTACAGTTCTCTTGCTCCAGAAGTGGAGTCAGTTGATTGGGGTGTGATTCGCACGTTGGCATCGGTTGATGATCAGACTCTGTTCCTCCAAAGCAAAATAAATTGGCTCTTTGATAACCACGTTCCTGTAAAACTCAAATCAGCTAGGCATAAAACTTGTCCTTGGTTTAACGCCAACCTCAGTCACTTAATTCACCAGCGTAACTATGCTTACTCCCGCTGGAAACGTTACAAAACTGAGGAAACGCATAACTGCTTCAAAGCCGCCCGGCTCGCTGTAAACAAAGCCACTCGGTTGGCTAAGGAAAATTATTACAAGGATAGGTTTAGCTCTGCTGTGAATTCACAAGAAACATGGAAAAAGATAAAGGAAATTGGGATAGGTAAATCCAAAGAAGAGTCATCTGTCCTCCCTGATGTCGATGTGAATGATTTAAATTCTAACTTTGTTAACCTGCCTTTACCTACCCTTAATATCAATACTGTTAATTATTGTGTTCGTAACAACATAAATGTTAGTCCTCTTGACTTTGTTCGTGTTGATGATTGTGACGTGGTGCAAGCCATACTCTCTGTGAAGTCTAATGCTATGCGTTTTGATGGTATATGTGTTAAGTTTTTAAAAATTATCCTCCCTAAAATACTTCCCTATGTAACATATTTGATCAACTCAATCCTGACGACCTGTGTTTTCCCGACATGCTGGAAAGCTGCTAAAGTCATCCCAATCCGGAAGTCGAATAACGAGTATAGACCTATAGCCATTTTACCATTTCTGTCGAAGGTTGTCGAGCGAATCATACATTGGCAAATTACAACATATGTTCAGAACAACAAGCTTCTAACTGAGAGTCAGTCGGGTTTCAGATGTAAGAGAAGTTGCACGACAGCACTATTATCTGTGATAGAAGAAATCCGTGAGCGAGTTGATGATAATTGGACTGCGTTTTTAACACTTCTTGATCACTCGAAGGCGTTTGATTTTGTCGACCATGCCCTGCTCTGCCAGAAGCTTCAAAATCTTTTTAATTTTTCCAACCATTCTACTGATTTTATCAGATCATACCTTGGCGGCAGAACTCAGGCCGTATGTATCGGTAGTAAAAAATCTGATTTTTTGAGCGTCTCAAGAGGTGTTCCTCAAGGTTCAATCCTTGGGCCTCTGTTATTTGCTTTATATATAAACGACTTGCCCGATGTTCTTCAGTATTGCAGCGTTCATATCTATGCTGATGATGTACAATTATATATATGTTGTCCTTGTGATCGCATCAGCTCGTGTATTACTAATTTAAATTATGATTTGAAACAAATTGGCTTGTGGGCTTCTATGAATGGCTTATGTCTCAACCCGAAAAAATCTAAATGTATTGCTATTTGTAGAAAGCTGTTAGATACAGATGGCTTAGACAAAGTTACTTTTGAGAGTTCAGTGATTGAATACGTTGATACAGCAAAAAACCTAGGTATAGTATTTAACAAAACATTGACATGGAAAGATCACATTTTTCGCACAGTAGGAAAAGTGTATGGTATGCTCCGTATACTATGGTTAACACAGTACTACACTCCACTGCATGTAAGACTACTTTTAGCGAAAGCGTACTTAATACCTACGCTCCTATATAGTTGTGAGATTTTTTCAAGTTGTGACTATGTAAGCAAGATGAAATTAAATGTTGTTTATAACAACATTGCTAGATATGTATTTGGCCTAAAAAGGTTTGACCACGTCTCATTCTACGCTAAAAAGTTGCTTAACATTTCTTTTGATAATTTACTAAAAGTGAGAACGCTAACTGCTCTTCACAAAATCATTTATACGAAGGAACCTCTTTATCTCTATAGTAGACTTTTTTTTCTCCAGTCGTCTAGGTCGGTGCTTCTCACACACATCAAGTACCGTATGCTAGTGTCCGAGCGGCAATTCTACATCATATCGATCCGTCTTTGGAACTCTCTCCCAGCTAGACTAAGGTTGATTGCCAATGCACAGCATTTTAAAGAATGTTTAATACGCTTTTATAATAACTAGTAGGCTTTTTCAAATTTTTACTAAGATTTTAGGCGGAATTAGTTACCGTTATTGCTAGCGCCACGCCCATAGCGCTGGACAGCTGTTCCATCCAAACTTATGGAAATCAATGTAATCGATTATACGCTTTTATATTGATTTCCAAAGGGTGGTTGGAGCGGCTGATTAGCGTTGTGGGTATGGCGTTGGCGATCACGATTGGTAGTTTCTGCCTTTACTCCTTTACTGCTTTATCTTTCATTTCTCTATCGTTCACAATTCTACACTACTACCCATCTGTCTAATTATCCTCCCTTCGTTTCTCTTTTCCATACCTTACTCCTTAGGTTAAGTTCCAATATTGTTATCTATTTTTACTTACCAAATTTAATTTTGATTTAAACTTAAATTTTTACTTCAAATTTAATTTAATTTTAATTTTACATTTAATTTTAAATCGATTATAATTATACTAGTCCTGACTGGCACTGTAAGAATAATTTTGTTAAATTGTTGTGCCAGGAAAATATTCAAATAAACATACATACACATACACATATTTGCAATCAAAGTTTCAAGTTTTCATGTGGTTGTTGTAAGTTTATTAGGCTGTCCTTAAAAACGTGCAATAAAAGTCGCGCCGTTGCGGTAGCCACGTTTATGTCACACGTCCGGACTGGTTGTTGTTGTTGTTGTTAACAATGCATTGCCCTGTCTAGAGTGTATGATCATTCCGAAGATCTTCATCAAGCTCTTCTAAGGGGAGTCCAAGGAAACGTGCAGTCTCAACAGGGTTTGTCCAGAGGGACAGAGGGGTTAGAAGAGTAGGTTCAGATGAACAATTGAAGAGATGTAGAGTATCGTGGGGGGTCCTACCACATGCAGGGCATGTATTTAAGATTGTATCATTAAGTCTGGATAAGTAGGAGTTTAACCTTACACTATATCCAGACCTAAGCTGTGCCAAGGTCACTCTTGTCTCCCTTGGTAAGGTGCGTTCTTCTTCAGCAATATCCGGTGGAGGACTGTTCAGAACGGGATTCACAGGTAGAGATCCGAAAAAAGTGTCTACCGACTCGGTGTGGATGTCGGTTAGAGCCCGCTTATGATTCTGCAGATCAAACGGCAAGGTAATATGATGCCGGATCTCATCATAATGCTTACGGAGATGTCTCCTTATGTCTCTCGGGGGCGGATCTATGTCCAAAAGATGACGGTTTGGATGTGCTGGCTTGAGGCAGTTCAGAAGGAATTGCCTGCTCAGCATTTCCGGATGCTCTTTTACATTGAGCAGTTTTGCCTCCTGATGGAGGTGAGACTCGGAAGACTTGAGGAGACATCCCGTAGCAGTTCTGATGGCAGTATTTTGGCAGAGTTGTAACTTCGTCCAGTTGGTGTTATGTACATTAGGCGACCATATGGGTGCAGCATAGTCAAAGACTGGTCGGCCAATGGCCTTATATGTAGTCAGCAATGTTTCTTTGTCTTTTCCCCAAGTACTGCCGGCAGTGACTTGAGGATCTTGTTGCGACCACGTACCTTTGAGACCATTGCAGACATATGATAAGCAAATGAGAAAGTATTATCCAGTGTCATCCCTAATAACTTTGGGTGGCTGACAGTTGGTAGCTTAGTGCCATCAACGAAAATGTCTAATTCATTTCTCACCTGGTGCGTCCATGTCGTAAAAAGCGTCGCCGTTGATTTAGTCGGAGATATCGTCAGATCTCGCTCAGTGAAAAACCTCGAAAGGTCGCAGAGGTAACCGTTGATTTTCGCACAGAGTTCATCAGTATAGGGGCCCTTCCCCATCGCCATTATTGTACAGTAGTCGGCATATGAAACGACGGAGACGCCCTCTGGTGGTGGGGGCATCTTCGATAGATAGAAATTAAACAGTGTCGGGGATAGGACACCACCCTGTGGCACCCTCTGTCTAATACGTATAGGTTTTGATGTTGCGTTTCTAAAGTTAACCGACGCCTGCCGTCCATTCAAGTAATTAGCGGTCCATCTCTTTAACCCATCAGGTATCTGTGTTTCCAACAGATCTTGTATGAGAGTGGCATGGTTGACTGTGTCAAAAGCTTTCGACAGGTCAAGTGCCACTAACACAGTCCTGTGATTTGGTTGGTTTTGATTTAGGCCGCTATTTATTTGCGTTGTAATGGCATTGAGTGCGGTGGTGGTGCTGTGCAGCTTACGGAAGCCATGTTGATGACTAGTCAGGTGCCGATTTGCAGTATAATACGGGAGCAAAATGGACTCTAGCGTCTTCACTACCGGCGACAAAAGTGATATAGGGCGATATGAATCGCCTATGTTTGCCGGTTTTCTAGGTTTTAGTAATGGATTCACTCTCGCCTTTTTCCATATTTCAGGAATGACGAAAGTGTTTAGTGAAAGACTGAATAGAGCCGCTAAGTATTTGTGTCCCTCCTGGCCTAGATGTTTCAGCATCTTCATGGCAATGCCGTCGGGGCCGATGGATTTTGAGGGCTTAGCCTGTCTGATGGCTTGTTGTTGTTGTTGTTGTTGTAACGAGGTGTAGTCCTGCCCAACGCGTATTTTTCCTTAACCTAATTGTCATCAATATCTTCTAACGGGAGTCCAAGGAAACTAGCAGTTTCAATAGGGTTGGACCAAAGAGAGATGGGTGTTAGAAGAGTGGGCTCAAATGAGCAAGAAAATAAGTGATTGGTATTGTGGGGGGACGAGCCGCATGCCGGACATACATTCGGCACATCAGGGTTCAGTCTAGATATGTAGGAGTTTAACCTACTACAATATCCAGAGCGTAATTGAGCCAGAGTGACCCTTGTCTATCGAGGAAGATGACGCTCCTCTTCAGAAATGCCAGGTGTTGCGGCATGTAAGATATTGTTTAGCGGACAGAGCGCAGAGTAATGGCCAACAGACGTTGTATGGATATGCCCCAAAGCCTGTTTATGCACCTGTAGATCAAACGGCGTTGTTATATAGTGACGGATCTCATCAAAATGTTTACGTAGATGCGACCTTATGGTCCTAGGAGGCGGAATGAGTTCAAGCAGTTGTCTACCGGGATGCTGTGGTTTACAGCAATTCAGTAGGTACTGCTTGTTTAGCATTTCATTATGCTCCCTAACTGGAAGCATTTCCACCTCATTATGTATATGAGATATAGGTGACATAAGGACGCACCCCGTAGCGGTTCTGAGGGCGGTGTTTTGACAGGCCTGAAGCTGATTCCAGTGAACGTCTGCAAGCCCCGGCGACCATATCGGCGACGCATAGTTCAGGATCGGCCGACCAATTGCCTTGTACGTTACCAACAACGTTTCTTTGTCTTTACCCCAAGTACTGCCGGCTAGCGACTTGAGGATTTTGTTGCGGCTCTGTAATTTTGAGACAATTGCAGCTGAATGGGCAGCGAAAGTGTGCATGGTGTCAAAAGTCACTACTAAGATTTTTGGGTGAGCGACAGTAGGTATTTTATGATCACCTACATAAATTTCTAATTCCATGCCAACCTGCGCTGTCCACGTCGTGAATAAGGCCGCCGAAGACTTTGTTGGCGACAATGTCAAGGTTCGGGCAGTGAAGAACTCGACTAGAGAGGGGAGATAACCATTTATTTTAGAGCACAGCTCATCAACGGAAGTACCAGTTGCCAATATCGTGCAATCGTCTGCGTAAGAAACAATCGTAACTTCTTCTGGTGGAGGAGGAAGCTTCGAAATATAGAAGTTAAACAATAACGGGGAGAGGACACCACCCTGTGGTACCCCTTGTTTTATCTTCCTGGCTTTAGATTTTTTGTTTCTGAATACAACAGACGACCGACGACCACTGAGATAATTGGCGGTCCAACGCTTTGATTTACTGTGTCAAAAGCTTGACTCAAATCAAGTGCAACTAGAACCGTCCTGTCATTAGGCCTGTTTTGATTTAGACCGTCAGTTATCTGAGTGTTTATGACATTTAGAGCAGATGTTGTGCTCCTACCTTTCCTGAAGCCATGTTGGTGCTCGGCTAACATCAGATGTGATGTATAGAGCGGGAGTAAGACCGCTTCAAGTGTCTTTACTACTGGCGAGAGGAGTGATATCGGGCGATATGACCAGGGTTGCCGTTTGCATACAATTGTATCCATTTGGATACATTTTACGTCAATGGATACAAAGATACAAAAAGTTTTAAATGGATACATTTTTAACAGCTCCAACAATTGTTTTGTATTTTCAAAGAAACGAACAAAATCCAAGAAGCTATACATTAGGGTGATTCAAATAAAAAGAATTTGTTTTTTTTTCGGTCATACCCCTGAAAAGTTAGGTATTGATAAGAAAATAAGCTTTGCAAAAAATTAGCCCTTTAACTTAACCTTTAGGGGTGGCTATTTTTTCCGCCCTTTTGTATGGGAAATGTATGGGAAAAAGTGAGATTCTTTTCAAGTGTTTTTTCTCATAATTTTTTAAAGTTTTGTGTGTGTTACTGTGTATGTGTGTGCCACAGTACAAAAATCTGTAATTTTTATCTCTCCTTTTTTGAAAAACATTTCAAATATTATGAGATAAATCACTTTGAAAAAAATCCTATTTTTTCCCATACATTCTCCATAAAAAAGGGCGAAAAAATAGCCACCCCTATGGATTAAGTTACAGCGCTAACTTTTTGCTTGGCTTATTTTCTCATCGATACCTAACTTTTTAGGGCCTAAGAACAAGTCGACCTTTTTTGAATCACCTGAGAAAAATCACTTTAAAAAAAAACCTATTCTTTCCCATACATTTTAACTAAAAAAGGGTGAAAAAAAATAATAAGGGTTAAGTTACAGCGCTTTTTTTTGCTTGGCTTATTTTCTCATCGATACCTAACTTTTTAGAGCCTAAGAACAAGTCGACATTTTTTGAATCACCCTAGTGTACATGTTTCTTTGCAAGTAAAAAATGTGGATACATTTTTGTCAGGATGGATACACTTTTGTTTACAAAAAAAATTGAACTTGTGGCAACGCTGGATATGACTCCCCAACGTTAGCTGGCTTGCCAGGCTTTAGAAGTGGGATCACAGTTGCCTGCTTCCATTTATCGGGTATGACAGCTGTGATCAGAGACAAATTGAAGACGGCAGTTAAATATTTGACTCCCGCTAGGCCGATATGTTTTAGATGCACCATGGCTATGCCATCAGGGCCGATGGCTTTGGAGTTTTTGGCCTTCCGGATGGCCTCTTGAACCTCTGTAGCGCTGATGGGAACGGGGGCATAGTTTTTGTGTTTATGCGTACGCCTGAAGATTCCACGTCTAACCCTGTCTTGCGCAGGGTGTGGGACATATTGTCGACAAAAAGCCTGTGCACATTTCCTGGTGTCATTTATTGTCTTGTCACCAAAGGTAATGTCGACATTTTTTGGTGGACCCGAAGGATTCGACAAGGACTTGACGGTGGACCATAATTTCCCAACACCGGTAGAGAGGTTACAAGACCTGAGGTGCTCCTCCCATTTGGTTTGTTTGTGTTCGTTAACCAGCCGTCTGATTTCCACGTTGAGATCACCGATCTGTGGGTCAGAGGGATCGATGTTGCGTATGAGGTCACGTTCGTTGGCCAAGGCTGCGGCCTCAGCTGGGAAGTTAGGCCTAATATCTTTTATCCTACCAGCTGGTATAAAACGGGCTGTAGCCTTTTTAATGACCTCACATATGTTACGCTCGCCGACGTGTACATCAGTGGGAATGGGAAGATCACCAAAGGAGCTCTCCGTGAATTCCAAAAAGCCGACCCAATTAGCCTTTTTGAAATTCACGTATGTTCTTTTCTCCGACGTGATAAAATCCGTGGCACGATCGACGGACAGGATGATAGGCAGGTGGTCGGATGACAGGGCCACCATAGGTTGCCAGTTGATGCTGTTAATTAACCCCGGGCTAACAATAGTTAGGTCCGGGGAGCTACTGCAGTTAACAGCCATCCTAGTTGAGGAGTCTCCGTTCACAGTACAGAAAGAGGAGTTATCAATTTGCTCGGCTAATTCCCGTCCTCTGCCGTCCTCAGAAAGGTGTGAATGCCACATATCATGATGGGCATTAAAATCGCCCATGATGATACGGTTATCGCCACAAAGAAACGCCCTAAGGTCAGGACGATAACTTCTGCGGCAGCACGTGACGGGAGGGATGTATATATTGATTAGCTCGAGATCAACGCCACCAGCTTGTATAAATATACCTTGACACTCTAAAGGTAAGTCTCTTTGGTCAGTGTTGATATCAAATACCTTATACTGCACCGTATGGTGAACAAGGAACGCGAGACCACCTCCGCCGTCCGTACGGTCATGTCGGAGTACGTGGTAGCCTGGAGTGTAATGGGGTGTGGTTGCTGAGTGACCGCGCACAATCCCGACTCTTGCGTCCTCGTTCGTGCACTCTGGGCAACGTTGAGCTACCTAGGCCCGCGGCAGAAAGAGAGGGAGCCCCGGTGGGGCCACTCTGACATACTTGGTTTAAGGGCTCACCGGGGTCTTTTTCGCAGCGTCTGTACACCATGAGGTGCGGCTGTAAGCGAGCGTCTGTCTTGAAGCAAGCGGCTCGCTATATAAATGTGCAAAACTTTTCCCTCCCAATCCAGGGTGTTATGCGATACCGTGCCCATTGGACGTTTGCAGCCGGGAGGCAAATCGTGGCTGTAGTCGAACGGAGCCTCACTGATACCGGACCGCCTCAGGGAGTAACTATGGTCTTACCGCGGTATGGGGCTCTGACGCGGCGGACGACACACTTCCCCTTACACTACCCTTGACCCTAAGCTGGCCTTGTCCGGCGAGGGGTCGTACGAACAAGATGAAGAACACACAAAATACAAAGCAATTAACGACTTCGTTTACTCCGCAGCAGAGAAGAACTATGCTGGAGCAAGCGAAAACACAACGCCGGAGGACAAACTCCGCCTCAAAGTTAACTGGGAGGCCGACAGCGATGGAAACTACGGGTCAGTCATCCCCCAAATTGCTATCAAGTAAGAGTGACTTGATGGGAGCAAGCAGCAGTGCGGCTGCCTACGCAGTCAAGCAGAAAACGGCGGAAGCTAAACTTCCATCAAGCGCTGGTACGAAACCCAATCTCTTCACATCTGGGGCAATGGTCTCACGACCTGGTTTCAGAGTTTCGAAAGAGAAGGACGACGCCGCAAAGGGAGAGACCGCGATGGCAACTACGAGTCTGAATCCCCCCAAGAGGCATCTCCCCGACGCTTTGCGTACTGGGATAAAAGAAAGGCCGCAAGGATCCTTAAAAAATATGAGGGAGCATCGCAGGAGAAGCTGTCGCCGGAAGAAAGGAAGATGGTGGAGGATGCGAAAGCTGTGATACCAAATTTCCAGAGGCCCTATGTGCCTAAGAGGGTGAACGGTAATCCCTTCAAACGCCAGAGATCGGACGGAGGTAAACCCCATCCGAAGCGGTATCAGGTCAACCCCGTAGTGGGAAAACTCAGCTTTGCTGAAGTTACCAAGGACAGAATCCTTATAGGTTTCATTGACCGAGGTAACGACCGTTGGTCCATCCCCAAAGACCGGTGACTGTATGTCCGGAATGAAATGGGCAGGGCCCTCCTCGACTTAATGCGTGAGTCTCCGGGTAGTCCGCCGCGAGGTACTGACGCGGGCTGACACCAAGGTCAGATCAAAATATTCGCGTGCGAGGATGCAAGAACTGTCGCACTGTATAAGGCAGCAGTTGCAAGACTGGGTGAAGTCTACCCAGGGGCAAGACTAGATGTCGTCGACTGGAAGGACATTCCTGCTCGGCCAAGGGCAAGGGCATGGATTCCTGCCGTCCCTGCAGAACCCGAGAATATTCTTGAGATGCTGCAGGTCTGGAATCCGTCTCTCCCGACGCAGGATTGGGGCGTCAATCTGGTCGATGATGCTTGACGAAGAAGGCCTCGACGTCACGATCGTGGCTAAACCTGAGCACACTAACGTTGATGCTGCTTCAGACAGCAGGGTTCCCGCCACGCCAAATCGTGAAGGTGCTCTGAACAACTCCTCGTTGAGAGACAGCCCCCGGAACAGGCCAGACCTCGACGACACGCTGGCGGCAGGGAAGTCTGAGCTCTCTCCTGTTGGTGGTGCTTCACATAAATCTGCACAAATCTAAAGCAGCCTCGGCTGTTTTAAGCAGTCGTCTTTCTAAAGGCGACGTAGACGTGGTCCTTATCCAAGGGCCCTGGGTGAATAGCTCTAGGATCTGTGGATTGGGGACTAAGGGGTACAAGCTCATCCAAGCCAATGATGAGGGCAAGGTCAGAACCTGTATTTTGGTAAAGTCTGAGCTAAACACCTTTCTATTACCCAACTACTCAAATGGTGACGTTACTGCTGCCAGCTTAACAGTCGGCAGCACCAGCCTAACGATGGCGTCGGTCTATATGCCCTATGACGCCGAAGAACCTCCTCCACAAAAGGAGGTGAAAGATCTGGTGGATAATTTCTGTACGGGCCATCTTATTATTGGAGCTGACGCTAATGCTCGTCACGTCCAGTGGGGAAGCTCCGATATTAACGCTAGGGGCGAGTCTCTGTTTGACTACCTACTAACAACTAACCTGGTGGTTTGTAACGTGGGTATCGAGCCTACTTTTATAACTAAAGCTCGTAGGGAGGTTATAGACCTCACTGTTTGTAGCGAAGGCGCTTATGAGTGGGTCAGAAAATGGCGTGTTCTTGATGAGCATTCATTTTCTGACCATCGGTACATAGAAATTGTGTTAGACTTTATTGTTGAGCATCCAGTTATGAAACGAAATCCACGCAACACTAACTGGCAGCTACATAACCAAATATTAGCTAGGGACCTACCAGTATTACCTCCACAAGCCCCCTCATCAGTGGGAGAACTGGATGATCTGGTAACGACCTTTACAACGGCGCTCTCAAATGCCCTAGAGCAGGCTTGCCCAGTACCAAAACCACGCGGCAAACATAGACCCCACTGGTGGTCTTACGACCTGGATTCGTTCCGTATATCATGCAGGAAGCAATTTAACAAGGCCAAGAGCATCGGTACGGAGCCTGAATGGCTCGAATATAAAGCTAAACTGAGGGCCTATAAAAAGGCTCTAAGGCAAGCGAAGAGAACTTCGTGGAGAAATTTCTGCACCGGGGTCGAAAAAGTCGATGATACAGCGAGACTTAGACGAGTGCTATCAAAAACTCCAACAGCCATTAGCTATTTACGGAAGCCTGACGGATCTTGGACCAGCACGGAAGGGGAAACCCTGGAGCTGCTCCTGAACACACACTTTCCGGGGAACTTGTATGATGCACCTGTAGCATCTGCAACAAACCTGGCGGTAAACATACCCATTACGGAGGAAAGGGTAAGGTGCGCAATCAAAAGCTTTGAGCCGTTCAAGGCAGCTGGGCCAGACGGGATTTTCCCCGCACAACTCATAAACAAGCTGGAAATATCAGCTAAATGGCTGGTAGTTCTCTATTCAGCCTGCCTGGCTCTTAATTACATTCCGTGCTCGTGGAGAAGCGCCACGGTAGTCTTTATTCCAAAGGCTGGGAAGGCCTCACACTATGAGCCTAAAGACTACAGACCGATCAGTCTCTCGTCTTTTGCACTTAAAACCTTCGAGAGGATAATTAGCGACTATCTCTCCTCTACTATTGATAGCAACCTTATTTCTAGCTATCAACATGCATACACCAAAAGTAAATCAACGGAAACTGCGCTCCACAGCCTAGTCTCTATTGTTGAAAAATCATTGCATGAAAAGGAGTACTGTCTCGTGGCCTTTCTGGACATCGAAGAGGCTTTCAACAATATAAGGCCGGAGCCTATTAAGACTGCTTTAACAAACCTGGCCATAAATAGGTCTCTTATTGGACTAATTGATCAACTACTAAAGGGAAGGAAAATAGTTTCTTCACTGGGAACAGTTGATCTTTCACGCTATGTCACAAGAGGAACGCCTCAGGGTGGTGTTCTCTCCCCGCTCCTATGGAGCCTCACCGTAAACTCGCTGCTACGAGACACAAGGTGGGGGGGGGGCGGGAAGATAGTGGCATATGCAGACGATTTAGCTATTGCATATAGGGGCAAATTCCCACAAACCCTGTGTGACTTGATGCAAGTAGCACTGCGAGAAGTTTCTTCATGGTCCTCTCGCTGCGGACTTAGAATCAACCCGGGAAAGGTGGAGCTTGTCCTTTATACCAGGCGGTACAAGATACCACCGTTGAACCTACCAGAACTAGATGGCGTGCGCCTGAACTTAGCTGACAAAGCCAAATTCCTAGGCGCAGTTCTAGATAGAAAGCTTAACTGGAAGGAGAATGTCATCCAGCGCCAGAGGAAATCGTGCATTGCACTTTACACGTGTAAAAGAGCCATTGGCAAAAAATGGGGGCTCAGCCCCAAAATTTGCAGATGGATCTACACTGCGATAATCCAGCCAATTATGCTGTATGGAGTCGTGGTATGGTGGCCTGCGCTAAGAAAGGCAACAAACCTAAATCTGTTAGGGAAAGTCCGAACAACGCGTTAAGAACAACGCCCAATGAAGCTCTCCAGGCCATTCTTGGCTTTTTGCCACTCGATCTGGAAGGGTACCGGGCAGCAGCAGCATCGGCTGTGCGTCTAAGGGAAACTTCCGTCTGGGGCGCAAGCACTATTGGACACTCCTGTATTCTAAGATCGTATAGCTTTCTCCCTCTGAGCACAGATCGGTGTGCGACCACAACAGTCGGAGATTGTTGTTTTAGAATAAACATTCCCAGCAGGGAAGACTGGGAGAACATAGATCGGTGTCCCGCTACTAATGGCGGCACTTTTATATACACCGACGGCTCGAAGTTAGACGGCAGAGTCGGAGGAGGGGTTTACTCAAGGGATTTGGACCTAGAACTCTCCTTTAGACTACCTGATCACTGCAGCGTCTTCCAGGCTGAAGTTTCAGCAATCATGGACGCCGTGACTTGGATAGGTGAACGCACCATCGGACAGGATATCTGTATTTTCAGCGACAGCCAAGCGGCCATCAAATCCCTTGGCTCTTACTCGTTCAACTCTGAACTGACGCTCAGCTATCGTCGATCTCTTCAAGAGATGGCCCAACAGAACCGCGTGAACCTCACATGGGTCCCGGGACACAGGGACATTGAGGGAAACTGTAGGGCAGACGAACTTGCCAGGTAGGGCACGACCAAGCAGATTCTTCAAGATAAAGAGCGCATAGGTATGCCGTTTGCCACGTGCAAGCTAATGCTGAAGGAGCATACACTCCGCGAAGCCAACGAAAGATGGCTACAAGCCCCAGGGTGCCGGATATCCAAGCAAACCTGGCCAAAATGCGATCTTAATAGATCTAGACACATATACGCCCTAAAAAGGAAGGAAATCTCCATATTAATAGGTGTTTTAACCGGGCACTGCCTTATTGGTAGGCACGCAGCAAGGCTAGGCGTTCCCTACCGACGATGCTGCAGGAGTTGCAAAGATGATGAGGAAGAGGAAACGGTGGAGCACCTCATCTGCAACTGCCCGGCCTTACGCGGAGCGAGAAGGCGCTCTCTGGGAGTTCCCTTCCTGGTTAGCTTAAGCCAGGTCGCGGAGCTAGACATAAAGGACTTGATGGCCTTCATCAAGTTATCAAAATGGTTCGAGGAGGGGTAGCGGTGTCGGTTAGGAGTGTCAGTCCCGGGGCCCGGCCATATGGAAAATCCCAGTGCTGTCGGGACTCTCCATATAGCCGACTTTCCTAGTGTTTGGTGGTATCACAACGGGCCTTTTATTACTGGCCTTGGTGTGCCTTTGCGGCAGCCACTTCTACCTACCTACGTGGTAGCCTCCACTCGCTCGGAGATTCGAGTGGGGGCCAAGTTTTGTCTCCTGGATTGCAGCAATTTTGATTTTATGTAGCTGCATAAATGTGGTTATCTCCGCTATCTTGCCGGTCAAGCCGTTGCAGTTAAATTGCAACAATTTATATTGCGAAGGAGAGGCAATGGCCACTCATGGCTTCCTTGACCTCTGAGGCAGTGATGACAATGGGCGTATTTTGGTTTTTATATTTGCGCGCCTGTCGCATGGTTCTACGTTTAGCTCAAATTGTCTACAGAAGGAGTTCGCACATCCCCTAGGGTCCTTCCTCACCCTGTCACCGAAAGTAATATCTACTTTATCCTTGTGTTGCGTTGGATTAGATATAGCTTTGACCGTAGTCCATAATTTGCCAACACCATCAGAGAGGTTGCATTGCTCTAGGTGTTGTTTCCATTTGGCCAGTTTATGTTTATCAACCAACCTACGAATTTCCGCGTTGAGATCCCTTATACGGGGCTGCGAGATTGAGACTTCGCACTTCATCTCTTTCTCTAGCCATGGCCGCTGCCTCCGCGGGAAAATTTGGTCTTTTTTGAGATATTCGACCCGCAGGAATGAAGCGTTTAGAGGCCAAGTCAATGATGTTGCGGAAGTCTCGTTCGCCTTTGCGTACGTCCGTAGGAATGGATAGAGCAGCCAAGGATTCGTCCGTATATGTCTGAAAACTGTCCCAGTCCGCCTTGGTAAAGTTAATATATGTACCATGCTCAGGTGTAATAAAGTCCGTCGGTAGTTCGATGGTAATGACTATTGGGAGATGGTCAGACGCCAACGTGAGTATGGGTCGCCAATTGGTGTTGTTCAATAGTCCTGCACTTACGATGGAAATACCTGGCGAACTATAGCAGTTACCCGATACTCTCGTTGGGGCGTCTCCGTTCAATGTACAGAAAGCCGTATCATCTATTTGTTCTGCAAGTACATTCCCCCTACTGTCTGCTGGCAAGTTTGAGTGCCACATGTCGTGGTGCGCATTGAAGTCGCCCAGGATCACGCGGTTATCTCCTTGTAATAGCAAGCTAATGTCGGGGTGATAGCCGGTGGGGCAACTTGAGACAGGGGGTATGTAGATGTTAATGATTTGCAGATCGACATCTCCTGTACGGATGGTAATACCTTGGCTTTCTAAGATATCATCCGTTCTTCGATGTCGGTATCAAATAGATGATACTGTACAGAGTTGTGCGTTATGAACGCTAGACCACCTTCCAGACCTCCTGTTACTCCATGACGGTCTTTCCGGTGGATGTTATATCCGCCATATGTAATGAGGTCCGACCTGGGACTGAGCTTGGTTTCTTGGACGGCGGCAAGTTTTATGTCATATTGCGTCATCAAATTAGTTATCTTTGCGATCTTACCAGTTAATCCGTTACAGTTGTGCTGTAAGATATGGAAGTGCGCCGGTGGGGTCGATGTCGAGTTAACCATAGGCGTGAGAGTCGGATGTGTTCGCCCAGGTGTTGGTAGCCTAAGACCAAGGCTGTGCCTCAGCCTAGTTAGCTGTGGACCTGGTGTAGCCGGGTTGGGTGGCGTCTTAGGTTGAGGTGTGTTACAGCATGGTGCGATGAACGCATTCATCCAAAGGTTCCTGTTAGCGAGCCCAGAGCATAGATGTACGTGGCATTGGTTTAAGCAGTTATTGCATTTGACCGATGACGCGAGCGTGTATAATCTTTGCTGACAAACAGTACACGTAGAGACAGGTGCGATAAGATGTTGATCCTGAATCACGTGAGACTGATGCTCGGAGTTGCTCATGTCTAAACTGCTCCGGTGGGAGCGAGAGTATTGAGCTGCTGCGCGTGATGTTGACGCCATAAGACACGAGCAACAGTCTGGAGTTTGTGTGGCGGGTATAGCAGAAGAAAGGTAAGTGGCTATAATTACGTGGTAGTACCTTATTCCGTGGTATTTTGATTTTTTCGGCCAAATAAGGATTTGAAAGTTAATCTAATAAAACTAAAAATGTAGTCATGAGCATTTATCTTTAAGAAATATAAATAGACATAATTTTTTTTTTTCTAGCCTATATTTATTTAATAATACACGATCTAAAGATGATACTTTGGATAAAAAGCATTTTGTATGGGGGTAGCTTAAGTAAAATGCTAAGGAGTCCAATGAAAATTATTAAGGCTGTAAAAAATCATCCGTATGCTTTTATTTAATTTTTCTTACAATTATATATTCAGTGAACATTTATTAACTATTTTTTATAACCTCCAAATAAAATAAAACAATTTCTTCTACTCTAAATTGAATAATTCTGACCCACGGAATTAGGTACACCATTCGTTTTTCAATGTACGTAATTGCGTGGGTACCACGGAATTAGGGTATTTTAATACTTTTTATTTTCTTTATTCTAATTAACTTTTTATAAGAAAACCTAACGCAATAAGTTATTTTATCACTAAATAAAGCCCCAAAGAAGATCCTGACGTAATTCCGTGGTATATTTTTTTTTACCTATTCTTCAATATTTGAGCCGTAAATATCTGTGGCGCGCAATATTTTAACGAAATATTGATGTTATTGAATTTTTGCAAATTCGTTATTTCCCAATAAAAAATAAAAAAATAATTAAGCATTTAACTTCTTTATCATTATTTGGAATTCATATTTATAATAAAAAATATAAATTATAATAAAAATCTCGAATTAGCGTTCAAATCGCTACCACGGATTTATGTACCACGGATTTATGTACCACGTATTTTGTACATGTTCCTTATTGCGTGGCATACGACGCATTTACATTACTTACAGCAGCTAGACGCAAATCACGGTCTTTCTGCCAATCAAAAATATATATTTTACATAAGTATTTGTTTTTGAAACGAATTTTTTTGAAAGTAAGTAATTAAATTTGCGCTCTATTTGTATCTTATTATATAAAACGTGCGAAATTTATTCCAAAGCCAAAATGGGAAGAGCTCGCTATACCGCTATACTGCTTCACTTTAAAAGCCTTATGATTTAAAAAAAGAGATACTTTTACTAAAAATAAAAATAAAAATAAAACAGACAAAAAAACAGAAAAAAAAAAACAGAAAAAAAAATATATTGAATGAAAATAAAAATAAAAACACAAAAAAAAACAGAAAAAAATTAAAAAAAAAAACAAAAAAATAAAAAAAAAGCAAAAAAATAAACAAAAAACAAAAAACAGGAAAAAAAAATATATTGAATGAAAATAAAAACAGATAGAAAAAAACCAGAAAAAAATAAAAAAAAAATAAAAAAAAACAAAAAACAAAAAAAAAATATATTGAATGAAATTCTTATTTATTATTGAACTAACTTTTTTAATTTTATTTTATAGCTTAAAGCATATTTTTAATTTATTTGTTATGTGTTAATGAAACCAAAAAAAGTATTACTGAATTAAATTTGTTTATTTATTTTAAAGCTTCATGTTAATGAAGTTATTTTTATTTTATTGCTGATTCATTTTCAAAGCCTTCTATAATTTAAGAAAAAGATTTACTTTTAATAAAAAAAAAAAACAAAAAAATACAAAAAAAGAAATTATTAAAATAAAAATAAAACACACAGAATAGAAAACAAAAATGTGTAGCAATGAAATATGCGTGTTTGCTTTATACCACGGAATTAGGGACAATTTCCCACGGAATTAGGTACATCATGCATTTTTTTGCCACGGAATTAGGGACATCTAAGTTAGTCACTAATTTTAATTATTATAAATATATTATTAGATATTTTCAAATGTTGACAATTGAAAATAAAAGAAAATTGATCAATTAAATAGGAACAATACGATTTTCCAGGTTTCACTTTTTTGTTTCATCGTAGGAGGAGCAAAAAGTCAGAAAAATCCTTAATACCACGTAATAAAAACACCTCAACGAACACATATTCGACAGAATCACCAGGATTAGAACTACAACACAGTTTACAAGACAAACCACATTTAACATATATAGCAACACCACCACCGTGACCACTTCTATCTACCCTAAAAAGTTGGTATCCATTTAAATTCACCAGGTCATTAGTATGGTGTGACGTGAACCAGGTTTCGGATATGCATATTAAATCAATATCCGAACCTTCGCACAAGTATTTCAATTCGTCGAGTTTTTTGTACAAGCTTTGTGCATTGATGTGAATAATTTTAAGTCCTTTAGCTCGCTTGCATACAATGCGAAACAGCGTACGTAAGTTGTCTTCGGAACTTGGCCATGAGTTATTTAGAACCATCATTAAGATAAAGTAATTGCGCCGCACTGCATTTAACTAATAAAAACTTTGTAGACATTACAATCGAAATAAGAGTAGAGATAAAAAGAGAGAAGAAATAGGTAGAATAGTAGCAATAACATGGGGCATGATTAAAAATATAATTAAGAACACCCTTGGTGCTCATCGGCAACAGCATCGGTAGGTTCAGCGCCGCCATCACGAAAGGGATTTCCGCTTCCAGGATCACTTTGAAGCATATCTTCGAGATACTGCAAGCTAGGCACTTTTATTGTGCTGTCGTTGGCTTTTCGTTTTATGTGAACGACGCCCCTTATAGTGAAAGCCGAACAAACTTTTTTCCTCTTCTTAAGGCGAATTGCTGCTTTAAATATATTGTAATTAGATTTTGTGAGCGATGCGTTAACAAAAATTGGTGCTTCAGAATTTATGCCCACATGTACTAATTTTAAACATTTATCATTATTATTTTTATTTTTATGGCGCCTGAAATTCGCAATGGATTTAAGTAGGAAATTTCGGTCTGCTGGTGAAAAGAACTTAATTATAACAGCCGGATCTAACGCTCTGTCGTGCATCTTACGTGGCCGAAAGATGCCCTTTAGGACCGGTGGCCGTATGTTCACAGTCGAACAAAGGGAGTTAAAAACGTTTTGCAGGTCCTCTCCTTCCTGAAAGGGAATTCCGGTGACGTTGACCTCGCATGAAGCAATTTGATTCTCCATTTGGTCTTCTTAGATTATACACGCTCGCGTCATCGGTCAAATGCAATAACTGCTTAGGCCAATGCCACGTACATCTATGCTCTGGGCTCGCTAACAGGAATCTTTGGACGGATGCGTTCATCGCACCATGCTGTAACACGCCTCAACCTACGACGCCAGCCAACCCGGTTACACCAGGTCCACAGCTAACTAGGCTGAGGCACAGCCTTGGTCTTCGCCTACCAACACCTGGGCGAACACATCCGTCTCTCACGCCTTTGGTTAACTCGACATCGACCCCACCGGCGCACTTCCAAATCTTACAGCACAACTGTAACGGATTAACTGGTAAGATCGCAGAGATAACTAATTTGATGACGCAATATGACATAAAACTTGCCGCAATCCAAGAAACCAAGCTCAGTCCAAGGTCGGACCTCATTACCTATGGCGGATATAACATTCACCGGAAAGACCGTCATAGAGTAACAGGAGGTCTGGGAGGTGGTCTAGCGTTCATAACGCACAACTCTGTACAGTATCATCTATTTGATACCGACATCGAAGGAACGGATGATATCTTAGAAAGCCAAGGTATTACCATCCGTACAGGAGATGTCGATCTGCAAATCATTAACATCTACATACCCCCTGTCTCAAGTTGCCCCACCGGTTATCACCCCGACATTAGCTTGCTATTACGAGGAGATAACCGCGTGATCCTGGGTGACTTCAATGCGCACCACGACATGTGGCACTCAAACTTGCCAGCAGACAGTAGGGGGCATGTACTCGCAGAACAAATAGATGATACGGCTTTCTGTACATTGAACGGAGACGCCCCAACGAGAGTATCGGGTAACTGCTATAGTTCGCCAGATATTTCTATCGTAAGTGCAGGACTATTGAACAACACCAATTGGCGACCCATACTCACGTTGGCGTCTGACCATCTCCCAATAGTCATTACCATCGAACGACCGACGGACTTTATAACACCTGAGCATGGTACATACATCAACTTTACCAAGGCGGACTGGGACAGTTTTCAGACATATAAGGACGAATCCTTGGCTGCTCTATCCATTCCTACGGACGTACGCAAAGGCGAACGAGACTTCCGCAACATCATTGACTTGGCCTCTAGACGCTTCATTCCTGCGGGTCGAATATCCCGAATAAGACCAAATTTCCCTGCGGAGGCAGCGGCCATGGCTAGAGAAAGAGATGAAGTGCGAAGTCTCAATCCCGCAGACCCCCGTATAACTGGCAAAATGGAAACAACACCTAGAGCAATGCAACCTCTCTGATGGTGTTGGCAAATTATGGACTACGGTCAAAGCTCTATCTAATCCAACACAACATAAGGATAAAGTAGATATTACTTTCGGTGACAGGGTGAAGAAGGACCCTAGGGGATGTGCGAACTCCTTCTGTAGACAATTTGTACTACATTCCCCACCCGATAGAGCTAAACGTAGAACCATGCGACAGGCGCGTAAATACAAAAACCAAAACACGCCCATTGTCATCACTGCCTCAGAGGTCAAGGAAGCCATCAGACAGGCTAAGCCCTCAAAATCCATCGGCCCCGACGGCATTGCCATGAAGATGCTGAAACATCTAGGCCAGGAGGGACACAAATACTTAGCGGCTCTATTCAATCTTTCACTGAACACTTTCGTCATTCCTGAAATATGGAAAAAGGCGAGAGTGGTTTCATTATTAAAACCTAGAAAGCCGGCAAACATAGGCGATTCATATCGCCCTATATCACTTTTGTCGCCGGTAGTGAAGACGCTAGAGTCCATTTTGCTCCCGTATTACACCGCAAATCTGCACCTGGCTAATCATCAACATGGCTTCCGTAAGCTGCACAGCACCACCACCGCACTCAATGCCATTACAACGCAAATAAATAGCGGTCTAAATCAAAACCAACCAAATCACAGGACTGTGTTAGTGCCACTTGACTTGTCGAAAGCTTTTGACACAGTCAACCATGCAACTCTCATACAAGATCTATTAGAAACACAAATACCTGATGGGTTAAAGAGATGGACCGCTAATTACTTGAATGGGCGGCAGGCGTCGGTCAACTTTAGAAACGCAACATCAAAACCAAGACGAATTAGACAAGGGGTGCCACAGGGTGGTGTCCTATCCCCGACACTGTTTAATTTCTATCTATCGAAGATGCCCCCACCACCAGAGGGTGTCTCCGTCGTTTCTTATGCTGACGACTGTACAATAATGGCGACGGGGAAGGGCCCCTATACTGATGAACTCTGTAATAAAATCAACGGTTACCTCTGCGACCTTTCCAGGTTTTTCACAGAGCGAGATCTGACGATATCTCCGACTAAATCAACGGCGACGCTTTTTACGACGTGGACGCACCAGGTGAGAAATGAATTAGACATTTTCGTTGACGGCACTAAGCTACCAACTGTCAGCCAACCAAAGTTATTAGGGATGACATTGGATAATACTTTCTCATTTGCTGGTCATGTGTCTGCAATGGTCTCAAAGGTACGTGGTCGCAACAAGATCCTCAAGTCACTTGCCGGCAGTACTTGGGGAAAAGACAAAGAAACGTTGCTGACTACATATAAGGCCATTGGCCGACCAGTCTTTGACTATGCTGCACCCATATGGTCGCCTAATGTACATAACACCAACTGGACGAAGTTACAAGTCTGCCAAAATACTGCCATCAGAACTGCTACGGGATGTTTCCTCATGTCTTCCGAGTCTCACCTCCATCAGGAGGCAAAACTGCTCAATGTAAAAGAGCATGCGGAAATGCTGAGCAAGCAATTCCTTCTGAACTGCCAAAAGCCAGCACATCCAAACCGTCATCTTTTGGACATAGATCCGCCCCCGAGAGACATAAGGAAACATCTCCGTAAACATTATGATGAGATCCGGCATCATATTACCTTGCCGTTTGATCTGCAGAATCATAAGCGGGCTCTAACCGACATCCACACCGAGTCGGTAGATACTTTTGTCGGATCTCTACCTGTGAACCCCGTTCTGAACAGTCCTCCACCGGATATTGCTGAAGAAGAACGCACCTTACCAAGGGAGACAAGAGTTACCCTGGCACAGCTTAGGTCTGGATGTAGTGTAAGGTTAAACTCCTACTTGTCCAGACTTAATGACACAATCTCAAACACATGCCCTGCATGTGGTAGGACCCCCCATGATACTCTACATCTCTTCAATTGTTCATTTGAACCTACTCTTCTAACCCCTCTGGACAAACCCTGTTGAAACTGCACCTTTCCTTGGACTCCCCTTAGAAGAGCTTGATGAAGATCTTCGGAATGATCATACACTCTAGACAGGGCAATGCATTGTTAACAACAACAACAACAACAACAACAACAACAACAACAACAACAACAACAACAACAACAACAACAACATTTGGTCTTCTTGCTTTAGCAGATTTTGTTTCAGGGTGGCTATATCACCTTCAAGGCGCCCAATATCGCCAAGCGCATTTTCAAGACGGGTGACTCTTTCGCTCAACACGCACAGATCCTGCAGCAACTCTTGCTTCAACCCCGCAAATTTATCCTCCAATTTCTTGCACACAAAGGCAATTTGTCTCCTCTCAGAGTCCATAATTTGTTTGCACAACAAGTCCGTGTATTTGACAAAACGAGCATCCAAGGTGCGAATTAGACTGGGTGATGAGTCACTGAAACGTGGGGCTCTGGTTGCACTTTCGCCTCCAAACTCGGTTTCATCCTCGCAACGACGCTTATTATTGTTTACAGACATGTTTTCGTTATGAGTAAAAATACCTCAGATGAGTACTCGAAAATAACGGAGTTACAGCACGTAAATAGATGGATAGATTTGTAGTAGTGCTAACAGATGGTAGATGGCGCTGCGTTCGGTAAAGTCTATATGTATGTATGTATGTATGGTGTTGTGGTAAATGCGAAAAAGCAACAAGCAAACAATTGCAGGTGCACCAGTTGGCAGACTTCCTCACAAATAATATTTCAGATTGGCGGAGCACAAGATTTTAGGTGTCAGGTATAAAAGCTACTTTGTTCAATGCAAACAAGTAGAGATCACCACAGAACGTCTCAGCAAACTAATTTAAAACAAAATATTTAAGCGGACCGCGCAAAAGTTGTTTTCACACACACCAAGGTTGCCAGGGTTATTTTTTATAAGCGCGGCCGAAGGCCGCCAACTCAGAAAGGTGTATCGCACATAAATACCATGGATTCCGCCCCAAATTTGGTATTGGACCCGGGTCATTTTTCGGTTTTTTGACCATAAATTTTCACTAAAATTTTACAAATGTGGCAATTTTCCTGGTATTAGTTTCCTTTAGGGGACAACTCGTAATAAATTAGCTAAAACAAGTAAGGAAAGCTGTCTTCGGCTGTGCCGAAGGCTAAATACCTTTCATGAATAAGCGTCACGATTTTCACTGTTTGATCCCCAGTACAGCCTGTATGAATTTAACTTTAGCTCATACCGAAATTATCGGAGCTATCGATTATATGGGGACGATGTGTTATATTGGTCCAATCTCATTGATTTTTAACATCGACATTCCACATTCTAAAATAGAAACATTTACGAAATTTCACGTTCCTACCGATATAATTACAGGAGTTATTTACCAAAATCCGTTTATCGGAACAATCGATTGTATGGGGGCTATGTGAAATATTTATCCAATCTCGACGATTTTCAACATCGATATTTCAAATATAAAAATAGCATTACATCCAAAATTTCACGTCCCTATGTGTTTAATTACAGGAGTTATAGCCCAAAATCCGTTTATCGGAATAATCGATTGTATGGGAGCTATGTGAAATATTTATCCTATCTCTATGAGTTTCAACATCGATATTTCACATATAAAAATAGCGATACCTCCAAAATTTCACGTTCCTATGTGTTTAATTACAGGAGTTATAGCCCAAAATCCGTTTATCGGAATAATCGATTGTATGGGAGCTATGTGAAATATTTATCCCATCTCTATGAGTTGCAACATCGATATTTCACATATAAAAATAGCAATACTTCCAAAATTTCACGTTCCTACGTGTTTAATTACAGGAGTTATAGCCCAAAATCCGTTTATCGGAATAATCGGTTGTATGGGAGCTATATGTTATATTGGTCCGATCTTGCTGGTTCCGACAAATGATTCCTATATTGGAAAATGGTGGCCACATACCAAATTTCAGCCAAATATCTCAAAAACTGAGGGACTAGTTTGCGTTCAAACAGACAGACAGACAGACGGACTTGGCTAAATCAACTCGTCTCGTCATCCTGATCATTTCGGTATACTTATTGATGGGTCTATCTCTTCTTCTTCTCATATTTACAAACATCGGACCAAAGTTATAATACCATTTCATGTTCATGAAAGGTATAAATATGGGAGATACCTCAAAAGACGCGTTTTGGCCTCAGGATCACGAATCCGGAACCGCTTTTTTAATATTTTGCTTCTCTGCAGAGATATTTGCAATCAAAGTTTCAAGTTTTCATTTCGTAGGGCGGTAGCCACGGTTATGTCACACGTCCGGACTTGGGATGGCGTACCCCAGGGTTATTTTTTATAAGCGCGGCCGAAGGCCGCCAACTCAAAAAGGTATTTCGCACATAAATACCATGGATTCCGCCCCAATTTTGGTATCGGACCGGGTCATTTTTCGGTTTTTTGACCATAACTTTTCACTAAAACAAAAAATTAAAAAAGCGCTTCAGGATTCGTGATCCTGAGGCCAAAACGCGTCGTTTGAGGTATTTCCCATATTCTAGCTAATTTATTAGTTGTCATCTAAGGGCAACTAATACCATTTTCCTCCAAAATGTTTACGAAAAATACAATAAAAAAACCGTCAGAAAAATTCAATAGCCGTCAAAAAATTTGAAGTGAAACAACCTTCTGAATAATTATACCATGGTTACTACAAACCTTTTAGTAATAATTTTGAATAGTTGACAAGATATTCGGCGTTATGCATATATAAATAGTACCTAACAAATTGAGGTCTACGGGGATTGGTAAAATACGATAACAACCAGCGCTCAAATATTTATATTCAATAATTTACTAAAATGTTTACTTAGAGATTTATTAGAAATGTGAAATAACTATCAATGAAATCAATAAAAAAGGGAACTAGAAATGGTAGATTATCGTGCCGAATTCGATGATTTCTATTTACCCTGAGTTCGATCACTGTATGTCTAAAAAAAAACCTTATTTCTACTACACATCTTTTTGGCGGTGAACGCGGGTGAGCGTGAACAATTTTCTGATGTGTAAAGACCTTTAAGGGCCAGTTACATAAAGCTTTAATTTGACTTTACCTCGAACTTTGACTTTGACAGAAAAGTTCAGTATACGTATTTAAACGAAGCATGGCAAATATAAGACCTCAAAGTTGAAGCAAGGTTAAAATTTGGCAAACTCTCAAATTTTGCTTGCTTTGGCAATCAGATGGTGATGACTTTGCTTTAATTAAAGAATAAAAAGTTGGAAGAAATAACAAATAATTAATTTTTTCTCTATTAAATTAATAAATTAACCAAAACACTCTGAATGCAAAGAAATAAATAACGAAAACAAATGTATAAAAGAGAATCGTCAAAGCGTTCATTGTAGCATAGGGTTTGGCGTTTGCTCTTACCGAAACTGTGATTCTCTAACTTGCCTTTAACGCATTTCCATATTTTCAATATTTCGCACCAAATAAAGCGCCACAAACTCAAAAGACATTTTTATTTCAACTTAAGTTTATTATCTTCTCTTAAACACTTTTTAACACCATCAAATTAATCCGCGATAACTAGCTACAATAAAAGTGTTAGCGAA
Organism: Campiglossa producta; assembly: GCA_964058755.1. Lineage (NCBI taxonomy): Eukaryota > Metazoa > Arthropoda > Insecta > Diptera > Tephritidae > Campiglossa > Campiglossa producta. The sequence continues at coordinate 639,717 of CAXKVI010000029.1, read as the reverse complement.
AACAGCTGATCGAGATTATCGACTTTTAGTGTGGTTAACACTTAGAGAATAGGGAAAAGCGATAAAAATGGCGATAAAACAGAATTACCGCTAACACTTGGCGATAAAATAGTTAGGGAATCGACCTACTGAAGTTGGACGCATTGTTTTGAGGTAACAATGTCAGGCGAGGTTAACAAACTTTATGTATTTGACCCTTTATACAGTTCCGTGTGAATTCACGCTCACTTGCGCTCACGCTCAAAAATAAATAGTAGTAGTAGTAGTAGTAGTAGTAGTAGTATATATTTATTTTAACAAATCAAAATACAGCGTATGACTTAACATATAAATAAAATAAATAAAAATAGAGAAATTGCGACAATAACAGAATATGTTGCATGTTAAATAAATTACTTATACGCTATGAGAATTCGTTTAATATAAAGTTCCTGAATTTAATGCTGTCTGCAAGAAACTTAGCAAGAGAGTTGAAATTATATCCATTTAAAATAGCAATGACCTTCGCCATATCTAAAGTTCTTTCCCCAAAATAAAGCAAACGGATATTTTTATATATAGGACATGATCCAATAAAGTGATAAGCGTCTTCTGCCATCTGCAAATTGCACACTGCGCAAAGTGGAGACGATATGTTTTTGTAAGCTCTTGTATTTAGGTTTAACAAGCCTCCCCTAGCTCGTAAAATTAATTAATTAATTAAATTGGTTCGTTGCATGTATAGTTGATTCCAATTTAAATTGACTACTTGTTTACATCAATCAATTTTTTGAAAACTATTTGACGATTGTTTATGTCATTGAAAAAAAATTAATAAAAATAGAAAAAAACTACATATAATTTTTTTTTTTTTTCAATGTAAGCTTTCTGAACACCGCACCCAGAACTGCCACGAGTTTACAGGCAGGCCCTCAACAACATCCAGATAGAGATGGTGGTCACTTTTATTAGCTCCTGCCCGACGAATGCCGTCCTGCAACAGCAAGCCCACCGGTTGCTGCGTACCCAGCAAACAATCGGAGTCATATTTTATTCAGAAAGGAGTCTTAAATAGGAGCGTTTACGCTCTTTATGAGCTCATTTATGAGTCCGAAATGAGCGTATTTCCCTTCCTGCGATGGTCGTCCGATATGAGCTAAATTTCATATATTGAATGAGCCTGAATAGGAGTCATTTATGACTCTTCTTTGCCTCAGAAGGGCTCATATAGAGCCTAAATAGGAGTCAAATATGACTCCTTTATGGAGCTTTTCGGATGCATTCATGACTCTTAAAAAAGGTGTCTGATACGATATGTCGAAAAAAAAGAAGTCGAAACTAAAAATGTCGAAAAAAAATTTGCCGAAAACACAAAAGGTCGAAAAAAAAAATGTCTCGAAAAAAAATTTCGAATGAAAAAATGTCGAAAAAAAATATATAAGATGTAGAAACAATGTAATGAATGTTGTGTAAAATTCGCGCGAATTTAACACATCATTCATTACATTGTTTCTACATCTTATATATTAATGTTGAGTATTATTTTTCTAGTGTTTTGCAATAGCTCTTGCAAGCAAATATATTACAACAAATTTCCGGCTATCGAAAGAAGCGTTTATGGAATTGCTGTCCGTACAGACGAGCAGCTAAAAAAATGCACAAGAGCAAAATCTATTCCTAGCATTTTAAAATTGGCAACAGTTTTAAGGTTTTGTGCTCAGGGATCCTACCAGCTAAGTATTGGGAACGATAATGCACTTGGACTTGCACAACCCACTGTGTCTGTGGTGTTGTCAGAGGCACTAGACGTTTTAGAAAATGTAATTTGTCGGAGATGGATAAATTTCAATTACGAGGAAGATGAGCGGCAACAAGCAAAAGCACACTTTTATAACGTAAGCAGAATTCCAGGGATCATTGGCTGTGTTGATGCCACGCATATTAAAATCGTTGCTCCCAACAAAGAATTACAGCATTTGTACTACAATAGAAAAGGATTCTTTAGCATTAATGCTATGGTTGTAAGTATACAAATGTGATATTAATTTGAGGTTGTAAGTACATACGCTTTTAAACATACATTTTCAAGGTTTGTGATCACACTATGACTATACGGTACATAAACGCTAAACATCCTGGAGCAACACATGATTCTATGGTGTTCAATATGTCGGCGTTGAAATTACATCTCGAACAGCAACACCAAGACGGTATTCGCAATACCTGGCTTCTTGGTATGTGTATATATATATATATAAAGAACATATCTTACATATAAATAATGCATTACTGTCCTATGCAGGTGATGCTGCATACGCCTTGAAGCCATACTTACTAACGCCGTTTAGAAATCCAGATGAAGGATCACCTCAAATTATTTACAACACACAGCATGCGAAAGGGAGAAATATTATAGAGCGAACGATTGGAGTTATGAAAAATAGGTTTAGATGCTTGCTACAGGCAAGAGCTCTCCATTATACACCAACAAAAGCAACACAAATAATAAACGTGTGTGCGGCTTAGCATAAAATTTGTATGTATTTCAAAGTCGAAATTTCTATAGAAGAGTTAACTAATATAGAATACGACGATGATATCACATTCGCCGACATTGAATCTGCCAATCATTTGGAAGCAGAAGAAATCAGAAATAGAATATTAAGAACTTTATAGTTAATCCATTTTGTTGAAATAAAAAATGTATTTTATATGTTTTTGTACATGAAAAAATGTTGGTTTAATTCATTCATCTTAATTCATTTTTTTACTTACTATCTAAACAGTCTATGTAGGTAAAAAATACCAATTCATTTTTATACATTTAAATTCATTTTTTTACTTAATATCTAAACAGTCTTAGAATCTATTATAATATATGTATATAGGTAAACAAAAAATCACTTCAGTTTCGTAAAATGTTTTAAATTCATTTTTTTCTTAATATCTAAATAGTCTTAGAATCTATTATAATATATGTATATAGGTAAACAAAAAATCACTTCAGTTTCGTAAATTGTTTTAAATTCATTTTTTTTACTTAATATCTAAACAGTCTTAGAATCTATTATAATATGTATATGTATATAGGTAAACAAAAAATCACTTCAGCTTCGTAAATTGTTTTAAATTCATTTTTTCTTAATATCTAAATAGTCTTAAAATGTAGGTAAAAAAATATCACTTCAGTTTCACTTGCCTTAAAAACTTAACATTATTCAGGTTTTCCTTAATCATTAAAAAAAGTAATCTTAAATGTAACTCTATTTTTTTAGCTGGCTTTTGTACAACTCTAACTTCTCGCGTTTAAGTTTTACAAGCTCTCTTTGGCCGTAGTATTTTATGGTGTACATTCGCTCTGTGAAAGTTGCAATCTCAGCCACACTTTCCTTTATTGCTTCCATATTTTTTAGCATTTCTGCGTGGAATTTTTTTTGGTCGTTCGTTTGCTCTTCTAACAACCTAATTCTATCAGCCTTGCTATTCCTCTTGCGTTTCTCTACCCGTGGTCTTTCTTCGGGAGCATCATCACTTTCAACTTGGTCTTCCACAATTTCAATCGATACCTGTTCGATTGCGCTTTCATCTTCAGAAACATCTTGGCACTCGCCAGACCCACTTGCCCTTAAGCCATGCTCTTGTCCTGGTGGGTTGGCGCTTGTCTCATATCCAAGTAAGGCGCTTATTACTTCTTCGCTATGCGTCAATATATGTAGCCTGTTCGGTCCACCTCCAGTGGCTCGAAATTCCGCCTTGTTCTCCATATTCTTCCTTTTTGTTTTCGATTTCATGTCAGCCCACACCTAAAGACAAAAAAACATATATATATGTAGGTATGTACTTATTTTTTCTGCGTAATTCACATATGTATATGAAGTTTAAGCTTACCTTAATCCACTTTTCTGGCGTTCTGACTGGTGGGCCTAAGCAATTTAGCTGCGTAGTTATTTCCTCCCACTTTTTTGAGCCTGGGATTTTGAATAAACACCTCTTGCTAGGCTCGGATTTTGGTGCATTAGAGAAACCAACGTTTCCAGCTGTTGTTTTGTGCTGACGACCTTAGACCTACATCAAATTAATGCAAAAGAGTTAAAATTAGTACTATAAATCAAAAAAGTAGAAGATAAATACAAAAAACTTACATTTTTAGTAATTTTAAAACAATTCGATACAGCGTCGAAAGCAAAATGCTATTCGTTGAAAAAATGGGCCAAAGTAATTGTATTAGTTCGACGATCGCTCTTTCCCTAATGCACCCTCACTTTCAATTCGGCCGGTCCCTGATCTAATGCCAAAGGTTCATCATGTATGCTTCCCCAATTCCAGTGTCTCCCTTTCAATGCCGCAAAGGCGCCAAAAATTGCAGTAGGTATATGGCTTTTTTAAGGGTCCCGTACGATATGTCGAAAAAAAATGTCGAATTTCCAAGACCGAATTAAAAAAAATTTTAAAATACCGAAGAGATTTTTGACCGAAAAAAAAATGTCGAAAAAATGCAAATGACCGAAAAAGGTCGAAATTTGGATGCTTAATGTAAAACTTCGAAAATTTGAGTTTAACAACGTGTTTTATGACAGTATACAATTATTTATCACTTCCTTACCTCTTACCAAGAACTTTTCAACCATTTTCCAATACAAAGTCTATTCAAATTTTCCCCTTGTTGGAGGTAACAACAGAAATATTCTATTTTGAGAGGTTGTTGTTAATTATATTGAGAAGAGCGTAAGAGTTTGTGCTTGTAACTTTACCGTCAGGTTCTATATTTGCTTGCAAGAGCTATTGCAAAACACTAGAAAAATAATACTCAACATTAATATATAAGATGTAGAAACAATGTAATGAATGATGTGTTAAATTCGCGCGAATTTTACACAACATTCATTACATTGTTTCTACATCTTATATATTAATGTTGAGTATTATTTTTCTAGTGTTTTGCAATAGCTCTTGCAAGCAAATATAGAAACTGACGGTAAAGTTACAAGCACAAACTCTTACGCTCTTCTCAATATAATTAACAACAACCTCTCAGAAACGAATCTCCGGTTTAAAGATGTCAGAAAAATTTTGATTTTTGGAGACTTTTATAGTCACGTAAATATTTGATGTATCGATGTTTCTATAAAAATTGTGAAGTTTTGAACGTTTAAACGTTATTTCGGTTTCTCACTTGTCCAAAAACAAAAGTAAATTGGACCAACATCTTTTCCTTGTTCAAAAATATGCACGTAATAAGAAAAATATACACATATTAGAAAACTAACCAAGTCGAAGCATCGATGTACATATATAGCGAAACAAATGTACATAGACTTTGCATCAAAGACCCATCGATTTATTTTTGCCATTGGTGACACCAGCATAGTTTATCTCAATAAGATAACGGTAACTTTCTCGAAATGATCATTACCAAATTATTAGTGTTATGCTTTTAATAAGTACAAATCATACGTCATTCTCAATCTTAATTTTTACATGTGCAGTTTGTAGCCCAAAAATGTCTGAGAATATTTCTGTTGTTACCTCCAACAAGGGGAAAATTTGAATAGACTTTGTATTGGAAAATGGTTGAAAAGTTCTTGGTAAGAGGTAAGGAAGTGATAAATAATTGTATACTGTCATAAAACACGTTGTTAAACTCAAATTTTCGAAGTTTTACATTAAGCATCCAAATTTCGACCTTTTTCGGTCATTTGCATTTTTTCGACATTTTTTTTTCGGTCAAAAATCTCTTCGGTATTTTAAAATTTTTTTTAATTCGGTCTTGGAAATTCGACATTTTTTTTTCGACATATCGTACGGGACCCTTAAAAAAGCCATATACCTACTGCAATTTTTGGCGCCTTTGCGGCATTGAAAGGGAGACACTGGAATTGGGGAAGCATACATGATGAACCTTTGGCATTAGATCAGGGACCGGCCGAATTGAAAGTGAGGGTGCATTAGGGAAAGAGCGATCGTCGAACTAATACAATTACTTTGGCCCATTTTTTCAACGAATAGCATTTTGCTTTCGACGCTGTATCGAATTGTTTTAAAATTACTAAAAATGTAAGTTTTTTGTATTTATCTTCTACTTTTTTGATTTATAGTACTAATTTTAACTCTTTTGCATTAATTTGATGTAGGTCTAAGGTCGTCAGCACAAAACAACAGCTGGAAACGTTGGTTTCTCTAATGCACCAAAATCCGAGCCTAGCAAGAGGTGTTTATTCAAAATCCCAGGCTCAAAAAAGTGGGAGGAAATAACTACGCAGCTAAATTGCTTAGGCCCACCAGTCAGAACGCCAGAAAAGTGGATTAAGGTAAGCTTAAACTTCATATACATATGTGAATTACGCAGAAAAAATAAGTACATACCTACATATATATATGTTTTTTTGTCTTTAGGTGTGGGCTGACATGAAATCGAAAACAAAAAGGAAGAATATGGAGAACAAGGCGGAATTTCGAGCCACTGGAGGTGGACCGAACAGGCTACATATATTGACGCATAGCGAAGAAGTAATAAGTGCCTTACTTGGATATGAGACAAGCGCCAACCCACCAGGACAAGAGCATGGCTTAAGGGCAAGTGGGTCTGGCGAGTGCCAAGATGTTTCTGAAGATGAAAGCGCAATCGAACAGGTATCGATTGAAATTGTGTAAGACCAAGTTGAAAGTGATGATGCTCCCGAAGAAAGACCACGGGTAGAGAAACGCAAGAGGAATAGCAAGGCTGATAGAATTAGGTTGTTAGAAGAGCAAACGAACGACCAAAAAAAATTCCACGCAGAAATGCTAAAAAATATGGAAGCAATAAAGGAAAGTGTGGCTGAGATTGCAACTTTCACAGAGCGAATGTACACCATAAAATACTACGGCCAAAGAGAGCTTGTAAAACTTAAACGCGAGAAGTTAGAGTTGTACAAAAGCCAGTTAAAAAAATAGAGTTACATTTAAGATTACTTTTTTTAATGATTAAGGAAAACCTGAATAATGTTAAGTTTTTAAGGCAAGTGAAACTGAAGTGATATTTTTTTACCTACATTTTAAGACTATTTAGATATTAAGAAAAAATGAATTTAAAACAATTTACGAAGCTGAAGTGATTTTTTGTTTACCTATATACATATACATATTATAATAGATTCTAAGACTGTTTAGATATTAAGTAAAAAAAATGAATTTAAAACAATTTACGAAACTGAAGTGATTTTTTGTTTACCTATATACATATATTATAATAGATTCTAAGACTATTTAGATATTAAGAAAAAAATGAATTTAAAACATTTTACGAAACTGAAGTGATTTTTTGTTTACCTATATACATATATTATAATAGATTCTAAGACTGTTTAGATATTAAGTAAAAAAATGAATTTAAATGTATAAAAATGAATTGGTATTTTTTACCTACATAGACTGTTTAGATAGTAAGTAAAAAAATGAATTAAGATGAATGAATTAAACCAACATTTTTTCATGTACAAAAACATATAAAATACATTTTTTATTTCAACAAAATGGATTAACTATAAAGTTCTTAATATTCTATTTCTGATTTCTTCTGCTTCCAAATGATTGGCAGATTCAATGTCGGCGAATGTGATATCATCGTCGTATTCTATATTAGTTAACTCTTCTATAGAAATTTCGACTTTGAAATACATACAAATATTATGCAAAGCCGCACACACGTTTATTATTTGTGTTGCTTTTGTTGGTGTATAATGGAGAGCTCTTGCCTGTAGCAAGCATCTAAACCTATTTTTCATAACTCCAATCGTTCGCTCTATAATATTTCTCCCTTTCGCATGCTGTGTGTTGTAAATAATTTGAGGTGATCCTTCATCTGGATTTCTAAACGGCGTTAGTAAGTATGGCTTCAAGGCGTATGCAGCATCACCTGCATAGGACAGTAATGCATTATTTATATGTAAGATATGTTCTTTATATATATATATATACACATACCAAGAAGCCAGGTATTGCGAATACCGTCTTGGTGTTGCTGTTCGAGATGTAATTTCAACGCCGACATATTGAACACCATAGAATCATGTGTTGCTCCAGGATGTTTAGCGTTTATGTACCGTATAGTCATAGTTACAACCTCAAATTAATATCACATTTGTATACTTACAACCATAGCATTAATGCTAAAGAATCCTTTTCTATTGTAGTACAAATGCTGTAATTCTTTCTTGGGAGCAACGATTTTAATATGCGTGCCATCAACACAGCCAATGATCCCTGGAATTCTGCCTACGTTATAAAAGTGTGCTTTTGCTTGTTGCCGCTCATCTTCCTCGTAATTGAAATTTATCCATCTCCGACAAATCACATTTTCTAAAACGTCTAGTGCCTCTGACAACACCACAGACACAGTGGGTTGTGCAAGTCCAAGTGCATTATCGTTCCCAATACTTAGCTGGTAGGATCCCTGAGCACAAAACCTTAAAACTGTTGCCAATTTTAAAATGCTCGGAATAGATTTTGCTCTTGTGCATTGTTTTAGCTGCTCGTCTGTACGGACAGCAATTCCATAAACGCTTCTTTCGATAGCCGGAAATTTGTTGTAAATCTGTTTAAAAACTTTATTATTATCAAACATTAAATAACACTTTTGTAAATGTACACTTACGCAGTGGAATTCATCTCCAAAGGATTGGATGCATCTCTTAATCGCTTTCTGTTTCTGGCTAGTTCTAGTAAGCTTCCTTCATCATCCGATGAATCTTCGAACCATAACTCTGTCGTAGTCATATTTTTGTTTTCTGCATCAATTTTGCTCAAATATTTGCTAGGTAATTTATTTTGTTTGTTTAGATGATTTATTTTTTTAATCACAGCTGATAAAATATGTACTACTGTGAACAGTTGAAACGATCGAAATTCACAATAGCGCAAGTATTCACCGAATGCAGCCTATAATACCAAATGAGAATTTTTTCGTTGAGTATTTTCGACCACGGTCGAAGATCGAATTAAACTCATAATAGGCACCTTTGTCTGTTTTTGCTCACCCGCTCACTAGCAAAAACCGAGGCAATAGCGTATTTTATCGAGTCGTTGCTTGCAAGTGAGCGACTGAACGTAAGAAACAACATCTATTGATTGGCCAGTGCGTTCATAGCGTCTTCCAAGCGCAGGGACAATTTTATTGGTCGAAAGGCCAAGCAAAAAGCGTAAAAATCTGTTTGAATTTGGTTTTCATATATTCGGACAACTGTCCCACCATCTGCCGGGGCTCGCAGGAGATGTATGTGGGGAAATTCCTTTAAATATATATGGTACAATGAAAAAAGAGAAACACTTAAAGGAAGGTATACTTATCAGGGAATCCGCTAGAAGGGCACCAACAGGACAGCAAGAAAAATTGTCAGGAACAGCCTGCGCGCGATGTAATTGAATATTTATTTGAAATAAAAAAATTTTCACAGACAAAATATGAAAATTTGTTCCAAAATTGCTTTGTTAAATGAAAAATTTCAGCATATGGCTCATAATTTCTTTAAATCGGAGTCATAAAGGACTCCTATATGATCTTATTTCGGAGGCTCATATTTTTCTAATATTTAGGACTCATATCGGACTCCTAAATTATGAGCACTCCCAGAATGTTTGAGGGGTAGGAACACCATCTCCCGAGAGAGTCCAGACACACTCTCGTTTAACTCTGATTTGGGTACGGTAACAAGTGACGCCCTCACTTATCTAGAACGAACCTCAAAGTGCAAAATGTTTGCCTGGCATGTGGCTTTTCTCACGACACTAACCATTGATTCCGCTGCTCCTCTGAACATATTCTTCTAACACCAATCTCACTTTGGTCAAACCATAATGAAGCTTATGGTTTCCTTCCAATCCCGTTAGAAGAGTTTGATGATAATTTAGACCGATAGGCGTTACGTCTGGGCAGGGATATGTTTCGTTACAACAAGAACAACGGAAATAGAGACCTGGTAAAGCGGATAAAAAAGTATCGGTCATCCTGGCTAGGCAATGATTTACAACTCCAAGCCAAGAAAATACGAAGCGTTTCCAAAAGAAGCGAAAGTCCATTTGAAGGAATGATAATGAGAGCGTCTACGGACTTACATAATTGTAAAGATGAGCTCGCAGGAGTCCTTCCGCACTACAACGAAACACTTTTTCCATTATCTGGGTATCTGCGGGAGTGTTTTGGAACGCAATAAACGCACCCTCCAGGATTCCTATAAGAAAATTGTCTGCATACATTTTTAAAAGGCGCTTCCACGTCGGATACGCTACGCCGGGGGTCTTACGGAGCACCTTACGGTCTCGTTTGGTTTGATGGGACGGAATGCAAAGGTTTTGCTGTATGTTTTAGTGTTGAACACGAAAATGAAACGCCAATTAAAAGAGACACAATATATTTTTAATTTTTTTTTTTACAAATTTTGTTTATAAAAATCTGACAAATATTTACATCCCCCAATTTGAAAACAAATCCAGGGTTGTACAGAAGTTGAATGATAAGTTGAACAAAAGTCGTCGGGCTACCAACTTTCTTGCATGCAATTTTGCAAGACCCGTTGACACGAGGCAATTTTCAGAATCAACATGAAATTGAACGAAAAATCGAGTAATGTAAACGGGACTTTTCTCTCAGCAAGGCGATCTAAGAGTGAGGACGTAAAAGCCTGAATATTGGCTATTGAGAATTCCGTAATGAAAGGTAGGTTAACTCTGTTAGCAAGTTCCTTCCAACCGTTTGCCCAAGATATCCCCAACTTGGCAGTCTCCGCCAATATGCGAGGGAGTCTGTCATGAGTAAGTCTAAGACCCTCGTGAAGGGTGGATACCTTGCCGCGGTACGAGGGCTTAAGTCGACAGCCACAGGGCTACGCTGCCCTTGTGATCATAGCTCCGTACGGCACTTCATCACGAGAGGAGCCTAGCCTCTCTGGCGCGACGACAAAGATCTTCCCCCTCCCAATCCAGGGTGTTATGCGAAACCGTGCCCATTGGACGTTTGCAGCCGGGAGGCAAATCGTGGCTGTATTTGAACGGAGCCTCTCTGACACCGGGTCGCCTCAGAGAGTAAGCATGGCCTTACCGCGGTACGGGGCTCTGCCGCGGCGGACGACACATTTTCCCCTACTCTTCCCTTGACCCTAAGCTGGCCTTGTCCGGCGATGGGTCGTACGAACAAGATGAACTCGAATAACCTGAATAAAAACGAAAAATCTAAAAAACAAACAACGCCAAATTTCACTCCTCAGCAAAGGAGAGCTATGGAGGAGCAGGCGAGGAAGCAACAACAACGCCGGAGGACAACCTCCGTTCCACAATCAAGGGGGGGATCGACAGCGATGGCAACTACGAGTCGGTCAACCAACCCTCTATCGAATAAGATTGACTTGATGGGAGCTAGCACCAGTGCGGTTGCCAACGCAGCTAAGCGGACAACGGCGGATGCTAAACTCCCATCAACCGCTGATATGAAAACCAGTATCTTTACGTCTGTGGCAGCGGTCTCACGACCTGGCCTCGGAGTTTCGAAGGAGAAGGAAGCTGCAACTGAGATGTCGGCAAGGAGAGCGACCGCGATGGCAACTACGGGTCCGCACTCCAGGGAGACATCTCCCCGCCGCTTCACATACCACGAGAAAACATTGGCTGCAAAGATCCTGAAGAGGTATGAAGGGGTACCGCAGGAATCACTGTCGCCGAATTCCAGTAAATCTGTAGAGCTAGCGAAAGCTGTGATACCGGATTTCCAAAATTCGTACATGCCAAGGAGGTTAAAAGTTAACCCTTTCAAGCGCCAGAGATCGGATCTGGAGTTTATTCCCCCTCCCAAGCGGCATCAGAATACCTCTGGAGCGGGCAAACTAAGCTTTGCTGAGGTAACCAAGGACAGGATCCTTATAGGCGTCCTTGACCGAGGCAATGACCGTCTGGCCATCCCCAAGGACCGGTGGCGTTACGTGCGAAATGAACTCGGCAACATTCTTCTCAACGTTGCTCCGGAGTTTCCGGGTAGTTCGGCACGAGTAACGGATGCGGGTTGGCACCAGGGTCAAATTAAATTACTCGCATGCGAGGATGCAAAAACCGTAGCACTGTACAAGGCAGCAGCTGCTAAACTGGGTGAAGTCTACCAGGGCGCAAAGATAGAGGTCGTCGACTGGAAGGACATTCCAGCTCGTCCAAGGGCAAGGGCGTGGATTCCGGCTATCCCTGACGAACCCGAGAGAATACTCGGGATGCTACGGCTAATGAATCCGACCCTCCCAACGCATGACTGGAGTGTCAATCTGGTCGGGGATGCGGTAGGGCCCGACAGACAGGTGGTGTTCACCATGAATAAAGAGTCAATCGAGCCCCTCAAAAGGTGCAATGGCCTGGTACACTACAGCGTAGGCCAGATCGTTATCCACGTATATCGTGGTGATGCTCAGCGCGCTGCCTTCTCGGCTGCTCCGGGGGAACCGGAAAACTTATTACCAGAAGAGGAAGCGGAGGATTCCGATGCGGAAAGCATGTTATCCGCCACGTCTCTTGGCGATAGTGCTGTGAACAACTCGGAGATGGAGGACAGCCTACAGGACGAGGAAGTCCTCGACGTCACGGTGGTAGCAGCCAACGCTGAGCGACTAACATCTAACGCTACAGGCAGCAGGACTCCTGCAACGCCACATCGGGCAGTTAATCGGAACAACTCGTCGTTGATAGGCAACCTCCGGGATGGAGCAAACCTCGACGATATGGGGACGGCAGGGAAGTCTGTGCGCTCTCATGTTGGTGGTGCTTCAGATTAATTTGCACAAATCTAAAGTGGCTTCGGCTGCTTTAAGTAGTCGTCTTTCTAAAGGCGACGTGGATGTGGTCCTCATCCAAGAACCCTGGGTCAATAGCTCGAGAATCTGCGGATTGGGGACTAAGGGCTTCAAGCTCATTCGAGCCAGCGAGGAGAGCAAAGTCAGAACGTGTATTTTGGTCAAGTCTGAGTTGAACTCCTTTCTCCTACCTAACTACACCAACGGTGATATTACCGCTATCAGTCTAACGGTCGACAGCACCCGCCTGACGGTAGCGTCGGTCTATATGCCCTACGACGCCGAAGAACCCCCACCACAAACGGAGGTGAAAGACCTGGTGTCAAATTTCTGCACGGGTAATCTTATTATTGGAGCGGACGCTAATGCTCACCATGTCCAATGGGGGAGCTCCGACATCAATGCCAGGGGCGAGTCTCTGTTTGATTACCTCTTAACAACCAACCTGGTGATTTGCAACGTGGGTAATGAGCCTACTTTTATCACTAAGACCCGCAGGGAGGTCATAGACCTCACTATCTGTAGTGAAGGCGCTTATGAGTGGGTCAGAAAATGGCGGGTTCTGGAAGAACATTCTTTCTCCGACCACCGTTACATAGAAATGGTTTTAGACTTTATTGTAGAACAACCAATCATGAAGCGCAATCCACGTAACACTGATTGGCAGTTACACAATGAAATATTAGACAGAGACCTACCAGTACTGCCCTCACAAGCCCCCTCATCAGTAGAGGAGCTGGAGGATCTTGTTACTACATTTACATCGGCGCTCTCAAATGCTCTAGGACAGGCTTGTCCAGTGCCAAAACCACGCGGTAAACACAGGCCACATTGGTGGTCCTACGATTTGGACTAGCTCCGAATATCATGCCGGAAACAATTTAACAAGGCCAAGAGCTTCGGCTCTGAGCCTCATTGGCATGAATATAAAGCTAAACTAAGGGCCTACAAAAAAGCTCTGAGACAGGCGAAGAGAACCTCGTGGAGAAATTTCTGCACTGGCGTCGAAAAGGTCGACGACACAGCGAGACTTAGACGAGTCCTCTCGAAAAGTCAAACAACCATCAGCTATTTGCGAAAGCCTGACGGATCCTGGACCAGCACGGAAGAGGAAACCCTTGAGCTGCTCTTGAATTCACATTTTCCGGGGAATCTGCATGATGCACCACTAGCACCTGCAACAAACCTGGCAGTAAATATACCCATCACTGAGGAAAGAGTAAGGTGGGCAGTTAAGAGCTTTGAACCGTATAAGGCTGCCGGGCCGGACGGGATTATCCCCGCGCAACTTATAAACACGTTGGAGACATCAGCTAAATGGCTGGTATTTCTCTTCACAGCCTGCCTGGCTCTCAACCACATTCCGGGCTCCTGGAGAAGCGCCACGGTAGTGTTTATCCCTAAGGCTGGGAAGGCATCCCACTACGAGCCAAAAGATTACAGACCGATCAGTCTCTCGTCCTTTGTACTCAAAACCTTTGAGAGGATACTAAGCGACTACCTTTCAACGACTATTGATAGCAACCTTATCTCTAGCTATCAGCATGCATACACCAAGAGTAAATCAACAGAAACTGCTCTGCACAGCCTAGTATCTGTCATTGAGAAATCGCTGTTTGAAAAGGACTACTGTCTCGTGGCCTTCTTAGATATTGAGGGGGCTTTCAACAATATAAGCCCGGAGGCGATCAACTCCGCTCTAACTAATCTGGGCGTAGATAGACCTCTAACTGGGTTAATTGACCAACTTCTAAGAGGAAGGAAAATAGCTTCTTCACTTGGTACGGTCGAGTTATCACGCTATGTCACAAGGGGAACGCCCCAGGGTGGTGTTCTTTCCCCGCTTTTATGGAACCTCACAGTCAACTCGTTGCTACGTGACACAAGCTGGGGGGGCGGGAAGATAGTGGCATACGCAGACGATTTAGCTATTGCATTCAGAGGCAAGTTCCCACAAACTCTGTGTGACCTGATGCAAGTAGCACTGCGAGAGGTTTCGAGGTGGTCCTCTCGCTGCGGACTTAGTATCAACCCGGGGAAAGTGGAACTTGTCCTCTTCACCAACCGGTACAAAATACCGCCACTAAGCCTACCAGAACTAGATGGCACGCGCCTGGGCTTGTCGGATAAGGCCAAGTTTCTAGGCATAGTTCTGGACAGGAAGCTGAATTGGAAGGAGAATGTTCTTCAGCGCCAGAAGAAAGCTTGCATCGCTCTTTACACATGCAAAAGAGCCATTGGCAAAAAATGGGGGCTCAGCCCTAGAGTATGCAGTTGGATCTACACGGCCATCATTCGCCCAATCATGCTGTATGGAGTCGTCGTATGGTGGCCGGCACTGAGCAAGACAACATACCTGAATCTGTTGCGGAAAGTCCATAGATCCAATATGATCTGTATAAGCGGTGCGCTAAGGACAACGCCCAACGAAGCCCTCCAGGCCATTCTGGGCATTTTGCCACTTGATCTGGAAGGGTTTCGGTCAGCGGCGGCATCAGCTCTGCGCCTAAGAGAAACCTCCAGTTGGGGTGCGGGTACTATTGGACACTCCAGTATTCTGGAATCTTACAGCTTTCTCCCTCTAAGCACAGATCGTTGTGCGACCACTACAGTCGGGGATAGCTGCTTCAAAATAAACATTCCCAGCAGAGAAGACTGGGAGAGGACGGATTGGTGTCCCGAAACAAATGGTGGCACTTCCATATACACCGACGGCTCGAAGTTGGACGGCAGAGTTGGAGGAGGGGTTTATTCAAGGGATTTGGACCTTGAACTCTCCTTCAGACTACCTGATCATTGTAGCGTCTTCCAGGCGGAAGTGTCGGCAATCCGGGACGCCGCGGCCTGGTTAAGCAAACGTGTTATCGGAGGAGATATCACTATTTTCAGCGATAGCCAGGCGGCAATCAAATCCCTTGGCTCATACACGTTCAACTCTGAACTGACGCTCAGCTGTCGTCGATCTCTTCAGGAGATGGCCCAACAGAACCGCGTAAACCTCATATGGGTCCCGGGACATAGGGACATTGAGGGAAACTGTAAGGCAGACGAGCTTGCCAGGCAGGGCACGACCAAGCAGGTTCTTCGGGATAAAGAGCGCTTAGGTATGCCGTTTGCCACATGCAAACTAATGCTGAAGGAGCACACACTCCGTCAAGCCAACGAAAGATGGCTGCAATCCCCAGGGTGTCGGATATCGAAACAAACCTGGCCAAAATGGGATCTTAAAAGGTCTAGACGCATTTATGCCCTAACTAGGAGGGAAATCTGCATATTGATAGGGGCATTAACCGGTCACTGCCTCATTGGTAGGCATGCAGAAAGGCTAAGTGTGCCCTACCGACGATGCTGCAGGAGTTGCAAAGATGATGAGGAGGAGGAAACGGTGGAGCACCTCATCTGCAACTGTCCGGCTTTAAGCGGCGTGAGAACGCGCTTTTTGGGAGTTCCGTTCCTAGATAGTCTAAGCCAGATCGCGGAACTGGACATAAAGGACTTGATGGGCTTCATAAAGTCATCTAAGTGGTTCGAGGAGGAGTAACGGTGTCGGTTTAGGAGTGTCAGTCCCGGGATTCTGCTATGTGGAAAATCCCAACAACTCAGGGATTTTCCATATGGCTGGGTCCCGGGGCTGACTTTCCTTGTGTTGGTGGTATCACAACGGGCCTTCAAAACTGGCCTAAGTGTGCCTCTGCGGCAGCCACTTGAACCTACCTACCTAAGTCTAAGACAACGAGCAATATAAAGTATGTGTAGACGGAGCGTATGTAAATATAGGGGCTGTAAACCTGCTTCCAGATGCATTTGGCGTATTAGAGGGAAAGAAAATCAGTTTTTTAATGTTTTGCGCTCTCTTCTCTCGATGTCTAATATTTTAGTGTTTTCGAAGTTTTCGTTTTTTTTTATGTGAATTCCAAACGTTGAATGTAAGTGCAATGTCTAAAAATGTGCTATAGGTTCTGATTAAAACTAATTGTTTATGTTTGTTTTGTTTTATGTTATATATTTTTATGTGAAAAATATAAATCTCTCTGAAGAAGATGGGGTAATGCATGTTGTTGTTGTTGTTGTTGTTAACAATGCATTGCCCTGTCTAGAGTGTATGATCATTCCGAAGATCTTCATCAAGCTCTTCTAAGGGGAGTCCAAGGAAACGTGCAGTTTCAACAGGGTTTGTCCAGAGGGACAGAGGGGTTAGAAGAGTAGGTTCAAATGAACAATTGAAGAGATGTAGAGTATCATGGGGGTCCTACCACATGCAGGGCATGTGTTTGAGATTGTGTCATTAAGTCTGGACAAGCAGGAGTTTAACCTTACACTATATCCAGACCTAAGCTGTGCCAAGGTAACTCTTGTCTCCATTGGTAAGGTGCGTTCTTCTTCAGCAATATCCGGTGGAGGACTGTTCAGAACGGGGTTCACAGGTAGAGATCCGACAAAAGTATCTACCGACTCGGTGTGGATGTCGGTTAGAGCCCGCTTATGATTCTGCAGATCAAACGGCAAGGTAATATGATGCTGGATCTCATCATAATGTTTACGGAGATGTTTCCTTATGTCTCTCGGGGGCGGATCTATGTCCAAAAGATGACGGTTTGGATGTGCTGGCTTGTGGCAGTTCAGAAGGAATTGCTTGCTCAGCATTTCCGCATGCTCTTTTACATTGAGCAGTTTTGCCTCCTGATGGAGGTGAGACTCGGAAGACATGAGGAGACATCCCGTAGCAGTTCTGATGGCAGTATTTTGGCAGACTTGTAACTTCGTCCAGTTGGTGTTATGTACATTAGGCGACCATATGGGTGCAGCATAGTCAAAGACTGGTCGGCCAATGGCCTTATATGTAGTCAGCAACGTTTCTTTGTCTTTTCCCCAAGTGCCGGCAAGTGACTTGAGGATCTTGTTGCGACCACGTACCTTTGAGACCATTGCAGACACATGACCAGCAAATGAGAAAGTATTATCCAATGTCATCCCTAATAACTTTGGGTGGCTGACAGTTGGTAGCTTAGTGCCGTCAACGAAAATGTCTAATTCATTTCTCACCTGGTGCGTCCACGTCGTAAAAAGCGTCGCCGTTGATTTAGTCGGAGATATCGTCAGATCTCGCTCTGTGAAAAACCTGGAAAGGTCGCAGAGGTAACCGTTGATTTTATTACAGAGTTCATCAGTATAGGGGCCCTTCCCCGTCGCCATTATTGTACAGTCGTCGGCATAAGAAACGACGGAGACACCCTCTGGTGGTGGGGGCATCTTCGATAGATAGAAATTAAACAGTGTCGGGGATAGGACACCACCCTGTGGCACCCCCTGTCTAATTCGTCTTGGTTTTGATGTTGCGTTTCTAAAGTTGACCGACGCCTGCCGCCCATTCAAGTAATTAGCGGTCCATCTCTTTAACCCATCAGGTATTTGTGTTTCTAATAGATCTTGTACGAGAGTGGCATGGTTGACTGTGTCAAAAGCTTTCGACAAGTCAAGTGCCACTAACACAGTCCTGTGATTTGGTTGGTTTTGATTTAGACCGCTATTTATTTGCGTTGTAATGGCATTGAGTGCAGTGGTGGTGCTGTGCAGCTTACGGAAGCCATGTTGATGATTAGCCAGGTGCAGATTTGCGGTGTAATACGGGAGCAAAATGGACTCTAGCGTCTTCACTACCGGCGACAAAAGTGATATAGGGCGATATGAATCGCCTATGTTTGCCGGCTTTCTAGGTTTTAATAATGGAACCACTCTCGCCTTTTTCCTTATTTCAGGAATGACGAAAGTGTTCAGTGAAAGATTGAATAGGGCCGCTAAGTATTTGTGTCCCTCCTGGCCTAGATGTTTCAGCATCTTCATGGCAATGCCGTCGGGGCCGATGGATTTTGAGGGCTTAGGCTGTCTGATGGCTTCCTTGACCTCTGAGGCAGTGATGACAATGGGCGTGTTTTGGTTTTTGTATTTACGCGCCTGTCGCATGGTTCTACGTTTAGCTCTATCGGGTGGGGAATGTAGTACAAATTGTCTACAG
Source organism: Campiglossa producta (assembly GCA_964058755.1). Lineage (NCBI taxonomy): Eukaryota > Metazoa > Arthropoda > Insecta > Diptera > Tephritidae > Campiglossa > Campiglossa producta. The sequence continues at coordinate 620,928 of CAXKVI010000029.1, read as the reverse complement.
AAGGAGTTCGCATATCCCCTAGGGTCCTTCTTCACCCTGTCACCGAAAGTAATATCTACTTTATCCTTGTGTTGTGTTGGATTAGATAGAGCTTTGACCGTAGTCCATAATTTGCCAACACCGTCAGAGAGGTTGCATTGCTTTAGGTGTTGTTTCCATTTGGCCAGTTTGTGTTTATCGACCAACCTACGAATTTCCGCGTTGAGATCCCTTATACGGGGGTCTGCGGGATTGAGACTTCGCACTTCATCTCTTTCTCTAGCCATGGCCGCTGCCTCCGCGGGGAAATTTGGTCTTATTCGGGATATTCGACCCGCAGGAATGAAGCGTCTAGAGGCCAAGTCAATGACGTTGCGGAAGTCTCGTTCGCCTTTGCGTACGTCCGTAGGAATGGATAGAGCAGCCAAGGATTCATCCGTATATGTCTGAAAACTGTCCCAGTCCGCCTTGGTAAAGTTGATGTATGTACCATGCTCAGGTGTTATAAAGTCCGTCGGTCGTTCGATGGTAATGACTATTGGGAGATGGTCAGACGCCAACGTGAGTATGGGTCGCCAATTGGTGTTGTTCAATAGTCCTGCACTTACGATAGAAATATCTGGCGAACTATAGCAGTTACCCGATACTCTCGTTGGGGCGTCTCCGTTCAATGTACAGAAAGCCGTATCATCTATTTGTTCTGCTGGCAAGTTTGAGTGCCACATGTCGTGGTGCGCATTGAAGTCGCCCAGGATCACGCGGTTATCTCCTCGTAGTAGCAAGCTAATATCGGGGTGATAACCGGTGGGGCAACTTGAGACAGGGGGTATGTAGATGTTAATGATTTGCAGATCGACATCTCCTGTGCGGATGGTAATACCTTGGCTTTCTAAGATATCATCCGTTCCTTCGATGTCGGTATCAAATAGATGATACTGTACAGAGTTGTGCGTTATGAACGCTAGACCACCTCCCAGACCTCCTGTTACTCTATGACGGTCTTTCCGGTGAATGTTATATCCGCCATAGTTAATGAGGTCCGACCTTGGACTGAGCTTGGTTTCTTGGATTGCGGCAAGTTTATGTCATATTGCGTCATCAAATTAGTTATCTCTGCGATCTTACCAGTTAATCCGTTACAGTTGTGCTGTAAGATTTGGAAGTGCGCCGGTGGGGTCGATGTCGAGTTAACCATAGGCGTGAGAGACGGATGTGTTCGCCCAGGTGTTGGTAGGCGAAGACCAAGGCTGTGCCTCAGCCTAGTTAGCTGTGGACCTGGTGTAACCGGGTTGGCTGGCGTCGTAGGTTGAGGCGTGTTACAGCATGGTGCGATGAACGCATCCGTCCAAAGATTCCTGTTAGCGAGCCCAGAGCATAGATGTACGTGGCATTGGCCTAAGCAGTTATTGCATTTGACCGATGACGCGAGCGTGTATAATCTTTGCCGACAAACAGTACACGTTGAGACAGGTGCGAGAAGATGTTGATCCTGACTCACGTGAGAAATTAAACGGGTATAGCAGAAATGCTGCTAGTCGTTAAGACATTATTATTATTATTATTAGTATTGCTACTAGAAGGTGACGGTAGGGGTGCGCTTGAACGGCGCTTACCGCGGGACGTCCGACGGCGCAAACAACAAGGGGCCACGAAAGTACTAAAGAAAGTACGGGGTCTGTGGATGTTAAGGTTAAGCCCTGAACATCCAGATTTATGGAGCCATCTCTTACACGAGAAGCATTGCACAGAATGCGACCGTTTAATATATATCTTTTTGCAACAGACACTGCATATCCATTCTTTTGGTCCGGGGTTCGGCTCAACGCCCGCCCGTAACAAAAGAATATCTTGCAGCCCTGCTGCAAGGGGGGAGGATGATAGTTTCGGAATGGGACAAAACATACTAAACAGGGTTACATACAGGGGTAATGCATCGAGACGCGTAGGAGGAAAAAGTAAAACTCGTCGTTTTGTCTTTAAATAGCAGGCCAAACAAGCATCCACCAACTTTGAATCTAAATGCTTGGTATAAGATAACTGACAAGTGAGGAGAACACCTAAGTATTTGTATTCGCTAACTATTTCAATGTCTTCGTTGTCGTTATTGCCCATTGGCTACAGTGGACGCGAAGGGAATTTATCATTTCCTGTAGCTGTTCAGGAGATTCGGCAAGTAATACCAAATCATCAGGATAAATCACAATGACACCACCGCACAGAAAATCATTCAAGTCATTTAAGTACAATGAAAATAAAATCGGACTTAAAAGGCAGCCTTGACGGACCCCGTGGTTTACAGGGAAGGATTCGGACAGTTCGCCGTCGAACAAAACCTTACAAGACGTATTCGCGTAGATGAGACTCAGAATTTCAGTCATATGAGTAGAGAGACCATAGGAGAATAGTTTATAAAAGAGCATATTGCGGGGAATCGTGTCAAAAGCACACGAGAAGTCTACGAAGAAGACAAAAGTTCTTCTGTTGCGTGAAAAGTTTAGATTGACAATGCTTGAAAATAAGTATATATAGGGCTTAAGGAACAAGTACAGTATGCGGACAATGCTGCTATAAAAAAAAACGAAAAGTTGGGATCAATACGTATTAATTAAAGAAATATAACGGTATATTTTTTTTGTTGGGCAAACAACAATAACAAAAGTTATTAAGGGTCAAAGTTCATATGAAGCATTGAATAAAATAAAAATTTCTTAAAAAATATTGAACCGAATTTCAAATTATTTTTGCATTGGATTGGTAATTAAGGGCCGCTTGCATAAAAGCTGATAACGACTAATCAGTGAATTGTTTGACAGCTAACCGAACAAAATACGTCAATTAAACTCCGGTAACCGGGCAATTAGTCGTTATCGGCGTTTATGCAAGCGGCCCTAAGTTACCTTTCATTTGAAGCGCCACTGTTTTCAGTGCAAAGCCGCGTATGTGAAATATTTAAAATTTAACTTTAAAAACAACCCTGGGCTACACCATGCTAAGTTTTTCTGCGTAGGCGACCTATAGCTGTGTTTATTATAAATAAACCTGGGCTACGCCATGGCAACTCCGGGTGGTTGCCTGAACAGTGGCGCCAGCGCCACGGTACGAAACTAATATATTTTAGTCTATAACTTTTCAACGGATAAACGAATACTACAGGGCATCGTAGCTGATTTGTTATAAACAATTGCTTTAACAGCTTCGGTGCAGATACAGTAGTTCTATGTCCGAAAGGCCATCTGATGTGGAGCCTGGAAACTCCGAAACGTGTCATAGTATCCATCGCTGCGTAAATCTTTGTCAATTTTCTCTAAATATCAAAATTCATAAAAATTTCGTAACATCAAAAATTAGAATACCCTAGTACTAGTAAAAAGTAGGTATAACAGGTAGAAACAATTTTCGAGCTAAGCTCCAATAAGAAACATTCATAATTTTAGCCGTCGTTCTCGCTTGCGAATTTAATCCCTAAATATATTCCGGCCAATGTGGCAAATGACATGAACAATTGTTGAATGAGGCGGAACGATAATGGTGTGTGGGATTTATTTCTAAATTTGACATTCATTAAAAAATATACAATTATATAAAGGCATGTGCTTACCGCAGTGTGATCCTTCTCCCTTGATTGACGACAGCTAACAAATAAATTGCGAGCTGGTGAAAATGACAGAAACCTATCATTTATGCGCAACCGGTTTATAACAGCTTTTACGAATGAGAGCGTTAAGAACAAAGGAGAATGTCACTAATTATGTAACAAATACAATGACATAAGCATAAAACATAAAAAAGTGCAGATACATATTTGACAGCATATATGTGGAAGTTCATGTAAATTAGATATAGAGATGCGCAGCCATATTTCGTGATTAGAGATGGACAACCGAATACTCGCTATCCCGAAGCAAGGGCGTGCTGTGACATCCCCACCCCCGTGAAGCGATCCGGTTCACCAACTCCGACTTCTAAGATGGCCATTCCAATAGCGGTTCGAACATCCGCCCGCCTTGTTATGCCGTCTGGGCCGGGATACAGCTGTTCGACTTTAACACGACACCAATCTCTACGAGGCACATTCGGGCCACATATGAATAAAAAATCGCCTTTTTTGTTAACTCGTCGCGTTAATGTTGGGCAATACGCCACTGCTGACGCAAGACGCACTTGTTATCTGATACATCGGTTACGGTTGGAGTATGTGCAGTGCTCGAACACCCAACAGGAAATCGTTCGGCGTCACCGGTAGTGAATAAAAGGGCGCCACGATTTCTGCCTCAATAAGAAAGAAATTCAAAGTATGCTCACGCGGCGCTATTTCATTGAGCGTATGATGCAGTACGCGTTTGATTGATTGCACCAGCCTTTCACAGGCTTCACCTTCAGCCGGTTATCGGCGCCGACGAAATTTTTGCCGTTATCGGACCTTATACGTACGGGCACCCCACGTCGATTGATAAAATTACGAAGGGCTATAACGTACGAGTCGGTGCTCAGATCTTGGGCCAGCTCCAGATGGACAGCGCGTACAGTGATACACGTGAACAGTGCCACCCACCTCTTCTCCCTGCTTCGGCGGATACGTACGTTGGGTGGCCCAAAGTAGTCTAGGCCCGTATAACTGAATGGCCTTACGTATGCGGTGAGTCTGTCGTCAGGCAGCGGACCCATTAGTAGCGGAACTGGTGTGGCCGCCCTGACGCGACATAGTTGGCAGCTGGCAATCACGCTACGTAACACGTTCCGTAGGCGAAGAATCCAATACCTTTGGCGAATAGCACAAATTGTGGATTCGATGTTTTGATGACAATTAGCTTGGTGAGCGCGTGATTAGCCGGCAATATTATCGGGCGTCTGGCACTAATTGGAAGCCAACTGGCTGCATCAATGAAAGCGTTCCTTCGTCGTCAATATATGGCGAGAGTTGACGTAGTGGACTCTTGCGTCCAACTTACTTTCTATCTTTAATTTGTTGAATTTCTGGGCCGAAACACTCATTTTGCGCAATGCGGCATAAGCACAGTGTGGCTGCATTGATTTCAGTTGAAGTTAGGCCATACGTACGATCGGTCGAGCTACGATTGCGGCACAAACTAATGAAGTGAATAACCCAGGCATCCTCGCTGGCATCAACAAAAACGTGAAGTTGAAGATTTTGCGGCTTGCCGTGACTGAGGTAAAAACTTGGAATGGCGTATTCAGTAGCAGTTGCAAGTTGTTTGCGCCATCGTTCCCATGCAGCAAATAAGTTATCGGACAGTGGCTCATCCCAACGCATATTTTGCCGCCATACCTCTCTCATAAGCAGCTTGGCACCAATGACGAACTGGCAGAGGAATCCCAGTGGGTCGAATATCGACATCACCACGCTAAGGAGTTCCCGTTTGGTAGGGCGTTTGCTTCCTGTCACCACGTCTGGGTCTACTATGTTGAATTGCAAATTAAACTTAAATTTATCCGCTGATAGCTGCCATTGCAACCCAAGCACCTTCTCAGTTGCCAGGCTCTCTTTGCTTGATATCGCTTTCTGCCCCTCTGAGTCTCCAAGTTGCCGTGATTACCTCTGCGAATTGGATGCAAAGTTGCGCAACTCAAACCCCGCGTCTAAGTGCATGGATCAGACTTCTTTCATGATGGCGATGGCTTCCTCATAAGTGTCGAAACTATCAACGAGATCTTCGACATAGTGGTAATCTATGATCGCTTTTATAGCACGGGATGAAGAGTCATTTGCGTGCTCAAGTGCGTTTCGAGTTTTCTCATATTGCGCTGTGCATGGCGAGCAAGCAGCGCCGAATGTCATTGCGCACATCTCATACACATTAGGATCTTTACCAGCGTCTCCATCGCGCCAAAGATAACGTTGCTTGCGTCTGTCTTCAGGCTGCATCACCACCTGGTGAAACATTTAATGTCGCCCGTTACCCCAACTGCACCTTTACGGAAGTGAAATAAAATCGAGGGTAGGGGGCGGAACTCTTGTGGACCTTTAAGCAACATTGAATTTAAAGAAGTACCACTCACCTCGGCAGCAGCGTCGAATACCATCCGCAACTTTGATGGCTTGTTGGGATTAACCACTGCAAAATGTGGTAAGTACCAGGTGTGGGGCGTGACCATAGATGCTTCTGGTTCCTCTAATTTACGGGCGTAACCTTTTTCTAAATATGAGTCCATCGTATCTCTGTAGGCTACCACGAAATCAGCGTCTCTGTTCATATATTTTTCGATGTCGATTAATCTCCGTAGCGCCATGGAGTAACTACTAGGCAGCTGCACATTGTCAAGCTTCCAAATTAACCCTGTTGAAACCTCTTATCGGAAATACGGGGTGTGACTGAACTCAATATGGACCGGGCACGGATATCTGCAGCGCATTCAATTGGAGGCGTCGGTCTTACTCCGAAACTTTCGACGGCGAAGTATTCTTCTACTAAGTTGTGCAGGGATTCATTTTTGACGTGGTTGGCTAGTAAGCACCAAGGAAACGTTGGTGAGCAGTGGCTAGTTGGTCCAAAAACCACCCAGCCCAACTCGGCGTTGGCGGCGAATGGTTCGTTCTCCCTCATTAATAACTGAAGGCAACTGAAGGCATACCTAGATGGCAATGGTCGAGACCAATAAGGAGATTTGGCTTCACTCCACTGTATGGCTGAACTGGTAATTAACGTAAGTATTTATCATCGCATCGTAGATCGGTTCTTTGTAGCGTCTGTGATGGTAGCTGCAAATTGGAGACCGTATACACGTTTCGGAGCATATGCCTCTTTGCCTTGCCTCGGCCGTTGATTAATAGGTCTACCAATACGGACGTCGCTTGGGCTGACTGACCACAAAACCACTGAATGTTAAGGCGTTGTTGTTGCCCATTTAGACCTAGCTCCTGAGCAAGTGTATCGTCTAGCATTGTGACAAAGGAACCTTCATCCAATGGCGCGTATGTGTCGATGCGCTTGTGTGTTCCGTGCAAGGTAACTGGAAGTATACGAAAAAGAAGCTTACCTTCGACTGTATTGGCAGAGCAGCTTAAGACTGAGGCGTCTGTATCGTTCGACGATTGCTGGCTTTGTAGTGACCCTTGAACTGCTGTATGGCTTTTATTGTGTTGTAGGCGTGACGCTGCCTGCGCATGTGTCTCACGAAGATTGTCGCTCGATGATGATGCTGGCTGCTCATTGTTAGCACTAATACCTTCATGCAGCAGTTTGTGGTGCACCCGAGGACACCCATTGATGGCACATGTCTTCCGGCGCTGACAATTTCGTGTAGGATGACCAGCACTCATGCACGCGAAGAACAATCGCCGAGATTTTGCCTCCTTCCACCTGTCTGCGACTGTAGCTTCAATGAAAGATTTGCACTCGAACGCTTTGTGACCACCTTGGCATATTGGGCATCTTTTTTGTTGTGGTTTTTTATCGACGTACAAAACTACTCGGCGCTTTGTATCACGTTTGTCATCCTCGTCGTAAACGGTGCAGATCACGTTGGCAAGTGAACTAATCCATTCGTTGCAGTGTACCACAGTGGCACGAGGTTGTACCCTAGCTACTACCATAGCCCACTCGACGCGTTTAGTTGTTGGCAACTTGGCCACAAGCTCATCCAGGAGTGTAGGGTTAGCTAAGTGATGGTCTCCATTGGCAGACTGGAGGAAGGCGCAAATATTTTTCACTTTCGTGGCAAACGGAAGCAATTTTCCAAGGGCATTCTCAGGAATCGGTGCACTGTCATGTACCTTAGCTTATTGGCTTCGGATGAGCTGCTCCGGCCTACCAAACCTGAACTGCAGCTGTTCGATTATACAGCCAATGTTATTGGGGTGAATAAGTAAGGCTTTCACCACTTCGCGCGCCTCACCCTTCAAAGATTTATGGAGCCGTTGGTTGTTCTCGAAGTTTGTGTAGCCATATGCGGCTGTTGACTCAACTAACGCTGTATGGAATAGAGGCCAGTCTTCAACCTTACCGGAAAATTCTGGCAAATCTATAATTTTTCTTGGGACAATCATCCGTGTAACTGCATGTTCCCGTTGCCTGTGTTGGCTGAAATGGGACGAAACATTCCATTGGATGAGTGATGTGACCATGTATCACCAAAGGGAATCGTCGAGCCGACGTATGAGGCATGACTCACTGATGGTATGTACGAACTCTAGCCGAACTCTAGTTAATTGAGATGAAAGGTTTTTCATCGAGAATAAATATGTTAGGGGCGATGGTCTGTTTTAACTAAAAATTTTCTGCCATAAACGTATGGTCTGAAATAAGTGATTGCCCAATTGCTGCTTTGTTGCTTTCACCTTTCGTGAATGCTCTTAACGCATAGGCAATTGGTAATTGTTTGGCTTCATATTCTTGACTAAGAACTGCGCCGCAGGCGAATCCACTGGCATCTGTTATTATACAAAATTCCTTATTGAAATCTGGATATTGCAAAATATTTGGGTTAATTAATGCTTCCTTCAAGTAGACAAAAGCTTTTTGACATTCTTCTGTCCAATCGAAGGAGACATTCTTTTTACATAATCTTGTTAAAATTCTAGAATGTTCTGCAAAATTTGGAACGAATCTTCGGTAATAATTACAAAAAGCTACAAATCTTTTAACTTCATCTGCATTTTTTGGGGTTGGATAATTTAGAACGACTTCAAATTTACTAGGATCAGGCAAAATGCCTTTATTTATGCAATTATGGAAAAGATATGTGACTACTTGGTTAAAAAATAAACATTTATCTGTATGTAATTTTAAATTGTAATTTCTGCAAGTTGAAAATACGTCTCTCAAATTTGTTATCATATGTTTTTCGGAGCAACGTAATACCACCAAATCATGCATATAGAAATGCTTGTGATGGTTTGAGACCTGCAAATGCCAGAGTCATCATTCTTTGGAATGAGTTGGGGGCTACTTTTAAGCCATATGGCAATCTTTTGAAGCGATATGTGCCATCGTCTGCCGTAAACGATGTTATATCCCTAGAGTCTTTATACAACTCAATTTGGTGAAAGCCGGACATCAAGTCCAAGCATGAAAAATATTTAGCTCTAACCAATTGATCCAGTATATCATCAATTCTTGGCAATGGGAATTTATCTGCGGTTAATTTTTTATTTACTTGTCGATAATCAACTACTAATCTCCATCTTTTATCATTTTTTCCCGATAGAGATTTTTTGGATACCAACAAAATTGGGCTATTATATTTTGACATAGACGGCTCTATTATGTCATATTTAATTAATTTATCAAATTGTTTACTAATTTCGCTTTTATGGGCTTGTGGGATTCGGTAATTTTTTACATAAACCGGATTATCATCTCTCATACGTAATTTTTGCTTGTAAAAATTATTAGTGGTAATGGGTTCTGATTCTAGTGAATCATCGATCTTTATATGTCTATATATTTTTATTTAATCTTTCTAATTTTTCTTTATTATTTTCTGCTGTTTCATGTTTATTATTTCCCTGCAAAAATCAATAGTACTCTATTTCCTGTCCAAAGAGTACTCCAATCGGAGCACCAGAGTACTCCAAATGTAATCCTTTTTCATAAAAAATTGTGCTTCAATTAACATTGCGATGTCCTAGGACTTTACCACCTACTCCAACCTTCGCTTTGTTTCTGCTACTCCATGGAGTACCTACAGTCAGAGTACTTTGCAATGTACTGCAATGTTGTTACTCCTTGGAGTATATACTGCCAGAGCGATAGTGTCGTGATTTTCGTCGATAAGGCAGGAGCAATGATCGACTTTCAAAAAGCTGAAGGTGGGCCGATGAGGTATACAAAGGATTACTATTGGAGTACTCCAATACCAAAAAATTGGAACACATAATCCAACGATTTTTGCAGGGTTACTACTGTATAATCATCTAAATTTTCTATGTTAATTTTTAAATTTTGAATGGTTGCATTTTTATCTGTTCGTTTTGAATTTACTAAGGTATTTGCTATAAAAATGCCTTCAGATAATTTTTCATGAGGGATTAGTAATTCAGAACTGTCATTCTCAATATGGATTTGTCGGATTACTTCCGATCTTGCAGGAATTGTTATGCAATTAACGGTTGGTCTATTTGTCATTTGTATTATTATATTTTCTGGGTAATCATATGGACGTAGTATTAGGCTGTATCCATTTTTATTATAATCCAAAATGCAATTATATTTTTTAATGAAATCAAGCCCCAAAATTCCGTCACATGAGATTGGGAAATTATCTTCTACTATGTGAAATTTGTGTTTAATTAATAGGTAATCATCTTTTATATCTGCAGTAACTGTGCCAATAGTACTTGGTAAACCCTGACCAATGCCCTGTAAATCAGTTTTTTGAGAATAATTAATTGTGACATTATTGTCAATTTGACCCTTTCTTATAATCTAAATATCTGCTCATGTTTCAATCAGGAGTCTTGAAATGGAATTGTTAGAGTTGTTTTTTAGGTTATATAGCTGTTGAGGTGTAGATTAAAAACATATACTTTTTAAGTTATTGAGGTGGAGCTGGCTGGTTTTCCTGTTGGTTAACATTTCTGACATGCATTATTGCGATTAGAACCGCGTGATTGACTTCCGAAATTTCTTCCGGATCTTTGATTATTATTATTATTATTAAAGTTGTTGAAACGTGTTGGGAAAGTACGCCTTTGGTTACCTCTATAAGAGTTACTTTGGTAACCTCTGCGGAAATTACCGCGAAAATAATTTTGTTGCCGTATGTGTAGTAGTGAATTAGGGTTACTCCTAATTTCTGTGCAGCTGTTTGTAAATTGATTAGCTGTCTTACTGCGTTGTTGGATGTTCAGGAGTTTTGCTGTTATAACTTCGACTGACTCACCCTTTACTTTACGTTTTATCGTTTGTTTTATTTCTTCAATGGTCGCTTCAGAGCTTATAAAATTTCTGGCTGTGCCTTTCAGCTTTGTTTTTATCATAGACACTGCAATAGCCTCATAACTACTAATGGCGGCGATATACCAACAGGTTATCATAACCTCTAACGAGATTTTTAGCCGAGCTTCTATTTCCAACTTGTGGTGTGTTTCTTTTTGAGTTTTTCCTACAAGTTGGCGGGACCTACAGTTTTTTGCCGACTCCGAACGGCACTTGCAAAGCAAATGACTTTTTTGCTGAGAAGCTTCTCATGGCAGACATACACCCGGAGAGTTTGCCAAACTACTGCCGAGGGGCGACCCCGTTTAGAAAAATTGTTTTTCTAAATAATTTTTGATGTTACTTTTGCCGGGCATCGAACCGCCACGACTTGGTGTAGAAGGCCGAACACTTAACCCCTACACCACGGCGGCCGCCTCATAGCCTCATGCTCTTCTTTAATTTGTTCGAGTATATCGAGGGCATCCAAAAAACTAGACAAGTTTTCAGGTTTGCCATCGAACTCTGGTAAGATCGATGAGGCAGTTTTGATAAATGCTACCATTGGTTGCGCCATAATTGTTTCAGTCTGCGAATTCTTTTCCGCGAGATCAACAATATTTGTATGTGATTTGGTTTCTATTTTATTATCCTTCTCTTGTTCCGTCAAGAAGGGGGCTAAATCTATTTCAATATCTTTCTCGAAAGATGTTGGGACGAGTACCTCAATATTATATCTTACTAATGAGGATACAAATTTATCCCTAACACCGGAAAAGGTTTGCTTTGCCTCTAGCTTGTGATTAGGAGTCAACTGGTTATATACCCCTCGAATAGCCTTGCCTATGTTATTCAACGACTGTAAAATTGTTGTGAGATGCTTCAACACAGTTTCATTATTGATTTTCGTATTTTTAGTAATGCATTTATATGACTTTTTTGCCAAAATTTTCTCTTCTGTGAGTATTTTATTTATTTCTTCCCATTGACCCATTTAGGTGGATTAATTTAGAAAAAAATTCTTTAAGTTTTTTATTTTATTTTATCTATGCCGTCGGCATATTTGTTATGTGTTGAATAGAATCGCAAGAACAAGTTTACAGCGTTAAGTATGACAATGACCAAAAGGTAGATTTTTATTGCATCCAAAGCTTCAGTGTGGTCTATTATTTGAACAGAGTGCACCACATTAGCGTTTGGATCAGACACTTTGGATTCTTGTCTTCCCATCATCAAAGAATTATTCAAATGAAATTTGTATTTGTTGTTTATTTATTTATAAAAATGTTTTTTTCTTAATTTTAACAAGCAGGTTGAAAACCGCACGACCTCATCATACATATTATTTCCTCTTCTCTGGTAGTGGGGTTTTTTACATCTTCCACTGTTGGTTCCCTAGTCATACCTATCTGTTTCCAAAACTTAGTTAACCACACTAATTCCTTTTCATAATCAATTGGTAGGACTGATTCATTTATTTCTATTTGTAATTCCTCACTTGAGGCAAGTGGGCCATAATTTCTACGTCTTGACATCAAAATTATTTTTAAATTTTTATTATTATCAAAATTTTATTAATGTTCAAAATTACTTCTTAACTTCCTAATAATTTTAATTGGATTTTTATTTCTTTATTTGTACATAAATTCAATTGTTGATACAATTCGGCAAGTTCTCTTCTTTTATTTTATTAATGAATTAACTAACAAAAGGAAAAAATTTCAGATTACTGTTGTCCATTTATTAATTTTTTTAAATTCATTAACCATTTAATTCTTTCTATCAAAATAAGCCTTTTATATTCGTCATCTAATTCTTTTAAAAATTCGTCCAAAAACACATTTGGATCGATGGGATCGTTATTTGGCATTATAATTCAAGAGTTTCTTTGTTAGAGTTTCAAAAAAAATAATAATTTGAAACGGCAAATATTATTTTGCCCTTCTAGTTTAGGCAGCCGTTATGCTGACCATAAGGTTACCCTGCAAAAAGATATATATATGTGTATTTTTGATGGTTTTTGATGGTTCCTTTAATATTCCACTCTGTATGCTCGCCTCTGCGTCCCCAATTAATGCCTTTAACTCTTCTGTTACATTCCGGTCATTTCATGACCTTTTTGTTTTGTATATATGTATATATATATATATATATGTATATATATTTCGCGGCTTTTTTGTGGTTAAGTTTTTGTTGATTTTTTGAATCAAAAAAAAACTTTTTTAAATGTAAATCTTGCCAGGATTATAAGGCAATTGCTATTGTAAGAGCAATTTGCCGTTACTCCTGGCAGGATCGCCATGTGAAGTAAATGAAAACTAATTATTTAGGTTGATGAGGCACTCTTGAGTGCCGAATATCAATTCTCTCTTTATTAATAAAATTCAGTTTATTTATACTTTAAAAAGTCTTATATACTAGCTATTCACTATCATACATATGCTCTATGGAGTTGTGGTATGGTGGCCTGCGCTGAGAAAGGCAACAAACCTTAATCTGCTAGGTAAAGTACACAGATCTTGCATGATCTTTATAAGCGGTGCGTTAAGAACAACGCCCAATGAAGCACTCCAGGCCATTCTTGGCATTTGCCACTCGATTTGGAAGGGCACCGGGTAGCAGCAGCATTGGCTCTGCGTCTAAGGGAAACGTCCGGCTGGGGCGCAAGAACTACTGGACACGCCTGTATTTTGGGATCCTATAGCTTTCTTCCGCTGAGCACAGATCGTTGTGCGACCACAACAGTAGGAGATAGCGGTTTTAAAATCAACATTCCCAGCAGGGAAGAATGGGAGAGCACGGATCGGAGTCCCGCCACTCATGGCGGCACTTCCATTTATACTGATGGCTGGAAGTTAGACGGCAGAGTTGGAGGAGGGGTTTATTCAAAGGATCTGAACCTTGAGCTCTCCTTCAGACTACCTGATCACTGCAGTGTCTTCCAGGCTGAAGTATCAGCAATCATGGACGCCGCGGCTTGGATAGGCCAACACACTATCAGACAGGACATTTTCAGCGACAGCCAGGCGGCCATCAAATCCCTTGGCTCTTACTCGTCCAACTCTGAACTGACGCTCAGCTGTCGTCGATCTCTACAAGAGATGGCCCAACAGAATCGCGTGAACCTCACATGGGTCCCGGGGCATAGGGACATTGAGGGAAATTGTAGGGCAGACGAACTTGCGGGGCAGGGCACGACCAAGCAGGTTCTTCGGGATAAAGAGCGCTTAGGTATGCTGTTTGCAACATGCAAGCTTATGCTGAAGGATGTACGTACGTACATACATTTCGTTTGCTAGTACCGGAAACGTTTTGGATTGGGATCTCGATATCTAATGCTAATGAAACGCAGCGTATCTCCCTCGACGAAAGTTGAACAACCGTGTTTCGTTAAGCAAAAAGAAAAAAAGATTTGATTATCGATAACTCCTACCACGCTACCGATTTGCTGTAGCTTCGCGACTTTAGTTTCCGCCTTTTCAGCCGAGGTGAACATATCGTAGGATAATAAGAACTTAAATATTTGTGAGAGCAGACCATCAGTGATCAAGCCAATCAACAATTTCCAGCACCGGACCATAAAAAGGGAGCCGAGACTATAAAGGTAAGAGATCAAACATTTTAAGAGGAGATGTGCCCAAAACTAAAAAAAAAAGGAAAATTCACTAGAACTCCGTGTTACGCCAGCCAAGAGGAAGATTCACGTGGAACCACCAAGCGAGATCCGTCATCTTCATCCACGGCCACCGGAGACACACCAGCGCACGAAGAAACAACTGTACCCAAATACAACACAATTTTTTTTCAGTTTAACTTTGATTGGAACTTAGTGACTGCAAACCCCAGTGCGATTTGAACTTCTTCGATTTTTTTTGGTTAATCGCCACTCGGTGTGCCTATATTTTTGCGCCTACTCAAGGAGGTCCATTAAACTATTTCCTTTCTGAAATAGTTTAATTTCATTCTTTTACTTTGTTCCCGAACATTTGGCTAAGAGTGTATTCCCATCTTTGGCCACGTGCATCTACCTTCAGATGTACATACAATAAGTGGGTCTACCCACATGGGATTTTCAATTACACATAATGATTAAATAGACATACTTAACAAATACGCAACTAAATACAATTAATAGAGGACGGGTTTAAAGGATGAACCAGGAAAAATAGTGAACTAAAATATTAGAAGTTTTGAATATGAATTAATAATTATTGCGCTAACTAATTTTTTTTCCTCTCGTCATATTTAATAGTTGGATGTAGGTATTAGAATTAAAAAGTTTTTGTGGAATTGCCCACTAATATGTGACAATATTCCTCATCTCCCCCCAAGTAATAATCTAAGCATCGACGTTCTGCTACATACATTCGTACATAGGCTCCAAATTGCGCCAAAAACGTGCAGTGGTAATATGATCCAAGTCTGATACCGATTCTTATAATTTTTTTTTCTTCGCATCCAATTGATATCTCGCGAAACAGGTTTTGTATGAGCGCGCGCAAGTAACAATAAAAAAAGGGGGAACAGTCATAAGTTTTTTTTTTTTGTTGAGTTAGGACCACTTAATTTACGGATGATGGCAAGTATCTAAATTCTAATTACTTTAACACCCAAACATTCATCAAGCAGAAACTTTAGCATACGACCTGCGGAGGAGGCCTTCTGCGCTGCGTGGGATACTGTGAGTGTTGTAGGTGGCGACGATTCAAAATAAAAAAACTCACGAAATATTGTAACGATACGTTTTCTACATTTTATTTTTGATTTGGTTCGTAGATATGGTAAAGTTTTAATATCTGATGGGAGAGATAAAATTAAATAATGTACATAAAGATTTCATATTAGTAAAATGCTGAGCTTACTTATTCGTGTTGTTCGTTTTCGTTGTTCCAAAGAAAAAGAAAGAACCGGAAACTAACAAAACAATATGGTTACAAATAGTGCAGGGTTGCTCATAAGCTATGTTTTTTACGAATTTACGAGGTAATAAAAATAAAGGGTATTCAGACATTGAATAAGGTTGTTCTCTGACTTATGCTAGGATCAACTATAAATGTAATTAAAATGTATCGGCAACATCCTCCTCTCCGTGATTCGAATCACTGGTGAGAGAATCACCCTTCACGTCTGCCGCCGCCGTTGCTTCTAAGATTATTCTCTTTTTCCATTGACCGCGGCTCTCGTTGTCGTCGCATACTATTGCCACGTCGCCCACACATATCGGCTTCACTCGTTTAAACCATTTAGCGCGTCGTGTCAAAGTCGGGAGATACTCCAGGACCCATCTTTTCCAAAACGTTCGTTTGAGTTGTTGCGATATATGCCACTGCTTTCTTAAATATCCCCAATAAAAAGTGATTTGGAGTAAGTGATTCGTCATCGCTGCTGTCCAACGGGACATGAGTTAATGGGCGAGAATTCACCAAATTCTCTGCTTCGATTAGAAGACTCTGTAAGGTCTCAACCTGCGGTGCCTTTTCTTTCAGAGTGAATTGCAGAACTCGTTTTACCGTGCGAACCATACGCTCCCACGCGCCTCCTGCCGATGGATTTGACCTCTGCGGCAACAATCATCGCCAATGCCTCTTTCAACCTCTACCCACATTTCTTTACTAGCGCCAACGAAGTTTGTTCCGCGGTCGCCTCTCATGCGTACAGGAACTGCTCTACGATTTATAAAATTGCGACATACAACTATCGCAGCATCTGTCGATAAATCTTTCGCAAGCTCAATATGGATGGCCCTGACAATAAGGCATGTAAATATAGCTACCCATCGTTTTTCGTGCCGCCTTCCAATGGACATCGTAACTGGACCGAAGTAGTCTACCCCGGTGTAAGAAAATGGCCTCACATACGGGGTGAGTCTGTCTTGGGCAGTTGACCCATTAGTGACGTTTCCGGAACTGATGATATATTTTTGCAGAGCTGACAGTCGTTCTTAACTGATCTCAACAATCGGCGTACATTAGGAATGCAGTACCTGTATCGGATGGCGGCAACAGCAGCCTCAAAGTTATGATGATGAAACATTTCGCGATAGTGTCTGGCTACCATACGCGCAAACAAATGAGCCTTTGGCAATATTAATGGTCGCTTTGTTGATATAGATACGCAATCCGCGTAATCGATCCGTCCACCCAATCGAGTAACACCGTCTTCGTCTAAAGCCGGACACAATTTATACAATGAGCTGTTTTTATTAACGGATTCGTCACGGCGCAGATTTTGCATTTCGTTAGCAAACTCTGCTTCTTGGATAAGATGACATATTAAATTTTCGCTTTCTTTATTTGTACCGCTGAGATAAGTTTAGGAACAGCGAAGTCTTGTTTACGTGCCAGCGAACGAAATTTCTGTATGGCAATTCGAACCCATGTCATTATTCTAAAAAATTTATATAAATTTGTAAACTTAGCGAAAGGAATTGTGATTTTATCTATCTGTATGGTATACAACGTCTTGGACCGCAACTCTACATCATTTACCGTCTCGCAAAGGTCATTTGGAAATGAAGACCAACGTTCTTCATTCCATTTTAAAAATTGTGGTCCTTTTACCCACTTACAGTTTGTACGCAATACCTTCGGACGCTTAGCATCGTCTGCTGGGTTGTCACTACCCGGGAGCCATCTCCACTGGGTCACCTCTGATGTCTGCAGTACTTCCGATATGCGGTGAGCAACAAATTGCTTATAACATCTTGGATCAGATCTCAACCACTGAATTACTGTCTTAGAGTCTGTCCAGAATACTGTTTTGCTAGGCTCAATGTCGTGGCTAGTTGCAATGGTTTCCTTCAAATGGATTCCTAACACGGCGGACTGAAGTTCTAGTCGTGGTATTGACAAAAGTTTTAGTGGACTACATTTTGACCGTACAGCAATAAACGTTACGAAAATTGCATCTTTGTAATTTATACGCCAGTAGGCAACAGCTGAGAATGCAAGCTCACTTGCATCTACGAATATGTGCAACTGAATATCGGCTTTGGCGTTGAGAAATTGTGGATGGTAGCAACGCCGGAGTTTGAGGTCTCCAATAGTTTCCAAACCTTTATACCATTCATACCACTTATCATAGATATCATCGGGGATTTGTTCGTGCCAACCCACATTTCGTTGCCACAACCGTTGCAGCAATACCTTGGCACCTACTGTGGAGCTGCACAACAAACCTAATGGGTCAAATATTGACATTAGTATGCTTAACGTTTCACCCTTTGTTGGTTTACGCGTACCGTCTAACACAGCTTTAGGTACCTTAGAAAACGATAAGTGGAAACAAAAATAGTCCTCTTTCGGACGCCAGTGCATACCGAGCACCTTTTCAGTTGTGGCTTCGCCCTTGCATGTGCTTACATCATTTTGTGCAGGTGGGGCTGAGCTACTTCCAACAGCTTGCATAAGCTCGCCAGAATTTGAAATTATACTTCTTAACTCAAATCCTCCAATTGCATGTATTTCAATAACTTTCTTCGTTACCTTTATTGCGTCGTCAATACTGTCGAAGCTATCCATGTAGTCGTCGACATAGTGACGGTCAACAATAGCATTAACTGCTCTTGGATATTTACTGCGAAAGGCTTCAGCGTTTATGTTTTTTAAATACTGCGCCGAGCAAGGCGAACTAATCGATCCAAATATCATCACATTCATAGTGTATACGTCAGGCGGATGTCGGATGTCCGCTCCTCTCCATAAAAAACGTTGACAATTCTGGTCTTCGTGTCGAATCAGCACCCTGTGAAACATTTCACGGATATCTCCGCAAACACCTATTTTCCCTTGTCGAAATTGCAACAAAATTGTCAACAATGACTTCGGCTGATACTCTACCGGACCTTTCATCAAAACGCTGTTCAAAGATATTTCGTTGACTTCGCGGCTGCATCGAAATTTATTTCCCTTGTTTGGGTTGATTGCCATAAAATGTGGCAAATACCATGTACGCTCGTCAACGTTCTCAACCTCGTTTACTGACAACTTTTTTGCATAGCCTTTGTCAACATATCCATTAATTTTGTTTGTATACCAATCGCGGTAGGCGGCATCTGCATTTAATTTCGACTCTACTTGTTTCAATCGTTTCAACGCGTAACTATAGCTTTGTGGCAAAGTAACATTTTCGCTGTGCCACAATAGACCAGTCTCATATCGACCATTAATAAATTTAGTAGTGGTCCTTAACAAGCTTTCTGCACGAATATCTGCATTTGATCGAACAATCAGCACTAACTTCACTTCAAAATTTTCAGCAACAAAATACTCTGAAACATTTTTATATATTTCATATAAATCAAGCATCTCGACGTTTACATGCCCAACGGTGCAGTCGGCAGCGCTTTCTTCATTGGAGCCAAACATCGTCCATCCCAATTTTGTTTGATGTGCTGCAAAACCATCATCAATATTTATAATGTGTAGCGGCCGAACCAAATACGTATGTGGTAAACCGATTAGCAATTTTGGACTCATGTTGCCATAGCCAGATATATTTTCAGTTTTAAGTTGCTCATTTTGTCTTTTGAATTCGCTCAAACCTAGATTCTGCTGCGGCAAATACAATTTCTTTGTTGTTTGCACTCCACTCATTTCATATGTTGTGGATCCTGTAAAAACACCTGTGATCTCAAATGACACTCGCCGCGAATGCTCTTTTGTTGTTTGATTTCCAATCCACTTCAGTCGTAGCATGTCTGCTTTCCCTTTTACTCCTATAGCATTGGCAATACCTTCTTCTAACAAAGTTATTTTCGCTCCTTCATCGATGAACGCAATCACAGTAACTTCCCCTTTCGGTCTACTCAACTTAACAGGCAGATATTTCAAAAGTTTTCGTTGTTGGCACGTATGAGCTGAACGTTGCATAGTTTGACAGCCACTGACTGTGGCTACTGATTTATTGTCTACATCGCTTCCCTGAGTTGGATTCTCATTAGAATTATCTTTATGTAATAAGCGATTGTGGAATCTGTTGCAACCTTGTGTTCCACATTGTCGTCGTCTTGAACAGCTGTTTAGACTATGACCTGGCAGCAGACATGAAAAACACAAATTGTTCTTCTTCACTATGTCCCATTTATAGGAATTTTCTGCAACTTTGAACTGTTGACATCTTAACAAATGATGATTATCGCTGCACATTGGACATTTGTAATCATCTTTACTAATAGACATAACCGGGTTTGTGGAAGTTTTGGTTTTATTAATAACTATTTCATTTGCAGGTTGTTTAGCGGGCATGACATCAGCGGCCATCGAAACAAACAAGGCGACATATTGTGACCAATCGGAGAAATCTCGAACAGTTGGATATGGCTGTTGCTATGTCAACACATGGCGAGTCCAATCTTCTCTTTTGTTGAACGGCAGTTTGCTCAACAACTCGTCGAGTAAGATAGCGTTGTTTAAATGTGGAGAAGCGCCTAGAAAGGCTGTTAAGTTAGCAACCATTGTGCTGAAATTGATAATATCGGAAAGCTATGTCTGTATAACATATAGGCTGGAATTTTCCCTATAGGCGACTGAAAACATTGGCCACTCCTCAGGTGAGCCATGAAACTCGGGCAAATCGAGTACTTTGCGAATGGGTGGATGACCTCCAAGACCCAATGGCGATTGCGTATAGCTAACAATAGGCACTGTAGGTGAAATACTATTTGGAACGTAAGGTGCTCCGGCCGAATGCATTGATGGAGCGTTTGGTGAGAGGTTAACATTGTTAATGGCGAAATTAGCAGTGGTGTTTACACGGCTGAAGCTAAGTGGCAGGGATGTCCTCCACCCGTAGAATAGGCAAGACATTGGCTGGTGTTTGCACCGGCATTGGCACGAGTGGTAATATAGGCAAAAACAGGGGCATTGTAAGAATTATTATAGTTTGTATACATACCGTGGGCAGCGGCAGCGCTGTTGGCGTAAGCGCAGGCAGTGTGGTTCATAGCAGCGTGGTTCATAGCAGCGTTGCCACAAGCTCATTTTTTTTTGTATCCAAAAGTGTATCCGTCCTGACAAAAATGTATCCACATTTTTTACTAGCAAAGAAACATGTACACTAGGTGATTCAAAAAATGTCGACTTGTTCTTAGGCTCTGAAAAGTTAGGTATCGATGAGAAAATAAGCCAAGCAAAAAAAAGGGCTGTAACTTAACCCTTATTATTTTTTTCACACTTTTTTAGTTAAAATGAATCACCTTTCACGTCTGCCGCCGCCGTTGCTTCTAAGATTATGCCCTTTTTCCATTGACCGCGGCTCTCGTTGTCGTCGCATACTATTGCCACGTCGCCCACACATATCGGCTTCACTCGTTTAAACCATTTAGCGCGTCGTGTCAAAGTCGGGAGATACTCCAGGACCCATCTTTTCCAAAACGTTCGTTTGAGTTGTTGTGATATATGCCACTGCTTTCTTAAATATCCCCAATAAAAAGTGATTTGGGGTAAGTGATTCGTCATCGCTGCTGTCCAACGGGACATGAGTTAATGGGCGAGAATTCACCAAATTCTCTGCTTCGATTAGAAGACTCTGTAAGGTCTCAACCTGCGGTGCCTTTTCTTTCAGAGTGAATTGCAGAACTCGTTTTATCGTGCGAACCATACGCTCCCACGCGCCTCCTGCCGATGGATTTGACCTCTGCGGCAACAATCATCGCCAATGCCTCTTTCAACCTCTACCCACATTTCTTTACTAGCGCCAACGAAGTTTGTTCCGCGGTCGCCTCTCATGCGTACAGGAACTGCTCTACGATTTATAAAATTGCGACATACAACTATCGCAGCATCTGTCGATAAATCTTTCGCAAGCTCAATATGGATGGCCCTGACAATAAGGCATGTAAATATAGCTACCCATCGTTTTTCGTGCCGCCTTCCAATGGACATCATAACTGGACCGAAGTAGTCTACCCCGGTGTAAGAAAATGGCCTCACATACGGGGTGAGTCTGTCTTTGGGCAGTTGACCCATTAGTGACGTTTCCGGAACTGATGATATATTTTTGCAGAGCTGACAGTCGTTCTTAATGATCTCAACAATCGGCGTACATTAGGAATGCAGTACCTGTATCGGATGGCGGCAACAGCAGCCTCAAAGTTATGATGATGAAACATTTCGCGATAGTGTCTGGCTACCATACGCGCAAACAAATGAGCCTTTGGCAATATTAATGGTCGCTTTGTTGATATAGATACGCAATCCGCGTAATCGATCCGTCCACCCAATCGAGTAACACCGTCTTCGTCTAAAGCCGGACACAATTTATACAGTGAGCTGTTTTTATTAACGGATTCGTCACGGCGCAGATTTTGCATTTCGTTAGCAAACTCTGCTTCTTGGATAAGATGACATATTAAATTTTCGCTTTCTTTATTTGTACCGCTGAGATAAGTTTAGGAACAGCGAAGTCTTGTTTACGTGCCAGCGAACGAAATTTCTGTATGGCAATTCGAACCCATGTCATTATTCTAAAAAATTTATATAAATTTGTAAACTTAGCGAAAGGAATTGTGATTTTATCTATCTGTATGGTATACAACGTCTTGGACCGCAACTCTACATCATTTACCGTCTCGCAAAGGTCATTTGGAAATGAAGACCAACGTTCTTCATTCCATTTTAAAAATTGTGGTCCTTTTACCCACTTACAGTTTGTACGCAATACCTTCGGACGCTTAGCATCGTCTGCTGGGTTGTCACTACCCGGGAGCCATCTCCACTGGGTCACCTCTGATGTCTGCAGTACTTCCGATATGCGGTGAGCAACAAATTGCTTATAACATCTTGGATCAGATCTCAACCACTGAATTACTGTCTTAGAGTCTGTCCAGAATACTGTTTTGCTAGGCTCAATGTCGTGGCTAGTTGCAATGGTTTCCTTCAAATGGATTCCTAACACGGCGGACTGAAGTTCTAGTCGTGGTATTGACAAAAGTTTTAGTGGACTACATTTTGACCGTACAGCAATAAACGTTACGAAAATTGCATCTTTGTAATTTATACGCCAGTAGGCAACAGCTGAGAATGCAAGCTCACTTGCATCTACGAATATGTGCAACTGAATATCGGCTTTGGCGTTGAGAAATTGTGGATGGTAGCAACGCCGGAGTTTGAGGTCTCCAATAGTTTCCAAACCTTTATACCATTCATACCACTTATCATAGATATCATCGGGGATTTGTTCGTGCCAACCCACATTTCGTTGCCACAACCGTTGCAGCAATACCTTGGCACCTACTGTGGAGCTGCACAACAAACCTAATGGGTCAAATATTGACATTAGTACGCTTAACGTTTCACCCTTTGTTGGTTTACGCGTACCGTCTAACACAGCTTTAGGTACCTTAGAAAACGATAAGTGGAAACAAAAATAGTCCTCTTTCGGACGCCAGTGCATACCGAGCACCTTTTCAGTTGTGGCTTCGCCCTTGCATGTGCTTACATCATTTTGTGCAGGTGGGGCTGAGCTACTTCCAACAGCTTGCATAAGCTCGCCAGAATTTGAAATTATACTTCTTAACTCAAATCCTCCAATTGCATGTATTTCAATAACTTTCTTCGTTACCTTTATTGCGTCGTCAATACTGTCGAAGCTATCCATGTAGTCGTCGACATAGTGACGGTCAACAATAGCATTAACTGCTCTTGGATATTTACTGCGAAAGGCTTCAGCGTTTATGTTTTTTAAATACTGCGCCGAGCAAGGCGAACTAATCGATCCAAATATCATCACATTCATAGTGTATACGTCAGGCGGATGTCGGATGTCCGCTCCTCTCCATAAAAAACGTTGACAATTCTGGTCTTCGTGTCGAATCAGCACCCTGTGAAACATTTCACGGATATCTCCGCAAACACCTATTTTCCCTTGTCGAAATTGCAACAAAATTGTCAACAATGACTTCGGCTGATACTCTACCGGACCTTTCATCAAAACGCTGTTCAAAGATATTTCGTTGACTTCGCGGCTGCATCGAAATTTGTTTCCCTTGTTTGGGTTGATTGCCATAAAATGTGGCAAATACCATGTACGCTCGTCAACGTTCTCAACCTCGTTTACTGACAACTTTTTTGCATAGCCTTTGTCAACATATCCATTAATTTTGTTTGTATACCAATCGCGGTAGGCGGCATCTGCATTTAATTTCGACTCTACTTGTTTCAATCGTTTCAACGCGTAACTATAGCTTTGTGGCAAAGTAACATTTTCGCTGTGCCACAATAGACCAGTCTCATATCGACCATTAATAAATTTAGTAGTGGCCCTTAACAAACTTTCTGCACGAATATCTGCATTTGATCGAACAATCAGCACTAACTTCACTTCAAAATTTTCAGCAACAAAATACTCTGAAACATGTTTATATATTTCATATAAATCAAGCATCTCGACGTTTACATGCCCAACGGTGCAGTCGGCAGCGCTTTCTTCATTGGAGCCAAACATCGTCCATCCCAATTTTGTTTGATGTGCTGCAAAACCATCATCAATATTTATAATGTGTAGCGGCCGAACCAAATACGTATGTGGTAAACCGATTAGCAATTTTGGACTCATGTTGCCATAGCCAGATATATTTTCAGTTTTAAGTTGCTCATTTTGTCTTTTGAATTCGCTCAAACCTAGATTCTGCTGCGGCAAATACAATTTCTTTGTTGTTTGCACTCCACTCATTTCATATGTTGTGGATCCTGTAAAAACACCTGTGATCTCAAATGACACTCGCCGCGAATGCTCTTTTGTTGTTTGATTTCCAATCCACTTCAGTCGTAGCATGTCTGCTTTCCCTTTTACTCCTATAGCATTGGCAATACCTTCTTCTAACAAAGTTATTTTCGCTCCTTCATCGATGAACGCAATCACAGTAACTTCCCCTTTCGGTCTACTCAACTTAACAGGCAGATATTTCAAAAGTTTTCGTTGTTGGCACGTATGAGCTGAACGTTGCATAGTTTGACAGCCACTGACTGTGGCTACTGATTTATTGTCTACATCGCTTCCCTGAGTTGGATTCTCATTAGAATTATCTTTATGTAATAAGCGATTGTGGAATCTGTTGCAACCTTGTGTTCCACATTGTCGTCGTCTTGAACAGCTGTTTAGACTATGACCTGGCAGCAGACATGAAAAACACAAATTGTTCTTCTTCACTATGTCCCATTTATAGGAATTTTCTGCAACTTTGAACTGTTGACATCTTAACAAATGATGATTATCGCTGCACATTGGACATTTGTAATCATCTTTACTAATATAGGTTAGGTTAGGTTCAAGTGGCTGCCGCAGAGGCACACTTAGGCCAGTTTTGAAAGGCCCGTTGTGATACCACCAACACAAGGAAAGTCAGTCCCGGGACCCAGCCATATGGAAAATCCCTGAGTTGTTGGGATTTTCCACATAGCAGAATCCCGGGACTGACACTCCTAAACCGACACCGTTACTCCTCCTCGAACCACTTAGATGACTTTATGAAGCCCATCAAGTCCTTTATGTCCAGTTCCGCGATCTGGCTTAGGCTATCCAGGAACGGAACTCCCAAAAAGCGCGTTCTCGCGCCGCTTAAAGCCGGACAGTTGCAGATGAGGTGATCCACTGTTTCCTCCTCCTCATCATCTTTGCAACTCCTGCAGCATCGTCGGTAGGGCACCCCTATCAATATGCAGATTTCCCTCCTAGTTAGCGCATAAATGCCTCTAGACCTTTTAAGATCCCATTTTGGCCAGGTTTGTTTCGATATGCGACACCCTGGGGATTGCAGCCATCTTTCGTTGGCTTGACGGAGTGTGTGCTCCTTCAGCATTAGTTTGCATGTGGCAAACGGCATACCTAAGCGCTCTTTATCCTGAAGAACCTGCTTGGTCGTGCCCTGCCTGGCAAGCTCGTCTGCCTTACAGTTTCCCTCAATGTCCCTATGTCCCGGGACCCATATGAGGTTTACGCGGTTCTGTTGGGCCATCTCCTGAAGAGATCGACGACAGCTGAGCGTCAGTTCAGAGTTGAACGTGTATGAGCCAAGGGATTTGATGGCCGCTTGGCTATCGCTGAAAATAGCGATATCTTCTCCGATAACACGTTTGCTTAACCAGGCCGCGGCGTCCAGGATTGCCGAGACTTCCGCCTGGAAGACGCTACAATGATCAGGTAGTCTGAAGGAGAGCTCAAGGTCCAAATCCCTTGAATAAACGCCTTCTCCAACTCTGCCGTCCAACTTCGAGCCGTCGGTGTATATGGAAGTGCCACCATTTGTTTCGGGACACCAATCCGTCCTCTCCCAGTCTTCTCTGCTGGGAATGTTTATTTTGAAACAGCTATCCCCGACTGTAGTAGTCGCACAACGATCTGTGCTTAGAGGGAGAAAGCTGTAAGATTCCAGAATACTGGAGTGTCCAATAGTACCCGCAGCCCAACTGGAGGTTTCTCTTAGGCGCAGAGCTGATGCCGCCGCTGACCGAAACCCTTCCAGATCAAGTGGCAAAATGCCCAGAATGACCTGGAGGGCTTCGTTGGGCGTTGTCCTTAGCGCACCGCTTATACAGATCATATTGGATCTATGGGCTTTCCGCAACAGATTCAGGTATGTTGCCTTGCTCAGCGCAGGCCACCATACGACGACTCCATAAAGCATGATTGGGCGAATGATGGCCGTGTAGATCCAACTGCATACTCTAGGGCTGAGCCCCCATTTTTTGCCAATGGCTCTTTTGCAGGTGTAAAGAGCGATGCAAGCTTTCTTCTGGCGCTGAAGAACATTCTCCTTCCAATTCAATTTCCTGTCCAGAACTATGCCTAGAAACTTGGCCTTATCCGACAAGCTCAGGCGCGTGCCATCTAGTTCTGGTAGGCTTAGTGGCGGTTGTTGTTGTTGTTGTAACGCTTAGTGGCGGTATTTTGTACCGGTTGGTGAAGAGGACAAGTTCCACCTTCCCTGGGTTGATACTAAGTCCGCAGCGAGAGGACCACGTCGAAACTTCTCGCAGTGCTACTTGCATCAGGTCACACAGAGTTTGTGGGAACTTGCCTCTGAATGCAATAGCTAAATCGTCTGCGTATGCCACTATCTTCCCGCCCCCCCAGCTTGTGTCACGTAGCAACGAGTTGACTGTGAGGTTCCATAAAAGCGGGGAAAGAACACCACCCTGGGGTGTTCCCCTTGTGACATAGCGTGATAACTCAACCGTGCCAAGTGAAGAAGCTATTTTCCTTCCCATTAAAAGTTGGTCAATTAAACCAGTTAGAGGTCTATCTACTCCCAGATTAGTTAGAGCGGAGTTGATAGCCTCCGGGCTTATATTGTTGAAAGCCCCCTCAATGTCTAGGAGGGCCACGAGACAGTAGTCCTTTTCACACAGCGATTTCTCAATGACAGACACTAGGCTGTGCAGAGCGGTTTCTGTTGATTTACCCTTGGTGTATGCATGCTGATAGCTAGAGATAAGGTTGCTATCAATAGTCGTTAAGAGGTAGTCGCTTAATATCCTCTCAAAGGTTTTTAGTACAAAGGACGAGAGACTGATCGGTCTGTAGTCTTTTGGCTCGTAGTGGGATGCCTTCCCAGCCTTAGGGATAAACACTACCGTGGCGCTTCTCCAGGAGCCCGGAATGTGGTTGAGAGCCAGGCAGGCTGTGAAGAGAAATACCAGCCATTTAGCTGATGTCTCCAACGTGTTTATAAGCTGCGCGGGGATAATCCCGTCCGGCCCGGCAGCCTTATTATTGTTTCAATCGTTTCAACGCGTAACTATAGCTTTGTGGCAAAGTAACATTTTCGCTGTGCCACAATAGACCAGTCTCATATCGACCATTAATAAATTTAGTAGTGGTCCTTAACAAACTTTCTGCACGAATATCTGCATTTGATCGAACAATCAGCACTAACTTCACTTCAAAATTTTCAGCAACAAAATACTCTGAAACATGTTTATATATTTCATATAAATCAAGCATCTCGACGTTTACATGCCCAACGGTGCAGTCGGCAGCGCTTTCTTCATTGGAGCCAAACATCGTCCATCCCAATTTTGTTTGATGTGCTGCAAAACCATCATCAATATTTATAATGTGTAGCGGCCGAACCAAATACGTATGTGGTAAACCGATTAGCAATTTTGGACTCATGTTGCCATAGCCAGATATATTTTCAGTTTTAAGTTGCTCATTTTGTCTTTTGAATTCGCTCAAACCTAGATTCTGCTGCGGCAAATACAATTTCTTTGTTGTTTGCACTCCACTCATTTCATATGTTGTGGATCCTGTAAAAACACCTGTGATCTCAAATGACACTCGCCGCGAATGCTCTTTTGTTGTTTGATTTCCAATCCACTTCAGTCGTAGCATGTCTGCTTTCCCTTTTACTCCTATAGCATTGGCAATACCTTCTTCTAACAAAGTTATTTTCGCTCCTTCATCGATGAACGCAATCACAGTAACTTCCCCTTTCGGTCTACTCAACTTAACAGGCAGATATTTCAAAAGTTTTCGTTGTTGGCACGTATGAGCTGAACGTTGCATAGTTTGACAGCCACTGACTGTGGCTACTGATTTATTGTCTACATCGCTTCCCTGAGTTGGATTCTCATTAGAATTATCTTTATGTAATAAGCGATTGTGGAATCTGTTGCAACCTTGTGTTCCACATTGTCGTCGTCTTGAACAGCTGTTTAGACTATGACCTGGCAGCAGACATGAAAAACACAAATTGTTCTTCTTCACTATGTCCCATTTATAGGAATTTTCTGCAACTTTGAACTGTTGACATCTTAACAAATGATGATTATCGCTGCACATTGGACATTTGTAATCATCTTTACTAATATAGGTTAGGTTAGGTTCAAGTGGCTGCCGCAGAGGCACACTTAGGCCAGTTTTGAAAGGCCCGTTGTGATACCACCAACACAAGGAAAGTCAGTCCCGGGACCCAGCCATATGGAAAATCCCTGAGTTGTTGGGATTTTCCACATAGCAGAATCCCGGGACTGACACTCCTAAACCGACACCGTTACTCCTCCTCGAACCACTTAGATGACTTTATGAAGCCCATCAAGTCCTTTATGTCCAGTTCCGCGATCTGGCTTAGGCTATCCAGGAACGGAACTCCCAAAAAGCGCGTTCTCGCGCCGCTTAAAGCCGGACAGTTGCAGATGAGGTGATCCACTGTTTCCTCCTCCTCATCATCTTTGCAACTCCTGCAGCATCGTCGGTAGGGCACCCCTATCAATATGCAGATTTCCCTCCTAGTTAGCGCATAAATGCCTCTAGACCTTTTAAGATCCCATTTTGGCCAGGTTTGTTTCGATATGCGACACCCTGGGGATTGCAGCCATCTTTCGTTGGCTTGACGGAGTGTGTGCTCCTTCAGCATTAGTTTGCATGTGGCAAACGGCATACCTAAGCGCTCTTTATCCTGAAGAACCTGCTTGGTCGTGCCCTGCCTGGCAAGCTCGTCTGCCTTACAGTTTCCCTCAATGTCCCTATGTCCCAGGACCCATATGAGGTTTACGCGGTTCTGTTGGGCCATCTCCTGAAGAGATCGACGACAGCTGAGCGTCAGTTCAGAGTTGAACGTGTATGAGCCAAGGGATTTGATGGCCGCTTGGCTATCGCTGAAAATAGCGATATCTTCTCCGATAACACGTTTGCTTAACCAGGCCGCGGCGTCCAGGATTGCCGAGACTTCCGCCTGGAAGACGCTACAATGATCAGGTAGTCTGAAGGAGAGCTCAAGGTCCAAATCCCTTGAATAAACGCCTTCTCCAACTCTGCCGTCCAACTTCGAGCCGTCGGTGTATATGGAAGTGCCACCATTTGTTTCGGGACACCAATCCGTCCTCTCCCAGTCTTCTCTGCTGGGAATGTTTATTTTGAAACAGCTATCCCCGACTGTAGTAGTCGCACAACGATCTGTGCTTAGAGGGAGAAAGCTGTAAGATTCCAGAATACTGGAGTGTCCAATAGTACCCGCAGCCCAACTGGAGGTTTCTCTTAGGCGCAGAGCTGATGCCGCCGCTGACCGAAACCCTTCCAGATCAAGTGGCAAAATGCCCAGAATGACCTGGAGGGCTTCGTTGGGCGTTGTCCTTAGCGCACCGCTTATACAGATCATATTGGATCTATGGACTTTCCGCAACAGATTCAGGTATGTTGCCTAGCTCAGCGCAGGCCACCATACGACGACTCCATAAAGCATGATTGGGCGAATGATGGCCGTGTAGATCCAACTGCATACTCTAGGGCTGAGCCCCCATTTTTTGCCAATGGCTCTTTTGCAGGTGTAAAGAGCGATGCAAGCTTTCTTCTGGCGCTGAAGAACATTCTCCTTCCAATTCAATTTCCTGTCCAGAACTATGCCTAGAAACTTGGCCTTATCCGACAAGCTCAGGCGCGTGCCATCTAGTTCTGGTAGGCTTAGTGGCGGTTGTTGTTGTTGTTGTAACGCTTAGTGGCGGTATTTTGTACCGGTTGGTGAAGAGGACAAGTTCCACCTTCCCTGGGTTGATACTAAGTCCGCAGCGAGAGGACCACGTCGAAACTTCTCGCAGTGCTACTTGCATCAGGTCACACAGAGTTTGTGGGAACTTGCCTCTGAATGCAATAGCTAAATCGTCTGCGTATGCCACTATCTTCCCGCCCCCCCAGCTTGTGTCACGTAGCAACGAGTTGACTGTGAGGTTCCATAAAAGCGGGGAAAGAACACCACCCTGGGGTGTTCCCCTTGTGACATAGCGTGATAACTCAACCGTGCCAAGTGAAGAAGCTATTTTCCTTCCCATTAAAAGTTGGTCAATTAAACCAGTTAGAGGTCTATCTACTCCCAGATTAGTTAGAGCGGAGTTGATAGCCTCCGGGCTTATATTGTTGAAAGCCCCCTCAATGTCTAGGAGGGCCACGAGACAGTAGTCCTTTTCACACAGCGATTTCTCAATGACAGACACTAGGCTGTGCAGAGCGGTTTCTGTTGATTTACCCTTGGTGTATGCATGCTGATAGCTAGAGATAAGGTTGCTATCAATAGTCGTTAAGAGGTAGTCGCTTAATATCCTCTCAAAGGTTTTTAGTACAAAGGACGAGAGACTGATCGGTCTGTAGTCTTTTGGCTCGTAGTGGGATGCCTTCCCAGCCTTAGGGATAAACACTACCGTGGCGCTTCTCCAGGAGCCCGGAATGTGGTTGAGAGCCAGGCAGGCTGTGAAGAGAAATACCAGCCATTTAGCTGATGTCTCCAACGTGTTTATAAGCTGCGCGGGGATAATCCCGTCCGGCCCGGCAGCCTTATTATTGTTTCAATCGTTTCAACGCGTAACTATAGCTTTGTGGCAAAGTAACATTTTCGCTGTGCCACAATAGACCAGTCTCATATCGACCATTAATAAATTTAGTAGTGGTCCTTAACAAACTTTCTGCACGAATATCTGCATTTGATCGAACAATCAGCACTAACTTCACTTCAAAATTTTCAGCAACAAAATACTCTGAAACATGTTTATATATTTCATATAAATCAAGCATCTCGACGTTTACATGCCCAACGGTGCAGTCGGCAGCGCTTTCTTCATTGGAGCCAAACATCGTCCATCCCAATTTTGTTTGATGTGCTGCAAAACCATCATCAATATTTATAATGTGTAGCGGCCGAACCAAATACGTATGTGGTAAACCGATTAGCAATTTTGGACTCATGTTGCCATAGCCAGATATATTTTCAGTTTTAAGTTGCTCATTTTGTCTTTTGAATTCGCTCAAACCTAGATTCTGCTGCGGCAAATACAATTTCTTTGTTGTTTGCACTCCACTCATTTCATATGTTGTGGATCCTGTAAAAACACCTGTGATCTCAAATGACACTCGCCGCGAATGCTCTTTTGTTGTTTGATTTCCAATCCACTTCAGTCGTAGCATGTCTGCTTTCCCTTTTACTCCTATAGCATTGGCAATACCTTCTTCTAACAAAGTTATTTTCGCTCCTTCATCGATGAACGCAATCACAGTAACTTCCCCTTTCGGTCTACTCAACATAACAGGCAGATATTTCAAAAGTTTTCGTTGTTGGCACGTATGAGCTGAACGTTGCATAGTTTGACAGCCACTGACTGTGGCTACTGATTTATTGTCTACATCGCTTCCCTGAGTTGGATTCTCATTAGAATTATCTTTATGTAATAAGCGATTGTGGAATCTGTTGCAACCTTGTGTTCCACATTGTCGTCGTCTTGAACAGCTGTTTAGACTATGACCTGGCAGCAGACATGAAAAACACAAATTGTTCTTCTTCACTATGTCCCATTTATAGGAATTTTCTGCAACTTTGAACTGTTGACATCTTAACAAATGATGATTATCGCTGCACATTGGACATTTGTAATCATCTTTACTAATATACATAACCGGGTTTGTGGAAGTTTTGGTTTTATTAATAACTATTTCATTTGCAGGTTGTTTAGCGGGCATGACATCAGCGGCCATCGAAACAAACAAGGCGACATATTGTGACCAATCGGAGAAATCTCGAACAGTTGGATATGGCTGTTGCTATGTCAACACATGGCGAGTCCAATCTTCTCTTTTGTTGAACGGCAGTTTGCTCAACAACTCGTCGAGTAAGATAGCGTTGTTTAAATGTGGAGAAGCGCCTAGAAAGGCTGTTAAGTTAGCAACCATTGTGCTGAAATTGATAATATCGGAAAGCTATGTCTGTATAACATATAGGCTGGAATTTTCCCTATAGGCGACTGAAAACATTGGCCACTCCTCAGGTGAGCCATGAAACTCGGGCAAATCGAGTACTTTGCGAATGGGTGGATGACCTCCAAGACCCAATGGCGATTGCGTATAGCTAACAATAGGCACTGTAGGTGAAATACTATTTGGAACGTAAGGTGCTCCGGCCGAATGCATTGATGGAGCGTTTGGTGAGAGGTTAACATTGTTAATGGCGAAATTAGCAGTGGTGTTTACACGGCTGAAGCTAAGTGGCAGGGATGTCCTCCACCCGTAGAATAGGCAAGACATTGGCTGGTGTTTGCACCGGCATTGGCACGAGTGGTAATATAGGCAAAAACAGGGGCATTGTAAGAATTATTATAGTTTGTATACATACCGTGGGCAGCGGCAGCGCTGTTGGCGTAAGCGCAGGCAGTGTGGTTCATAGCAGCGTGGTTCATAGCAGCGTTGCCACAAGCTCATTTTTTTTGTATCCAAAAGTGTATCCGTCCTGACAAAAATGTATCCACATTTTTTACTAGCAAAGAAACATGTACACTAGGTGATTCAAAAAATGTCGACTTGTTCTTAGGCTCTAAAAAGTTAGGTATCGATGAGAAAATAAGCCAAGCAAAAAAAAGGGCTGTAACTTAACCCTTATTATTTTTTTTCACACTTTTTTAGTTAAAATGTTTAGGAAAGAATAGGTTTTTTTTTAAAGTGATTTTTCTCAGGTGATTCAAAAAAGGTCGACTTGTTCTTAGGCCTTAAAAATTTAGGTATCGATGAGAAAATAAGCCAAGCAAAAAGTTAGCGCTGTAACTTAATCCATAGGGGTGGCTATTTTTTCGCCCTTTTTTATGGAAAATGTATGGGAAAAAAAAGGATTTTTTTCAAAGTGATTTATCTCATAATATTTGAAATGTTTTTCAAAAAAGGAGAGATAAAAATGAAAGATTTTTGTACTTTGGCACACACACACACAGTAACACACACAAAAATTTAAAAAATTATGAGAAAAAACACTTTGAAAAAAATCTCACTTTTTCCCATACATTTCCCATACAAAAGGGCGGAAAAAAAAGCCACCCCTAAGGGTTAAGTTAAAGGGCTAATTTTTTGCAAAGCTTATTTTCTTATCAATACCTAACTTTTCAGGGGGTATGACCGAAAAAAAAACAAATTCTTTTTATTTGAATCACCCTAATGTATAGCTACTTGGATTTTGTTCGTTTCTTTGAAAATACAAAACGATTGTTGGAGCTGTTAAAAATGTATCCATTTAAAACTTTTTGTATCTTTGTATCCATTGACTTAAAATGTATCCAAATGGATACAATTGTATCCAAACGGCAACCCTGGTTCATAGATGCGAGTGTATTTGTGATAGGGTTTTTGAAAATTGGTGCATATGGGGTTGTAGTAGAAGTTATTCCAGATACTGTGCTGGCGAAGTTGGCGTCTGCGGATGCATCTTCCTTATGTTGTTCGTTGGGTGTATTGAAGTTACTCTTCTCCTTTTGGCGACTTATTACTTGCTGGAGTTCGATCTTTTCCTTTTCTGACGATGCCAGCGCTATTCGTAGTTGGCTTATTTGCTGCTGTAGTTCGTCCAATGTACTTTTCTTTGGCGTTATAGTGCGATCGCCTTCCTCGTCACTAGTTTCGCTCTTGTGAGACATTTCGACACGTTGGCTATTTGTTTTCTTACTGCATAGGTTATATGGTATCTTTTCTTTGGCGAGAGATGATTTTTTCATCGATGTAGCAGAATTTATGCGAGAGTTTTTATTCACGTTGAATAAATATTAAAATAATGTTGTAGGTGGCGACGATTCAAAATAAAAAACTCACGAAATATTGTAACGATACGTTTTCTACATTTTATTTTTGATTTGGTTCGTAGATATGGTAAAGTTTTAATATCTGATGGGAGAGATAAAATTAAATAATATACATAAAGATTTCATTTTAGTAAAATGCTGAGCTTACTTATTCGAGTTGTTCGTTTTCGTTTCCAAAGAAAAAGAAAGAACCGGAAACTAACAAAACAATATGGTTACAAATAGTGCAGGGTTGCTCATAAGCTATGTTTTTTACGAATTTACGAGGTAATAAAAATAAAGGGTATTCAGACATTGAATAAGGTTGTTCTCTGACTTATGCTAGGATCAACTATAACTGTAATTAAAATGTATCGGCAACAGTGAGTGAAAATGTAAGTAAACCCGACATATATTGAAAATATGGAATTAAGTATTTAGTATTTGCTTATCCATCTAACATTCTAATTTTAGTTGCGTCAAACTTAATAGATAGGCCTTCCGGGATTTTTTTTTGTTCTGTTTTTTTTTTGCATTTTTTTTAACTATCGATTGAAAGACCATTCATAAATTGTTTCCAATTAATAATAAGCTAATGAGTTTATGTTGGGTATAGATGAACATATGAACAAAAACAATTGTTTACTATACGCCAGATTACTCTAATAATTTCTCCCCATTAACATTAATAAGTAGATATGTGTGTTGATAAGCCAACTCATTGATTATGATCCACACTTTGCTTTTTTCATTCATGAGTTTTTTTCTCTTTGTTTTTTTTTTGTACCCACTTTAAGTGCTATGCTACCCCCCCCCCAACTCCCACAGAGCGCATTTACCGACCTGCCTATTTTGTTGAGCAAGAGATTTTTAGTACGCGCTCAGTTAGAGCGGTAGTTCTATGTACCAATGTGTGTAGGATTATGAATGGATCGTAGTAGTATGGGCAGATCAGCACGTCTATTTATTTCTTGGGAAGGTACATATGTATATTTTTACCTTTGTATGTAAAAACGGAGGGTCAATGACCATATGACATAGAGATTGAGGTAGGTCAGGAATATTTGAAGGGATATACCCGCCAAAATAATAGTCGGTAGGAACGTAAGGGTAATTAAGATACCTACTTGAATTAAATTCGTAAATGAAGTTTTTACATAAATATATGCATATAGCTTGTAGCCTTACGATTTTTCCTACATCACCTGTATTGAATTTTGTATGTAGATTTAACAGTTGAAATGTATAATAAGTTTAATATAAATATGGATTTGTAAGAAATTTAATTTGGTCTAATTTCGAAGGTCGTGTGGTGGTGTAAAAGGGGCTCCAACTTCAGCTACGAAGCCAAGGATGGGTGGGTTCAGTGCAGTCCAAGACGTTTTTACAGGCACTGCCAGGTAAGGGGTCGTAGTACGGTGTTAGCGGAAAGATATGCAATGGGGTTAGTAGTTATGGTTTTGGTCGTTTGTTTCCTGTGTGCAAAAATCAAAATTATCCTGTTAGTTGATAGATTAGGGCGGAGGTTACTTGGTCCGTCCATTGTGTGTAGTTAAACCTACGAGGACTGAAGCTACGGGATATCAATGCTAGTGCACACGCCACAATGGTAGGGCATTAACAGGTCCTCCTAACCGACATGATGTTTGGCAATCAGACCCTAGTTCAGCCGTCTCATAACAGATAAAATGGCGCCCAACGTGGGGCCCACCTGATAGGCAGTGGAGTATTGTTAAGTACCCATTGTGGAAGTGGGTTCCATATTTGCGTTCCCTCTTGGAATGCTTTATGTCCGTCTGATGTTTATAGATTCTCCAAGAAGAATTTTTAAGTGAGTTTTAGAAAATCGAAACTGAATGCTAAAAGGGTTGGTTTCGAGCAAACCCACTTAGTAAAGTATATTCCTTATACTTGTCATTGTTTTATTGTTAAGCTGATACCCTCTTATGGTAGGAAAGTCGTTCCTAAGCTATATCATTATATTAAATAACTTTGAATGTACTAAGCTCAATGTCGTGGCTAGTTGCAATGGTTTCCTTCAAATGGATTCCTAACACGGCGGACTGAAGTTCTAGTCGTGGTATTGACAAAAGTTTTAGTGGACTACATTTTGACCGTACAGCAATAAACGTTACGAAAATTGCATCTTTGTAATTTATACGCCAGTAGGCAACAGCTGAGAATGCAAGCTCACTTGCATCTACGAATATGTGCAACTGAATATCGGCTTTGGCGTTGAGAAATTGTGGATGGTAGCAACGCCGGAGTTTGAGGTCTCCAATAGTTTCCAAACCTTTATACCATTCATACCACTTATCATAGATATCATCGGGGATTTGTTCGTGCCAACCCACATTTCGTTGCCACAACCGTTGCAGCAATACCTTGGCACCTACTGTGGAGCTGCACAACAAACCTAATGGGTCAAATATTGACATTAGTACGCTTAACGTTTCACCCTTTGTTGGTTTACGCGTACCGTCTAACATAGCTTTAGGTACCTTAGAAAACGATAAGTGGAAACAAAAATAGTCCTCTTTCGGACGCCAGTGCATACCGAGCACCTTTTCAGTTGTGGCTTCGCCCTTGCATGTGCTTACATCATTTTGTGCAGGTGGGGCTGAGCTACTTCCAACAGCTTGCATAAGCTCGCCAGAATTTGAAATTATACTTCTTAACTCAAATCCTCCAATTGCATGTATTTCAATAACTTTCTTCGTTACCTTTATTGCGTCGTCAATACTGTCGAAGCTATCCATGTAGTCGTCGACATAGTGACGGTCAACAATAGCATTAACTGCTCTTGGATATTTACTGCGAAAGGCTTCAGCGTTTATGTTTTTTAAATACTGCGCCGAGCAAGGCGAACTAATCGATCCAAATATCATCACATTCATAGTGTATACGTCAGGCGGATGTCGGATGTCCGCTCCTCTCCATAAAAAACGTTGACAATTCTGGTCTTCGTGTCGAATCAGCACCCTGTGAAACATTTCACGGATATCTCCGCAAACACCTATTTTCCCTTGTCGAAATTGCAACAAAATTGTCAACAATGACTTCGGCTGATACTCTACCGGACCTTTCATCAAAACGCTGTTCAAAGATATTTCGTTGACTTCGCGGCTGCATCGAAATTTATTTCCCTTGTTTGGGTTGATTGCCATAAAATGTGGCAAATACCATGTACGCTCGTCAACGTTCTCAACCTCGTTTACTGACAACTTTTTTGCATAGCCTTTGTCAACATATCCATTAATTTTGTTTGTATACCAATCGCGGTAGGCGGCATCTGCATTTAATTTCGACTCTACTTGTTTCAATCGTTTCAACGCGTAACTATAGCTTTGTGGCAAAGTAACATTTTCGCTGTGCCACAATAGACCAGTCTCATATCGACCATTAATAAATTTAGTAGTGGTCCTTAACAAACTTTCTGCACGAATATCTGCATTTGATCGAACAATCAGCACTAACTTCACTTCAAAATTTTCAGCAACAAAATACTCTGAAACATGTTTATATATTTCATATAAATCAAGCATCTCGACGTTTACATGCCCAACGGTGCAGTCGGCAGCGCTTTCTTCATTGGAGCCAAACATCGTCCATCCCAATTTTGTTTGATGTGCTGCAAAACCATCATCAATATTTATAATGTGTAGCGGCCGAACCAAATACGTATGTGGTAAACCGATTAGCAATTTTGGACTCATGTTGCCATAGCCAGATATATTTTCAGTTTTAAGTTGCTCATTTTGTCTTTTGAATTCGCTCAAACCTAGATTCTGCTGCGGCAAATACAATTTCTTTGTTGTTTGCACTCCACTCATTTCATATGTTGTGGATCCTGTAAAAACACCTGTGATCTCAAATGACACTCGCCGCGAATGCTCTTTTGTTGTTTGATTTCCAATCCACTTCAGTCGTAGCATGTCTGCTTTCCCTTTTACTCCTATAGCATTGGCAATACCTTCTTCTAACAAAGTTATTTTCGCTCCTTCATCGATGAACGCAATCACAGTAACTTCCCCTTTCGGTCTACTCAACTTAACAGGCAGATATTTCAAAAGTTTTCGTTGTTGGCACGTATGAGCTGAACGTTGCATAGTTTGACAGCCACTGACTGTGGCTACTGATTTATTGTCTACATCGCTTCCCTGAGTTGGATTCTCATTAGAATTATCTTTATGTAATAAGCGATTGTGGAATCTGTTGCAACCTTGTGTTCCACATTGTCGTCGTCTTGAACAGCTGTTTAGACTATGACCTGGCAGCAGACATGAAAAACACAAATTGTTCTTCTTCACTATGTCCCATTTATAGGAATTTTCTGCAACTTTGAACTGTTGACATCTTAACAAATGATGATTATCGCTGCACATTGGACATTTGTAATCATCTTTACTAATAGACATAACCGGGTTTGTGGAAGTTTTGGTTTTATTAATAACTATTTCATTTGCAGGTTGTTTAGCGGGCATGACATCAGCGGCCATCGAAACAAACAAGGCGACATATTGTGACCAATCGGAGAAATCTCGAACAGTTGGATATGGCTGTTGCTATGTCAACACATGGCGAGTCCAATCTTCTCTTTTGTTGAACGGCAGTTTGCTCAACAACTCGTTGAGTAAGATAGCGTTGTTTAAATGTGGAGAAGCGCCTAGAAAGGCTGTTAAGTTAGCAACCATTGTGCTGAAATTGATAATATCGGAAAGCTATGTCTGTATAACATATAGGCTGGAATTTTCCCTATAGGCGACTGAAAACATTGGCCACTCCTCAGGTGAGCCATGAAACTCGGGCAAATCGAGTACTTTGCGAATGGGTGGATGACCTCCAAGACCCAATGGCGATTGCGTATAGCTAACAATAGGCACTGTAGGTGAAATACTATTTGGAACGTAAGGTGCTCCGGCCGAATGCATTGATGGAGCGTTTGGTGAGAGGTTAACATTGTTAATGGCGAAATTAGCAGTGGTGTTTACACGGCTGAAGCTAAGTGGCAGGGATGTCCTCCACCCGTAGAATAGGCAAGACATTGGCTGGTGTTTGCACCGGCATTGGCACGAGTGGTAATATAGGCAAAAACAGGGGCATTGTAAGAATTATTATAGTTTGTATACATACCGTGGGCAGCGGCAGCGCTGTTGGCGTAAGCGCAGGCAGTGTGGTTCATAGCAGCGTGGTTCATAGCAGCGTTGCCACAAGCTCATTTTTTTTTGTATCCAAAAGTGTATCCGTCCTGACAAAAATGTATCCACATTTTTTACTAGCAAAGAAACATGTACACTAGGTGATTCAAAAAATGTCGACTTGTTCTTAGGCTCTGAAAAGTTAGGTATCGATGAGAAAATAAGCCAAGCAAAAAAAAGGGCTGTAACTTAACCCTTATTATTTTTTTCACACTTTTTTAGTTAAAATGAATCACCCTTCACGTCTGCCGCCGCCGTTGCTTCTAAGATTATGCCCTTTTTCCATTGACCGCGGCTCTCGTTGTCGTCGCATACTATTGCCACGTCGCCCACACATATCGGCTTCACTCGTTTAAACCATTTAGCCCGTCGTGTCAAAGTCGGGAGATACTCCAGGACCCATCTTTTCCAAAACGTTCGTTTGAGTTGTTGTGATATATGCCACTGCTTTCTTAAATATCCCCAATAAAAAGTGATTTGGGGTAAGTGATTCGTCATCGCTGCTGTCCAACGGGACATGAGTTAATGGGCGAGAATTCACCAAATTCTCTGCTTCGATTAGAAGACTCTGTAAGGTCTCAACCTGCGGTGCCTTTTCTTTCAGAGTGAATTGCAGAACTCGTTTTATCGTGCGAACCATACGCTCCCACGCGCCTCCTGCCGATGGATTTGACCTCTGCGGCAACAATCATCGCCAATGCCTCTTTCAACCTCTACCCACATTTCTTTACTAGCGCCAACGAAGTTTGTTCCGCGGTCGCTTCTCATGCGTACAGGAACTGCTCTACGATTTATAAAATTGCGACATACAACTATCGCAGCATCTGTCGATAAATCTTTCGCAAGCTCAATATGGATGGCCCTGACAATAAGGCATGTAAATATAGCTACCCATCGTTTTTCGTGCCGCCTTCCAATGGACATCATAACTGGACCGAAGTAGTCTACCCCGGTGTAAGAAAATGGCCTCACATACGGGGTGAGTCTGTCTTTGGGCAGTTGACCCATTAGTGACGTTTCCGGAACTGATGATATATTTTTGCAGAGCTGACAGTCGTTCTTAATGATCTCAACAATCGGCGTACATTAGGAATGCAGTACCTGTATCGGATGGCGGCAACAGCAGCCTCAAAGTTATGATGATGAAACATTTCGCGATAGTGTCTGGCTACCATACGCGCAAACAAATGAGCCTTTGGCAATATTAATGGTCGCTTTGTTGATATAGATACGCAATCCGCGTAATCGATCTGTCCACCCAATCGAGTAACACCGTCTTCGTCTAAAGCCGGACACAATTTATACAGTGAGCTGTTTTTATTAACGGATTCGTCACGGCGCAGATTTTGCATTTCGTTAGCAAACTCTGCTTCTTGGATAAGATGACATATTAAATTTTCGCTTTCTTTATTTGTACCGCTGAGATAAGTTTAGGAACAGCGAAGTCTTGTTTACGTGCCAGCGAACGAAATTTCTGTATGGCAATTCGAACCCATGTCATTATTCTAAAAAATTTATATAAATTTGTAAACTTAGCGAAAGGAATTGTGATTTTATCTATCTGTATGGTATACAACGTCTTGGACCGCAACTCTACATCATTTACCGTCTCGCAAAGGTCATTTGGAAATGAAGACCAACGTTCTTCATTCCATTTTAAAAATTGTGGTCCTTTTACCCACTTACAGTTTGTACGCAATACCTTCGGACGCTTAGCATCGTCTGCTGGGTTGTCACTACCCGGGAGCCATCTCCACTGGGTCACCTCTGATGTCTGCAGTACTTCCGATATGCGGTGAGCAACAAATTGCTTATAACATCTTGGATCAGATCTCAACCACTGAATTACTGTCTTAGAGTCTGTCCAGAATACTGTTTTGCTAGGCTCAATGTCGTGGCTAGTTGCAATGGTTTCCTTCAAATGGATTCCTAACACGGCGGACTGAAGTTCTAGTCGTGGTATTGACAAAAGTTTTAGTGGACTACATTTTGACCGTACAGCAATAAACGTTACGAAAATTGCATCTTTGTAATTTATACGCCAGTAGGCAACAGCTGAGAATGCAAGCTCACTTGCATCTACGAATATGTGCAACTGAATATCGGCTTTGGCGTTGAGAAATTGTGGATGGTAGCAACGCCGGAGTTTGAGGTCTCCAATAGTTTCCAAACCTTTATACCATTCATACCACTTATCATAGATATCATCGGGGATTTGTTCGTGCCAACCCACATTTCGTTGCCACAACCGTTGCAGCAATACCTTGGCACCTACTGTGGAGCTGCACAACAAACCTAATGGGTCAAATATTGACATTAGTATGCTTAACGTTTCACCCTTTGTTTGTTTACGCGTACCGTCTAACACAGCTTTAGGTACCTTAGAAAACGATAAGTGGAAACAAAAATAGTCCTCTTTCGGACGCCAGTGCATACCGAGCACCTTTTCAGTTGTGGCTTCGCCCTTGCATGTGCTTACATCATTTTGTGCAGGTGGGGCTGAGCTACTTCCAACAGCTTGCATAAGCTCGCCAGAATTTGAAATTATACTTCTTAACTCAAATCCTCCAATTGCATGTATTTCAATAACTTTCTTCGTTACCTTTATTGCGTCGTCAATACTGTCGAAGCTATCCATGTAGTCGTCGACATAGTGACGGTCAACAATAGCATTAACTGCTCTTGGATATTTACTGCGAAAGGCTTCAGCGTTTATGTTTTTTAAATACTGCGCCGAGCAAGGCGAACTAATCGATCCAAATATCATCACATTCATAGTGTATACGTCAGGCGGATGTCGGATGTCCGCTCCTCTCCATAAAAAACGTTGACAATTCTGGTCTTCGTGTCGAATCAGCACCCTGTGAAACATTTCACGGATATCTCCGCAAACACCTATTTTCCCTTGTCGAAATTGCAACAAAATTGTCAACAATGACTTCGGCTGATACTCTACCGGACCTTTCATCAAAACGCTGTTCAAAGATATTTCGTTGACTTCGCGGCTGCATCGAAATTTATTTCCCTTGTTTGGGTTGATTGCCATAAAATGTGGCAAATACCATGTACGCTCGTCAACGTTCTCAACCTCGTTTACTGACAACTTTTTTGCATAGCCTTTGTCAACATATCCATTAATTTTGTTTGTATACCAATCGCGGTAGGCGGCATCTGCATTTAATTTCGACTCTACTTGTTTCAATCGTTTCAACGCGTAACTATAGCTTTGTGGCAAAGTAACATTTTCGCTGTGCCACAATAGACCAGTCTCATATCGACCATTAATAAATTTAGTAGTGGTCCTTAACAAACTTTCTGCACGAATATCTGCATTTGATCGAACAATCAGCACTAACTTCACTTCAAAATTTTCAGCAACAAAATACTCTGAAACATTTTTATATATTTCATATAAATCAAGCATCTCGACGTTTACATGCCCAACGGTGCAGTCGGCAGCGCTTTCTTCATTGGAGCCAAACATCGTCCATCCCAATTTTGTTTGATGTGCTGCAAAACCATCATCAATATTTATAATGTGTAGCGGCCGAACCAAATACGTATGTGGTAAACCGATTAGCAATTTTGGACTCATGTTGCCATAGCCAGATATATTTTCAGTTTTAAGTTGCTCATTTTGTCTTTTGAATTCGCTCAAACCTAGATTCTGCTGCGGCAAATACAATTTCTTTGTTGTTTGCACTCCACTCATTTCATATGTTGTGGATCCTGTAAAAACACCTGTGATCTCAAATGACACTCGCCGCGAATGCTCTTTTGTTGTTTGATTTCCAATCCACTTCAGTCGTAGCATGTCTGCTTTCCCTTTTACTCCTATAGCATTGGCAATACCTTCTTCTAACAAAGTTATTTTCGCTCCTTCATCGATGAACGCAATCACAGTAACTTCCCCTTTCGGTCTACTCAACTTAACAGGCAGATATTTCAAAAGTTTTCGTTGTTGGCACGTATGAGCTGAACGTTGCATAGTTTGACAGCCACTGACTGTGGCTACTGATTTATTGTCTACATCGCTTCCCTGAGTTGGATTCTCATTAGAATTATCTTTATGTAATAAGCGATTGTGGAATCTGTTGCAACCTTGTGTTCCACATTG
The DNA here is from genome assembly GCA_964058755.1 of Campiglossa producta. Taxonomy (NCBI): domain Eukaryota; kingdom Metazoa; phylum Arthropoda; class Insecta; order Diptera; family Tephritidae; genus Campiglossa; species Campiglossa producta. Next base: position 577,244 of record CAXKVI010000029.1, on the reverse strand, counting down.
TCGTCGTCTTGAACAGCTGTTTAGACTATGACCTGGCAGCAGACATGAAAAACACAAATTGTTCTTCTTCACTATGTCCCATTTATAGGAATTTTCTGCAACTTTGAACTGTTGACATCTTAACAAATGATGATTATCGCTGCACATTGGACATTTGTAATCATCTTTACTAATATACATAACCGGGTTTGTGGAAGTTTTGGTTTTATTAATAACTATTTCATTTGCAGGTTGTTTAGCGGGCATGACATCAGCGGCCATCGAAACAAACAAGGCGACATATTGTGACCAATCGGAGAAATCTCGAACAGTTGGATATGGCTGTTGCTATGTCAACACATGGCGAGTCCAATCTTCTCTTTTGTTGAACGGCAGTTTGCTCAACAACTCGTCGAGTAAGATAGCGTTGTTTAAATGTGGAGAAGCGCCTAGAAAGGCTGTTAAGTTAGCAACCATTGTGCTGAAATTGATAATATCGGAAAGCTATGTCTGTATAACATATAGGCTGGAATTTTCCCTATAGGCGACTGAAAACATTGGCCACTCCTCAGGTGAGCCATGAAACTCGGGCAAATCGAGTACTTTGCGAATGGGTGGATGACCTCCAAGACCCAATGGCGATTGCGTATAGCTAACAATAGGCACTGTAGGTGAAATACTATTTGGAACGTAAGGTGCTCCGGCCGAATGCATTGATGGAGCGTTTGGTGAGAGGTTAACATTGTTAATGGCGAAATTAGCAGTGGTGTTTACACGGCTGAAGCTAAGTGGCAGGGATGTCCTCCACCCGTAGAATAGGCAAGACATTGGCTGGTGTTTGCACCGGCATTGGCACGAGTGGTAATATAGGCAAAAACAGGGGCATTGTAAGAATTATTATAGTTTGTATACATACCGTGGGCAGCGGCAGCGCTGTTGGCGTAAGCGCAGGCAGTGTGGTTCATAGCAGCGTGGTTCATAGCAGCGTTGCCACAAGCTCATTTTTTTTGTATCCAAAAGTGTATCCGTCCTGACAAAAATGTATCCACATTTTTTACTAGCAAAGAAACATGTACACTAGGTGATTCAAAAAATGTCGACTTGTTCTTAGGCTCTAAAAAGTTAGGTATCGATGAGAAAATAAGCCAAGCAAAAAAAAGGGCTGTAACTTAACCCTTATTATTTTTTTTCACACTTTTTTAGTTAAAATGTTTAGGAAAGAATAGGTTTTTTTTTAAAGTGATTTTTCTCAGGTGATTCAAAAAAGGTCGACTTGTTCTTAGGCCTTAAAAATTTAGGTATCGATGAGAAAATAAGCCAAGCAAAAAGTTAGCGCTGTAACTTAATCCATAGGGGTGGCTATTTTTTCGCCCTTTTTTATGGAAAATGTATGGGAAAAAATAGGATTTTTTTCAAAGTGATTTATCTCATAATATTTGAAATGTTTTTCAAAAAAGGAGAGATAAAAATGAAAGATTTTTGTACTTTGGCACACACACACACAGTAACACACACAAAAATTTAAAAAATTATGAGAAAAAACACTTTGAAAAAAATCTCACTTTTTCCCATACATTTCCCATACAAAAGGGCGGAAAAAAAAGCCACCCCTAAGGGTTAAGTTAAAGGGCTAATTTTTTGCAAAGCTTATTTTCTTATCAATACCTAACTTTTCAGGGGGTATGACCGAAAAAAAAACAAATTCTTTTTATTTGAATCACCCTAATGTATAGCTACTTGGATTTTGTTCGTTTCTTTGAAAATACAAAACGATTGTTGGAGCTGTTAAAAATGTATCCATTTAAAACTTTTTGTATCTTTGTATCCATTGACTTAAAATGTATCCAAATGGATACAATTGTATCCAAACGGCAACCCTGGTTCATAGATGCGAGTGTATTTGTGATAGGGTTTTTGAAAATTGGTGCATATGGGGTTGTAGTAGAAGTTATTCCAGATACTGTGCTGGCGAAGTTGGCGTCTGCGGATGCATCTTCCTTATGTTGTTCGTTGGGTGTATTGAAGTTACTCTTCTCCTTTTGGCGACTTATTACTTGCTGGAGTTCGATCTTTTCCTTTTCTGACGATGCCAGCGCTATTCGTAGTTGGCTTATTTGCTGCTGTAGTTCGTCCAATGTACTTTTCTTTGGCGTTATAGTGCGATCGCCTTCCTCGTCACTAGTTTCTCTCTTGTGAGACATTTCGACACGTTGGCTATTTGTTTTCTTACTGCATAGGTTATATGGTATCTTTTCTTTGGCGAGAGATGATTTTTTCATCGATGTAGCAGAATTTATGCGAGAGTTTTTATTCACGTTGAATAAATATTAAAATAATGTTGTAGGTGGCGACGATTCAAAATAAAAAACTCACGAAATATTGTAACGATACGTTTTCTACATTTTATTTTTGATTTGGTTCGTAGATATGGTAAAGTTTTAATATCTGATGGGAGAGATAAAATTAAATAATATACATAAAGATTTCATTTTAGTAAAATGCTGAGCTTACTTATTCGAGTTGTTCGTTTTCGTTTCCAAAGAAAAAGAAAGAACCGGAAACTAACAAAACAATATGGTTACAAATAGTGCAGGGTTGCTCATAAGCTATGTTTTTTACGAATTTACGAGGTAATAAAAATAAAGGGTATTCAGACATTGAATAAGGTTGTTCTCTGACTTATGCTAGGATCAACTATAAATGTAATTAAAATGTATCGGCAACAGTGAGTGAAAATGTAAGTAAACCCGACATATATTGAAAATATGGAATTAAGTATTTAGTATTTGCTTATCCATCTAACATTCTAATTTTAGTTGCGTCAAACTTAATAGATTGGCCTTCCGGGATTTTTTTTTGTTCTGTTTTTTTTTTGCATTTTTTTTAACTATCGATTGAAAGACCATTCATAAATTGTTTCCAATTAATAATAAGCTAATGAGTTTATGTTGGGTATAGATGAACATATGAACAAAAACAATTGTTTACTATACGCCAGATTACTCTAATAATTTCTCCCCATTAACATTAATAAGTAGATATGTGTGTTGATAAGCCAACTCATTGATTATGATCCACACTTTGCTTTTTTCATTCATGAGTTTTTTTCTCTTTGTTTTTTTTTTTGTACCCACTTTAAGTGCTATGCTACCCCCCCCCCCCAACTCCCACAGAGCGCATTTACCGACCTGCCTATTTTGTTGAGCAAGAGATTTTTAGTACGCGCTCAGTTAGAGCGGTAGTTCTATGTACCAATGTGTGTAGGATTATGAATGGATCGTAGTAGTATGGGCAGATCAGCACGTCTATTTATTGCTTGGGAAGGTACATATGTATATATATACCTTTGTATGTAAAAACGGAGGGTCAATGACCATATGACATAGAGATTGAGGTAGGTCAGGAATATTTGAAGGGATATACCCGCCAAAATAATAGTCGGTAGGAACGTAAGGGTAATTAAGATACCTACTTGAATTAAATTCGTAAATGAAGTTTTTACATAAATATATGCATATAGCTTGTAGCCTTACGATTTTTCCTACATCACCTGTATTGAATTTTGTATGTAGATTTAACAGTTGAAATGTATAATAAGTTTAATATAAATATGGATTTGTAAGAAATTTAATTTGGTCTAATTTCGAAGGTCGTGTGGTGGTGTAAAAGGGGCTCCAACTTCAGCTACGAAGCCAAGGATGGGTGGGTTCAGTGCAGTCCAAGACGTTTTTACAGGCACTGCCAGGTAAGGGGTCGTAGTACGGTGTTAGCGGAAAGATATGCAATGGGGTTAGTAGTTATGGTTTTGGTCGTTTGTTTCCTGTGTGCAAAAATCAAAATTATCCTGTTAGTTGATAGATTAGGGCGGAGGTTACTTGGTCCGTCCATTGTGTGTAGTTAAACCTACGAGGACTGAAGCTACGGGATATCAATGCTAGTGCACACGCCACAATGGTAGGGCATTAACAGGTCCTCCTAACCGACATGTTGTTTGGCAATCAGACCCTAGTTCAGCCGTCTCATAACAGATAAAATGGCGCCCAACGTGGGGCCCACCTGATAGGCAGTGGAGTATTGTCATTGTGTATAACATAAAGTGTGAAATGTAGCTTTGACAGAAATGTCAAAACACACTTCAACGTCAAATCACAATTGTCAAAACACACATCCATGTCAAAAATCTGGGTTGCTGTTGTGGTTTCTGCAAACCAGGGTTTTGTGCAGGACCGCAAAACAATGAGACAGGGTTCTTGTTTGCAAAAAAGTGTTGCTGTGTTGCACAACTTTTTCATTCCAATTTGTAGGGAAATTTTTAAGCGAATCATTAAACTTACACTTTTATTATATTTTGCAAAAAATACAAAACTTAAAACGATTAAATTTTATTTATTTTACAGCAAAAATTTTAATGTTCGAAATAAGAAACCAGAAAATGAGAACACAATTTTTTTAGATAGATTGTTTTCAATTTATAAACCAAGTACCTATCAAAATTAAGGCCGTGGAATTTCGCCAGCATAATGCAATTGGCCTGTCGTGACATGTTGTTAGCAGTTTCAATTTTTTTGTTGCCTTTTGCAGTACGTTTTTAAATCTTTACAAATTCTAAGAAGTAGCAAATAATTCCTGAAAAGAGAGTGCTACAAGTTCAAAATGTAAAATAAACTTTATAAATTACAACTCTAAAGGCTGGTTTTCATTAGGTCAAAAGGTGTAAAATTTCATCGACTTTATCAAGATTCGGTTGCTTATTTGGTATTTGTCTACTTAAGCTGTCAACTGCTAATAAATTAGCTAAAATTATAGGAGGGGGCTCAAAAGGCGGACTTTGGCCTCAGGATCACGAAGCGCTTTTTTTTAATATTTTGCTTCTCTGAGGAGATATTTGCAATCCAAGTTTCAAGTTTTCATGTGGTTGTTGTATTTACATTAGACTGCGCCTAAAAACGTCAAAAAAAGTGCGTACCGTGGCACGGTTCAGGCAACACCCCGGACTTGGGATGGCGTAGCCCAGGTTATAAGGACGGCCGAAGGCCGCCAGCTCAGAAAGATGTTCTGCACATAAATACCATGGATTCCGCCCCAATTTTGGTATCGAATCCGGGCCAATTTTCGGTTATTTGACCATAACTTTTCACTGAAACCCCCTTCCATAATTTTAGCTAATATATTAGCAGTTGACAGCTAAAGTAGACAATTACCGCATTTTTCGATAAAGTCGATAGAAATTATCAAAATTTTACCTAATGAAAACCAGACTTAAGAAGTTTTCAACTATTATTTTTCACCTTATTTTATAAATTTAGAGAACTATTACCCCTTTATTTACTACTAATTTTTTTACGAAATCGAATGCAACTCGGCGCTAAATGATACTATTTTCCAAAAAAGCAACTCTCATCATCAGGTGTTAAACTCACTTTGAAAATTTGACGTTTATGCAGAAGATTCCACACTTGTACTGATACACAATGAGTATTGTTAAGTACCCATTGTGGAAGTGGGTTCCATATTTGCGTTCCCTCTTGGAATGCTTTATGTCCGTCTGATGTTTATAGATTCTCCAAGAAGAATTTTTAAGTGAGTTTTAGAAAATCGAAACTGAATGCTAAAAGGGTTGGTTTCGAGCAAACCCACTTAGTAAAGTATATTCCTTATACTTGTCATTGTTTTATTGTTAAGCTGATACCCTCTTATGGTAGGAAAGTCGTTCCTAAGCTATATCATTATATTAAATAACTTTGAATGTACTAAGCCATATGGAATTTTGCTTTGTTTTGGCTATATGCCGGACAACTTACCGATGGACTGGTTACATTAGGTTCTTGTTCGATAGTATAATCAATTGATATGTATATCTCAAATTCCAGTCTAGAGATTTTTTTTAAGTTCAGTATTAGGTAGGAAATATTCGGAATTTTTAGTCTGAGTTAAAGGCTATAACCGAAGCCTACAGTTTCATCAGCCAATGCCTCAAATCACCCAACGCATACATCCGAATCACCCGTGCAGGACTCCTTTCGCGAATTAAAACCACCTTCCGACCGGAGATTTTGACCAAAACCTTAGTGAGATCTAATTTTGTTTGAGATAGCGACACAAAAGTCAATTATAATACATATATATATGGAAGTTCTTTACCTAGTTGACACATTCTTTAAAAACCCGATTCCTGTGAGAATTTTTGGAAGTTTGATTTGCAGTAATTTTTTTAAAAAGTTTATACTTTGACTGAATTATTACGTAGTTTGTTGGATGTTAGGTAGAAGTAAGTTGAGAAAGCTAGTATCTCCCCTTCTTCAATCTCTTTGACTTAGCATCTAGCTTTAGGATTACTGTTTTTTTAGGATAAAATTTATATATTCCAAACTGAAACATGTCATTGGTTCATATCAACGAAAATCTGACAGTTCAGCCGAAGAGTTGCACGATTTGCCGAGTTGTTTTGAAAGGAGGTGACGATACCTTGGTAACTAGTTGCGCTCATCAATTTCACTGAAACTGTCTTTTGAACTGGTTAAGACATCATACTACCTGTCCGCAGTGCCAAACGAGGTGTTATAGTAGATACTACGCTCAGACCGGCGTACAGACCAGATCAAAAACTTCCGGTAGAAATACTGGTGGAAGCAATAATACAAGCCCAGGTGCTATGATGGCATCACAGGCAGTAGTCGACAACCAGGGAGCTACAGGCTTAACACCACAACAACAGGTTGGAAGAGAAAGCTCCGCTTCAATTGCCAATAGGAATATTCAGAGAGCAACAGGCTTAACACTGGATCAACCGGTTGGAAGAGAAAACCCAGCTTCAAATGCCAATAGCAATAACCAGGACGAAGACACGCGTATACGAAACATTGTGGGAGCGGTAACTGCTGCTAGACAAGCATCCATGTTTGAAAATCTCGATCAGCGTATAGCCGCGGTTATAGAACAGAACTTAGAGAGTACATTAGCAACTGCTTTAGGTAGGCTTAACTTAAACCCAAACCCGCAGATAGTACTTCAGGAGGCTGTTGCTTAGCCGGTTCCTCCTACCAATACTTCCAATAACAACGCACCAAGATATAACCGAAACTCTCTAAATTCGACACCGAGAAAACGTCCACATAGATGATAATTTCGGTAGGCAGATTGATCAATTGAGGTTTAGCGATATGAGTAGTGTTCCTAGCTCGGGTAGAATAGCCCAACTCATATCTAATTGGGATATTAAATTCGACGGTAAGTTGTCTGTTGACAACTTTTTATATAGAATTGAGTCTCAGGTTATAGATACCTTAGGAGGCAATTTTAATTTACTATGCGATCACGTGCAGATTCTCTTCACCAAGGATGCCAAGGATTGGTATTGGCGTTATAGGCGTTCGTTCGAACGTGTGACATGGCCAACCCTATGTCAAGCACTACGTACTAATTTCCAAGAGCATAGGAGCGATACGGAGATCAAAGAATTAATTCGTAGCAGGAAACAAGGCCCTACAGAAAATTTTGACGATTTCCGAAACTCAGTCCTTAAAATTGCCGAGGGCTTACAAAACCCATTACCATAAGTAGAGCTCGTTGAAATTTTGCAGAGAAATTTGCGTCCGCGTATTCGTCAGCAACTGTTGTACGTATCAGTACACTGTCTAGCAGAACTACGTCGGTTGTGTTTGAAAGGAGAAAATCTCCTTAATGAGATTGCGAAAACAAACACCGCAGTCGTGGCAGGTCCAAACCAACGTCAGTTTCCACGCCGTCAACTGAATGAGGTTGAAATAAATACCGAGTCTATTGAAGAAACAGATGAACTGTTTGAAGTCGACGGCATCACAAAAAACACAAACAGTACGAAAGTGGAGTGTTGGAATTGCCGAGAGGAAGGCCATCGGTTCTTTGATTGCCTAGCAGATCGAAGCGTGTTTTGTTATGGTTGTGGCGCTCCACAAGTATACAAACCCAACTGTCCAATATGCACTCCGGGAAACTCGCAAAAGAGCGAGGCTTCGACTTCGAATCCCCGTTACGACCAAAAGAGGAGAACATAAAAAGGTTGCTCATACGACCTGACAACCAGCAACAAAGTAGAGAGTCTGTAGTAAATATAGTCCCTTATGAAGTTCGTTTAAAAATGTACCATATAGCACGCTCGAAAATATTTGATGACAAATTAGATCTGCCATCGAATCCGCTCAACCGTTCAACTATAAGATTAAAAAAGTGTTGGGAAAGGGTTAAAGTTAATAAAAATAACGTGAATAAATTAATATAGTCGATACAGCAGAGTTCGAAAGATACAAGACCATATGCTGAAATTGAAATATTGGATAAGAAGTATATGGGTCTATTAGACAGTGGAGCCCAAGTTTCATGTTTAGGTAGCTCATTGGCTAAGGAAGTCTGTGAAAGTAAGCAGCTCCGACAGCACCATATTCGTGTTTGCACAGCAGATAGCCAATCTCAAGTTGTATTTGGAAATGTAGAATTAGATGTTTCATTCAATAATAAAATTAGAAAAATAAATTTCTACGTTGTACCGAGCATAGCCCAGAAAGTTATCTTAGGTATAGATTTCTGGAGAGAATTTCAAATAGCCCCACATATTATTTCCGAGGTATCTTTTAATTCGCTTGATGAGTGCGCAGATGAAATTAGTATTTCCTTATCTGATGAACAAAAGCGACAGCTTGGTTTTGTTAAAAGTCGATTTCCGAGTTTTGAGAAAGAGGATTTAGGAAAGACCCATCTAATCGAGCACATCATCGAGCTCAAACCACATGCACGTCCAATTAAACAACGTCATTTTCCTATCTCACCAGCTGTAGAAAAGTTGGTACACGCCGAAATCGATGAGATGCTAAAGTTAGGAGTGATCGAAGAGTCACCTAACAGTCCGTGGTCCAGTCCAGTAGTGTTAGTGAGAAAGTCCAATAAAGTCCGTCTATGTCTAGACTCAAGAAAAGTCAACGCGTTAACAATCAGGGATGCCTATCCGCTTCCCCAAATAGATGGCATCCTAACTAGATTACCGAAAGCCAAGTACATTAGCTCTCTCGACCTTCGGCGAGCTTTCTGGCAAATCCCATTAGCTGTAAGCTCAAGAGACTTTACTTGTTCACCGTCCCAAACCGTCCGCTCTATCGGTACTGCGTCATGCCCTTCGGTCTTTGTAATGCCCCTCAAGCGCTTTGTAGATTGATGGATCGGGTCATACCGCCGTATCTCAAAGACCAGGTGTTTGTGTATCTCGATGATCTATTAATTGTGTCCGAAGATTTTGGAGTGCATATGAAAGTTTTGTCCGATGTCGCACATCAATTAAGGAAAGCTGGATTGACTATTAATATTCAAAAGAGTAAATTCTGCATTCGCGAAGTCAAGTACTTAGGATACATTTAAGCACCGATCCTGACAAAATTTCGTCTGTAGTTGATTATCCGGTACCATCCAGCGTGAAACAACTCAGACGTTTCTTAGGTATGGCAGGATGGTATCGCCGATTTGTCGACAATTTTGCTACGTTGACAACACCCCTGACGAATTTATTGAAAAAAGGTAGAAAGTTTGAATGGACGGAAGAAGCACACAAGGCGTTTGAAATTCTCAAAGAAAAACTCTGCTCAGCTCCTGTCTTGGCCAATCCCAACTATAATAACCCCTTTATAATTCAGTGTGACGCAAGTAAGCTTGGTGTTGGTGCAGTCCTGGCTCAGAAAAATGAAGACGGCATAGAAGTACCCGTGGCTTATTTTTCGCAGAAGCTCAACAAAGCACAAAGTAATTATAGCGTTACTGAATTGGAGTGCTTGGCAGCGATTCTAAGCCTGAAAAAGTTTCGTGCCTATGTCGAAGAACAGGATTTCACCATTGTAACAGACCATGCTAGCTTAAAATGGTTAAACGCCTGGCACGTTGGTCATTGAAATTGCAGGGATTTCGATTCAATATTGAACACAGAAAGGGATCCCAAAATGTTGTTCCGGATTGCCTTTCACGTCAAAATTTCGAAGACATGGTTGAAGTTAACGAGTTGCAAGAAATGGAACTAGGTCCCCTTGTTGACCTGGCATCACCCGAATTTGATTCGAACGAGTACCTTAAACTGAAGCAGTATATAGGCGACAATCAGCACAAGCTACCAGATCTGAAAATTTTGGATAATCATGTCTACAAAAGAACCGAATTTTCAGATGGTAGCCCTGTACGAGAAGCATTTAATTGGAAGCTGTGGGTCCCAAAACCGCTGATCAAGGATGTACTGGCGAGTGCCCACTGTCCCCCGAACAAATGTCACGGTGGAGTGGCTTGCGAACCAACTTGTATTGGCCGAACCTCACAGTTGATGTAAAGGACTTTGTAGCAAGATGTGACGTGTCTCGACAATCCAAGTCACAAAATACCGCCTTACGTTCACCCATGACCTCCCAATACACAGTTCAGCGACCGTTCCAAAAACTGTATATAGACTTATTAGGGCCCTACTCGAGATCAAAGCAAGGCAATATAGGAATTCTCATTGTGGTGTACTGGGTTGATATCTGTACTTTATATAACTAGGCAGTAAGGCTCTGCCACCTATTATTATTTTATTAAAAGCCGTGGGGCTTGAAGCATATGGATTACTCCACGACTTGTGTGACCCCGCTTTACCGGCAATTAAGTCTTATCACGAATTATGTACTCTCCTTGAACGGTATTACGCAAAGCCGGGTGTGATATATCGTGAACGGCAAAAGTTTTTCGAGGCCACAAAGGGAGAGACCGAGTCGGTAACGCAGTGGCACGCTCGAATAAAAAAATTAGCCAGAGACTGCAAATTTGGCAGCCAGTTGAACGATTTTGTTCTAAATAAATTTGTTACGGGATTGAGTGGGCCCTCATTTGAGAAGCTGTGTGAAGAAGTTGAGCGATTAACACTCGAAGACGCAATAAAAAGAGCGATGATGGTAGAAGAAAGATACAAGACAAAGCAACAGATAAGTGAAGTAAATTGGGTGTCAAAGCGTGACAAACAAGACAACAAACAAAATAAAAGCAATAGCCGTTCCAGAAACAACTATGATAACAAGGCAACTAGCAAAAAGTGCGTGCACTGCGGCTGGAAGAATCACGTTAGCGAATACTGCAAATACAAAAACAAAGTTTGCAATAAGTGTAAAAGAAAAGGGCATTTAGCCAACGTTTGCAACCAAAAGGGTGGTAAAGCAGCAGATAAAGGAGAAGCCGTTAATTATATTCAAGAAAATAATGATTTGTCTAATATTGTATCTAATTTATCTATTTGTAGCGCTTCGGCGGCATCAGCATCGCACACTTCAGTTGATCCTTTTGTGACAAAAATTAAGGTAAATGGAATTGTTCTGAATTTTATAATGGATACCGGCGCCGCAGGTTCGCTCATGCCAAAAACTAAGTTTGACTCTACTTTTCCGAAAGAGGTTCTAAGCGCTTGTGCGGATAATTTTACGGCGTATAATGGCGAAAATATAATTGTTGTTGGTGAGTTTTGCCCATTATTTGAGTATGAGGGGCAGTCACATAAACTCAGAATAGTAGTATGTAATACGTCGCGTCCAAGTATTGTGGGGCGCGATTTCATGAGTAAATTTGGCATAGGGCTGGCGAAAGTTAATACGGTAGGCATGGTAAACAGTGCGCTGGATCAAATCAAATCGCGTTTTTCGGAGGTTTTTAAAGACGAATTGGGGGAGTATCGGGAGCATACCATTAAGTTGAGTTTGGTAGGGAATCCTGCACCTATTTTTTGTAAGCCAAGACCGGTCCCATTGGCGTGGAAAGGAAAGGTAGAGCAGCAAATAAATAAGCTAGTCGATCTTGGCGTTTTAGTGCGTGTTGATAATTCCGATTGGGGGACGCCGCTAGTACCGATCCTTAAGTCAAACGGTGAATTGCGGTTATGTGGCGACTATAAGTCTACCATTAACAAGTTTTTGGCTGATAATAAGTATCCCCTGCCTCGAATTGAGGAAATATTTGCTACTTTGAAAGGAGATATTTTTAGTAAATTGGATCTGTCTAACACCTATAATCAGCTGGTGCTGGAACCAGATTCACAGCTTCTGTGCGCTTGGAGTACGCACATGGGAGTTTTTAAGATGACGAGGTTACCGTTTGGAGTTAGGCCCGCTGTGGCTATATTTCAAAGGACCATTGAAACTATATTGCGGGGCATTCCCAACGTAATAAACTACTTTGTGGTGGTCCTATGGGGTCAGTGTATGTATAATTTTTATTTTAAGGGAAATCTCTCATATTATAAAGGCCGGAGAGATTCAGCCGATCACATAGGCTATCCCGAAAGACAGCCGGAAAAGATCATGAGAAATAAAGTAGCAGATAACTTGTGAGTTTCGTTCTGAACTTATTTCTGATTTTTATTTTTAAATCTTACTCTATTTATACAAATCAAATCACAGAAAGTGATTTGCTTGACTCCTCCTCTTTCTCGACTTCTATGTAGCTGAATTTAAATTCAGCTTGGCAATTTCTTACATTAGCCAATAGAAGTGCTTAGCATGAGGCCAAGCAGAGCTCTAGAATAAACGCTGGCTCAGCAGTAGCATTCACATTCTTCAAGCTGCGCTATTGGCCGAAGGATTCAAATGCATTTTTCACATGTGGTCATACAAACAGACATGCATGTGGGTCGTGGCTGTTGCACGCTATGTACGTATGTGTGTATGAGTACACTACACCCTTACCGCAAAAGAGAAAAATTTATTTCGTTTAATTTAAGAAATGAAATAAATTTTTGTGTGGAGTTATGCAAATACCTTTCATGTGAATATACATACTTACGTCTATAGGTATGGTTTGCTTAATGTAGTTTCTTATATTTATTGTTTACATATGTAAGTTTTTCGCTTATCCTATTTCTTAGTAATTTCTTGGGTGTTATTGGCTTACATGTAATTTTCTAAAATATTGAATATAATTATGGACATAATTATTTACAGATGTCGGTGGGTTTGTTTTATCTTATCTCTAAGTGTTTCCTTACATGTTATTTCATTTATGTCTATGTAGTTTCTAACATATGTCGGCTTGTTTGCCTTAGGTTAACTCTAAGTGTTTCTTTAAAATATTATTGTGCAGTTCTTTGTGTCTGCCATTAATGTCTATTACGGAATTTACTCCGTTTTGTTTTACAATTTTGTATGGGCCATGATATGGGCTTTGGCTCTTCTTTTTATTTTCTAGCTTTACATATACTAGGTCTCCTATTTCCAACTCAACCTTGTTTATATTGCTGTCATATTTTGATTTTCGTTTTTCTTTTACAGTTTTAAAATGTTCCTGGCATTGAGTATTGACCTTTGGAGTCTCAGTTTCAATTCATTGGCATAGTCATCAATGTCGTAAATTTTTGTTTGTTTGTTTATGTTATCGCTTGGTAGCGCGGGTAATTTACCGAAAACTAACTCATACGGTGAATACAGTGTATCTACGTGTGGGGTTGTGTTGTAAGCGAAAGTGTAATATGGAACCCATTTATCCCACTCATAATCGTCTGCAAAAGAAAGTAAAAATTCGTTAAGTGTTCTATGGTTTTTCTCAAGTGATCCCATAGTTTAGTGATGGTATGGTGTGGAAAATACTTGTTTAGTGTTAAGTATGTTGCACACAAGTTTCATTAGCTCATTCAAGAATTCCGAACCTCTATCCGATTTCAATGTTTTTATGAAACCGTACTTGAGAATTAATTGTTCAACCAAAGTGGTTGCAATTGTTTTTGCGTCTTTTGACTCAAGGGGGTGTGCTATGACGAATTTGGATAGATCACATTGCATTGTCAATATGTATCTATAACCGTTTGATATGCGAAGCGGACCGACTGTGTCAATCGCGATAGTATCAAATGTAGATGCCGGGGTGTCTGTCACCACAAGCGGCTCTTTTGTGTGTCTAACAATTTTGTTTTGAGTGCATTTTCTGCAATTGTTTACAAATTCTTTAACCATTTGTCTCATATTTTTCCAAATGTATCTTTGTTTTAGTTTTAAAATAGTTTTTCGAATTCCTAGGTGGCCTGCGATATTTGAGCAGTGAAATTCGTCTATCAGTTTGTATTTTGTTATCATGCTGTTTATTTCCCTTGGAGCTTTGCATATTAGTATTTGTATCGGCGCGCGTTTATTCATTTCTAACTCATTGTATTTCTTCTTGAATACATTTATGTCAATATTTTTATATATATAATCTTTTTCACAAAGGGCTAGCTCCTTTATATGTGAATTCCTTAGCAAACTATGTAGTTTCTCCAACATTGAATCTAGATTCAAAGGGTCATCGCTACTAGTTATGTGCACTTCATTATCAATTAATTCAATTGTGGTACCACTTTCTTTTCCAATATTAAATTTCAATTTCTTCATCTTCTTTACGTCATTAAAGGATGTGCATTCCCAAATGTGAAGTTGTACAGGCTTCTTATGAGATATGCTGTCCTTAATGCGTTTACCGGTTTCCTTATTTTCATTTATCTTTGTTTCTTTCTCTTTCATTTCTTTTAAATTCGCGGCCTTGCTCCTTGTTACTACATTAATTTTATTATCTCCTTTTTCATTTTTACTAGTGGGAATCATTGATTTAAGTAGGTCACTATCTAATTTAATTCGTGATAGTGCGTCAGCATTTGTGTTAATTTTACCTTGTTTGTATACGATTTCGAAGTCGTATTCTCATAGATCTATTCTAATCCTCGTCATTTTCGATGACGGGTTTCTATGTGAAAATAGCGATACTAGGGGTCTGTGGTCGGTTACGACAATAAATTTTCGACCATACAGATATGTCCTGAAATAGTTTATTCCCCATTATTTAACCTAAACTAATTCAAAATTTGACTCTTAAGGCTGACTTATTTATTTTCTGGTTCCTGTATGTCAGTGACAACTGGATGTTGGTATTAGCTCTATGTTCTGGTTTCCATTCCGTGGTGATCACATCCAAGATCATGGATTGATATTGTGGAAGAGTTTTTGCAGGATATTTAGTCATAATGAGGGTTGATTTTGAAGAGATTGCCATGACCCTGGAAAACAGCTTGGCTGGATTGTCAAGATCCTGGGTAGGATTAGTTTGGAAAGATTGATATACACTGGGGATTGATCTGTTAGGATCATAATGTTCCCGGAAGGGTCGGTGGTTTGGCAGTTTCGCTATGATCTTGGGGGATTCTGGGGGATTCAATGATCTGGCAGGATCGCCATGTGGTGGTCCTATGGGGTCAGTGTATGTATAATTTTTATTTTAAGGGAAATCTCTCATATTATAAAGGCCGGGGAGATTCAGCCGATCACATAGGCTATCCCGAAAGACAGCCGGAAAAGATCATGAGAAATAAAGTAGCAGACAACTTGTGAGTTTCGTTCTGAACTTATTTCTGATTTTTATTTTTAAATCTTACTCTATTTATACAAATCAAATCACAGAAAGTGATTTGCTTGACTCCTCCTCTTTCTCGACTTCTATGTAGCTGAATTTAAATTCAGCTTGGCAATTTCTTACATTAGCCAATAGAAGTGCTTAGCATGAGGCCAAGCAGAGCTCTAGAAAAAACGCTGGCTCAGCAGTAGCATTGACATTCTTCAAGCTGCGCTATTGGCCGAAGGTGTCAAATGCATTTTTCAAATGCGGTCATACAAACAGACATGCATGTGGGTCGTGGCTGTTGCACGCTATGTACGTATGTTTGTATGAGTACACTACAGCTTAGATGATATTATCATCGGTGGTCCTTGTATCAAAGCGCATTTAGATACGCTAGAGGCTGTCTTAAACAAGCTTAAGTCGGCTGGATTGAGATTAAATTTAAAGAAATCAGAGTTTTTCAAAGAAGAGGTAACTTACTTAGGTTTTATCATTGACAAAAAAGGGTTAAGGAAAAGCAAGGACCGAATCGCAGCGGTTCTGGAGGCACCTCGTCCCAAAAGCGTAACGGAAGTTCGTGCGTTTATCGGCATGATGAATTATTACGCTAAGTTTATACCCCATTTTGCCCACAAAATGACTCCACTTTATGGGTTGTTAAAAAAAGGTGTAGTTTTTCAGTGGACAAGGTCATGTCAAGAATCATATGAGTTACTGAAAAGGGAGGTTACCTCTGACTTCATTTCAGCACGTTACGATGCCAATCTTCCAATGATTTTTATCAACGGATGCATCTAATGAAGCGGTAGCTGGAGCTTCATTCCATTTGTTATAGTACTATAATTTCTCTCAGCCGGTGTTAAGGCACGAGAAATAAACGCGATTGGCCTGTGCTCCCCTCCGGGAAACAAATGGAATAAAACTCCAGCTACCGCTTCATTAGATGCATCCGTTGATAAGATCATTGGAAGATTGGCATCGTAACGTGCTAAAATGACGTCAGAGGTAACCTCCCTTTTCAGTAACTCATCAGAACCGCTGCGATTCGTCCTTGCTTTTCCTTAACCCTTTTTTGTCAATGATAAAACCTAAGTAAGTTACCTCTTCTTTGAAAAACTCTGATTTCTTTAAATTTAATCTCAATCCAGCCGACTTAAGCTTGTTTAAGACAGCCTCTAGCGTATCTAAATGCGCTTTGATACAAGGACCACCGATGATAATATCATCTAAGTAGTTTATTACGTTGGGAATGCCCCGCAATATAGTTTCAATGGACCTTTGAAATATAGCCGCAGCGGGCCTAACTCCAAACGGTAACCTCGTCATCTTAAAAACTCCCATGTGCGTACTCCAAGCGCACAGAAGCTGTGAATCTGGTTCCAGCACCAGCTGATTATAGGCGTTAGACAGATCCAATTTACTAAAAATATCTCCTTTCAAAGTAGCAAATATTTCCTCAATTCGAGGCAGGGGATACTTATTATCAGCCAAAAACTTGTTAATGGTAGACTTTTAGTCGCCACATAACCGCAATTCACCGTTTGACTTAAGGATCGGTACTAGCGGCGTCCCCCAATCGGAATTATCAACACGCACTAAAACGCCAAGATCGACTAGCTTATTTATTTGCTGCTCTACCTTTCCTTTCCACGCCAATGGGACCGGTCTTGGCTTACAAAAAATAGGTGCAGGATTCCCTACCAAACTCAACTTAATGGTATGCTCCCGATACTCCCCCAATTCGTCTTTAAAAACCTCCGAAAAACGCGATTTGATTTGATCCAGCGCACTGTTTACCATGCCTACCGTATTAACTTTCGCCAGCCCTATGCCAAATTTACTCATGAAATCGCGCCCCACAATACTTGGACCCGACGTATTACATACTACTATTCTGAGTTTATGTGACTGCCCCTCATACTCAAATAATGGGCAAACCTCACCAACAACAATTATATTTTCGCCATTATACGCCGTAAAATTATCCGCAAAAGGGCTTAGAACCTCTTTCGGAAAAGTAGAGTCAAACTTAGTTGTTGGCATGAGCGAACCTGCGGCGCCGGTATCCATTATAAAATTCAGAACAATTCCATTTACCTTAATTTTTGTCACAAAAGGATCAACTGAAGTGTGTGATGCTGATGCCGCCGAAGCGCTATAAATAGATAAATTAGATAAAATATTAGACAAATCATTATTTTCTTGAATATAATTAACGGCTTCTCCTTTATCTGCTGCTTTACCACCCTTTTGGTTGCAAACGTTAGCTAAATGCCCTTTTCTTTTACACTTGTTGCAAACTTTGTTTTTGTATTTGCACTCTTCGCTAACGTGATTCTTCCAGCCGCAGTGCACACAGTTTTTGGTAGTTGCCTTGTTATTATAGTTGTTTCTGGAACGGCTATTGCTTTTATTTTGTTTGTTGTCTTGTTTGTCACGCTTTGACACCCAATTTACTTCACTTATCTGTTGCTTTGTCTTGTATCTTTCTTCTACCATCATCGCCCTTTTTATTGCGTCTTCGAGTGTTAATCGCTCATCTTCTTCACACAGCTTCTCAAATGACGGCCCGCTCAATCCCGTAACAAATTTATTTAGAACAAAATCGTTCAACTGGCTGCCAAATTTGCAGTCTCTGGCTAATTTTTTTATTCGAGCGTGCCACTGCGTTACCGACTCGGTCTCTCCCTTTGTGGCCTCGAAAAACTTTCGCCGTTCACGATATATCACAATAGGCTTTGCGTAATACCGTTCAAGGAGAGTACATAATTCGTGATAAAACTTACTTGCCGGTAAAGCGGGGTCACACAAGTCGCGGAGTAATCCATCTGCTTCAAGCCCCACGGCTTTTAATAAAATAATAATAGGTGGCAGAGCCTTACTGCCTAGTTATATAAAGTACAGATATCAACCCAGTACACCACAATGAGAATTCCTATATTGCCTTGCTTTGATCTCGGGTATGGCCCTAATAAGTCTATATACAGTTTTTGGAACGGTCGCTTAACTGTGTATTGGGAGGTCATGGGTGAACGTAAGGCGGTATTTTGTGACTTGGATTGTCGACACACGTCACATCTTGCTACAAAGTCCTTTACATCAACTGTGAGGTTCGGCCAATACAAGTTGGTTCGCAAGCGCTCGATGGTTTTAGCCACTCCACCGTGACATTTGTTCGGGGGACAGTGGGCACTCGCCAGTACATCCTTCATCAGCGGTTTTGGGACCCACAGCTTCCAATTAAATGCTTCTCGTACAGGGCTACCATCTGAAAATTCGGTTCTTTTGTAGACATGATTATCCAAAATTTTCAGATCTGGTAGCTTGTGCTGATTGTCGCCTATATAGTTCAGTTTAAGGTACTCGTTCGAATCAAATTCGGGTGACGCCAGGTCAACAAGGGGACCTAGTTCCATTTCCTGCAACTCGTTAACTTCAACCATGTCTTCGAAATTTTGAGGAAGGCAATCCGGAACAACATTTTGGGATCCCTTTCTGTGTTCAATATTGAATCGAAATCCCTGCAATTTCAATGACCAACGTGCCAGGCGTTTAACCATTTTAAGCTAGCATGGTCTGTTACAATGGTGAAATCCTGTCCTTCGACATAGGCACGAAACTTTTTCAGGCTTAGAATCGCTGCCAAGCACTCCAATTCAGTAACGCTATAATTACTTTGTGCTTTGTTGAGCTTCTGCGAAAAATAAGCCACGGGTACTTCTATGCCGTCTTCATTTTTCTGAGCCAGGACTGCACCAACACCAAGCTTACTTGCATCGCACTGAATTATAAAGGGGTTATTATAGTTGGGATTGGCCAAGACAGGAGCTGAGCAGAGTTTTTCTTTGAGAATTTCAAACGCCTTGTGTGCTTCTTCCGTCCATTCAAACTTTCTACCTTTTTTCAATAAATTCGTCAGGGGTGTTGTCAACGTAGCAAAATTGTCGACAAATCGGCGATACCATCCTGCCATACCTAGGAAACGTCTGAGTTGTTTCACGCTTGATGGTACCGGATAATCAACTACAGACGAAATTTTGTCAGGATCGGTGCTTAAAGTACCGTTTCCGACAATGTATCCTAAATACTTGACTTCGCGAATGCAGAATTTACTCTTTTAAACATTAATAGTCAATCCAGCTTTCTTTAATTGATGTGCGACATCGGACAAAACTTTCATATGCACTCCAAAATCTTCGGACACAATTAATAGATCATCGAGATACACAAACACCTGGTCTTTGAGATACGGCGGTATGACCCGATCCATCAATCTACAAAGCGCTTGAGGGGCATTACAAAGACCGAAGGGCATGCCGCAGTACCGATAGAGCGGACGGCTTGGGACGATGAAACAAGTAAAGTCTCTTGAGCTTACAGCTAATGGGATTTGCCAGAAAGCTCGCCGAAGGTCGAGAGAGCTAATGTACTTGGCTTTCGGTAATCTACTTAGGATGCCATCTATTTGGGGAAGCGGATAGGCATCCCTGATTGTTAACGCGTTGACTTTTCTTGAGTGTAGACATAGACGGACTTTGTTGGACTTTCTTACTAACACGACTGGACTGGACCACGGACTGTTAGGTGACTCTTCGATCACTCCTAACTTTAGCATCTCATCGATTTCGGCGTGTACCAACTTTTCTACAGCTGGCGAGATAGGAAGATGACGTTGTTTAATTGGACGTGCATGTGGTTCGAACTCGATGATGTGCTCGATTAGATGGGTCTTTCCTAAACCCTCTTTCTCAAAACTCGGAAATCGACTTTTAACAAAACCAAGCTGTCGCTTTTGTTCATCAGATAAGGAAATACTAATTTCATCTGCGCACTCATCAAACGAATTAAAAGATACCTCGGAAATAATATGTGGGGCTATTTGAAATTCTCTCCAGAAATCTATACCTAAGATAACTTTCTGGGCTATGCTCGGTACAACGTAGAAATTTATTTTTCTAATTTTATTATTGAATGAAACATCTAATTCTACATTTCCAAATACAACTTGAGATTGGCCATCTGCTGTGCAAACACGAATATGGTGCTGTCGGAGCTGCTTACTTTCACAGAGTTCCTTAGCCAATGAGCTACCTAAACATGAAACTTGGGCTCCACTGTCTAATAGACCCATATACTTCTTATCCAATATTTCAATTTCAGCATATGGTCTTGTGTCTTTCGAACTCTGCTGTATCGACGATATTAATTTATTCACGTTATTTTTATTAACTTTAACCTTTTCCCAACACTTTTTTAATCTAATAGTTGAACGGTTGAACGGATTCGATGGCATCAAATATTTTCGAGCGTGCTATATGGTACTTTTTTAAACGAACTTCATAAGGGACTATATTTACTACAGACTCTCTACTTTGTTGCTGGTTGTCAGGTCGTATGAGCAACCTTTTTATGTTCTCCTCTTTTGGTCGTAGCGGGGATTCGAAGTCGAAGCCTCGCTCTTTTGCGAGTTTCCCGGAGTGCATATTGGACAGTTGGGTTTGTATACTTGTGGGGCGCCACAACCATAACAAAACACGCTTCGATCTGCTAGGCAATCAAAGAACCGATGGCCTTCCTCTCGGCAATTCCAACACTCCACTTTCGTACTGTTTGTGTTTTTTGTGATGCCGTCGACTTCAAACAGTTCATCTGTTTCTTCAATAGACTCGGTATTTATTTCAACCTCATTCAGTTGACGGCGTGGAAACTGGCGTTGGTTTGGACCTGCCACGACTGCGGTGTTTGTTTTCGCAATCTCATTAAGGAGATTTTCTCCTTTCAAACCCAACCGACGTAGTTCTGCTAGAGAGTTTACTGATACGTACAACAGTTGCTGACGAATACGCGGACGCAAATTTCTCTGCAAAATTTCAACGAGCTCTACTTCTGGTAATGGGTTTTGTAAGCCCTCGGCAATTTTAAGGACTGAGTTTCGGAAATCGTCAAAATTTTCTGTAGGGCCTGGTTTCCTGCTACGAATTAATTCTTTGATCTCCGTATCGCTCCTATGCTCTTGGAAATTAGTACGCAGTGCTTGACATAGGGTTGGCCATGTCACACGTTCGACCGAACGCCTATAACGCCAATACCAATCCTTGGCATCCTTGGTGAAGAGAATCTGCACGTGCTCGCATAGTAAATTAAAATTGCCTCCTAAGGTATCTATAACCTGAGACTCAATTCTATATAAAAAGTTGTCAACAGACAACTTACCGTCGAATTTAATATCCCAATTAGATATGAGTTGGGCTATTCTACCCGAGTTAGGAACACTACTCATATCGCTAAACCTCAATTGATCAATCTGCATACCGAAATTATCATCTATGTGGACGTTTTCTCGGTGTCGAGAGAGTTTCGGTTATATCTTGGTGCGTTGTTATTGGAAGTATTGGTAGGAGGAACCGGCTAAGCAACAGCCTCCCGAAGTACTATCTGCGGGTTTGGGTTTAAGTTAAGCCTACCTAAAGCAGTTGCTAATGTACTCTCTAAGTTCTGTTCTATAACAGCGGCTATACGCTGATCGAGATTTTCAAACATGGATGCTTGTCTATTAGCAATTACCGCTCCCACAATGTTTCGTATACGCGTGTCTTCGTCCTGGTTATTGCTATTGGCATTTGAAGCTGGGTTTTCTCATCCAACCGGTTGATCCAGTGTTAAGCCTGTTGCTCTCTGAATATTCCTATTGGCAATTGAAGCGGAGCTTTCTCTTCCAACCTGTTGTTCTGGTGTTAAGCCTGTAGCTCCCTGGTTGTCGACTACTGCCTGTGATGCCATCATAGCACCTGGGCTTGTATTATTGCTTCCACCAGTATTTCTACCGGAAGTTTTTGATCTGGTCTGTATGCCGGTCTGAGCGTAGTCTCTACTATAACACCTCGTTTGGCACTTCGGACAGGTAGTATGATGTCTTAACCAGTTCAAAAGACAGTTTCGGTGAAATTGATGAGCGCAACTAGTTACCAAGGTATCGTCACCTTCTTTCAAAACAACTCGGCAAATCGTGCAACTCTTCGGCTGAACTGTCAGATTTTCGTTGATATGAACCAATGACATGTTTCAGTTTGGAATATATAAATTTTATCCTAAAAAAACAGTAATCCTAAAGCTAGATGCTAAGTCAAAGAGATTGAAGAAGGGGAGATACTAGCTTTCTCAACTTACTTCTACCTAACCCCCAACAAACTACGTAATAATTCAGTCAAAGTATAAACTTTTTAAAAAATTACTGCAAATCAAACTTCCAAAAATTCTCACAGGAATCGGGTTTTTAAAGAATGTGTCAACTAGGTAAAGAACTTCCATATATATATGTATTATAATTGACTTTTGTGTCTCTATCTCAAACAAAATTAGATCTCACTAAGGTTTTGGTCAAAATCTTCGGTCGTGAGGTGGTTTTAATTGGCGAAAGGAGTCCTGCACGGGTGATTCGGATGTATGCGTTGGGTGATTTGAGGCATTGGCTGATGAAACTGTAGGCTTCGGTTATAGCCTTTCACTCAGACTAAAAATTCCGAATATTTCCTACCTAATACTGAACTTAAAAAAAATCTCTAGACTGGAATTTGAGATATACATATCAATTGATTATACTATCGAACAAGAACCTACTGTAACCAGTCCATCGGTAAGTTGTCCGGCATATAGCCAAAACAAAGCAAAATTCCATATGGCTTAGTACATTCAAAGTTATTTAATATAATGATATAGCTTAGGAACGACTTTCCTACCATAAGAGGGTATCAGCTTAACAATAAAACAATGACAAGTATAAGGAATATACTTTACTAAGTGGGTTTGCTCGAAACCAACGCTTTTAGCATTCAGTTTCGATTTTCTAAAACTCACTTAAAAATTCTTCTTGGAGAATCTATAAACATCAGACGGACATAAAGCATTCCAAGAGGGAACGCAAATATGGAACCCGCTTCCACAATGGGTACTTAACAATACTCCACTGCCTATTGCGGTTATGTGGCGACTATAAGTCTACCATTAACAAGTTTTTGGCTGATAATAAGTATCCCCTTGAGGAAATATTTGCTACTTTGAAAGGAGATATTTTTAGTAAATTGGATCTGTCTAACACCTATAATCAGCTGGTGCTAGAACCAGATTCACAGCTTCTGTGCGCTTGGAGTACGCACATGGGAGTTTTTAAGATGACGAGGTTACCGTTTGGAGTTAGGCCCGCTGTGGCTATATTTCAAAGACCATTGAAACTATATTGCAGGGCATTCCCAACGTAATAAACTACTTTGTGGTGGTCCTATGGGGTCAGTGTATGTATAATTTTTATTTTAAGGGAAATCTCTCATATTATAAAGGCCGGAGAGATTCAGCCGATCACATAGGCTATCCCGAAAGACAGCCGGAAAAGATCATGAGAAATAAAGTAGCAGATAACTTGTGAGTTTCGTTCTGAACTTATTTCTGATTTTTATTTTTAAATCTTACTCTATTTATACAAATCAAATCACAGAAAGTGATTTGCTTGACTCCTCCTCTTTCTCGACTTCTTTGTAGCTGAATTTAAATTCAGCTTGGCAATTTCTTACATTAGCCAATAGAAGTGCTTAGCATGAGGCCAAGCAGAGCTCTAGAATAAACGCTGGCTCAGCAGTAGCATTCACATTCTTCAAGCTGCGCTATTGGCCGAAGGATTCAAATGCATTTTTCAAATGTGGTCATACAAACAGACATGCATGTGGGTCGTGGCTGTTGCACGCTATGTACGTATGTGTGTATGAGTACACTACACCCTTACCGCAAAAGAGAAAAATTTATTTCGTTTAATTTAAGAAATGAAATAAATTTTTGTGTGGAGTTATGCAAATACCTTTCATGTGAATATACATACTTACGTCTATAGGTATGGTTTGCTTAATGTAGTTTCTTATATTTATTGTTTACATATGTAAGTTTTTCGCTTATCCTATTTCTTAGTAATTTCTTGGGTGTTATTGGCTTACATGTAATTTTCTAAAATATTGAATATAATTATGGACATAATTATTTACAGATGTCGGTGGGTTTGTTTTATCTTATCTCTAAGTGTTTCCTTACATGTTATTTCATTTATGTCTATGTAGTTTCTAACATATATCGGCTTGTTTGCCTTAGGTTAACTCTAAGTGTTTCTTTAAAATATTATTGTGCAGTTCTTTGTGTCTGCCATTAATGCCTATTACGGAATTTACTCCGTTTCGTTTTACAATTTTGTATGGGCCATGATATGGGCTTTGGCTCTTCTTTTTATTTTCTAGCTTTACATATACTAGGTCTCCTATTTCCAACTCAACCTTGTTTATATTGCTGTCATATTTTGATATTCGTTTTTCTTTTACAGTTTTAAAATGTTCCTGGCATTGAGTATTGACCTTTGGAGTCTCAGTTTCAATTCATTGGCATAGTCATCAATGTCGTAAATTTTTGTTTGTTTGTCGCTTGGTAGCGCGGGTAATTTACCGAAAACTAACTCATACGGTGAATACAGTGTATCTACGTGTGGGGTCGTGTTGTAAGCGAAAGTGTAATATGGAACCCATTTATCCCACTCATAATCGTCTGCAAAAGAAAGTAAAAATTCGTTAAGTGTTCTATGGTTTTTCTCAAGTGATCCCATAGTTTAGTGATGGTATGGTGTGGAAAATACTTGTTTAGTGTTAAGTATGTTGCGCACAAGTTTCATTAGCTCATTCAAGAATTCCGAACCTCTATCCGATTTCAATGTTTTTATGAAACCGTACTTGAGAATTAATTGTTCAACCAAAGTGGTTGCAATTGTTTTTGCGTCTTTTGACTCAATGGGGTGTGAAATGACGAATTTGGATAGATCACATTGCATTGTCAATATGTATCTATAACCGTTTGATATGCGAAGCGGACCGACTGTGTCAATCGCGATAGTATCAATTGTAGATGCCGGGGTGTCTGTCACCACAAGCGGCTCTTTTGTGTGTCTAACAATTTTGTTTTGAGTGCATTTTCTGCAATTGTTTACAAATTCTTTAACCATTTGTCTCATATTTTTCCAAATGTATCTTTGTTTTAGTTTTAAAATAGTTTTTCGAATTCCTAGGTGGCCTGCGATATTTGAGCAGTGAAATTCGTCTATCAGTTTGTATTTTGTTATCATGCTGTTTATTTCCCTTGGAGCTTTGTATATTAGTATTTGTATCGGCGCGCGTTTATTCATTTCTAACTCATTGTATTTCTTCTTGAATACATTTATGTCAATATTTTTATATATATAATCTTTTTCACAAAGGGCTAGCTCCTTTATATGTGAATTCCTTAGCAAACTATGTAGTTTCTCCAACATTGAATCTAGATTCAAAGGGTCATCGCTACTAGTTATGTGCACTTCATTATCAATTAATTCAATTGTGGTACCACTTTCTTTTCCAATATTAAATTTCAATTTCTTCATCTTCTTTACGTCATTAAAGGATGTGCATTCCCAAATGTGAAGTTGTACAGGCTTCTTATGAGATATGCTGTCCTTAATGCGTTTACCGGTTTCCTTATTTTCATTTATCTTTGTTTCTTTCTCTTTCATTTCTTTTAAATTCGCGGCCTTGCTCCTTGTTACTACATTAATTTTATTATCTCCTTTTTCATTTTTACTAGTGGGAATCATTGATTTAAGTAGGTCACTATCTAATTTAATTCGTGATAGTGCGTCAGCATTTGTGTTAATTTTACCTTGTTTGTATACGATTTCGAAGTCGTATTCTGATAGATCTATTCTAATCCTCGTCATTTTCGATGACGGGTTTCTATGTGAAAATAGCGATACTAGGGGTCTGTGGTCGGTTACGACAATAAATTTTTGACCATACAGATATGTCCTGAAATAGTTTATTCCCCATTATTTAACCTAAACTAATTCAAAATTTGACTCTTAAGGCTGACTTATTTATTTTCTGGTTCCTGTATGTCAGTGACAACTGGATGTTGGTATTAGCTCTATGTTCTGGTTTCCATTCCGTGGTGATCACATCCAAGATCATGGATTGATATTGTGGAAGAGTTTTTGCAGGATATTTAGTCATAATGAGGGTTGATTTTGAAGAGATTGCCATGACCCTGGAAAACAGCTTGGCTGGATTGTCAAGATCCTGGGAGGATTAGTTTCGAAATATTGATATACACTGGGGATTGATCTGTTAGGATCATAATGTTCCCGGAAGGGTCGGTGGTTTGGCAGTTTCGCTATGATCTTGGGGGATTCTGGGGGATTCAATGATCTGGCAGGATCGCCATGTGGTGGTCCTATGGGGTCAGTGTATGTATAATTTTTATTTTAAGGGAAATCTCTCATATTATAAAGGCCGGGGAGATTCAGCCGATCACAAAGGCTATCCCGAAAGACAGCCGGAAAAGATCATGAGAAATAAAGTAGCAGACAACTTGTGAGTTTCGTTCTGAACTTATTTCTGATTTTTATTTTTAAATCTTACTCTATTTATACAAATCAAATCACAGAAAGTGATTTGCTTGACTCCTCCTCTTTCTCGACTTCTATGTAGCTGAATTTAAATTCAGCTTGGCAATTTCTTACATTAGCCAATAGAAGTGCTTAGCATGAGGCCAAGCAGAGCTCTAGAAAAAACGCTGGCTCAGCAGTAGCATTGACATTCTTCAAGCTGCGCTATTGGCCGAAGGTGTCAAATGCATTTTTCAAATGCGGTCATACAAACAGACATGCATGTGGGTCGTGGCTGTTGCACGCTATGTACGTATGTTTGTATGAGTACACTACAGCTTAGATGATATTATCATCGGTGGTCCTTGTATCAAAGCGCATTTAGATACGCTAGAGGCTGTCTTAAACAAGCTTAAGTCGGCTGGATTGAGATTAAATTTAAAGAAATCAGAGTTTTTCAAAGAAGAGGTAACTTACTTAGGTTTTATCATTGACAAAAAAGGGTTAAGGAAAAGCAAGGACCGAATCGCAGCGGTTCTGGAGGCACCTCGTCCCAAAAGCGTAACGGAAGTTCGTGCGTTTATCGGCATGATGAATTATTACGCTAAGTTTATACCCCATTTTGCCCACAAAATGACTCCACTTTATGGGTTGTTAAAAAAAGGTGTAGTTTTTCAGTGGACAAGGTCATGTCAAGAATCATATGAGTTACTGAAAAGGGAGGTTACCTCTGACTTCATTTTAGCACGTTACGATGCCAATCTTCCAATGATTTTATCAACGGATGCATCTAATGAAGCGGTAGCTGGAGCTTCATTCCATTTGTTATAGTACTATAATTTCTCTCAGCCGGTGTTAAGGCACGAGAAATAAACGCGATTGGCCTGTGCTCCCCTCCGGGAAACAAATGGAATAAAACTCCAGCTACCGCTTCATTAGATGCATCCGTTGATAAAATCATTGGAAGATTGGCATCGTAACGTGCTAAAATGACGTCAGAGGTAACCTCCCTTTTCAGTAACTCATCAGAACCGCTGCGATTCGTCCTTGCTTTTCCTTACCCCTTTTTTGTCAATGATAAAACCTAAGTAAGTTACATCTTCTTTGAAAAACTCTGATTTCTTTAAATTTAATCTCAATCCAGCCGACTTAAGCTTCGGACAGGTTGTATGATGTCTTAACCAGTTCAAAAGACAGTTTCGGTGAAATTGATGAGCGCAACTAGTTACCAAGGTATCGTCACCTTCTTTCAAAACAACTCGGCAAATCGTGCAACTCTTCGGCTGAACTGTCAGATTTTCGTTGATATGAACCAATGACATGTTTCAGTTTGGAATATATAAATTTTATCCTAAAAAAACAGTAATCCTAAAGCTAGATGCTAAGTCAAAGAGATTGAAGAAGGGGAGATACTAGCTTTCTCAACTTACTTCTACCTAACCCCCAACAAACTACGTAATAATTCAGTCAAAGTATAAACTTTTTAAAAAATTACTGCAAATCAAACTTCCAAAAATTCTCACAGGAATCGGGTTTTTAAAGAATGTGTCAACTAGGTAAAGAACTTCCATATATATATGTATTATAATTGACTTTTGTGTCTCTATCTCAAACAAAATTAGATCTCACTAAGGTTTTGGTCAAAATCTTCGGTCGTGAGGTGGTTTTAATTGGCGAAAGGAGTCCTGCACGGGTGATTCGGATGTATGCGTTGGGTGATTTGAGGCATTGGCTGATGAAACTGTAGGCTTCGGTTATAGCCTTTCACTCAGACTAAAAATTCCGAATATTTCCTACCTAATACTGAACTTAAAAAAAATCTCTAGACTGGAATTTGAGATATACATATCAATTGATTATACTATCGAACAAGAACCTACTGTAACCAGTCCATCGGTAAGTTGTCCGGCATATAGCCAAAACAAAGCAAAATTCCATATGGCTTAGTACATTCAAAGTTATTTAATATAATGATATAGCTTAGGAACGACTTTCCTACCATAAGAGGGTATCAGCTTAACAATAAAACAATGACAAGTATAAGGAATATACTTTACTAAGTGGGTTTGCTCGAAACCAACGCTTTTAGCATTCAGTTTCGATTTTCTAAAACTCACTTAAAAATTCTTCTTGGAGAATCTATAAACATCAGACGGACATAAAGCATTCCAAGAGGGAACGCAAATATGGAACCCGCTTCCACAATGGGTACTTAACAATACTCCACTGCCTATTGCGGTTATGTGGCGACTATAAGTCTACCATTAACAAGTTTTTGGCTGATAATAAGTATCCCCTGCCTCGAATTGAGGAAATATTTGCTACTTTGAAAGGAGATATTTTTAGTAAATTGGATCTGTCTAACACCTATAATCAGCTGGTGCTGGAACCAGATTCACAGCTTCTGTGCGCTTGGAGTACGCACATAGGAGTTTTTAAGATGACGAGGTTACCGTTTGGAGTTAGGCCCGCTGTGGCTATATTTCAAAGACCATTGAAACTATATTGCAGGGCATTCCCAACGTAATAAACTACTTTGTGGTGGTCCTATGGGGTCAGTGTATGTATAATTTTTATTTTAAGGGAAATCTCTCATATTATAAAGGCCGGAGAGATTCAGCCGATCACATAGGCTATCCCGAAAGACAGCCGGAAAAGATCATGAGAAATAAAGTAGCAGATAACTTGTGAGTTTCGTTCTGAACTTATTTCTGATTTTTATTTTTAAATCTTACTCTATTTATACAAATCAAATCACAGAAAGTGATTTGCTTGACTCCTCCTCTTTCTCGACTTCTTTGTAGCTGAATTTAAATTCAGCTTGGCAATTTCTTACATTAGCCAATAGAAGTGCTTAGCATGAGGCCAAGCAGAGCTCTAGAATAAACGCTGGCTCAGCAGTAGCATTCACATTCTTCAAGCTGCGCTATTGGCCGAAGGATTCAAATGCATTTTTCAAATGTGGTCATACAAACAGACATGCATGTGGGTCGTGGCTGTTGCACGCTATGTATGTATGTGTGTATGAGTACACTACACCCTTACCGCAAAAGAGAAAAATTTATTTCGTTTAATTTAAGAAATGAAATAAATTTTTGTGTGGAGTTATGCAAATACCTTTCATGTGAATATACATACTTACGTCTATAGGTATGGTTTGCTTAATGTAGTTTCTTATATTTATTGTTTACATATGTAAGTTTTTCGCTTATCCTATTTCTTAGTAATTTCTTGGGTGTTATTGGCTTACATGTAATTTTCTAAAATATTGAATATAATTATGGACATAATTATTTACAGATGTCGGTGGGTTTGTTTTATCTTATCTCTAAGTGTTTCCTTACATGTTATTTCATTTATGTCTATGTAGTTTCTAACATATATCGGCTTGTTTGCCTTAGGTTAACTCTAAGTGTTTCTTTAAAATATTATTGTGCAGTTCTTTGTGTCTGCCATTAATGCCTATTACGGAATTTACTCCGTTTCGTTTTACAATTTTGTATGGGCCATGATATGGGCTTTGGCTCTTCTTTTTATTTTCTAGCTTTACATATACAAGGTCTCCTATTTCCAACTCAACCTTGTTTATATTGCTGTCATATTTTGATATTCGTTTTTCTTTTACAGTTTTAAAATGTTCCTGGCATTGAGTATTGACCTTTGGAGTCTCAGTTTCAATTCATTGGCATAGTCATCAATGTCGTAAATTTTTGTTTGTTTGTCGCTTGGTAGCGCGGGTAATTTACCGAAAACTAACTCATACGGTGAATACAGTGTATCTACGTGTGGGGTCGTGTTGTAAGCGAAAGTGTAATATGGAACCCATTTATCCCACTCATAATCGTCTGCAAAAGAAAGTAAAAATTCGTTAAGTGTTCTATGGTTTTTCTCAAGTGATCCCATAGTTTAGTGATGGTATGGTGTGGAAAATACTTGTTTAGTGTTAAGTATGTTGCGCACAAGTTTCATTAGCTCATTCAAGAATTCCGAACCTCTATCCGATTTCAATGTTTTTATGAAACCGTACTTGAGAATTAATTGTTCAACCAAAGTGGTTGCAATTGTTTTTGCGTCTTTTGACTCAATGGGGTGTGAAATGACGAATTTGGATAGATCACATTGCATTGTCAATATGTATCTATAACCGTTTGATATGCGAAGCGGACCGACTGTGTCAATCGCGATAGTATCAAATGTAGATGCCGGGGTGTCTGTCACCACAAGCGGCTCTTTTGTGTGTCTAACAATTTTGTTTTGAGTGCATTTTCTGCAATTGTTTACAAATTCTTTAACCATTTGTCTCATATTTTTCCAAATGTATCTTTGTTTTAGTTTTAAAATAGTTTTTCGAATTCCTAGGTGGCCTGCGATATTTGAGCAGTGAAATTCGTCTATCAGTTTGTATTTTGTTATCATGCTGTTTATTTCCCTTGGAGCTTTGTATATTAGTATTTGTATCGGCGCGCGTTTATTCATTTCTAACTCATTGTATTTCTTCTTGAATACATTTATGTCAATATTTTTATATATATAATCTTTTTCACAAAGGGCTAGCTCCTTTATATGTGAATTCCTTAGCAAACTATGTAGTTTCTCCAACATTGAATCTAGATTCAAAGGGTCATCGCTACTAGTTATGTGCACTTCATTATCAATTAATTCAATTGTGGTACCACTTTCTTTTCCAATATTAAATTTCAATTTCTTCATCTTCTTTACGTCATTAAAGGATGTGCATTCCCAAATGTGAAGTTGTACAGGCTTCTTATGAGATATGCTGTCCTTAATGCGTTTACCGGTTTCCTTATTTTCATTTATCTTTGTTTCTTTCTCTTTCATTTCTTTTAAATTCGCGGCCTTGCTCCTTGTTACTACATTAATTTTATTATCTCCTTTTTCATTTTTACTAGTGGGAATCATTGATTTAAGTAGGTCACTATCTAATTTAATTCGTGATAGTGCGTCAGCATTTGTGTTAATTTTACCTTGTTTGTATACGATTTCGAAGTCGTATTCTGATAGATCTATTCTAATCCTCGTCATTTTCGATGACGGGTTTCTATGTGAAAATAGCGATACTAGGGGTCTGTGGTCGGTTACGACAATAAATTTTTGACCATACAGATATGTCCTGAAATAGTTTATTCCCCATTATTTAACCTAAACTAATTCAAAATTTGACTCTTAAGGCTGACTTATTTATTTTCTGGTTCCTGTATGTCAGTGACAACTGGATGTTGGTATTAGCTCTATGTTCTGGTTTCCATTCCGTGGTGATCACATCCAAGATCATGGATTGATATTGTGGAAGAGTTTTTGCAGGATATTTAGTCATAATGAGGGTTGATTTTGAAGAGATTGCCATGACCCTGGAAAACAGCTTGGCTGGATTGTCAAGATCCTGGGAGGATTAGTTTCGAAATATTGATATACACTGGGGATTGATCTGTTAGGATCATAATGTTCCCGGAAGGGTCGGTGGTTTGGCAGTTTCGCTATGATCTTGGGGGATTCTGGGGGATTCAATGATCTGGCAGGATCGCCATGTGGTGGTCCTATGGGGTCAGTGTATGTATAATTTTTATTTTAAGGGAAATCTCTCATATTATAAAGGCCGGGGAGATTCAGCCGATCACAAAGGCTATCCCGAAAGACAGCCGGAAAAGATCATGAGAAATAAAGTAGCAGACAACTTGTGAGTTTCGTTCTGAACTTATTTCTGATTTTTATTTTTAAATCTTACTCTATTTATACAAATCAAATCACAGAAAGTGATTTGCTTGACTCCTCCTCTTTCTCGACTTCTATGTAGCTGAATTTAAATTCAGCTTGGCAATTTCTTACATTAGCCAATAGAAGTGCTTAGCATGAGGCCAAGCAGAGCTCTAGAAAAAACGCTGGCTCAGCAGTAGCATTGACATTCTTCAAGCTGCGCTATTGGCCGAAGGTGTCAAATGCATTTTTCAAATGCGGTCATACAAACAGACATGCATGTGGGTCGTGGCTGTTGCACGCTATGTACGTATGTTTGTATGAGTACACTACAGCTTAGATGATATTATCATCGGTGGTCCTTGTATCAAAGCGCATTTAGATACGCTAGAGGCTGTCTTAAACAAGCTTAAGTCGGCTGGATTGAGATTAAATTTAAAGAAATCAGAGTTTTTCAAAGAAGAGGTAACTTACTTAGGTTTTATCATTGACAAAAAAGGGTTAAGGAAAAGCAAGGACCGAATCGCAGCGGTTCTGGAGGCACCTCGTCCCAAAAGCGTAACGGAAGTTCGTGCGTTTATCGGCATGATGAATTATTACGCTAAGTTTATACCCCATTTTGCCCACAAAATGACTCCACTTTATGGGTTGTTAAAAAAAGGTGTAGTTTTTCAGTGGACAAGGTCATGTCAAGAATCATATGAGTTACTGAAAAGGGAGGTTACCTCTGACTTCATTTTAGCACGTTACGATGCCAATCTTCCAATGATTTTATCAACGGATGCATCTAATGAAGCGGTAGCTGGAGCTTCATTCCATTTGTTATAGTACTATAATTTCTCTCAGCCGGTGTTAAGGCACGAGAAATAAACGCGATTGGCCTGTGCTCCCCTCCGGGAAACAAATGGAATAAAACTCCAGCTACCGCTTCATTAGATGCATCCGTTGATAAAATCATTGGAAGATTGGCATCGTAACGTGCTAAAATGACGTCAGAGGTAACCTCCCTTTTCAGTAACTCATCAGAACCGCTGCGATTCGTCCTTGCTTTTCCTTACCCCTTTTTTGTCAATGATAAAACCTAAGTAAGTTACATCTTCTTTGAAAAACTCTGATTTCTTTAAATTTAATCTCAATCCAGCCGACTTAAGCTTCGGACAGGTTGTATGATGTCTTAACCAGTTCAAAAGACAGTTTCGGTGAAATTGATGAGCGCAACTAGTTACCAAGGTATCGTCACCTTCTTTCAAAACAACTCGGCAAATCGTGCAACTCTTCGGCTGAACTGTCAGATTTTCGTTGATATGAACCAATGACATGTTTCAGTTTGGAATATATAAATTTTATCCTAAAAAAACAGTAATCCTAAAGCTAGATGCTAAGTCAAAGAGATTGAAGAAGGGGAGATACTAGCTTTCTCAACTTACTTCTACCTAACCCCCAACAAACTACGTAATAATTCAGTCAAAGTATAAACTTTTTAAAAAATTACTGCAAATCAAACTTCCAAAAATTCTCACAGGAATCGGGTTTTTAAAGAATGTGTCAACTAGGTAAAGAACTTCCATATATATATGTATTATAATTGACTTTTGTGTCTCTATCTCAAACAAAATTAGATCTCACTAAGGTTTTGGTCAAAATCTTCGGTCGTGAGGTGGTTTTAATTGGCGAAAGGAGTCCTGCACGGGTGATTCGGATGTATGCGTTGGGTGATTTGAGGCATTGGCTGATGAAACTGTAGGCTTCGGTTATAGCCTTTCACTCAGACTAAAAATTCCGAATATTTCCTACCTAATACTGAACTTAAAAAAAATCTCTAGACTGGAATTTGAGATATACATATCAATTGATTATACTATCGAACAAGAACCTACTGTAACCAGTCCATCGGTAAGTTGTCCGGCATATAGCCAAAACAAAGCAAAATTCCATATGGCTTAGTACATTCAAAGTTATTTAATATAATGATATAGCTTAGGAACGACTTTCCTACCATAAGAGGGTATCAGCTTAACAATAAAACAATGACAAGTATAAGGAATATACTTTACTAAGTGGGTTTGCTCGAAACCAACGCTTTTAGCATTCAGTTTCGATTTTCTAAAACTCACTTAAAAATTCTTCTTGGAGAATCTATAAACATCAGACGGACATAAAGCATTCCAAGAGGGAACGCAAATATGGAACCCGCTTCCACAATGGGTACTTAACAATACTCCACTGCCTATTGCGGTTATGTGGCGACTATAAGTCTACCATTAACAAGTTTTTGGCTGATAATAAGTATCCCCTGCCTCGAATTGAGGAAATATTTGCTACTTTGAAAGGAGATATTTTTAGTAAATTGGATCTGTCTAACACCTATAATCAGCTGGTGCTGGAACCAGATTCACAGCTTCTGTGCGCTTGGAGTACGCACATGGGAGTTTTTAAGATGACGAGGTTACCGTTTGGAGTTAGGCCCGCTGTGGCTATATTTCAAAGACCATTGAAACTATATTGCAGGGCATTCCCAACGTAATAAACTACTTTGTGGTGGTCCTATGGGGTCAGTGTATGTATAATTTTTATTTTAAGGGAAATCTCTCATATTATAAAGACCGGAGAGATTCAGCCGATCACATAGGCTATCCCGAAAGACAGCCGGAAAAGATCATGAGAAATAAAGTAGCAGATAACTTGTGAGTTTCGTTCTGAACTTATTTCTGATTTTTATTTTTAAATCTTACTCTATTTATACAAATCAAATCACAGAAAGTGATTTGCTTGACTCCTCCTCTTTCTCGACTTCTTTGTAGCTGAATTTAAATTCAGCTTGGCAATTTCTTACATTAGCCAATAGAAGTGCTTAGCATGAGGCCAAGCAGAGCTCTAGAATAAACGCTGGCTCAGCAGTAGCATTCACATTCTTCAAGCTGCGCTATTGGCCGAAGGATTCAAATGCATTTTTCAAATGTGGTCATACAAACAGACATGCATGTGGGTCGTGGCTGTTGCACGCTATGTACGTATGTGTGTATGAGTACACTACACCCTTACCGCAAAAGAGAAAAATTTATTTCGTTTAATTTAAGAAATGAAATAAATTTTTGTGTGGAGTTATGCAAATACCTTTCATGTGAATATACATACTTACGTCTATAGGTATGGTTTGCTTAATGTAGTTTCTTATATTTATTGTTTACATATGTAAGTTTTTCGCTTATCCTATTTCTTAGTAATTTCTTGGGTGTTATTGGCTTACATGTAATTTTCTAAAATATTGAATATAATTATGGACATAATTATTTACAGATGTCGGTGGGTTTGTTTTATCTTATCTCTAAGTGTTTCCTTACATGTTATTTCATTTATGTCTATGTAGTTTCTAACATATATCGGCTTGTTTGCCTTAGGTTAACTCTAAGTGTTTCTTTAAAATATTATTGTGCAGTTCTTTGTGTCTGCCATTAATGCCTATTACGGAATTTACTCCGTTTCGTTTTACAATTTTGTATGGGCCATGATATGGGCTTTGGCTCTTCTTTTTATTTTCTAGCTTTACATATACTAGGTCTCCTATTTCCAACTCAACCTTGTTTATATTGCTGTCATATTTTGATTTTCGTTTTTCTTTTACAGTTTTAAAATGTTCCTGGCATTGAGTATTGACCTTTGGAGTCTCAGTTTCAATTCATTGGCATAGTCATCAATGTCGTAAATTTTTGTTTGTTTGTCGCTTGGTAGCGCGGGTAATTTACCGAAAACTAACTCATACGGTGAATACAGTGTATCTACGTGTGGGGTCGTGTTGTAAGCGAAAGTGTAATATGGAACCCATTTATCCCACTCATAATCGTCTGCAAAAGAAAGTAAAAATTCGTTAAGTGTTCTATGGTTTTTCTCAAGTGATCCCATAGTTTAGTGATGGTATGGTGTGGAAAATACTTGTTTAGTGTTAAGTATGTTGCGCACAAGTTTCATTAGCTCATTCAAGAATTCCGAACCTCTATCCGATTTCAATGTTTTTATGAAACCGTACTTGAGAATTAATTGTTCAACCAAAGTGGTTGCAATTGTTTTTGCGTCTTTTGACTCAATGGGGTGTGAAATGACGAATTTGGATAGATCACATTGCATTGTCAATATGTATCTATAACCGTTTGATATGCGAAGCGGACCGACTGTGTCAATCGCGATAGTATCAAATGTAGATGCCGGGGTGTCTGTCACCACAAGCGGCTCTTTTGTGTGTCTAACAATTTTGTTTTGAGTGCATTTTCTGCAATTGTTTACAAATTCTTTAACCATTTGTCTCATATTTTTCCAAATGTATCTTTGTTTTAGTTTTAAAATAGTTTTTCGAATTCCTAGGTGGCCTGCGATATTTGAGCAGTGAAATTCGTCTATCAGTTTGTATTTTGTTATCATGCTGTTTATTTCCCTTGGAGCTTTGTATATTAGTATTTGTATCGGCGCGCGTTTATTCATTTCTAACTCATTGTATTTCTTCTTGAATACATTTATGTCAATATTTTTATATATATAATCTTTTTCACAAAGGGCTAGCTCCTTTATATGTGAATTCCTTAGCAAACTATGTAGTTTCTCCAACATTGAATCTAGATTCAAAGGGTCATCGCTACTAGTTATGTGCACTTCATTATCAATTAATTCAATTGTGGTACCACTTTCTTTTCCAATATTAAATTTCAATTTCTTCATCTTCTTTACGTCATTAAAGGATGTGCATTCCCAAATGTGAAGTTGTACAGGCTTCTTATGAGATATGCTGTCCTTAATGCGTTTACCGGTTTCCTTATTTTCATTTATCTTTGTTTCTTTCTCTTTCATTTCTTTTAAATTCGCGGCCTTGCTCCTTGTTACTACATTAATTTTATTATCTCCTTTTTCATTTTTACTAGTGGGAATCATTGATTTAAGTAGGTCACTATCTAATTTAATTCGTGATAGTGCGTCAGCATTTGTGTTAATTTTACCTTGTTTGTATACGATTTCGAAGTCGTATTCTGATAGATCTA
This sequence comes from Campiglossa producta, assembly GCA_964058755.1. Lineage (NCBI taxonomy): Eukaryota > Metazoa > Arthropoda > Insecta > Diptera > Tephritidae > Campiglossa > Campiglossa producta. The sequence continues at coordinate 539,714 of CAXKVI010000029.1, read as the reverse complement.
TTCTAATCCTCGTCATTTTCGATGACGGGTTTCTATGTGAAAATAGCGATACTAGGGGTCTGTGGTCGGTTACGACAATAAATTTTTGACCATACAGATATGTCCTGAAATAGTTTATTCCCCATTATTTAACCTAAACTAATTCAAAATTTGACTCTTAAGGCTGACTTATTTATTTTCTGGTTCCTGTATGTCAGTGACAACTGGATGTTGGTATTAGCTCTATGTTCTGGTTTCCATTCCGTGGTGATCACATCCAAGATCATGGATTGATATTGTGGAAGAGTTTTTGCAGGATATTTAGTCATAATGAGGGTTGATTTTGAAGAGATTGCCATGACCCTGGAAAACAGCTTGGCTGGATTGTCAAGATCCTGGGAGGATTAGTTTCGAAATATTGATATACACTGGGGATTGATCTGTTAGGATCATAATGTTCCCGGAAGGGTCGGTGGTTTGGCAGTTTCGCTATGATCTTGGGGGATTCTGGGGGATTCAATGATCTGGCAGGATCGCCATGTGGTGGTCCTATGGGGTCAGTGTATGTATAATTTTTATTTTAAGGGAAATCTCTCATATTATAAAGGCCGGGGAGATTCAGCCGATCACAAAGGCTATCCCGAAAGACAGCCGGAAAAGATCATGAGAAATAAAGTAGCAGACAACTTGTGAGTTTCGTTCTGAACTTATTTCTGATTTTTATTTTTAAATCTTACTCTATTTATACAAATCAAATCACAGAAAGTGATTTGCTTGACTCCTCCTCTTTCTCGACTTCTATGTAGCTGAATTTAAATTCAGCTTGGCAATTTCTTACATTAGCCAATAGAAGTGCTTAGCATGAGGCCAAGCAGAGCTCTAGAAAAAACGCTGGCTCAGCAGTAGCATTGACATTCTTCAAGCTGCGCTATTGGCCGAAGGTGTCAAATGCATTTTTCAAATGCGGTCATACAAACAGACATGCATGTGGGTCGTGGCTGTTGCACGCTATGTACGTATGTTTGTATGAGTACACTACAGCTTAGATGATATTATCATCGGTGGTCCTTGTATCAAAGCGCATTTAGATACGCTAGAGGCTGTCTTAAACAAGCTTAAGTCGGCTGGATTGAGATTAAATTTAAAGAAATCAGAGTTTTTCAAAGAAGAGGTAACTTACTTAGGTTTTATCATTGACAAAAAAGGGTTAAGGAAAAGCAAGGACCGAATCGCAGCGGTTCTGGAGGCACCTCGTCCCAAAAGCGTAACGGAAGTTCGTGCGTTTATCGGCATGATGAATTATTACGCTAAGTTTATACCCCATTTTGCCCACAAAATGACTCCACTTTATGGGTTGTTAAAAAAAGGTGTAGTTTTTCAGTGGACAAGGTCATGTCAAGAATCATATGAGTTACTGAAAAGGGAGGTTACCTCTGACTTCATTTTAGCACGTTACGATGCCAATCTTCCAATGATTTTATCAACGGATGCATCTAATGAAGCGGTAGCTGGAGCTTCATTCCATTTGTTATAGTACTATAATTTCTCTCAGCCGGTGTTAAGGCACGAGAAATAAACGCGATTGGCCTGTGCTCCCCTCCGGGAAACAAATGGAATAAAACTCCAGCTACCGCTTCATTAGATGCATCCGTTGATAAAATCATTGGAAGATTGGCATCGTAACGTGCTAAAATGACGTCAGAGGTAACCTCCCTTTTCAGTAACTCATCAGAACCGCTGCGATTCGTCCTTGCTTTTCCTTACCCCTTTTTTGTCAATGATAAAACCTAAGTAAGTTACATCTTCTTTGAAAAACTCTGATTTCTTTAAATTTAATCTCAATCCAGCCGACTTAAGCTTCGGACAGGTTGTATGATGTCTTAACCAGTTCAAAAGACAGTTTCGGTGAAATTGATGAGCGCAACTAGTTACCAAGGTATCGTCACCTTCTTTCAAAACAACTCGGCAAATCGTGCAACTCTTCGGCTGAACTGTCAGATTTTCGTTGATATGAACCAATGACATGTTTCAGTTTGGAATATATAAATTTTATCCTAAAAAAACAGTAATCCTAAAGCTAGATGCTAAGTCAAAGAGATTGAAGAAGGGGAGATACTAGCTTTCTCAACTTACTTCTACCTAACCCCCAACAAACTACGTAATAATTCAGTCAAAGTATAAACTTTTTAAAAAACTACTGCAAATCAAACTTCCAAAAATTCTCACAGGAATCGGGTTTTTAAAGAATGTGTCAACTAGGTAAAGAACTTCCATATATATATGTATTATAATTGACTTTTGTGTCTCTATCTCAAACAAAATTAGATCTCACTAAGGTTTTGGTCAAAATCTTCGGTCGTGAGGTGGTTTTAATTGGCGAAAGGAGTCCTGCACGGGTGATTCGGATGTATGCGTTGGGTGATTTGAGGCATTGGCTGATGAAACTGTAGGCTTCGGTTATAGCCTTTCACTCAGACTAAAAATTCCGAATATTTCCTACCTAATACTGAACTTAAAAAAAATCTCTAGACTGGAATTTGAGATATACATATCAATTGATTATACTATCGAACAAGAACCTACTGTAACCAGTCCATCGGTAAGTTGTCCGGCATATAGCCAAAACAAAGCAAAATTCCATATGGCTTAGTACATTCAAAGTTATTTAATATAATGATATAGCTTAGGAACGACTTTCCTACCATAAGAGGGTATCAGCTTAACAATAAAACAATGACAAGTATAAGGAATATACTTTACTAAGTGGGTTTGCTCGAAACCAACGCTTTTAGCATTCAGTTTCGATTTTCTAAAACTCACTTAAAAATTCTTCTTGGAGAATCTATAAACATCAGACGGACATAAAGCATTCCAAGAGGGAACGCAAATATGGAGCCCGCTTCCACAATGGGTACTTAACAATACTCCACTGCCTATTGCGGTTATGTGGCGACTATAAGTCTACCATTAACAAGTTTTTGGCTGATAATAAGTATCCCCTGCCTCGAATTGAGGAAATATTTGCTACTTTGAAAGGAGATATTTTTAGTAAATTGGATCTGTCTAACACCTATAATAAGCTGGTGCTGGAACCAGATTCACAGCTTCTGTGCGCTTGGAGTACGCACATGGGAGTTTTTAAGATGACGAGGTTACCGTTTGGAGTTAGGCCCGCTGTGGCTATATTTCAAAGACCATTGAAACTATATTGCAGGGCATTCCCAACGTAATAAACTACTTTGTGGTGGTCCTATGGGGTCAGTGTATGTATAATTTTTATTTTAAGGGAAATCTCTCATATTATAAAGGCCGGAGAGATTCAGCCGATCACATAGGCTATCCCGAAAGACAGCCGGAAAAGATCATGAGAAATAAAGTAGCAGATAACTTGTGAGTTTCGTTCTGAACTTATTTCTGATTTTTATTTTTAAATCTTACTCTATTTATACAAATCAAATCACAGAAAGTGATTTGCTTGACTCCTCCTCTTTCTCGACTTCTTTGTAGCTGAATTTAAATTCAGCTTGGCAATTTCTTACATTAGCCAATAGAAGTGCTTAGCATGAGGCCAAGCAGAGCTCTAGAATAAACGCTGGCTCAGCAGTAGCATTCACATTCTTCAAGCTGCGCTATTGGCCGAAGGATTCAAATGCATTTTTCAAATGTGGTCATACAAACAGACATGCATGTGGGTCGTGGCTGTTGCACGCTATGTACGTATGTGTGTATGAGTACACTACACCCTTACCGCAAAAGAGAAAAATTTATTTCGTTTAATTTAAGAAATGAAATAAATTTTTGTGTGGAGTTATGCAAATACCTTTCATGTGAATATACATACTTACGTCTATAGGTATGGTTTGCTTAATGTAGTTTCTTATATTTATTGTTTACATATGTAAGTTTTTCGCTTATCCTATTTCTTAGTAATTTCTTGGGTGTTATTGGCTTACATGTAATTTTCTAAAATATTGAATATAATTATGGACATAATTATTTACAGATGTCGGTGGGTTTGTTTTATCTTATCTCTAAGTGTTTCCTTACATGTTATTTCATTTATGTCTATGTAGTTTCTAACATATATCGGCTTGTTTGCCTTAGGTTAACTCTAAGTGTTTCTTTAAAATATTATTGTGCAGTTCTTTGTGTCTGCCATTAATGCCTATTACGGAATTTACTCCGTTTCGTTTTACAATTTTGTATGGGCCATGATATGGGCTTTGGCTCTTCTTTTTATTTTCTAGCTTTACATATACTAGGTCTCCTATTTCCAACTCAACCTTGTTTATATTGCTGTCATATTTTGATTTTCGTTTTTCTTTTACAGTTTTAAAATGTTCCTGGCATTGAGTATTGACCTTTGGAGTCTCAGTTTCAATTCATTGGCATAGTCATCAATGTCGTAAATTTTTGTTTGTTTGTCGCTTGGTAGCGCGGGTAATTTACCGAAAACTAACTCATACGGTGAATACAGTGTATCTACGTGTGGGGTCGTGTTGTAAGCGAAAGTGTAATATGGAACCCATTTATCCCACTCATAATCGTCTGCAAAAGAAAGTAAAAATTCGTTAAGTGTTCTATGGTTTTTCTCAAGTGATCCCATAGTTTAGTGATGGTATGGTGTGGAAAATACTTGTTTAGTGTTAAGTATGTTGCGCACAAGTTTCATTAGCTCATTCAAGAATTCCGAACCTCTATCCGATTTCAATGTTTTTATGAAACCGTACTTGAGAATTAATTGTTCAACCAAAGTGGTTGCAATTGTTTTTGCGTCTTTTGACTCAATGGGGTGTGAAATGACGAATTTGGATAGATCACATTGCATTGTCAATATGTATCTATAACCGTTTGATATGCGAAGCGGACCGACTGTGTCAATCGCGATAGTATCAAATGTAGATGCCGGGGTGTCTGTCACCACAAGCGGCTCTTTTGTGTGTCTAACAATTTTGTTTTGAGTGCATTTTCTGCAATTGTTTACAAATTCTTTAACCATTTGTCTCATATTTTTCCAAATGTATCTTTGTTTTAGTTTTAAAATAGTTTTTCGAATTCCTAGGTGGCCTGCGATATTTGAGCAGTGAAATTCGTCTATCAGTTTGTATTTTGTTATCATGCTGTTTATTTCCCTTGGAGCTTTGTATATTAGTATTTGTATCGGCGCGCGTTTATTCATTTCTAACTCATTGTATTTCTTCTTGAATACATTTATGTCAATATTTTTATATATATAATCTTTTTCACAAAGGGCTAGCTCCTTTATATGTGAATTCCTTAGCAAACTATGTAGTTTCTCCAACATTGAATCTAGATTCAAAGGGTCATCGCTACTAGTTATGTGCACTTCATTATCAATTAATTCAATTGTGGTACCACTTTCTTTTCCAATATTAAATTTCAATTTCTTCATCTTCTTTACGTCATTAAAGGATGTGCATTCCCAAATGTGAAGTTGTACAGGCTTCTTATGAGATATGCTGTCCTTAATGCGTTTACCGGTTTCCTTATTTTCATTTATCTTTGTTTCTTTCTCTTTCATTTCTTTTAAATTCGCGGCCTTGCTCCTTGTTACTACATTAATTTTATTATCTCCTTTTTCATTTTTACTAGTGGGAATCATTGATCTAAGTAGGTCACTATCTAATTTAATTCGTGATAGTGCGTCAGCATTTGTGTTAATTTTACCTTGTTTGTATACGATTTCGAAGTCGTATTCTGATAGATCTATTCTAATCCTCGTCATTTTCGATGACGGGTTTCTATGTGAAAATAGCGATACTAGGGGTCTGTGGTCGGTTACGACAATAAATTTTTGACCATACAGATATGTCCTGAAATAGTTTATTCCCCATTATTTAACCTAAACTAATTCAAAATTTGACTCTTAAGGCTGACTTATTTATTTTCTGGTTCCTGTATGTCAGTGACAACTGGATGTTGGTATTAGCTCTATGTTCTGGTTTCCATTCCGTGGTGATCACATCCAAGATCATGGATTGATATTGTGGAAGAGTTTTTGCAGGATATTTAGTCATAATGAGGGTTGATTTTGAAGAGATTGCCATGACCCTGGAAAACAGCTTGGCTGGATTGTCAAGATCCTGGGAGGATTAGTTTCGAAATATTGATATACACTGGGGATTGATCTGTTAGGATCATAATGTTCCCGGAAGGGTCGGTGGTTTGGCAGTTTCGCTATGATCTTGGGGGATTCTGGGGGATTCAATGATCTGGCAGGATCGCCATGTGGTGGTCCTATGGGGTCAGTGTATGTATAATTTTTATTTTAAGGGAAATCTCTCATATTATAAAGGCCGGGGAGATTCAGCCGATCACAAAGGCTATCCCGAAAGACAGCCGGAAAAGATCATGAGAAATAAAGTAGCAGACAACTTGTGAGTTTCGTTCTGAACTTATTTCTGATTTTTATTTTTAAATCTTACTCTATTTATACAAATCAAATCACAGAAAGTGATTTGCTTGACTCCTCCTCTTTCTCGACTTCTATGTAGCTGAATTTAAATTCAGCTTGGCAATTTCTTACATTAGCCAATAGAAGTGCTTAGCATGAGGCCAAGCAGAGCTCTAGAAAAAACGCTGGCTCAGCAGTAGCATTGACATTCTTCAAGCTGCGCTATTGGCCGAAGGTGTCAAATGCATTTTTCAAATGCGGTCATACAAACAGACATGCATGTGGGTCGTGGCTGTTGCACGCTATGTACGTATGTTTGTATGAGTACACTACAGCTTAGATGATATTATCATCGGTGGTCCTTGTATCAAAGCGCATTTAGATACGCTAGAGGCTGTCTTAAACAAGCTTAAGTCGGCTGGATTGAGATTAAATTTAAAGAAATCAGAGTTTTTCAAAGAAGAGGTAACTTACTTAGGTTTTATCATTGACAAAAAAGGGTTAAGGAAAAGCAAGGACCGAATCGCAGCGGTTCTGGAGGCACCTCGTCCCAAAAGCGTAACGGAAGTTCGTGCGTTTATCGGCATGATGAATTATTACGCTAAGTTTATACCCCATTTTGCCCACAAAATGACTCCACTTTATGGGTTGTTAAAAAAAGGTGTAGTTTTTCAGTGGACAAGGTCATGTCAAGAATCATATGAGTTACTGAAAAGGGAGGTTACCTCTGACTTCATTTTAGCACGTTACGATGCCAATCTTCCAATGATTTTATCAACGGATGCATCTAATGAAGCGGTAGCTGGAGCTTCATTCCATTTGTTATAGTACTATAATTTCTCTCAGCCGGTGTTAAGGCACGAGAAATAAACGCGATTGGCCTGTGCTCCCCTCCGGGAAACAAATGGAATAAAACTCCAGCTACCGCTTCATTAGATGCATCCGTTGATAAAATCATTGGAAGATTGGCATCGTAACGTGCTAAAATGACGTCAGAGGTAACCTCCCTTTTCAGTAACTCATCAGAACCGCTGCGATTCGTCCTTGCTTTTCCTTACCCCTTTTTTGTCAATGATAAAACCTAAGTAAGTTACATCTTCTTTGAAAAACTCTGATTTCTTTAAATTTAATCTCAATCCAGCCGACTTAAGCTTGTTTAAGACAGCCTCTAGCGTATCTAAATGCGCTTTGATACAAGGACCACCTATGATAATATCATCTAAGTAGTTTATTACGTTGGGAATGCCCCGCAATATAGTTTCAATGGACCTTTGAAATATAGCCGCAGCGGGCCTAACTCCAAACGGTAACCTCGTCATCTTAAAAACTCCCATGTGCGTACTCCAAGCGCACAGAAGCTGTGAATCTGGTTCCAGCACCAGCTGATTATAGGCGTTAGACAGATCCAATTTACTAAAAATATCTCCTTTCAAAGTAGCAAATATTTCCTCAATTCGAGGCAGGGGATACTTATTATCAGCCAAAAACTTGTTAATGGTAGACTTATAGTCGCCACATAACCGCAATTCACCGTTTGACTTAAGGATCGGTACTAGCGGCGTCCCCCAATCGGAATTATCAACACGCACTAAAACGCCAAGATCGACTAGCTTATTTATTTGCTGCTCTACCTTTCCTTTCCACGCCAATGGGACCGGTCTTGGCTTACAAAAAATAGGTGCAGGATTCCCTACCAAACTCAACTTAATGGTATGCTCCCGATACTCCCCCAATTCGTCTTTAAAAACCTCCGAAAAACGCGATTTGATTTGATCCAGCGCACTGTTTACCATGCCTACCGTATTAACTTTCGCCAGCCCTATGCCAAATTTACTCATGAAATCGCGCCCCACAATACTTGGACCCGACGTATTACATACTACTATTCTGAGTTTATGTGACTGCCCCTCATACTCAAATAATGGGCAAAACTCACCAACAACATTTATATTTTCGCCATTATACGCCGTAAAATTATCCGCAAAAGGGCTTAGAACCTCTTTCGGAAAAGTAGAGTCAAACTTAGTTTTTGGCATGAGCGAACCTGCGGCGCCGGTATCCATTATAAAATTCAGAACAATTCCATTTACCTTAATTTTTGTCACAAAAGGATCAACTGAAGTGTGTGATGCTGATGCCGCCGAAGCGCTATAAATAGATAAATTAGATAAAATATTAGACAAATCATTATTTTCTTGAATATAATTAACGGCTTCTCCTTTATCTGCTGCTTTACCACCCTTTTGGTTGCAAACGTTAGCTAAATGCCCTTTTCTTTTACACTTGTTGCAAACTTTGTTTTTGTATTTGCACTCTTCGCTAACGTGATTCTTCCAGCCGCAGTGCACACACTTTTTGGTAGTTGCCTTGTTATTATAGTTGTTTCTGGAACGGCTATTGCTTTTATTTTGTTTGTTGTCTTGTTTGTCACGCTTTGACACCCAATTTACTTCACTTATCTGTTGCTTTGTCTTGTATCTTTCTTCTACCATCATCGCCCTTTTTATTGCGTCTTCGAGTGTTAATCGCTCATCTTCTTCACACAGCTTCTCAAATGACGGCCCACTCAATCCCGTAACAAATTTATTTAGAACAAAATCGTTCAACTGGCTGCCAAATTTGCAGTCTCTGGCTAATTTTTTTATTCGAGCGTGCCACTGCGTTACCGACTCGGTCTCTCCCTTTGTGGCCTCGAAAAACTTTCGCCGTTCACGATATATCACAATAGGCTTTGCGTAATACCGTTCAAGGAGAGTACATAATTCGTGATAAAACTTACTTGCCGGTAAAGCGGGGTCACACAAGTCGCGGAGTAATCCATCTGCTTCAAGCCCCACGGCTTTTAATAAAATAATAATAGGTGGCAGAGCCTTACTGCCTAGTTATATAAAGTACAGATATCAACCCAGTACACCACAATGAGAATTCCTATATTCATCATTCATCATTTATTGGCGCTTAACCGCCTAAGCGATTTTGGCTGTTGTTTCCATCTCAGTCGAGGCCTCCCCCTTCCTCTGCTGCCGAATTCGGGTGACGATTGGAAAACCTTCTGGGCTGGAGCTTCTTTGTCCATTCGCATGACGTGACCCAGCCAGCGGAGCCTTTGGGCTTTAATTCGCTGGACTATGGTCAGATCTGCGTAAAGCTCGTACAGCTCATCGTTAAATCTCCTTCGATACTCGCCGTCGGCATCACGGGAAGGACCATAAATCTTCCGGAGAACTTTTCTCTCAAATACTCCAAGGGCCATCTCATCTTCTCTTGACATTGTCCATGAATCTGAGCCATATATCAGGACAGGTATGATGAGAGACTTATAGAGCGCGATCTTTGTTCTTCGAGAGAGGACTTTACTTCTCAATTGCCTGCTCAGTCCAAAGTAGCACTTGTTCGCAAGAGTGATTCTCCGTTGGATTTCTAGACTGATATTATTTTCGGTGTTAATGCTGGTTCCCAAATAGACGAAGTCCCTCACAGTTTCAAATTTGTAACTATCAACAGTGACGTGGCTGCCAAGGCGCAGGTGCGCCGATTCTTTCTTTGATGACAGCAAATACTTCGTCTTGTCCTCGTTGACCGCAAGACCCACTTTTTTCGCTTCTTTATCCAGTCCAGAGAAGGCAGCGCTTACGGCGCGGTTGTTAAGGCCAATGATATCAATATCATCGGCATACGCCAACAATTGCACGCTCTTGTAAAAGATTGTACCATTGCGGTTTAGCTCTGCTGCTCGAATTATCTTCTCCAGCATCAGGTTGAAGAAATCGCACGAAAGGGAGTCGCCCTGTCTGAAGCCTCGTTTGGTTTCAAATGGCTCAGAGAGGTCCTTCCCGACTCTGACGGAGCTGTTAGTATTGCTCAACGTCATTTGGCAAAGCCGTATAAGCTTTGCAGGGAAGTCAAATTCAGACATGGCGGCATACAGGCAACTCCTTTTTGCGCTGTCAAAAGCGGCTTTGAAATCGACAAAGAGATGGTGTGTGTCGATTCTTTTATCATGGGTCTTCTCCAGGATTTGGCGTATCGTGAAAATCTGGTCGATGGTAGACTTACCAGGTCTAAAGCCACACTGATAAGGTCCAATCAGCTTGTCTACGATGGGCTTCAGTCTTTCACACAATACGCTAGAAAGAACCTTATATGCGATATTAAGAAGGCTGATTCCGCGGTAGTTGGTGCGGTTAGCGGGATCGCCTTTCTTGTGGATTGGGCAGAGCACACTTAAATTCCAATCTGGAGGCATGCACTCGTCTGACCATATTCTGCATAAGAGCTGATGCATGCTTTTTACCAGCTCTTCGCCTCCGTGTTTGAACAGCTCGGCGGGTAGTCCGTCTTTTCCAGGCGCTTTGTTGTTTTTGAGCCGGGATATAGCTATCCTCACTTCATCATAGTCAGGTGGTGGGACGACTTTTCCATCGTCAGGGATTGGGGTATCGGGTTCGACGTCTCCCTCGCAATTTAGCAGTGAGGAGAAGTGCTCCCTCCATAATTTAAGTACACTCTGTACGTCGGTTACCAGGTCGCCATTATTGTCCTTACAGGAACTTGCCCCGGTCTTAAAACCTTCCGTCATCCGCCGGATCTTTTCATAGAATTTTCGGGCATCATTCCTGTCAGCCAGCATCTCAAGCTCCTCACACTCACGCCTTTCGGCCTCACGTTTCTTTTTTCTGAAAAGGCGTCTCTCTTCCTTCTTTGCCTCACGATAGCGTTGCCATACACTGCGGGTTGCGCCCGTTCGCAACGTCTCCCTGTAGGCAGCGTCCTTTTTGTCCGAGGCAGTGCTGCATTCCTCATCGTACCAGTTGTTTTTGCGGGCTCGCTGGAACCCTATAGTGGCCTCAGCGGCGGTACGTAATGAGTGAGAGATATGCTTCCATTGCTCGGTTGCATCGTTAGGTCGAGGATTGCTCTCCGATAGCAGGTGTGAGAGTCGAGTGGAGAAATTGTCAGCTGTCTGTGTCGTGCGCAGCTTCTCGACGTCAAACTTTCCTTCCGTTACTGTGCGCACTTTCTTTGCTACACAGAGGCGTGTGCGTATCTTGGCTGCAACAAGATAATGGTCCGAGTCGATATTGGGACCACGAAGGGTACGCACGTCCAGAACGGTGGAGCTATGTCTGCCGTCGATCATGACATGATCAATCTGGTTTCTTGTTCTTTGATCAGGAGACAGCCATGTGGCTTGGTGTATTCGTTTATGCTGGAACCTGGTACTACTGATGACCATATTGCGAGCAGCAGCGAAATCAATCAACCTAGTGCCGTTGGGGGATGTTATATCATGGAGACTAAATTTTCCAACTGTTGGACCAAAGACTCCTTCCTTGCCCACCTTCGCATTAAAGTCGCCGAGCACGATTTTGATATCATGTTGGGGGCAGCGATCATAAGTCTGTTCAAGTTTATCGTAGAAGGAGTCCTTCTCTGCGTCGTCCGTCTCCTCAGTCGGCGCATAGGCGCAGATAAATGTTATGTTGAAAAATTTCGCTTTGATGCGGATCGCAGCGAGACGCTCGTCCACGGGGGTGAACGCTAGTACTTGGCGGCGAAGTCTCTTTCCCACCACGAATCCTACACCACGCGCTTTGCCGCGTGTCTGGCCACTGTAGTATACGTCACAAGGTCCGATGGTCGTCTTTCCTTGTCCCGTCCATCGCATTTCCTGCAGGGCGGTGATGTCAGCCTTTGCGTTAACGAGGACATCAACCAGTCGGGCAGCGGTACCGTCCCTTGAAAGGGTCCGGACATTCCCGGTACATGCCCTAATATCCAAATCATTATGCCTTATTCGTTTTGCCGGGTCGTCAACATTAAAGGGGGTTCTCATCCGAGGCTTTAATTTATTTTTCATTGGACTAAATTTTTTACGTGGCGGGTCCCAAACCCAGCGCACAACCCGTTTCGGGGTTTTTGGAAAATATTTACACATTTATATAGCGAGCCGCTTGCTTCAAGACAGACGCCCGCTTGCAGCCGCACCTCATGGTGAACAGACGCTGCGCAAAAACCTCGGTGAGCCCTTAAACCAAGTATGTCAGAGTGGCCCCACCGGGGCTCCCTCTCTTTCTGCCGCGAGCCTAGGTAGCTCCCGTTGCCCAGAGTGCACGAACGAGGACGCAAGAGTCGGGATTGAGCAAGGTCACTTAGCAACCACACTCCATTACACTCCAAGTCCATTACACTCCAAGTCGCGGAGTAATCCATCTGCTTCAAGCCCCACGGCTTTTAATAAAATAATAATAGGTGGCAGAGCCTTACTGCCTAGTTATATAAAGTACAGATATCAACCCAGTACACCACAATGAGAATTCCTATATTGCCTTGCTTTGATCTCGGGTATGGCCCTAATAAGTCTATATACAGTTTTTGGAACGGTCGCTTAACTGTGTATTGGGAGGTCATGGGTGAACGTAAGGCGGTATTTTGTGACTTGGATTGTCGACACACGTCACATCTTGCTACAAAGTCCTTTACATCAACTGTGAGGTTCGGCCAATACAAGTTGGTTCGCAAGCGCTCGATGGTTTTAGCCACTCCACCGTGACATTTGTTCGGGGGACAGTGGGCACTCGCCAGTACATCCTTCATCAGCGGTTTTGGGACCCACAGCTTCCAATTAAATGCTTCTCGTACAGGGCTACCATCTGAAAATTCGGTTCTTTTGTAGACATGATTATCCAAAATTTTCAGATCTGGTAGCTTGTGCTGATTGTCGCCTATATACTTCAGTTTAAGGTACTCGTTCGAATCAAATTCGGGTGACGCCAGGTCAACAAGGGGACCTAGTTCCATTTCCTGCAACTCGTTAACTTCAACCATGTCTTCGAAATTTTGAGGAAGGCAATCCGGAACAACATTTTGGGATCCCTTTCTGTGTTCAATATTGAATCGAAATCCCTGCAATTTCAATGACCAACGTGCCAGGCGTTTAACCATTTTAAGCTAGCATGGTCTGTTACAATGGTGAAATCCTGTCCTTCGACATAGGCACGAAACTTTTTCAGGCTTAGAATCGCTGCCAAGCACTCCAATTCAGTAACGCTATAATTACTTTGTGCTTTGTTGAGCTTCTGCGAAAAATAAGCCACGGGTACTTCTATGCCGTCTTCATTTTTCTGAGCCAGGACTGCACCAACACCAAGCTTACTTGCGTCGCACTGAATTATAAAGGGGTTATTATAGTTGGGATTGGCCAAGACAGGAGCTGAGCAGAGTTTTTCTTTGAGAATTTCAAACGCCTTGTGTGCTTCTTCCGTCCATTCAAACTTTCTACCTTTTTTCAATAAATTCGTCAGGGGTGTTGTCAACGTAGCAAAATTGTCGACAAATCGGCGATACCATCCTGCCATACCTAGGAAACGTCTGAGTTGTTTCACGCTTGATGGTACCGGATAATCAACTACAGACGAAATTTTGTCAGGATCGGTGCTTAAAGTACCGTTTCCGACAATGTATCCTAAATACTTGACTTCGCGAATGCAGAATTTACTCTTTTAAACATTAATAGTCAATCCAGCTTTCCTTAATTGATGTGCGACATCGGACAAAACTTTCATATGCACTCCAAAATCTTCGGACACAATTAATAGATCATCGAGATACACAAACACCTGGTCTTTGAGATACGGCGGTATGACCCGATCCATCAATCTACAAAGCGCTTGAGGGGCATTACAAAGACCGAAGGGCATGCCGCAGTACCGATAGAGCGGACGGTTTGGGACGATGAAACGAGTAAAGTCTCTTGAGCTTACAGCTAATGGGATTTGCCAGAAAGCTCGCCGAAGGTCGAGAGAGCTAATGTACTTGGCTTTCGGTAATCTACTTAGGATGCCATCTATTTGGGGAAGCGGATAGGCATCCCTGATTGTTAACGCGTTGACTTTTCTTGAGTGTAGACATAGACGGACTTTGTTGGACTTTCTTACTAACACGACTGGACTGGACCACGGACTGTTAGGTGACTCTTCGATCACTCCTAACTTTAGCATCTCATCGATTTCGGCGTGTACCAACTTTTCTACAGCTGGCGAGATAGGAAGATGACGTTGTTTAATTGGACGTGCATGTGGTTCGAACTCGATGATGTGCTCGATTAGATGGGTCTTTCCTAAACCCTCTTTCTCAAAACTCGGAAATCGACTTTTAACAAAACCAAGCTGTCGCTTTTGTTCATCAGATAAGGAAATACTAATTTCATCTGCGCACTCATCAAACGAATTAAAAGATACCTCGGAAATAATATGTGGGGCTATTTGAAATTCTCTCCAGAAATCTATACCTAAGATAACTTTCTGGGCTATGCTCGGTACAACGTAGAAATTTATTTTTCTAATTTTATTATTGAATGAAACATCTAATTCTACATTTCCAAATACAACTTGAGATTGGCCATCTGCTGTGCAAACACGAATATGGTGCTGTCGGAGCTGCTTACTTTCACAGAGTTCCTTAGCCAATGAGCTACCTAAACATGAAACTTGGGCTCCACTGTCTAATAGACCCATATACTTCTTATCCAATATTTCAATTTCAGCATATGGTCTTGTGTCTTTCGAACTCTGCTGTATCGACGATATTAATTTATTCACGTTATTTTTATTAACTTTAACCTTTTCCCAACACTTTTTTAATCTAATAGTTGAACGGTTGAACGGATTCGATGGCAGATCTAATTTGTCATCAAATATTTTCGAGCGTGCTATATGGTACTTTTTTAAACGAACTTCATAAGGGACTATATTTACTACAGACTCTCTACTTTGTTGCTGGTTGTCAGGTCGTATGAGCAACCTTTTTATGTTCTCCTCTTTTGGTCGTAGCGGGGATTCGAAGTCGAAGCCTCGCTCTTTTGCGAGTTTCCCGGAGTGCATATTGGACAGTTGGGTTTGTATACTTGTGGGGCGCCACAACCATAACAAAACACGCTTCGATCTGCTAGGCAATCAAAGAACCGATGGCCTTCCTCTCGGCAATTCCAAGACTCCACTTTCGTACTGTTTGTGTTTTTTGTGATGCCGTCGACTTCAAACAGTTCATCTGTTTCTTCAATAGACTCGGTATTTATTTCAACCTCATTCAGTTGACGGCGTGGAAACTGGCGTTGGTTTGGACCTGCCACGACTGCGGTGTTTGTTTTCGCAATCTCATTAAGGAGATTTTCTCCTTTCAAACCCAACCGACGTAGTTCTGCTAGAGAGTTTACTGATACGTACAACAGTTGCTGACGAATACGCGGACGCAAATTTCTCTGCAAAATTTCAACGAGCTCTACTTCTGGTAATGGGTTTTGTAAGCCCTCGGCAATTTTAAGGACTGAGTTTCGGAAATCGTCAAAATTTTCTGTAGGGCCTGGTTTCCTGCTACGAATTAATTCTTTGATCTCCGTATCGCTCCTATGCTCTTGGAAATTAGTACGCAGTGCTTGACATAGGGTTGGCCATGTCACACGTTCGACCGAACGCCTATAACGCCAATACCAATCCTTGGCATCCTTGGTGAAGAGAATCTGCACGTGCTCGCATAGTAAATTAAAATTGCCTCCTAAGGTATCTATAACGTGAGACTCAATTCTATATAAAAAGTTGTCAACAGACAACTTACCGTCGAATTTAATATCCCAATTAGATATGAGTTGGGCTATTCTACCCGAGTTAGGAACACTACTCATATCGCTAAACCTCAATTGATCAATCTGCATACCGAAATTATCATCTATGTGGACGTTTTCTCGGTGTCGAGAGAGTTTCGGTTATATCTTGGTGCGTTGTTATTGGAAGTATTGGTAGGAGGAACCGGCTAAGCAACAGCCTCCTGAAGTACTATCACAATGTTTCGTATACGCGTGTCTTCGTCCTGGTTATTGCTATTGGCATTTGAAGCTGGGTTTTCTCATCCAACCGGTTGATCCAGTGTTAAGCCTGTTGCTCTCTGAATATTCCTATTGGCAATTGAAGCGGAGCTTTCTCTTCCAACTTGTTGTTCTGGTGTTAAGCCTGTAGCTCCCTGGTTGTCGACTACTGCCTGTGATGCCATCATAGCACCTGGGCTTGTATTATTGCTTCCACCAGTATTTCTACCGGAAGTTTTTGATCTGGTCTGTATGCCGGTCTGAGCGTAGTCTCTACTATAACACCTCGTTTGGCACTTCGGACAGGTAGTATGATGTCTTAACCACTTCAAAAGACAGTTTCGGTGAAATTGATGAGCGCAACCAAGGTATCGTCACCTTCTTTCAAAACAACTCGGCAAATCGTGCAACTCTTCGGCTGAACTGTCAGATTTTCGTTGATATGAACCAATGACATGTTTCAGTTTGGAATATATAAATTTTATCCTAAAAAAACAGTAATCCTAAAGCTAGATGCTAAGTCAAAGAGATTGAAGAAGGGGAGATACTAGCTTTCTCAACTTACTTCTACCTAACCCCCAACAAACTACGTAATAATTCAGTCAAAGTATAAACTTTTTAAAAAATTACTGCAAATCAAACTTCCAAAAATTCTCACAGGAATCGGGTTTTTAAAGAATGTGTCAACTAGGTAAAGAACTTCCATATATATATGTATTATAATTGACTTTTGTGTCTCTATCTCAAACAAAATTAGATCTCACTAAGGTTTTGGTCAAAATCTTCGGTAGTGAGGTGGTTTTAATTGGCGAAAGGAGTCCTGCACGGGTGATTCGGATGTATGCGTTGGGTGATTTGAGGCATTGGCTGATGAAACTGTAGGCTTCGGTTATAGCCTTTCACTCAAGGGAGTACCCTTTCTGTGTTCAATATTGAATCGAAATCCCTGCAATTTCAATGACCAACGTGCCAGGCGTTTAACCATTTTAAGCTAGCATGGTCTGTTACAATGGTGAAATCCTGTCCTTCGACATAGGCACGAAACTTTTTCAGGCTTAGAATCGCTGCCAAGCACTCCAATTCAGTAACGCTATAATTACTTTGTGCTTTGTTGAGCTTCTGCGAAAAATAAGCCACGGGTACTTCTATGCCGTCTTCATTTTTCTGAGCCAGGACTGCACCAACACCAAGCTTACTTGCGTCGCACTGAATTATAAAGGGGTTATTATAGTTGGGATTGGCCAAGACAGGAGCTGAGCAGAGTTTTTCTTTGAGAATTTCAAACGCCTTGTGTGCTTCTTCCGTCCATTCAAACTTTCTACCTTTTTAAATAAATTCGTCAGGGGTGTGGTCAACGTAGCAAAATTGTCGACAAATCGGCGATACCATCTTGCCATACCTAGGAAACGTCTGAGTTGTTTCACGCTTGATGGTACCGGATAATCAACTACAGACGAAATTTTGTCAGGATCGGTGCTTAAAGTACCGTTTCCGACAATGTATCCTAAGTACTTGACTTCGCGAATGCAGAATTTACTCTTTTAAACATTAATAGTCAATCCAGCTTTCCTTAATTGATGTGCGACATCGGACAAAACTTTCATATGCACTCCAAAATCTTCGGACACAATTAATAGATCATCGAGATACACAAACACCTGGTCTTTGAGATACGGCGGTATGACCCGATCCATCAATCTACAAAGCGCTTGAGGGGCATTACAAAGACCGAAGGGCATGCCGCAGTACCGATAGAGCGGACGGTTTGGGACGATGAAACAAGTAAAGTCTCTTGAGCTTACAGCTAATGGGATTTGCCAGAAAGCTCGCCGAAGGTCGAGAGAGCTAATGTACTTGGCTTTCGGTAATCTACCTAGGATGCCATCTATTTGGGGAAGCGGATAGGCATCCCTGATTGTTAACGCGTTGACTTTTCTTGAGTCTAGACATAGACGGACTTTATTGGACTTTCTTACTAACACGACTGGACTGGACCACGGACTGTTAGGTGACTCTTCGATCACTCCTAACTTTAGCATCTCATCGATTTCGGCGTGTACCAACTTTTCTACAGCTGGCGAGATAGGAAGATGACGTTGTTTAATTGGACGTGCATGTGGTTCGAGCTCGATGATGTGCTCGATTAGATGGGTCTTTCCTAAACCCTCTTTCTCAAAACTCGGAAATCGACTTTTAACAAAACCAAGCTGTCGCTTTTGTTCATCAGATAAGGAAATACTAATTTCATCTGCGCACTCATCAAACGAATTAAAAGATACCTCGGAAATAATATGTGGGGCTATTTGAAATTCTCTCCAGAAATCTATACCTAAGATAACTTTCTGGGCTATGCTCGGTACAACGTAGAAATTTATTTTTCTAATTTTATTATTGAATGAAACATCTAATTCTACATTTCCAAATACAACTTGAGATTGGCCATCTGCTGTGCAAACACGAATATGGTGCTGTCGGAGCTGCTTACTTTCACAGAGTTCCTTAGCCAATGAGCTACCTAAACATGAAACTTGGGCTCCACTGTCTAATAGACCCATATACTTCTTATCCAATATTTCAATTTCAGCATATGGTCTTGTGTCTTTCGAACTCTGCTGTATCGACGATATTAATTTATTCACGTTATTTTTATTAACTTTAACCTTTTCCCAACACTTTTTTAATCTAATAGTTGAACGGTTGAACGGATTCGATGGCAGATCTAATTTGTCATCAAATATTTTCGAGCGTGCTATATGGTACTTTTTTAAACGAACTTCATAAGGGACTATATTTACTACAGACTCTCTACTTTGTTGCTGGTTGTCAGGTCGTATGAGCAACCTTTTTATGTTCTCCTCTTTTGGTCGTAGCGGGGATTCGAAGTCGAAGCCTCGCTCTTTTGCGAGTTTCCCGGAGTGCATATTGGACAGTTGGGTTTGTATACTTGTGGGGCGCCACAACCATAACAAAACACGCTTCGATCTGCTAGGCAATCAAAGAACCGATGGCCTTCCTCTCGGCAATTCCAACACTCCACTTTCGTACTGTTTGTGTTTTTTGTGATGCCGTCGACTTCAAACAGTTCATCTGTTTCTTCAATAGACTCGGTATTTATTTCAACCTCATTCAGTTGACGGCGTGGAAACTGGCGTTGGTTTGGACCTGCCACGACTGCGGTGTTTGTTTTCGCAATCTCATTAAGGAGATTTTCTCCTTTCAAACCCAGCCGACGTAGTTCTGCTAGAGAGTTTACTGATACGTACAACAGTTGCTGACGAATACGCGGACGCAAATTTCTCTGCAAAATTTCAACGAGCTCTACTTCTGGTAATGGGTTTTGTAAGCCCTCGGCAATTTTAAGGACTGAGTTTCGGAAATCGTCAAAATTTTCTGTAGGGCCTGGTTTCCTGCTACGAATTAATTCTTTGATCTCCGTATCGCTCCTATGCTCTTGGAAATTAGTACGCACTGCTTGACATAGGGTTGGCCATGTCACACGTTCGACCGAACGCCTATAACGCCAATACCAATCCTTGGCATCCTTGGTGAAGAGAATCTGCACGTGCTCGCATAGTAAATTAAAATTGCCTCCTAAGGTATCTATAACGTGAGACTCAATTCTATATAAAAAGTTGTCAACAGACAACTTACCGTCGAATTTAATATCCCAATTAGATATGAGTTGGGCTATTCTACCCGAGTTAGGAACACTACTCATATCGCTAAACCTCAATTGATCAATCTGCATACCGAAATTATCATCTATGTGGACGTTTTCTCGGTGTCGAGAGAGTTTCGGTTATATCTTGGTGCGTTGTTATTGGAAGTATTGGTAGGAGGAACCGGCTAAGCAACAGCCTCCTGAAGTACTATCACAATGTTTCGTATACGCGTGTCTTCGTCCTGGTTATTGCTATTGGCATTTGAAGCTTGGTTTTCTCATCCAACCGGTTGATCCAGTGTTAAGCCTGTTGCTCTCTGAATATTCCTATTGGCAATTGAAGCGGAGCTTTCTCTTCCAACTTGTTGTTCTGGTGTTAAGCCTGTAGCTCCCTGGTTGTCGACTACTGCCTGTGATGCCATCATAGCACCTGGGCTTGTATTATTGCTTCCACCAGTATTTCTACCGGAAGTTTTTGATCTGGTCTGTATGCCGGTCTGAGCGTAGTCTCTACTATAACACCTCGTTTGGCACTTCGGACAGGTAGTATGATGTCTTAACCACTTCAAAAGACAGTTTCGGTGAAATTGATGAGCGCAACCAAGGTATCGTCACCTTCTTTCAAAACAACTCGGCAAATCGTGCAACTCTTCGGCTGAACTGTCAGATTTTCGTTGATATGAACCAATGACATGTTTCAGTTTGGAATATATAAATTTTATCCTAAAAAAACAGTAATCCTAAAGCTAGATGCTAAGTCAAAGAGATTGAAGAAGGGGAGATACTAGCTTTCTCAACTTACTTCTACCTAACCCCCAACAAACTACGTAATAATTCAGTCAAAGTATAAACTTTTTAAAAAATTACTGCAAATCAAACTTCCAAAAATTCTCACAGGAATCGGGTTTTTAAAGAATGTGTCAACTAGGTAAAGAACTTCCATATATATATGTATTATAATTGACTTTTGTGTCTCTATCTCAAACAAAATTAGATCTCACTAAGGTTTTGGTCAAAATCTTCGGTAGTGAGGTGGTTTTAATTGGCGAAAGGAGTCCTGCACGGGTGATTCGGATGTATGCGTTGGGTGATTTGAGGCATTGGCTGATGAAACTGTAGGCTTCGGTTATAGCCTTTCACTCAAGGGAGTACCCTTTCTGTGTTCAATATTGAATCGAAATCCCTGCAATTTCAATGACCAACGTGCCAGGCGTTTAACCATTTTAAGCTAGCATGGTCTGTTACAATGGTGAAATCCTGTCCTTCGACATAGGCACGAAACTTTTTCAGGCTTAGAATCGCTGCCAAGCACTCCAATTCAGTAACGCTATAATTACTTTGTGCTTTGTTGAGCTTCTGCGAAAAATAAGCCACGGGTACTTCTATGCCGTCTTCATTTTTCTGAGCCAGGACTGCACCAACACCAAGCTTACTTGCGTCGCACTGAATTATAAAGGGGTTATTATAGTTGGGATTGGCCAAGACAGGAGCTGAGCAGAGTTTTTCTTTGAGAATTTCAAACGCCTTGTGTGCTTCTTCCGTCCATTCAAACTTTCTACCTTTTTAAATAAATTCGTCAGGGGTGTTGTCAACGTAGCAAAATTGTCGACAAATCGGCGATACCATCCTGCCATACCTAGGAAACGTCTGAGTTGTTTCACGCTTGATGGTACCGGATAATCAACTACAGACGAAATTTTGTCAGGATCGGTGCTTAAAGTACCGTTTCCGACAATGTATCCTAAGTACTTGACTTCGCGAATGCAGAATTTACTCTTTTAAACATTAATAGTCAATCCAGCTTTCCTTAATTGATGTGCGACATCGGACAAAACTTTCATATGCACTCCAAAATCTTCGGACACAATTAATAGATCATCGAGATACACAAACACCTGGTCTTTGAGATACGGCGGTATGACCCGATCCATCAATCTACAAAGCGCTTGAGGGGCATTACAAAGACCGAAGGGCATGCCGCAGTACCGATAGAGCGGACGGTTTGGGACGATGAAACAAGTAAAGTCTCTTGAGCTTACAGCTAATGGGATTTGCCAGAAAGCTCGCCGAAGGTCGAGAGAGCTAATGTACTTGGCTTTCGGTAATCTACCTAGGATGCCATCTATTTGGGGAAGCGGATAGGCATCCCTGATTGTTAACGCGTTGACTTTTCTTGAGTCTAGACATAGACGGACTTTATTGGACTTTCTTACTAACACGACTGGACTGGACCACGGACTGTTAGGTGACTCTTCGATCACTCCTAACTTTAGCATCTCATCGATTTCGGCGTGTACCAACTTTTCTACAGCTGGCGAGATAGGAAGATGACGTTGTTTAATTGGACGTGCATGTGGTTCGAGCTCGATGATGTGCTCGATTAGATGGGTCTTTCCTAAACCCTCTTTCTCAAAACTCGGAAATCGACTTTTAACAAAACCAAGCTGTCGCTTTTGTTCATCAGATAAGGAAATACTAATTTCATCTGCGCACTCATCAAACGAATTAAAAGATACCTCGGAAATAATATGTGGGGATATTTGAAATTCTCTCCAGAAATCTATACCTAAGATAACTTTCTGGGCTATGCTTGGTACAACGTAGAAATTTATTTTTCTAATTTTATTATTGAATGAAACATCTAATTCTACATTTCCAAATACAACTTGAGATTGGCCATCTGCTGTGCAAACACGAATATGGTGCTGTCGGAGCTGCTTACTTTCACAGAGTTCCTTAGCCAATGAGCTACCTAAACATGAAACTTGGGCTCCACTGTCTAATAGACCCATATACTTCTTATCCAATATTTCAATTTCAGCATATGGTCTTGTGTCTTTCGAACTCTGCTGTATCGACGATATTAATTTATTCACGTTATTTTTATTAACTTTAACCTTTTCCCAACACTTTTTTAATCTAATAGTTGAACGGTTGAGCGGATTCGATGGCAGATCTAATTTGTCATCAAATATTTTCGAGCGTGCTATATGTTACTTTTTTAAACGAACTTCATAAGGGATTATATTTACTACAGACTCTCTACTTTGTTGCTGGTTGTCAGGTCGTATGAGCAACCTTTTTATGTTCTCCTCTTTTGGTCGTAGCGGGGATTCGAAGTCGAAGCCTCGCTCTTTTGCGAGTTTCCCGGAGTGCATATTGGACAGTTGGGTTTGTATACTTGTGGGGCGCCACAACCATAACAAAACACGCTTCGATCTGCTAGGCAATCAAAGAACCGATGGCCTTCCTCTCGGCAATTCCAACACTCCACTTTCGTACTGTTTGTGTTTTTTGTGATGCCGTCGACTTCAAACAGTTCATCTGTTTCTTCAATAGACTCGGTATTTATTTCAACCTCATTCAGTTGACGGCGTGGAAACTGGCGTTGGTTTGGACCTGCCACGACTGCGGTGTTTGTTTTCGCAATCTCATTAAGGAGATTTTCTCCTTTCAAACCCAACCGACGTAGTTCTGCTAGAGAGTTTACTGATACGTACAACAGTTGCTGACGAATACGCGGACGCAAATTTCTCTGCAAAATTTCAACGAGCTCTACTTCTGGTAATGGGTTTTGTAAGCCCTCGGCAATTTTAAGGACTGAGTTTCGGAAATCGTCAAAATTTTCTGTAGGGCCTTGTTTCCTGCTACGAATTAATTCTTTGATCTCCGTATCGCTCCTATGCTCTTGGAAATTAGTACGCAGTGCTTGACATAGGGTTGGCCATGTCACACGTTCGACCGAACGCCTATAACGCCAATACCAATCCTTGGCATCCTTGGTGAAGAGAATCTGCACGTGCTCGCATAGTAAATTAAAATTGCCTCCTAAGGTATCTACAACCTGAGACTCAATTCTATATAAAAAGTTGTCAACAGACAACTTACCGTCGAATTTAATATCCCAATTAGATATGAGTTGGGCTATTCTACCCGAGTTAGGAACACTACTCATATCGCTAAACCTCAATTGATCAATCTGCATACCGAAATTATCATCTATGTGGACGTTTTCTCGGTGTCGAGAGAGTTTCGGTTATATCTTGGTGCGTTGTTATTGGAAGTATTGGTAGGAGGAACCGGCTAAGCAACAGCCTCCTGAAGTACTATCTGCGGGTTTGGGTTTAAGTTAAGCCTACCTAAAGCAGTTGCTAATGTACTCTCTAAGTTCTGTTCTATAACAGCGGCTATACGCTGATCGAGATTTTCAAACATGGATGCTTGTCTAGCAGCAATTACCGCTCCCACAATGTTTCGTTTACGCGTGTCTTCGTCCTGGTTATTGCTATTGGCATTTGAAGCTGGGTTTTCTCATCCAACCGGTTGATCCAGTGTTAAGCCTGTTGCTCTCTGCATATTCCTATTGGCAATTGAAGCGGAGCTTTCTCTTCCAATCTGTTGTTCTGGTGTTAAGCCTGTAGCTCCCTGGTTCTCGACTACTGCCTGTGATGCCATCATAGCACCTGGGCTTGTATTATTGCTTCCACCAGTATTTCTACCGGAAGTTTTTGATCTGGTCTGTATGCCGGTCTGAGCGTAGTCTCTACTATAACACCTCGTTTGGCACTTCGGACAGGTAGTATGATGTCTTAACCAGTTCAAAAGACAGTTTCGGTGAAATTGATGAGCGCAACTAGTTACCAAGGTATCGTCACCTTCTTTCAAAACAACTCGGCAAATCGTGCAACTCTTCGGCTGAACTGTCAGATTTTCGTTGATATGAACCAATGACATGTTTCAGTTTGGAATATATAAATTTTATCCTAAAAAAACAGTAATCCTAAAGCTAGATGCTAAGTCAAAGAGATTGAAGAAGGGGAGATACTAGCTTTCTCAACTTACTTCTACCTAACCCCCAACAAACTACGTAATAATTCAGTCAAAGTATAAACTTTTTAAAAAATTACTGCAAATCAAACTTCCAAAAATTCTCACAGGAATCGGGTTTTTAAAGAATGTGTCAACTAGGTAAAGAACTTCCATATATATATGTATTATAATTGACTTTTGTGTCTCTATCTCAAACAAAATTAGATCTCACTAAGGTTTTGGTCAAAATCTTCGGTCGTGAGGTGGTTTTAATTGGCGAAAGGAGTCCTGCACGGGTGATTCGGATGTATGCGTTGGGTGATTTGAGGCATTGGCTGATGAAACTGTAGGCTTCGGTTATAGCCTTTCACTCAGACTAAAAATTCCGAATATTTCCTACCTAATACTGAACTTAAAAAAAATCTCTAGACTGGAATTTGAGATATACATATCAATTGATTATACTATCGAACAAGAACCTACTGTAACCAGTCCATCGGTAAGTTGTCCGGCATATAGCCAAAACAAAGCAAAATTCCATATGGCTTAGTACATTCAAAGTTATTTAATATAATGATATAGCTTAGGAACGACTTTCCTACCATAAGAGGGTATCAGCTTAACAATAAAACAATGACAAGTATAAGGAATATACTTTACTAAGTGGGTTTGCTCGAAACCAACGCTTTTAGCATTCAGTTTCGATTTTCTAAAACTCACTTAAAAATTCTTCTTGGAGAATCTATAAACATCAGACGGACATAAAGCATTCCAAGAGGGAACGCAAATATGGAACCCGCTTCCACAATGGGTACTTAACAATACTCCACTGCCTATTGCGGTTATGTGGCGACTATAAGTCTACCATTAACAAGTTTTTGGCTGATAATAAGTATCCCCTGCCTCGAATTGAGGAAATATTTGCTACTTTGAAAGGAGATATTTTTAGTAAATTGGATCTGTCTAACGCCTATAATCAGCTGGTGCTGGAACCAGATTCACAGCTTCTGTGCGCTTGGAGTACGCACATGGGAGTTTTTAAGATGACGAGGTTACCGTTTGGAGTTAGGCCCGCTGTGGCTATATTTCAAAGACCATTGAAACTATATTGCAGGGCATTCCCAACGTAATAAACTACTTTGTGGTGGTCCTATGGGGTCGGTGTATGTATAATTTTTATTTTATGGGAAATCTCTCATATTATAAAGGCCGGAGAGATTCAGCCGATCACATAGGCTATCCCGAAAGACAGCCGGAAAAGATCATGAGAAATAAAGTAGCAGATAACTTGTGAGTTTCGTTCTGAACTTATTTCTGATTTTTATTTTTAAATCTTACTCTATTTATACAAATCAAATCACAGAAAGTGATTTGCTTGACTCCTCCTCTTTCTCGACTTCTATGTAGCTGAATTTAAATTCAGCTTGGCAATTTCTTACATTAGCCAATAGAAGTGCTTAGCATGACGCCAAGCAGAGCTCTAGAATAAACGCTGGCTCAGCAGTAGCATTCACATTCTTCAAGCTGCGCTATTGGCCGAAGGATTCAAATGCATTTTTCAAATGTGGTCATACAAACAGACATGCATGTGGGTCGTGGCTGTTGCACGCTATGTACGTATGTGTGTATGAGTACACTACAGCTTAGATGATATTATCATGTGCAGTTCTTTGTGTCTGCCATTAATGCCTATTACGGAATTTACTCCGTTTCGTTTTACAATTTTGTATGGGCCATGATATGGGCTTTGGCTCTTCTTTTTATTTTCTAGCTTTACATATACTAGGTCTCCTATTTCCAACTCAACCTTGTTTATATTGCTGTCATATTTTGATTTTCGTTTTTCTTTTACAGTTTTAAAATGTTCCTGGCATTGAGTATTGACCTTTGGAGTCTCAGTTTCAATTCATTGGCATAGTCATCAATGTCGTAAATTTTTGTTTGTTTGTCGCTTGGTAGCGCGGGTAATTTACCGAAAACTAACTCATACGGTGAATACAGTGTATCTACGTGTGGGGTCGTGTTGTATCTAAAGTGTAATATGGAACCCATTTATCCCACTCATAATCGTCTGCAAAAGAAAGTAAAAATTCGTTAAGTGTTCTATGGTTTTTCTCAAGTGATCCCATAGTTTAGTGATGGTATGGTGTGGAAAATACTTGTTTAGTGTTAAGTATGTTGCGCACAAGTTTCATTAGCTCATTCAAGAATTCCGAACCTCTATCCGATTTCAATGTTTTTATGAAACCGTACTTGAGAATTAATTGTTCAACCAAAGTGGTTGCAATTGTTTTTGCGTCTTTTGACTCAATGGGGTGTGAAATGACGAATTTGGATAGATCACATTGCATTGTCAATATGTATCTATAACCGTTTGATATGCGAAGCGGACCGACTGTGTCAATCGCGATAGTATCAAATGTAGATGCCGGGGTGTCTGTCACCACAAGCGGCTCTTTTGTGTGTCTAACAATTTTGTTTTGAGTGCATTTTCTGCAATTGTTTACAAATTCTTTAACCATTTGTCTCATATTTTTCCAAATGTATCTTTGTTTTAGTTTTAAAATAGTTTTTCGAATTCCTAGGTGGCCTGCGATATTTGAGCAGTGAAATTCGTCTATCAGTTTGTATTTTGTTATCATGCTGTTTATTTCCCTTGGAGCTTTGTATATTAGTATTTGTATCGGCGCGCGTTTATTCATTTCTAACTCATTGTATTTCTTCTTGAATACATTTATGTCAATATTTTTATATATATAATCTTTTTCACAAAGGGCTAGCTCCTTTATATGTGAATTCCTTAGCAAACTATGTAGTTTCTCCAACATTGAATCTAGATTCAAAGGGTCATCGCTACTAGTTATGTGCACTTCATTATCAATTAATTCAATTGTGGTACCACTTTCTTTTCCAATATTAAATTTCAATTTCTTCATCTTCTTTACGTCATTAAAGGATGTGCATTCCCAAATGTGAAGTTGTACAGGCTTCTTATGAGATATGCTGTCCTTAATGCGTTTACCGGTTTCCTTATTTTCATTTATCTTTGTTTCTTTCTCTTTCATTTCTTTTAAATTCGCGGCCTTGCTCCTTGTTACTACATTAATTTTATTATCTCCTTTTTCATTTTTACTAGTGGGAATCATTGATTTAAGTAGGTCACTATCTAATTTAATTCGTGATAGTGCGTCAGCATTTGTGTTAATTTTACCTTGTTTGTATACGATTTCGAAGTCGTATTCTGATAGATCTATTCTAATCCTCGTCATTTTCGATGACGGGTTTCTATGTGAAAATAGCGATACTAGGGGTCTGTGGTCGGTTACGACAATAAATTTTTGACCATACAGATATGTCCTGAAATAGTTTATTCCCCATTATTTAACCTAAACTAATTCAAAATTTGACTCTTAAGGCTGACTTATTTATTTTCTGGTTCCTGTATGTCAGTGACAACTGGATGTTGGTATTAGCTCTATGTTCTGGTTTCCATTCCGTGGTGATCACATCCAAGATCATGGATTGATATTGTGGAAGAGTTTTTGCAGGATATTTAGTCATAATGAGGGTTGATTTTGAAGAGATTGCCATGACCCTGGAAAACAGCTTGGCTGGATTGTCAAGATCCTGGGAGGATTAGTTTCGAAAGATTGATATACACTGGGGATTGATCTGTTAGGATCATAATGTTCCCGGAAGGGTCGGTGGTTTGGCAGTTTCGCTATGATCTTGGGGGATTCTGGGGGATTCAATGATCTGGCAGGATCGCCATGTGGTGGTCCTATGGGGTCAGTGTATGTATAATTTTTATTTTAAGGGAAATCTCTCATATTATAAAGGCCGGGCAGATTCAGCCGATCACATAGGCTATCCCGAAAGACAGCCGGAAAAGATCATGAGAAATAATGTAGTAATAAAATGTAGAAATTTATTTTTCTAATTTTATTATTGAATGAAACATCTAATTCTACATTTCCAAATACAACTTGAGATTGGCCATCTGCTGTGCAAACACGAATATGGTGCTGTCGGAGCTGCTTACTTTCACAGAGTTCCTTAGCCAATGAGCTACCTAAACATGAAACTTGGGCTCCACTGTCTAATAGACCCATATACTTCTTATCCAATATTTCAATTTCAGCATATGGTCTTGTGTCTTTCGAACTCTGCTGTATCGACGATATTAATTTATTCACGTTATTTTTATTAACTTTAACCTTTTCCCAACACTTTTTTAATCTAATAGTTGAACGGTTGAGCGGATTCGATGGCAGATCTAATTTGTCATCAAATATTTTCGAGCGTGCTATATGTTACTTTTTTAAACGAACTTCATAAGGGATTATATTTACTACAGACTCTCTACTTTGTTGCTGGTTGTCAGGTCGTATGAGCAACCTTTTTATGTTCTCCTCTTTTGGTCGTAGCGGGGATTCGAAGTCGAAGCCTCGCTCTTTTGCGAGTTTCCCGGAGTGCATATTGGACAGTTGGGTTTGTATACTTGTGGGGCGCCA
Source organism: Campiglossa producta (assembly GCA_964058755.1). Lineage (NCBI taxonomy): Eukaryota > Metazoa > Arthropoda > Insecta > Diptera > Tephritidae > Campiglossa > Campiglossa producta. The sequence continues at coordinate 510,477 of CAXKVI010000029.1, read as the reverse complement.
CAACCATAACAAAACACGCTTCGATCTGCTAGGCAATCAAAGAACCGATGGCCTTCCTCTCGGCAATTCCAACACTCCACTTTCGTACTGTTTGTGTTTTTTGTGATGCCGTCGACTTCAAACAGTTCATCTGTTTCTTCAATAGACTCGGTATTTATTTCAACCTCATTCAGTTGACGGCGTGGAAACTGGCGTTGGTTTGGACCTGCCACGACTGCGGTGTTTGTTTTCGCAATCTCATTAAGGAGATTTTCTCCTTTCAAACCCAACCGACGTAGTTCTGCTAGAGAGTTTACTGATACGTACAACAGTTGCTGACGAATACGCGGACGCAAATTTCTCTGCAAAATTTCAACGAGCTCTACTTCTGGTAATGGGTTTTGTAAGCCCTCGGCAATTTTAAGGACTGAGTTTCGGAAATCGTCAAAATTTTCTGTAGGGCCTTGTTTCCTGCTACGAATTAATTCTTTGATCTCCGTATCGCTCCTATGCTCTTGGAAATTAGTACGCAGTGCTTGACATAGGGTTGGCCATGTCACACGTTCGACCGAACGCCTATAACGCCAATACCAATCCTTGGCATCCTTGGTGAAGAGAATCTGCACGTGCTCGCATAGTAAATTAAAATTGCCTCCTAAGGTATCTACAACCTGAGACTCAATTCTATATAAAAAGTTGTCAACAGACAACTTACCGTCGAATTTAATATCCCAATTAGATATGAGTTGGGCTATTCTACCCGAGTTAGGAACACTACTCATATCGCTAAACCTCAATTGATCAATCTGCATACCGAAATTATCATCTATGTGGACGTTTTCTCGGTGTCGAGAGAGTTTCGGTTATATCTTGGTGCGTTGTTATTGGAAGTATTGGTAGGAGGAACCGGCTAAGCAACAGCCTCCTGAAGTACTATCTGCGGGTTTGGGTTTAAGTTAAGCCTACCTAAAGCAGTTGCTAATGTACTCTCTAAGTTCTGTTCTATAACAGCGGCTATACGCTGATCGAGATTTTCAAACATGGATGCTTGTCTAGCAGCAATTACCGCTCCCACAATGTTTCGTTTACGCGTGTCTTCGTCCTGGTTATTGCTATTGGCATTTGAAGCTGGGTTTTCTCATCCAACCGGTTGATCCAGTGTTAAGCCTGTTGCTCTCTGCATATTCCTATTGGCAATTGAAGCGGAGCTTTCTCTTCCAATCTGTTGTTCTGGTGTTAAGCCTGTAGCTCCCTGGTTCTCGACTACTGCCTGTGATGCCATCATAGCACCTGGGCTTGTATTATTGCTTCCACCAGTATTTCTACCGGAAGTTTTTGATCTGGTCTGTATGCCGGTCTGAGCGTAGTCTCTACTATAACACCTCGTTTGGCACTTCGGACAGGTAGTATGATGTCTTAACCAGTTCAAAAGACAGTTTCGGTGAAATTGATGAGCGCAACTAGTTACCAAGGTATCGTCACCTTCTTTCAAAACAACTCGGCAAATCGTGCAACTCTTCGGCTGAACTGTCAGATTTTCGTTGATATGAACCAATGACATGTTTCAGTTTGGAATATATAAATTTTATCCTAAAAAAACAGTAATCCTAAAGCTAGATGCTAAGTCAAAGAGATTGAAGAAGGGGAGATACTAGCTTTCTCAACTTACTTCTACCTAACCCCCAACAAACTACGTAATAATTCAGTCAAAGTATAAACTTTTTAAAAAATTACTGCAAATCAAACTTCCAAAAATTCTCACAGGAATCGGGTTTTTAAAGAATGTGTCAACTAGGTAAAGAACTTCCATATATATATGTATTATAATTGACTTTTGTGTCTCTATCTCAAACAAAATTAGATCTCACTAAGGTTTTGGTCAAAATCTTCGGTCGTGAGGTGGTTTTAATTGGCGAAAGGAGTCCTGCACGGGTGATTCGGATGTATGCGTTGGGTGATTTGAGGCATTGGCTGATGAAACTGTAGGCTTCGGTTATAGCCTTTCACTCAGACTAAAAATTCCGAATATTTCCTACCTAATACTGAACTTAAAAAAAATCTCTAGACTGGAATTTGAGATATACATATCAATTGATTATACTATCGAACAAGAACCTACTGTAACCAGTCCATCGGTAAGTTGTCCGGCATATAGCCAAAACAAAGCAAAATTCCATATGGCTTAGTACATTCAAAGTTATTTAATATAATGATATAGCTTAGGAACGACTTTCCTACCATAAGAGGGTATCAGCTTAACAATAAAACAATGACAAGTATAAGGAATATACTTTACTAAGTGGGTTTGCTCGAAACCAACGCTTTTAGCATTCAGTTTCGATTTTCTAAAACTCACTTAAAAATTCTTCTTGGAGAATCTATAAACATCAGACGGACATAAAGCATTCCAAGAGGGAACGCAAATATGGAACCCGCTTCCACAATGGGTACTTAACAATACTCCACTGCCTATTGCGGTTATGTGGCGACTATAAGTCTACCATTAACAAGTTTTTGGCTGATAATAAGTATCCCCTGCCTCGAATTGAGGAAATATTTGCTACTTTGAAAGGAGATATTTTTAGTAAATTGGATCTGCCTAACGCCTATAATCAGCTGGTGCTGGAACCAGATTCACAGCTTCTGTGCGCTTGGAGTACGCACATGGGAGTTTTTAAGATGACGAGGTTACCGTTTGGAGTTAGGCCCGCTGTGGCTATATTTCAAAGACCATTGAAACTATATTGCAGGGCATTCCCAACGTAATAAACTACTTTGTGGTGGTCCTATGGGGTCGGTGTATGTATAATTTTTATTTTATGGGAAATCTCTCATATTATAAAGGCCGGAGAGATTCAGCCGATCACATAGGCTATCCCGAAAGACAGCCGGAAAAGATCATGAGAAATAAAGTAGCAGATAACTTGTGAGTTTCGTTCTGAACTTATTTCTGATTTTTATTTTTAAATCTTACTCTATTTATACAAATCAAATCACAGAAAGTGATTTGCTTGACTCCTCCTCTTTCTCGACTTCTATGTAGCTGAATTTAAATTCAGCTTGGCAATTTCTTACATTAGCCAATAGAAGTGCTTAGCATGACGCCAAGCAGAGCTCTAGAATAAACGCTGGCTCAGCAGTAGCATTCACATTCTTCAAGCTGCGCTATTGGCCGAAGGATTCAAATGCATTTTTCAAATGTGGTCATACAAACAGACATGCATGTGGGTCGTGGCTGTTGCACGCTATGTACGTATGTGTGTATGAGTACACTACAGCTTAGATGATATTATCATGTGCAGTTCTTTGTGTCTGCCATTAATGCCTATTACGGAATTTACTCCGTTTCGTTTTACAATTTTGTATGGGCCATGATATGGGCTTTGGCTCTTCTTTTTATTTTCTAGCTTTACATATACTAGGTCTCCTATTTCCAACTCAACCTTGTTTATATTGCTGTCATATTTTGATTTTCGTTTTTCTTTTACAGTTTTAAAATGTTCCTGGCATTGAGTATTGACCTTTGGAGTCTCAGTTTCAATTCATTGGCATAGTCATCAATGTCGTAAATTTTTGTTTGTTTGTCGCTTGGTAGCGCGGGTAATTTACCGAAAACTAACTCATACGGTGAATACAGTGTATCTACGTGTGGGGTCGTGTTGTAAGCGAAAGTGTAATATGGAACCCATTTATCCCACTCATAATCGTCTGCAAAAGAAAGTAAAAATTCGTTAAGTGTTCTATGGTTTTTCTCAAGTGATCCCATAGTTTAGTGATGGTATGGTGTGGAAAATACTTGTTTAGTGTTAAGTATGTTGCGCACAAGTTTCATTAGCTCATTCAAGAATTCCGAACCTCTATCCGATTTCAATGTTTTTATGAAACCGTACTTGAGAATTAATTGTTCAACCAAAGTGGTTGCAATTGTTTTTGCGTCTTTTGACTCAATGGGGTGTGAAATGACGAATTTGGATAGATCACATTGCATTGTCAATATGTATCTATAACCGTTTGATATGCGAAGCGGACCGACTGTGTCAATCGCGATAGTATCAAATGTAGATGCCGGGGTGTCTGTCACCACAAGCGGCTCTTTTGTGTGTCTAACAATTTTGTTTTGAGTGCATTTTCTGCAATTGTTTACAAATTCTTTAACCATTTGTCTCATATTTTTCCAAATGTATCTTTGTTTTAGTTTTAAAATAGTTTTTCGAATTCCTAGGTGGCCTGCGATATTTGAGCAGTGAAATTCGTCTATCAGTTTGTATTTTGTTATCATGCTGTTTATTTCCCTTGGAGCTTTGTATATTAGTATTTGTATCGGCGCGCGTTTATTCATTTCTAACTCATTGTATTTCTTCTTGAATACATTTATGTCAATATTTTTATATATATAATCTTTTTCACAAAGGGCTAGCTCCTTTATATGTGAATTCCTTAGCAAACTATGTAGTTTCTCCAACATTGAATCTAGATTCAAAGGGTCATCGCTACTAGTTATGTGCACTTCATTATCAATTAATTCAATTGTGGTACCACTTTCTTTTCCAATATTAAATTTCAATTTCTTCATCTTCTTTACGTCATTAAAGGATGTGCATTCCCAAATGTGAAGTTGTACAGGCTTCTTATGAGATATGCTGTCCTTAATGCGTTTACCGGTTTCCTTGTTTTCATTTATCTTTGTTTCTTTCTCTTTCATTTCTTTTAAATTCGCGGCCTTGCTCCTTGTTACTACATTAATTTTATTATCTCCTTTTTCATTTTTACTAGTGGGAATCATTGATTTAAGTAGGTCACTATCTAATTTAATTCGTGATAGTGCGTCAGCATTTGTGTTAATTTTACCTTGTTTGTATACGATTTCGAAGTCGTATTCTGATAGATCTATTCTAATCCTCGTCATTTTCGATGACGGGTTTCTATGTGAAAATAGCGATACTAGGGGTCTGTGGTCGGTTACGACAATAAATTTTTGACCATACAGATATGTCCTGAAATAGTTTATTCCCCATTATTTAACCTAAACTAATTCAAAATTTGACTCTTAAGGCTGACTTATTTATTTTCTGGTTCCTGTATGTCAGTGACAACTGGATGTTGGTATTAGCTCTATGTTCTGGTTTCCATTCCGTGGTGATCACATCCAAGATCATGGATTGATATTGTGGAAGAGTTTTTGCAGGATATTTAGTCATAATGAGGGTTGATTTTGAAGAGATTGCCATGACCCTGGAAAACAGCTTGGCTGGATTGTCAAGATCCTGGGAGGATTAGTTTCGAAAGATTGATATACACTGGGGATTGATCTGTTAGGATCATAATGTTCCCGGAAGGGTCGGTGGTTTGGCAGTTTCGCTATGATCTTGGGGGATTCTGGGGGATTCAATGATCTGGCAGGATCGCCATGTGGTGGTCCTATGGGGTCAGTGTATGTATAATTTTTATTTTAAGGGAAATCTCTCATATTATAAAGGCCGGGGAGATTCAGCCGATCACATAGGCTATCCCGAAAGACAGCCGGAAAAGATCATGAGAAATAAAGTAGCAGACAACTTGTGAGTTTCGTTCTGAACTTATTTCTGATTTTTATTTTTAAATCTTACTCTATTTATACAAATCAAATCACAGAAAGTGATTTGCTTGACTCCTCCTCTTTCTCGACTTCTATGTAGCTGAATTTAAATTCAGCTTGGCAATTTCTTACATTAGCCAATAGAAGTGCTTAGCATGAGGCCAAGCAGAGCTCTAGAAAAAACGCTGGCTCAGCAGTAGCATTGACATTCTTCAAGCTGCGCTATTGGCCGAAGGTGTCAAATGCATTTTTCAAATGCGGTCATACAAAGAGACATGCATGTGGGTCGTGGCTGTTGCACGCTATGTACGTATGTTTGTATGAGTACACTACAGCTTAGATGATATTATCATCGGTGGTCCTTGTATCAAAGCGCATTTAGATACGCTAGAGGCTGTCTTAAACAAGCTTAAGTCGGCTGGATTGAGATTAAATTTAAAGAAATCAGAGTTTTTCAAAGAAGAGGTAACTTACTTAGGTTTTATCATTGACAAAAAAGGGTTAAGGAAAAGCAAGGACCGAATCGCAGCGGTTCTGGGGGCACCTCGTCCCAAAAGCGTAACGGAAGTTCGTGCGTTTATCGGCATGATGAATTATTACGCTAAGTTTATACCCCATTTTGCCCACAAAATGACTCCACTTTATGGGTTGTTAAAAAAAGGTGTAGTTTTTCAGTGGACAAGGTCATGTCAAGAATCATATGAGTTACTGAAAAGGGAGGTTACCTCTGACTTCATTTTAGCACGTTACGATGCCAATCTTCCAAAGATTTTATCAACGGATGCATCTCAAACTCTGATTTCTTTAAATTTAATCTCAATCCAGCCGACTTAAGCTTGTTTAAGACAGCCTCTAGCGTATCTAAATGCGCTTTGATACAAGGACCACCGATGATAATATCATCTAAGTAGTTTATTACGTTGGGAATGCCCCGCAATATAGTTTCAATGGACCTTTGAAATATAGCCGCAGCGGGCCTAACTCCAAACGGTAACCTCGTCATCTTAAAAACTCCCATGTGCGTACTCCAAGCGCACAGAAGTTGTGAATCTGGTTCCAGCACCAGCTGATTATAGGCGTTAGACAGATCCAATTTACTAAAAATATCTCCTTTCAAAGTAGCAAATATTTCCTCAATTCGAGGCAGGGGATACTTATTATCAGCCAAAAACTTGTTAATGGTAGACTTATAGTCGCCACATAACCGCAATTCACCGTTTGACTTAAGGATCGGTACTAGCGGCGTCCCCCAATCGGAATTATCAACACGCACTAAAACGCCAATATCGACTAGCTTATTTATTTGCTGATCTACCTTTCCTTTCCACGCCAATGGGACCGGTCTTGGCTTACAAAAAATAGGTGCAGGATTCCCTACCAAACTCAACTTAATGGTATGCTCCCGATACTCCCCCAATTCGTCTTTAAAAACCTCCGAAAAACGCGATTTGATTTGATCCAGCGCACTGTTTACCATGCCTACCGTATTAACTTTCGCCAGCCCTATGCCAAATTTACTCATGAAATCGCGCCCCACAATACTTGGACCCGACGTATTACATACTACTATTCTGAGTTTATGTGACTGCCCCTCATACTCAAATAATGGGCAAAACTCACCAACAACATTTATATTTTCGCCATTATACGCCGTAAAATTATCCGCAAAAGGGCTTAGAACCTCTTTCGGAAAAGTAGAGTCAAACTTAGTTTTTGGCATGAGCGAACCTGCGGCGCCGGTATCCATTATAAAATTCAGAACAATTCCATTTACCTTAATTTTTGTCACAAAAGGATCAACTGAAGTGTGTGATGCTGATGCCGCCGAAGCGCTATAAATAGATAAATTAGATAAAATATTAGACAAATCATTATTTTCTTGAATATAATTAACGGCTTCTCCTTTATCTGCTGCTTTACCACCCTTTTGGTTGCAAACGTTAGCTAAATGCCCTTTTCTTTTACACTTGTTGCAAACTTTGTTTTTGTATTTGCACTCTTCGCTAACGTGATTCTTCCAGCCGCAGTGCACACACTTTTTGGTAGTTGCCTTGTTATTATAGTTGTTTCTGGAACGGCTATTGCTTTTATTTTGTTTGTTGTCTTGTTTGCCACGCTTTGACACCCAATTTACTTCACTTATCTGTTGCTTTGTCTTGTATCTTTCTTCTACCATCATCGCCCTTTTTATTGCGTCTTCGAGTGTTAATCGCTCATCTTCTTCACACAGCTTCTCAAATGACGGCCCACTCAATCCCGTAACAAATTTATTTAGAACAAAATCGTTCAACTGGCTGCCAAATTTGCAGTCTCTGGTTAATTTTTTTATTCGAGCGTGCCACTGCGTTACCGACTCGGTCTCTCCCTTTGTGGCCTCGAAAAACTTTCGCCGTTCACGATATATCACAATAGGCTTTGCGTAATACCGTTCAAGGAGAGTACATAATTCGTGATAAAACTTACTTGCCGGTAAAGCGGGGTCACACAAGTCGCGGAGTAATCCATCTGCTTCAAGCCCCACGGCTTTTAATAAAATAATAATAGGTGGCAGAGCCTTACTGCCTAGTTATATAAAGTACAGATATCAACCCAGTACACCACAATGAGAATTCCTATATTGCCTTGCTTTGATCTCGGGTATGGCCCTAATAAGTCTATATACAGTTTTTGGAACGGTCGCTTAACTGTGTATTGGGAGGTCATGGGTGAACGTAAGGCGGTATTTTGTGACTTGGATTGTCGACACACGTCACATCTTGCTACAAAGTCCTTTACATCAACTGTGAGGTTCGGCCAATACAAGTTGGTTCGCAAGCGCTCGATGGTTTTAGCCACTCCACCGTGACATTTGTTCGGGGGACAGTGGGCACTCGCCAGTACATCCTTCATCAGCGGTTTTGGGACCCACAGCTTCCAATTAAATGCTTCTCGTACAGGGCTACCATCTGAAAATTCGGTTCTTTTGTAGACATGATTATCCAAAATTTTCAGATCTGGTAGCTTGTGCTGATTGTCGCCTATATACTGCTTCAGTTTAAGGTACTCGTTCGAATCAAATTCGGGTGACGCCAGGTCAACAAGGGGACCTAGTTCCATATCCTGCAACTCGTTAACTTCAACCATGTCTTCGAAATTTTGAGGAAGGCAATCCGGAACAACATTTTGGGATCCCTTTCTGTGTTCAATATTGAATCGAAATCCCTGCAATTTCAATGACCAACGTGCCAGGCGTTTAACCATTTTAAGCTAGCATGGTCTGTTACAATGGTGAAATCCTGTCCTTCGACATAGGCACGAAACTTTTTCAGGCTTAGAATCGCTGCCAAGCACTCCAATTCAGTAACGCTATAATTACTTTGTGCTTTGTTGAGCTTCTGCGAAAAATAAGCCACGGGTACTTCTATGCCGTCTTCATTTTTCTGAGCCAGGACTGCACCAACACCAAGCTTACTTGCGTCGCACTGAATTATAAAGGGGTTATTATAGTTGGGATTGGCCAAGACAGGAGCTGAGCAGAGTTTTTCTTTGAGAATTTCAAACGCCTTGTGTGCTTCTTCCGTCCATTCAAACTTTCTAACTTTTTTCAATAAATTCGACAGGGGTGTTGTCAACGTAGCAAAATTGTCGACAAATCGGCGATACCATCCTGCCATACCTAGGAAACGTCTGAGTTGTTTCACGCTTGATGGTACCGGATAATCAACTACAGACGAAATTTTGTCAGGATCGGTGCTTAAAGTACCGTTTCCGACAATGTATCCTAAATACTTGACTTCGCGAATGCAGAATTTACTCTTTTTAACATTAATAGTCAATCCAGCTTTCCTTAATTGATGTGCGACATCGGACAAAACTTTCATATGCACTCCAAAATCTTCGGACACAATTAATAGATCATCGAGATACACAAACACCTGGTCTTTGAGATACGGCGGTATGACCCGATCCATCAATCTACAAAGCGCTTGAGGGGCATTACAAAGACTGAAGGGCATGCCGCAGTACCGATAGAGCGGACGGTTTGGGACGATGAAACAAGTAAAGTCTCTTGAGCTTACAGCTAATGGGATTTGCCAGAAAGCTCGCCGAAGGTCGAGAGAGCTAATGTACTTGGCTTTCGGTAATCTACTTAGGATGCCATCTATTTGGGGAAGCGGATAGGCATCCCTGATTGTAAACGCGTTGACTTTTCTTGAGTGTAGACATAGACGGACTTTGTTGGACTTTCTTACTAACACGACTGGACTGGACCACGGACTGTTAGGTGACTCTTCGATCACTCCTAACTTTAGCATCTCATCGATTTCGGCGTGTACCAACTTTTCTACAGCTGGCGAGATAGGAAGATGACGTTGTTTAATTGGACGTGCATGTGGTTCGAACTCGATGATGTGCTCGATTAGATGGGTCTTTCCTAAACCCTCTTTCTCAAAACTCGGAAATCGACTTTTAACAAAACCAAGCTGTCGCTTTTGTTCATCAGATAAGGAAATACTAATTTCATCTGCGCACTCATCAAACGAATTAAAAGATACCTCGGAAATAATATGTGGGGCTATTTGAAATTCTCTCCAGAAATCTATACCTAAGATAACTTTCTGGGCTATGCTCGGTACAACGTAGAAATTTATTTTTCTAATTTTATTACTGAATGAAACATCTAATTCTACATTTCCAAATACAACTTGAGATTGGCCATCTGCTGTGCAAACACGAATATGGTGCTGTCGGAGCTGCTTACTTTCACAGAGTTCCTTAGCCAATGAGCTACCTAAACATGAAACTTGGGCTCCACTGTCTAATAGACCCATATACTTCTTATCCAATATTTCAATTTCAGCATATGGTCTTGTGTCTTTCGAACTCTGCTGTATCGACGATATTAATTTATTCACGTTATTTTTATTAACTTTAACCTTTTCCCAACACTTTTTTAATCTAATAGTTGAACGGTTGAACGGATTCGATGGCAGATCTAATTTGTCATCAAATATTTTCGAGCGTGCTATATGGTACTTTTTTAAGCCTACCTAAAGCAGTTGCTAATGTACTCTCTAAGTTCTGTTCTATAACAGCGGCTATACGCTGATCGAGATTTTCAAACATGGATGCTTGTCTAGCAGCAATTACCGCTCCCACAATGTTTCGTATACGCGTGTCTTCGTCCTGGTTATTGCTATTGGCATTTGAAGCTGGGTTTTCTCATCCAAGCGGTTGATCCAGTGTTAAGCCTGTTGCTCTCTGAATATTCCTATTGGCAATTGAAGCGGAGCTTTCTCTTCCAACCTGTTGTTCTGGTGTTAAGTCTGTAGCTCCCTGGTTGTCGACTACTGCCTGTGATGCCATCATAGCACCTGGGCTTGTATTATTGCTTCCACCAGTATTTCTACCGGAAGTTTTTGATCTGGTCTGTATGCCGGTCTGAGCGTAGTCTCTACTATAACACCTCGTTTGGCACTTCGGACAGGTAGTATGAGTCTTAACCACTTCAAAAGACAGTTTCGGTGAAATTGATGAGCGCAACCAAGGTATCGTCACCTTCTTTCAAAACAACTCGGCAAATCGTGCAACTCTTCGGCTGAACTGTCAGATTTTCGTTGATATGAACCAATGACATGTTTCAGTTTGGAATATATAAATTTTATCCTAAAAAAACAGTAATCCTAAAGCTAGATGCTAAGTCAAAGAGATTGAAGAAGGGGAGATACTAGCTTTCTCAACTTACTTCTACCTAACCCCCAACAAACTACGTAATAATTCAGTCAAAGTATAAACTTTTTAAAAAATTACTGCAAATCAAACTTCCAAAAATTCTCACAGGAATCGGGTTTTTAAAGAATGTGTCAACTAGGTAAAGAACTCCCATATATATATGTATTATAATTGACTTTTGTGTCTCTATCTCAAACAAAATTAGATCTCACTAAGGTTTTGGTCAAAATCTTCGGTAGTGAGGTGGTTTTAATTGGCGAAAGGAGTCCTGCAAGGGTGATTCGGATGTATGCGTTGGGTGATTTGAGGCATTGGCTGATGAAACTGTAGGCTTCGGTTATAGCCTTTCACTCAGACTAAAAATTCCGAATATTTCCTACCTAATACTGAACTTAAAAAAAATCTCTAGACTGGAATTTGAGATATACATATCAATTGATTATACTATCGAACAAGAACCTACTGTAACCAGTCCATCGGTAAGTTGTCCGGCATATAGCCAAAACAAAGCAAAATTCCATATGGCTTAGTACATTCAAAGTTATTTAATATAATGATATAGCTTAGGAACGACTTTCCTACCATAAGAGGGTATCAGCTTAACAATAAAACAATGACAAGTATAAGGAATATACTTTACTAAGTGGGTTTGCTCGAAACCAACGCTTTTAGCATTCAGTTTCGATTTTCTAAAACTCACTTAAAAATTATTCTTGGAGAATCTATAAACATCAGACGGACATAAAGCATTCGAAGAGGGAACGCAAATATGGAACCCGCTTCCACAATGGGTACTTAACAATACTCCACTGCCTATCAGGTGGGCCCCACGTTAGGCGCCATTTTATCTGTTATGAGACGGCTGAACTAGGGTGGGATTGCCAAACAACATGTCGGTTAGGAGGACCTGTTAATGCCCTACCATTGTGGCGTGTGCACTAACATTGATATCCCGTAGCTTCAGTCCTCGTAGGTTTAACTACACACAATGGACGGACCAAGTAACCTCCTCCCTAATCCATCAACTAACAGGATAATTTTGATTTTTGCACACAGGAAACGAACGACCAAAACCATAACTACTAACCCCATTGCATATCTTTCCGCTAACACCGTACTACGACCTCTTACCTGGCAGTGCCTGTAAAAACGTCTTGGACTGCACTGAACCCACCCATCCTTGGCTTCGTATCTTCTGGGTAACCACTTCGTATTACAGACTGACCATAAACCACTGGTCACTATTTTTGGGGAGCACAAAAAAATGGCCGGTTATGGCGGCAGCTCGACTGCAAAGATGGGCATTTATTTTATCAGGGTTTGACTATGAAATTAGGCACGTAAAGGGGTCTACCAACTTCGCAGATCACTTGTCCCGGTTGCCACAGGTAGAGAAACCAAAAGGTAACGTAGAATGTAGTTACGTAGGGTTTATCAAGGACGATAATCAACTTAACCTGAATTTTTTAAAATGTAGCTAGGGAGACGAGACGTGATCTAGTTCTGGCCAAGGTGTGCGAAGCCGTTAATAACGGTAATCTACACGCTTTAAAGGGCGATGAGTACGTTCCATACATAAGCAGGAGTAGCGAGCTTTCGGTAGAATACAATTGTTTGTTATGGGGCTAGTTATACCTGCTAAGCTGCGGTCGGAGGTTTTGACAGAGCTGCATGGCTCGCATTTGGGCATAGTTAAAACGAAGGCTTTAGCTAGATCGCATGTTTGGTGGCCCCGAATTGACCAGAGCATAGAGCGCATGATCGCGGCGTGCCTACCCTGTAGGGCCTCTCAGGCCAGCCCGCCAAAGAGCGAGCTTATACCGTGGGCACCTGAGGATAAAGCTTGGTCTAGAATCCATGTGGATTTCGCGGGTCCCATTCGCAATTTCGAGTTTTTAATAATAATCGATGCGTTCTCGAAGTGGGTTGAAATTTTCAAAACAAAAGATATGAGTACTAACGTTACAATTTCACGTTGAAGAGAGCTTTTTTGCAGGTATGGCTTAGTGGAGGTGTTAGTAAATGACAATGGTAGTCAATTTACATCCAATGAATTCAAAATTTTCTTAGAAAGGAATAACATAAAACACATTGTGACAGCACCTGGGCACCCGGCAACGAATGGCCAGGCGGAGAATTTTGTAAAAACCTTCAAGAAGTCAGTAGGCGCTATGTTAGGAAAAGAGCAGGGAGGTAAAATTGATATTTTAATTAACCGTTTCCTGTTTGACTATAGAAGCACTAAGCATTGCGCGACCGGTGAAACCCCCGCGAAATTACTTTTAGGCAGAGAGCTTAAAACTAGATTTAGCTTGCTCAGGCCTCCTTTAGTAAAGCAAAAACTAGTCGAACAGCAGCTGAAGGCTCGGCGAAATCACAAGGGTAGTAGGAATGAGCATTTCGAGATAGGTGAAAGGGTTATGGTACGTGATTACACCGATCCCAATAAAAAAGGTTGGCAAGAGGCTACAATAGAAAAATCACAAGGGCCTAGAAATTATCGCTGTATTTTGACGCGTAATCAAAGGCCTATACGTCGGCATCATGATCAAATAATTCCCGGTACTACGGAGTCAAACGTAACGGCATTAGCGAGCACGATAGAGGCGCCGGAGACCAAAGCGGATAAAATGTCTGAAGCAGCGAACGTGGCTTATGTTGGTGCTAACGGAAGGGAGAGAGGAGGTGAAGATATAGAACAGAGCCGTAGGGAGTTGAGAAAAAGGGATAAAGTTAATTATAAAGAATAATAGATTTCTATACATATAAAGTTACCGGAAAACTACAAGATTGTGACTCAACCCAATAATAAAAAAAAAGAAAAAAGAAAAAAGAAAAAAAAAGAAACAAAAAAATGGAAGAGAAAAACTAAGAAGCAAAATATGAAGTTAGTTATAAGCCATAGTATTAAGAGAGGGACGTGGTCCAAAGCTAGGTAGGGGGTAGTGTGGTGTACTGGGTTGATATCTGTACTTTATATAACTACGCAGTAAGGCTCTGCCACCTATCGGCTTTTTAGATGTAAGTGTCAAATGAATATGTATACTAAGAACATGAAATAAAGCATTCGCACAATAACCTTGAATAAGGAGACATCACACTCATTGTGCTAGATCAACTAACAAAGTTTGTTCTCTTAAAACCTATTAGAAAGTTCAATAGTACACCCATTTGCGATTTCCTAAGCGAGCATGTCTTCCCTATTTTCGGCACCCCTGAAATTATGTTAAGCGACAACGGAAAACAGTTTAAGAGTAGCCAATACAACAGGTTATTAGCCGATCGGGGTATTAGCCATACATATACTGCCCTATATAGTCCTCAGGCAAACGCTAGCGAGCGGTTAACCCGTCGATATTGCAGGGAATAAGAGCTTATCTGAGGTCGGACCACATTTCATGGTATAAAAATCTTCCATACATTGCAGAAGCGCTGCGAAGCTCATACCACCAAACCATCGGTTGCACACCTTACTATGCGTTATTTGGCCAACAGATGCTGACACACGGGAAAGATTTTGAACTTTTGAGACAGTTACAATCATTAGACGGAAATGTCTTGGACAAGGCAGACAAGCTGCAATGCATACGACAGCAATTAGCAGAAAATATATCAAGAGCTTTTGAGGTATCGGCTAAAAGATATAATCTTCGAAGTACAACAAAAGCTTTCACTGTGGGTGACAAGGTCTTTCGAAGAAACTTTGTGCAAAGCGACGCTTCCAAAAAGTTTTCGACAAAATTCGCTCCGAAGTTTGTAAAGGCAAAAATAATCGCAACAAAGGGTAGCTGCTTGTATGAAGTGGAGAACGAAGTTACAAAACATCGTGGAGTATACCATAAAAAGGACTTGCAAGAGTCCAAGACTTAGCTGCATAGACCGCACCAACACTCTAGGTGGGGGGTGTGTACGGACGTACATACATTTCGTTTGCTAGTATCGGAAACGTTTTGGGTTGGGATCTCGATCGATATCTAATGCTAATGAAACACAGCGAATCTCCCTCGACGAAAGTTGAACAACCGTGTTTCGTTAAGCAAAAAGAAAAAAAGATTTGATTATCGATAACTCCTACCACGCTACCGATTTGCTGTAGCTTCGCGACTTCAGTTTCCGCCTTTTCAGCCGAGGTGAACATATCGTAGGAAAGTAAGAACATAAATATTTGTGAGAGCAGACCATCAGTGATCAAGCCAATCGACAATTTCCAGCACCGGACCATAAAACAAGGAGCCGAGACTATAAAGGTAAGAGATCAAACATTTTAAGAGATGTGCCCAAAACTAAAAAAAAAGGAAAATTCACTAGAACTCCGTGTTACGCCAGCCAAGAGGAAGATTCACGTGGAACCACCAAGCGAGATCCGTCATCTTCATCCACGGCTACCGGAGACACACCAGCGCACGAAGAAACAACTGTACCCAAATACAACACAATTTTTTTTTAGTTTAACTTTGATTGGAACTTAGTGACTGCAAACCCCAGTGCGATTTGAACTTCTTCAATTTTTTTTTGGTTAATCGCCACTTGGTGTGCCTATATTTTTGCGCCTACTCAAGGAGGTCCATTAAACTATTTCCTTTCTGAAATAGTTTCATTTCATTCTTTTACTTTGTTCCCGAACATTTGGCTAAGAGTGTATTCCCATCTTTGACCACGTACCCACATGGGATTTTCAATTACACATAATGATTAAATAGACATACTTAACAAATACGCAAACTAAATACAATATTTAGAGGAAGGGTTTAAAGGATGAACCAGGAAAAATAGTGAACTAAAATATTTGAAGTTTTGAATATAAATTAATAATTATTGCGCTAACAAATTTTTTTTCCTGTTTTTTTTTTGAATTTTTTTTTAACTATCGATTGAAAGACCATTCATAAATTGTTTCCAATTAATAATAAGCTAATGAGTTTATGTTGGGTATAGATGAACATATGAACAAAAACAATTGTTTGCCTATACGCCAGATTACTCTAATAATTTCTCCCCATTAACATTAATAAGTAGATATGTGTGTTGATAAGCCAACTCATTGATAATGATCCACACTTTGCTTTTTTCATTCATGAGTTTTTTTTCTCTTTGTTTTTTTTGTACCCACTTTAAGTGCTATGCTACCCGCCAACTCCCACAGAGCGCATTTACCGACCTGCCTATTTTGTTGAGCAAGAGATTTTTAGTACTCGCTAAGTTAGAGCGGCAGTTCTATGTACCAATGTGTGTAGGATTATGAATGGATCGTAGTAGTATGGGCAGATCAGCACGCCTATTTATTTCTTGGGAAGGTACATATGTATATATATACCTTTGTATGTAAAAACGGAGGGTCAATGACCATATGACATAGAGATTGGGGTAGGTCAGGAATATTTCAAGGGATATACCCGCCAAAATAATAGTCGGTAGGAACGTAAGGGTAATTAAGATACCTACTTGAATTAAATTCGTAAATGAAGTTTTTACAAATATATATGCATATAGCTTGTAGCCTTACGACTTTTCCTACATCACCTGTATTGAAATTTGTATGTAGATTTAACAGTTGAAATGTATAATAAGTTTAATATAAATATGGATTTGTAAGAAATTTAATTTGGTCTAATTTCGAAGGTCGTGTGGTGGTGTAAAAGGGGCTCCAATTTCAGCTACGAAGCCAAAGATGGGTGGGTTCAGTGCAGTCCAAGACGTTTTTATAGGCACTGCCAGGTAAGGGGTCGTAGTACGGTGTTAGCGGAAAGATATGCAATGGGGTTAGTAGTTATGGTTTTGGTCGTTCGTTTCCTGTGTGCAAAAATCAAAATTATCCTGTTAGTTGATGGATTAGGGAGGAGGTTACTTGGTCCGGCCATTGTGTGTAGTTGAACCTACGAGGACTGAAGCTACGGGATATCAATGCCAGTGCCACAATGGTAGGGCATTAACAGGTCCTCCTAACCGACATGTTGTTTGGCAATCCCACCCTAGTTCAGCCGTCTCATAACAAGGAGTACATACTCCGCCAAGCCAACGAAAGATGGCTGCAATCTCCAAGATGCCGGATATCCAAAGAAACCTGGCCGAAATGGGATCATAAAAGATCAAGACAAATTTATGCCCTAAGGAGAAGAGAAATCTCCATTTTAATAGGCGTATTAACTGGGCACTGCTTCATTGGTAGGCACGCAGAAAGACTAGGTGTGCCCTACCGACGAAGCTGTAGGAGTTGTAAGGGTGGTGAGGAGGAGGAAACGGTGGAGCACCTCATCACCAACTGCCCGGCTTTAAGTGGCGCGAGAATGCGCTTTTTGGGAGTTCCCTTCCTGTTTAGCCTGCGCCAGGTCACGGAGCTGGACATAAAGCACCTGATGGCCTTCATCAAGTCATCTAAATGGTTCGAGGAGGAGACCCCCTGCGGGTTAGGGGTTTAGAATATGCCCGAGGTAGGCATACCGGTCGTAAGAGGCGACTAATATGCACATAGGTAATTGACGTGCTACTCGATGGTTTATCTACGGATATGATGCCTCTCACCTCTCATTACCCATCTTCTCCTTCCTCATGGATGGAGGGATGCCATGACCTAGAAGGTTCCACTGGTCATACCAAATCGCTACCACGACAGTCGGGCAGTACCGCAGCGTACCGGGGTCATATCCGGCCAAGGACTGTCAACTTCGGCATCACTCCCCAAAACCTTCGAGAAGTGTTTTGTTGTTAACAACAACAACAACAACAGGAGGAGTAACGGTGTCGGTATAGGAACGTCAGTCCCGGGATTCTGCTATGTGGAGAATTCCGATAATACCGGGATTTTCCATATGGCAGGGTCCCGGAACTGACTTTCCTAGTGTTGGTGGTATCACAACGGGCCTTTTAATACTGGCCTAGGTGTGCCTCTGCGGCAGCCACTTGAACCTAACCTATATGGGATAAGTGATCAATTCTATCGCGATGCTGCGTGAAATGTTAAAACCTCGGATATAAAACTTTGCCGGTTGATCAAACATATTATTTCCTATATATTAGTGATATTAACTAAAAATTTGGGTCTGATTCAATACCCCCAATATCATGTTTGTGTCCCGGATTGTCACTGGATTTGGGGCATCCTTCTTCTATTCCATTCTAGACGTTACCTCTTCCGAAATATGGAAATAAAAATCATCAACGTTAATTCTTTCAGCTGCCACTACCTCTCGTAAACGTTATCTAAACCAAATATAAGGGTGGTTCCGAAAAGTAGTACACAACTTAAATCTATCTTTGCAAGTGTGACAATTTGGATAAGCATGCTCTAATTTTAATGACGACGGAGTGATATGCGGTGCGAAATATATTGGCCAGTCAACGCGCAAGGTACGCACAAGGATGAATGAGCACCTTAAATATATAAAGAATATCAAACCAAAAAGTGGAATTGCTGAACATGCCCTTTTAAACGAGCACGCAATAAGTGAAAATGGCTTCAAATTAATCAAACCAGAATCGAATGTTAATAAATTAAATATTTTAGAATCTATGCATAATTTTAAAAATAAAAATGTTGCTGTGAATAGGGATATTAGCCCACTGTATTCAAAACTTTTTGTAGCGTTGCAGTAAATTTGTTAAAAATTTTAAAGCTTGCTATTGTTATTGCCGTATTACTGCATTTTCTCTTTTACTTTTACTTATATTTTTGTTATTGTTTTTGTACAATAACAAATTATTAAGTGACAAAAAAGTTTAAGTGTTTTTATTAATTTTTATTCATTTTGCTAGATAGTTCGGTCACTTAGCACTCAAATTTATTTATTTATTTAAAGTCGACACAAACATAGAGCGGTCGACATAAAAGATATACACATAGGTACAAAAGATAAAAAATTACATAATTACATAATTACAATATAATCTTAATTCTAAAAATACAAATTATTATAATACAAAAACCATCGATCGAGCCTTTTATATCAAATAAAATTATGGTGGACTTCATGAGACTCGATTATACACTGTCGGAATGCTTTAGATTCCGATCGGCACGCTGTCGGAATGCTCAGGGATTCCGAACAGTATGGCGTCGGAATGCATTTGATTCCGATCAGCGCAGAGACGGCATGTCGTGATACTAATCCAAATATTATTTGACGTTGTTGGAATGCAATCGATTCCAATCAACTCAGTAGGCGGCAGTCCAAAGACCCTTCGGAGGAATGTATTAGATTCCAGTCTGCGCGTGACAAGACGTATTACAAATAGTGTTATTTACGTTGTTGGAATGCAATAAATTCCAATCAACTCAATCAGTGACAATCCAAAGGTTGGAAAGCACTCGTTTCCAATCCTTATCACTCGGTAAATTGTGTGTGAATATTTCAAGAGCAGTGTACCCGGTTCATCATTCTGTTTAGGCTAAATAATCAAGTATTGCATTACGCAAAGTACTGAAAGTACATTGAATACTAATACAGCTATACAAGTCATTGTAGTATGAGCACCAAATGCGCAGAGGATCGTGTTTGGCAAAGTTTAGACGACAAATGGGCAAGTGAAAGGGAATGTAATATCGGGATATTCTGACAGGCACAGCAAAATTCAATCAGCCAAGAAGGTCGGAAGAATCTATCTCACCAGTTTATCGTGGAACATTACTCCAAGTAAAATTCTTCGATTTTCCAGATACGGTAAACGAATAAGAAGAAACCTAAATGTGTAAGGTGAAAGATAATGATTTGAATCCCAATTGAGGCCGCGAAGCGCAAAGATTAAAAATTGTTTTTGAACTGACTCAATTCGGTTTATAGGGGCTTGATAAACAGGACACCACACACATGAGCAATATTCGAGAATCGGACGAACCAACGATGTGAAAAGGACTTTAGTAAGATACGGGTCGTCAAACTCTTTAGACCACCTTTTGACAAATCCAAGTACACCCATCGTCTTGTTGGAAATAGACGAGATATGCATTTTAAAACTCAGTTTTGGATCAAAAAGAACACCTAGATCATTTACACTAGAGATACGCTCCAAAGGGGTATATGCTAAATATAAGAATTTAAAACTGGTTTTACTCTGTGAAATGTCATTTGTTTACACTTAGAGAAATTGAAAACAAGTAAATTTCTTGCACACCTTAATTGAAAACAGTCCATATCAGCCTGAAGGAGATTCAAGGAATCCGTGTCATTATAAGAATATGTGTAACAGAGTATTACGTCATCCGCGTACCTCAGGGTTTTGGAGTGTAAGATTATCTGTGGTAAGTCGTTTATAAACAAAGGAAAAAGCAGTTGACCCAAATGGCTGCCCCGCGGCACTCCGGAGGACCCCTTAATTGATGTTGAAAGTTTGCAATTAAAGTGAACTTGTTGAGTCCTGTTTGAAAGATAGCTTGTCAGCCATGTTAAAAGTCGAAACGGAAAACCCATAAGATCAAGTTTATGAATAAATATATTAAATATGTAATTTTTAGTTCTTCAATTCAATCAACTTTGCCATGTCCTTGTTATTCTTAAAATGTTCAGTATTTATAAAACAATACTGCTTCTGAGACCAATTGTGACGAACTCGATTATTTTTCTTGAGTTCGATCATTGTACGATAAAGCAGGGCATATACGACCACAATGCGCGTTATCCTATTGGGCTCGGCGGAAAATTTCTCTTGAGTGACGTGGCTAGCAAGCCGTTGTCGAGCCGTTCGCCGGCACGAGGGCATGTTCGTGGTGAGTGGCGTGGTTTTCGAACAATGCATTGAAAGCAACAACAAAATCTTCCTGCTGAAAAATGAACGCAGCGCAACAGGAACAGCATCATCCGCGCTTTTACTAGACATGTTTACTCTTCAATCACAAGTTCGCTCGCACGTGTGTGGCCGACGTGGGACAACAAGCTCCAGAGCATGTTCGTCATGTATGCCCTGCCTAAATAAAACACTGAGACTCTTCTGCATAGACGTCAAAATTCCAAAATGAGTTTAACACCTGTTTGAGATTGTGGTTAATAACAAGTGTGATATCATAGACATAGTCGTGAAAACTTCAAAGTGAGTTTAGTCACCTGTCTTTAATTTCCTTTTTTGTCTCACTTCTTTCCATCTTCCATCTCTTTCTACCATTAGGTAAAAGATAGGAGACCGCCATGTTGATGTGTGCAGGATGTTAAACAACGCCATTGCTTTTCTGTTATTCGGTGCTGGCGACATTTTAATATGTGCAGGATGTAAACAAACCGACATTTTAATGTGTGTTGTCAAAAGAAGAGTTCACACTTGGTATTGATACACAATGGTACGCCCTGCTAACCAAACCCAAGGAAAAACCTGAATAATTCCTAAGTCGCGCTATCCTAAATCGAGGATAGATAAAAGGATAGTTTTGTATGAGCGGCGTGCAGATTGGACGCACTTTTTATCGATTATTTCGTTTACATGTGATAGCTCTGCTCACTCGCACTCATTTAGAAACGCCATAAGAAAATAATATAGCTGCACTCCTCTAACTAAAAAATTTACCTTTGGATTTGAATAGTGTTGCCAGATCTGAAATTTAAAATGCCCACAAAATACCCATATTTAATCCAAAATGCCCAAAAAATACCCAAAATAAATGAAACACGTTTGGTTTTTTTAATCCTGTTTGAATGAAAAAATAAGACGCAATTAAAATCCTGTTTTAATGAAAAATAAGACACAATTAAGAAAAACATGTCACTATGCATTTTTCTTTTTTTTTTCTTGTTAAGTGCAAGAAAAATACATGAAAAAAACGTATTGTCAGAGCACATACATACATGTATTTCTAAAATTTACATCAAATTGTTTCGCGACTTTAGTTATAGTTAAATCAAATTAAATGTAATTAAATATTATTTCTTTTGATGTAAAATAACTAAAGAAATCCACAATACGTGAAAAAATTCGACTTCACAACTTAAAACTGGTTACATGTAGTTTTTTGGCACAATTTGTATGTACTTCTAAAATTGAAAAATTTACATCAAAATGTTTCTCGATTTTAATCCTATTTACATCAAATGAAAAGTAATTAAATAGTGTTGCTTTTGATGTAAAATAGCAATCCATATTTATTCATAAACATACCATGTATGAAAAAAATTCTACTCTCGTACAACTTTCATCAAATTTTTTATACACATACTTTAATATATTTCTAAAATTTAAAAATTTTCACCAAATTTTGCTCGATTTTAATCTTATTTACATCAAAGGAAAGGTAATTAAAAAACGTTACTTTTGATGTAAAATAGCAATCCAAATCGAGATACCATATATGAAAAAAATTCTACTTTCTTACAACTTATAAAATTTTATGAAATTTTTTTTCACATATGTACATAATTGCATTTCTATAATTTAAAAATATACTGCAAATTGACAAAACATAATCTTTCTACTATTTCAACGCATATTAGGGCCGTTTGCATTAAAGCCGATAACGACCAATCGCCCGGTTACCGGAGTTTAATTGACGTATTTTGTTCGGTTAGCTGTCGAACTAAACACCGATTAGTCGTTATCGGCTTTTATGCAAGCGGTCCTAAATATGTAAAAAAATCCATTATGAGCATCTTAAGATAAAATGTTTTCGTTCAATTTTGGACTAGCAGGTTCACCCAAACCCATTGTACATTGGATGGGCGGCTTTTCTCCCTCCTTAGCTAAGCATACCAATTTATTTTGCGTTTTCTGTCGTATAAATTCACGGAAAGGCGGTGGAAACACAATTTCTATTGGTGTATTACATATCTATTTACAAATTTCGGCTTCTCCTCTTCAAGCACTAATTCATGATGCGGCTTATAACTTGTACTATAAGATGGTGACTGCTGTAGGACCAACAACACCACGTCATGTCTTTCCACCCGTGACAGCAACTTAACGTATAGGATCTTTAACTGGCTGTGTATTGTAAAAAATAATGGGTTATTTCATTGATTTACGTATTAATAGGCGGCCAACACCAAGAAACATATTGCATTTCTAAAATTAAAAAATGTACATCAAATTTCTCGAATTCAATCATAAATCATGTTTACATCAAATGAAAGGTAATTAAATAACCTTTCTTGTGATGTAATAATAGCATATCGAGATAAAATGGGATAAATTAATAAAAAACTTAATTGCTTTTTCTCAAATTTTCATTAATTTGACATCTATTTGTATGAAGAAACTTTCAAAATTTGAGAAAAGCAACTACTTTTTTATTAATTTATCCCAATATGTGAAAAAATTCATGTTTCGTATAGGGTCTATACACAGTGCGTCTGACTCGCGAGTCATCTGCCGAATTGACTCGCCGTCATTCTACAAAATATCAAACTCATTTTGATTTTCTTGAGTCATGTCGGTGTAACTACTACATACATATTTTCACTGATCCACCTAAGCTGACTATCGACTCAGACGACTCGGGTATAGGGCCTATGACAACAAAAAAAAAATTTCATGTAATTTTTGACACAATTTATATGCATTTCTAAAATTGAAAAATTTACATCAAATTGTTTCTCGATTTTAACCATAGCTATATCAAGGGAAAGGTAATTAGATAGGCTTTCTTGTGATGTAAAATAGCAAAACAAATCGACATGCTATATGTGAAAAAATTCAACTTTCTTACAACTTTGAAAATTTCATTAAATTTTTTAACACAATTTATATCTTCTTCTATATATATAAAAATTTAGACTTTTTCGCGTTGTAATGAACTTTACGGAGAATTGCTGAACCGATTTTAAACAAACTTTGCCACATTGGAGAAGGTTTATAAATAAAAAAGGGGGTTATCAGAAAAGGGGGGGTGGCACCACCCATACAAACAAAATTTTTCAAGCATAATATTGGTGAAAGGGTTCAAGGTAAGAACCTGAAAATTGGTATAGACCTGTATGATATAAAAAGCATTCTCACACAAAAAAGGTGGGTTATCAGAAAAGGAGGCGTGGCACCTCCAATACAAACTAAATTTTTCGAGCAGAATATCTGTGAAAGGGTTCAAGGTAGGGACCTGAAAATTGGTATAGACTTATGACTTGAATTTTAATGAAAGTATGGCTCACAAAGATTAAACAAAAAATACGTTTGGGCTAGTTTTTCGAAATTCCAATTATTTTCAAAGTTATAGCTGAGTTGAATTTTTTAAACTCTAAACTAAACTATTCGAAATTCTTTACTTTTTGATGATTTTCTCACGATTGGTCAAACCTATTTTGCTAATTTTTTTAATATATATAAAGGATGATATCTTCTACCAAACGACGGTTCTAATTTTTGCAACAATTAGCAATAGTACACTAGCATACACACTAGTGTCCGAACGAATATTCGGCCAAGTTTCACTATTCGGCCTATTCGTCCAGTATTTTTTATTCGGCTTCGGCCTTCGCCTGAAAAGGCCGAATAATCGAGGCCGAATAATATATGTGTTTGATAAAAAAAAATTACTGAATTTTACCAGTTTTTGTTTTTTTATAACAGAAAAGCGTAACTTCCAGGAATATTTTTTTGGAATTTAAAAAAAAAGAAATTGTTCAAAGTTGTTGTAACTGTTGTGATCCCAGTAATAGTGAAGAATCTTTGGATGAGTCAACTATATCGAATTCCAGTGACCTCCGGGCATCCCTGATAAATGCACAAAAAATTGTGCACGCAAAGCAAAAAACTAATACAACTCTTGAATAGAATTAAGCGAATACCGAAATCAACCACTTATTCTTCGTATTGTAATTATATTCCATTATTCGCATTCCTCCAATTTTTTTAAATTAAAAAAGGTTTCAAAAAAATATTAACTGCTCCTCCAACGAGTGTGGCAACGGAGCAATTATTTAGTACAGCTGGTACACAGATAGACGGTCAAATCTCCTGGGGGAAAATGTAGATAAACTTGTTTTTCTGGCAAACATTGAATTTTATTTACATTGTTAAAATGTTATTAACATAAAGAGTGATTTTTTTTTTATTTTTGTTCACAACATGGGTCTTCTCTCTAATTTTTTTTTTATAAAAAACAAAGGAAATTTACACACTATTGTCAAAATTTGAAAATTTTCTTTCAACATTTTTTCATGAAACATGTGTTTTTTGTTCTTGCATTTTGCAATTTTGACAAAATTATGTTAAATTCCTGTGTTTTTCATGGAAAAAATTTTGAGAGAATACCCCTTATGTATTCTTGTTTATTCAAGAAACAAAAATGGTATTCAGCTTCGGCTTCGGTTTTCGGCCGAATATAGGATTATGCCGAATATTCGGTAACGGTTTCGGCTTCGGCCTAAAATTCAGGTTTCGGTCGGACACTATAGTACACAGTACGTAGAGAAAAAAATATTTCATAAAAAATAACAAGTCTGTAAAAAATGTAAATAACTCCCGCTCCCTTTAAGTGCCAAAAAATTTTTTCTTTGCTAATAGTTACTAATGGAATGCCCAACAACATCATACAAAAGCGCCATCTGACCACGATGGGGAAATTAAAAATTGCGAAAAATGTTAGCAAAAATTTTTTTTTTGCAAAAATTGGAATCGTTGTTTGGTAGAAGATACCATCTTTTATAGGTTGAAGTGGCTGCCGCAAAGGCACACCTAGGCCAGTATTAAAAGGCCCGTTGTGATACCATCAACACTAGGAAAGTCAGTCCCGGGACCCAGCCATATGGAAAATCCCAGTGCTATTGGGACTCTCCACATAGCAGAATCCCGGGGCTGACACTCCTAAAACCGACACCGTTACACCTCCTCGAACCATTTAGATGACTTGATGAAAGCCATGAAGTCCTTTATGTCCAGCTCCGCTACCTGGCGTAGGCTATCCAGGAAGGGAACTCCGAAAAAGCGCCTTCTCGCGCCGCTTAAAGCCGGGCAGTTGCAGATGAGATGCTCCACCGTTTCCTGCTCCTCATCATCTTTGCAACTCCTACAGCATCGTCGATAGGGTACACCCAGCCTTGCTGCGTGCCTTCCAATAAGGCAGTGCCCGGTTAAAACCCCTATTAATATAGATATATCCCTTCTTCTTAGGGTGTAAATATATTTAGATCTTTTAATATCCCATTTTGGCCAGGATTGTTTGGATACTCGGCACCCTGGCGATAAAAGCCATCTTTCATTGGCTTGTCGGAGTGTATGCTCCTTCAGCATTAACTTGCATGTGGCAAAGGGCATACCTAAGCAAGCGGCCCTAAATATGTAAAAAAATCCATTATGAGCATCTTAAGATAAAATGTTTTCGTTCAATTTTGGACTAGCAGGTTCACCCAAACCCATTGTACATTGGATGGGCGGCTTTTCTCCCTCCTTAGCTAAGCATACCAATTTATTTTGCGTTTTCTGTCGTATAAATTCACGGAAAGGCGGTGGAAACACAATTTCTATTGGTGTATTACATATCTATTTACAAATTTCGGCTTCTCCTCTTCAAGCACTAATTCATGATGCGGCTTATAACTTGTACTATAAGATGGTGACTGCTGTAGGACCAACAACACCACGTCATGTCTTTCCACCCGTGACAGCAACTTAACGTATAGGATCTTTAACTGGCTGTGTATTGTAAAAAATAATGGGTTATTTCATTGATTTACGTATTAATAGGCGGCCAACACCAAGAAACATATTGCATTTCTAAAATTAAAAAATGTACATCAAATTTCTCGAATTCAATCATAAATCATGTTTACATCAAATGAAAGGTAATTAAATAACCTTTCTTGTGATGTAATAATAGCATATCGAGATAAAATGGGATAAATTAATAAAAAACTTAATTGCTTTTTCTCAAATTTTCATTAATTTGACATCTATTTGTATGAAGAAACTTTCAAAATTTGAGAAAAGCAACTACTTTTTTATTAATTTATCCCAATATGTGAAAAAATTCATGTTTCGTATAGGGTCTATACACAGTGCGTCTGACTCGCGAAAAAAAATTTCATGTAATTTTTGACACAATTTATATGCATTTCTAAAATTGAAAAATTTACATCAAATTGTTTCTCGATTTTAACCATAGCTATATCAAGGGAAAGGTAATTAGATAGGCTTTCTTGTGATGTAAAATAGCAAAACAAATCGACATGCTATATGTGAAAAAATTCAACTTTCTTACAACTTTGAAAATTTCATTAAATTTTTTAACACAATTTATATCTTCTTCTATATATATAAAAATTTAGACTTTTTCGCGTTGTAATGAACTTTACGGAGAATTGCTGAACCGATTTTAAACAAACTTTGCCACATTGGAGAAGGTTTATAAATAAAAAAGGGGGTTATCAGAAAAGGGGGGGTGGCACCACCCATACAAACAAAATTTTTCAAGCATAATATTGGTGAAAGGGTTCAAGGTAAGAACCTGAAAATTGGTATAGACCTGTATGATATAAAAAGCATTCTCACACAAAAAAGGTGGGTTATCAGAAAAGGAGGCGTGGCACCTCCAATACAAACTAAATTTTTCGAGCAGAATATCTGTGAAAGGGTTCAAGGTAGGGACCTGAAAATTGGTATAGACTTATGACTTGAATTTTAATGAAAGTATGGCTCACAAAGATTAAACAAAAAATACGTTTGGGCTAGTTTTTCGAAATTCCAATTATTTTCAAAGTTATAGCTGAGTTGAATTTTTTAAACTCTAAACTAAACTATTCGAAATTCTTCACTTTTTGATGATTTTCTCACGATTGGTCAAACCTATTTTGCTAATTTTTTTAATATATATAAAGGATGATATCTTCTATCAAACGACGGTTCTAATTTTTGCAACAATTAGCAATAGTACACTAGCATACACACTAGTGTCCGAACGAATATTCGGCCAAGTTTCACTATTCGGCCTATTCGTCCAGTATTTTTTATTCGGCTTCGGCCTTCGCCTGAAAAGGCCGAATAATCGAGGCCGAATAATATATGTGTTTGATAAAAAAAAATTACTGAATTTTACCAGTTTTTGATTTTTTATAACAGAAAAGCGTAACTTCCAGGAATATTTTTTTGGAATTTAAAAAAAAAGAAATTGTTCAAAGTTGTTGTAACTGTTGTGATCCCAGTAATAGTGAAGAATCTTTGGATGAGTCAACTATATCGAATTCCAGTGACCTCCGGGCATCCCTGATAAATGCACAAAAAATTGTGCACGCAAAACAAAAAACTAATACAACTCTTGAATAGAATTAAGCGAATACCTAAATCAACCACTTATTCTTCGTATTGTAATTATATTCCATTATTCGCATTCCTCCAATTTTTTTAAATTAAAAAAGGTTTCAAAAAAATATTAACTGCTCCTCCAACGAGTGTGGCAACGGAGCAATTATTTAGTACAGCTGGTACACAGATAGACGGTCAAATCTCCTGGGGGAAAATGTAGATAAACTTGTTTTTCTGGCAAACATTGAATTTTATTTACATTGTTAAAATGTTATTAACATAAAGACTGATTTTTTTTTTATTTTTGTTCACAACATGGGTCTTCTCTCTAATTTTTTTTTTATAAAAAACAAAGGAAATTTACACACTATTGTCAAAATTTGAAAATTTTCTTTCAACATTTTTTCATGAAACATGTGTTTTTTGTTCTTGCATTTTGCAATTTTGACAAAATTATGTTAAATTCCTGTGTTTTTCATGGAAAAAATTTTGAGAGAATACCCCTTATGTATTCTTGTTTATTCAAGAAACAAAAATGGTATTCAGCTTCGGCTTCGGTTTTCGGCCGAATATAGGATTATGCCGAATATTCGGTAACGGTTTCGGCTTCGGCCTAAAATTCAGGTTTCGGTCGGACACTATAGTACACAGTACGTAGAGAAAAAAATATTTCATAAAAAATAACAAGTCTGTAAAAAATGTAAATAACTCCCGCTCCCTTTAAGTGCCAAAAAATTTTTTCTTTGCTAATAGTTACTAATGGAATGCCCAACAACATCATACAAAAGCGCCATCTGACCACGATGGGGAAATTAAAAATTGCGAAAAATGTTAGCAAAAATTTTTTTTTTGCAAAAATTGGAATCGTTGTTTGGTAGAAGATACCATCTTTTATAGGTTGAAGTGGCTGCCGCAAAGGCACACCTAGGCCAGTATTAAAAGGCCCGTTGTGATACCATCAACACTAGGAAAGTCAGTCCCGGGACCCAGCCATATGGAAAATCCCAGTGCTATTGGGACTCTCCACATAGCAGAATCCCGGGGCTGACACTCCTAAAACCGACACCGTTACACCTCCTCGAACCATTTAGATGACTTGATGAAAGCCATGAAGTCCTTTATGTCCAGCTCCGCTACCTGGCGTAGGCTATCCAGGAAGGGAACTCCGAAAAAGCGCCTTCTCGCGCCGCTTAAAGCCGGGCAGTTGCAGATGAGATGCTCCACCGTTTCCTGCTCCTCATCATCTTTGCAACTCCTACAGCATCGTCGATAGGGTACACCCAGCCTTGCTGCGTGCCTTCCAATAAGGCAGTGCCCGGTTAAAACCCCTATTAATATAGATATATCCCTTCTTCTTAGGGTGTAAATATATTTAGATCTTTTAATATCCCATTTTGGCCAGGATTGTTTGGATACTCGGCACCCTGGCGATAAAAGCCATCTTTCATTGGCTTGTCGGAGTGTATGCTCCTTCAGCATTAACTTGCATGTGGCAAAGGGCATACCTAAGCGTTCTTTATCCTGAAGAACCTGCTTGGTCGTGCCCTGCCTAGCAAGTTCGTCTGCCCTATAGTTTCCCTCAATGTCCCTGTGTCCCGGGACCCATGTGAGGCTCACGCGGTTCTGTTGGGCCATCTCCTGAAGAGATCGACGACAGCTGAGCGTCAGTTCAGAGTTGAACAAGTAAGAGCCAAGGGATTTGACTGCCGCTTGGCTATCGCTAAAAATAACGATATTCTGTCCGATAGCGTGTTGCCCCATCCAAGCCGCGGCGTCCATGATTGCTGAGACCTCAGCCTGGAAGACGCTGCAATGATCAGGCAGTCTGAAGGAAAGCTCAAGGTCCAGATCCTTGGAATAAATCCCTCCTCCAACTCTGCCGTCCAACTTCGAACCGTGGGTGTATATGGAAATGCCGCCATTAGTAGCAGGACACCGATCCGTCCTCTCCCAGTCTTCCCTGCTGGGAATGTTTATTCTGAACCAGCTATCTCCGACTGTTGTGGTTGCACAACGGTCCGTGCTCGGAGGGAGAAAGCTGTAAGAATCCAGAATACCGGAGTGTCCAGTAGTTCCTGCGCCCCAGCCGGAAGTTTCCCTTCCGATGCTGCCGCTGCCCGGTACCCTTCCAGATCGAGTGGCAAAATGCCAAGAATGGCCTGGAGAGCTTCGTTGGGCGTTGTTCTCAACGCGCCGCTTATACAGATCATGCTAGATCTGTGGACTTTACCTAACAGGTTAAGGTTGGCTGCCTTGCTCAGCGCAGGCCACCATACCACGACTCCATACAGCATAATTGGCCGGATTATCGCAGTGTAAATCCATCTGCAGATTTTGGGACTGAGCCCCCATTTTTTGCCAATGGCTCTTTTACAGGTGTAAAGGGCAATGCACGCTTTCCTCTGGCGCTGGATGACATTCTCCTTCCAGTTAAGCTTTCTATCCAGAACTATGCCTAGGAATTTGGCTTTGTCAGCCAAGTTCAGGCGCACGCCATTTAGTTCTGGTAGGCTTAGCGTTGGTATTTTGTACCGGTTAGTATAAAGGACAAGCTCCACTTTTCCCGGGTTGATATTAAGTCCGCAGCGAGATGACCACGAGGAAACTGCTCGCAGTGCTACTTGCATCAAGTCACACAGGGTTTGTGGGAATTTGCCCCTGTATGCAATAGCTAAATCGTCTGCATATGCAACTATCCTCCCGCCCCCCCAGCTTGTGTCTCGTAGCAACGAGTTTACAGTGAGGTTCCATAAAAGCGGAGAGAGAACACCACCCTGAGGCGTTCCTCTTGTGACATAGCGTGAGAAATCAACTGTGCCCAGTGTAGAAACTATTTTCCTTCCCTTTAGTAGCTTATCAATTAGTCCAATAAGAGACCTGCTTATGCCCAGATTAGTTAGAGCGGTGTTAATAGCCTCCGGGCTTATATTATTGAAGGCACCTTCAATGTCTAGGAAGGCCACGAGACAGTAATCTTTTTCATACAACGATTTTTCAATAACAGAGACAAGGCTGTGAAGCGCAGTTTCCGTTGATTTACCTTTGGTGTATGCATGTTGATAGCTAGAGATAAGGTTGCTATCAATAGTAGAGGAGAGATAATCGCTAATTATCCTCTCGAAGGTTTTGAGTGCAAAGGACGAGAGACTGATCGGTCTGTAGTCCTTAGGCTCATAGTGTGAGGCTTTCCCAGCCTTAGGAATAAAGACTACCTTGGCGCTTCTCCAGGAGTGCGGAATGTAGTTGAGAGCCAGGCAGGCTGAAAAGAGAAATACCAGCCATTTAGCCGATGTTTCCAACGTGTTTATGAGTTGTGCGGGGAAAATCCCGTCTGGCCCAGCAGCCTTGAACGGCTCAAAGCTTTTGATCGCCCACCTTACCCTTTCCTCCGTGATGGGTATATTCACTGCCATATTTGTTGCAGATGCTAAAGGTGCTTCATGCAAGTTCCCCGGAAAGTGTGTATTCAATAGCAGCTCCAGGGTTTCCCCTTCCGTGCTAGTCCACGATCCGTCAGGCTTCCGCAAATAGCTAATGGCTGTTTGAGTTTTTGAGAGCACTCGTCTAAGTCTCGCCGTATCATCGACCTTTTCGACCCCGGTGCAGAAATCTCTCCACGAAGTTCTCTTCGCCTGCCTTAGGGCCCTTTTATAGGCCCTCAGTTTAACTTTATATTCGAGCCATTCAGGCTCCGTACCGAGGCTCTTGGCCCTATTAAATTGGTTCCTGCAGGACTTGCGGAGCGAATCCACGTCGTAGGACCACCAGTGTGGTCTATGTTTACCGCGTGGTTTCGGCACTGGACAAGCCTGCTCTAGGGCATTTGAGAGTGCCGTTGTAAAGGTCGCAACCAGATCATCCAGTTCTCCTACTGATGATGGAGCTTGTGGGGGTAACACTGGTAGGTCCCTAACTAATATTTGATTATGTAGCTGCCAATTAGTGTTGCGTGGATTGCGTTTCATAACTGGCTGCTCAACAGAAAAATCTAAGGCAATTTCTATGTACCGGTGGTCGGAAAATGAATGCTCCTCAAGAACACGCCATTTCCTAACCCACTCATAAGCGCCTTCGCTACAAATAGTGAGGTCTATGACCTCCCTACGGGCTTTAGTGATAAAAGTAGGCTCGTTACCCACGTTACAAACCACCAGGTTAGTTGTTAGTAGGTAGTCAAACAGAGACTCGCCCCTAGCGTTGATATCGGAGCTTCCCCACTGGACGTGATGAGCATTAGCGTCAGCTCCAATAATAAGATGACCCGTGCAGAAATTTTCCACCAGATCTTTCACCTCCTTTTGTGGAGGAGGTTCTTCGGCGTCATAGGGGATGTAGACCGACGCCATCGTCAGGCTGGTGCTGCCGACCGTTAAGCTGGCAGCTGTAACGTCACCATTTGAATAGTTGGGTAAGAGAAAGGTGTTCAGCTCAGACTTGACCAAGATACAGGTTCTGACCTTGCCCTCCTCATTAGCTCGGATGAGCTTGTACCCCTTAGCCCCCAATCCACAGATCCTTGAGCTATTAACCCAGGGTTCTTGGATAAGGACCACGTCTACGTCGCCTTTATAAAGACGACTGCTTAGGGCAGCTGAGGCTGCTTTAGATTTGTGCAGGTTAATCTGAAGCACCACCAACATGAGAGCGCTCAGACTTCCCTACCACCGTCGTACCGTCGTGGAGGTCTACCCCGTCCCGGGGCCTATCTCTCAACGACAATTTATCTGCACGATTTGGCGTGGCGGAATCTCTACTGTCTGAAGCGGCATCAACGTTAGTGTGCACCGGATTGCCCTCCACCACCGTGCGGTCGAGGTCTTCCGCGTCCGTTAGGCTATCTTCCATCGCCGAGTCGTTCACGGCTTCCTCGCAATTTGACGTGGCGGATACCATACTTTCCGCGTCTGACACCCCTGCCTCCTCTTCTGGTCCTTCGATTTCCGAGTCCTTCGAAGCGGCCGGAATGGCAGCGCGTTGTGCATCGCCACGGTATACGTGAATCACGATCTGACCCATTCCATAATGCACTCGTCCGTTGCACCGTTTAAGGGGCTCGAGTGCCTCCTTATTCAAAGTTAAAACCACCTGTCTATGAGGCCCAACCTCACCCTCGACCAGATTGACACTCCAGTCCTGCGTCGGGAGAGACGGATTCCAGGCCTGCAGCATCTCAAGAATATTCTCCGGTTCAGCAGGGATGGCAGGAATCCATGCCCTTGCCCTTGGCCGGGCCGGAATGTCCTTCCAGTCGACGACCTCGATTTTTGCCCCTGGGTAGACTTCACCCAGTCTTGCAACTGCTGCCTTGTAGAGTGCAACAGTTCTTGCATCCTCACACGCGAAAACTTTAATCTGACCCTGGTGCCAACCCGCGTCTGTACCCCGCGGCGGACTACCCGGAGACTCACGCCATATGTCGAGAAGGGCCCTGCCAATTTCGTTCCGGACATACAGCCACCGGTCTCTAGGGATGGACCAACGGTCGTTGGCTCGATCAATGACACCTATAAGGATCCTGTCCTTGGTCACTTCAGCAAAGCTGGGTTTGCCCACTACTGGGATATTCTGATGCCGCTTCGGATGGGGATCCACCTCTCCGTCCGATCTCTGGCGTTTGAAGGGAGTTCAGCCTTTTAGGCGCATAGGGCCTTTGGAAATTTGGTATCAGAGCTTTCGCTTTCTCCACCATCTTCCTTTCATTCAGCGATAGTGTATCCTGCGATGCTCCCTCATATTTCTTCAGGATCCTTGCAGCCTTCCTTTTATCCCAGTACGCAAAGCGTCGGGGAGATGTCTTTTGGGAGGAGTTCAGACCCGTAGTTGCCATCGCGGTGTCTCCCTTTGATAGAAGCAAATTAGCAAAATCGGTTTGACGGTTTTACGATCGCTTGGTCGTCAATTTTGCCACACTCTGTAAAGATATCTTTTGAGCCTGCTGTTATGCGCTCACGATGAAAATAATGTGACTGGAAGAACTTTGTCCAGCACTCAGATTCTGACATTTTTCCAGGCACCACGTGTTCTTGATGTTTTCGTTTCACAGCCGGGTTTCAAAATGCATAATATGATGTCAGGAGTTAAATTGTTTGCGGTTTTATATCAGCAAGAAAAGCGACAGAAACACCTATGTTAAATATGGGAATATGAAATGAACTTGAAAGAAATCAACTTAAAACATCTACTCACCAATATCTTGTTTTTTATTAACTTTCTCCAAAGCATGTTCTTTGGCGTGCGTTGCCCAGAACTCCTCACTGGTACTTGCGTTATAACTAAATCCTCGTAGAGCTGTAAGAGGTTTGGATTTTCCGACAGTATACGATTTTTAGGGTAAAGTTATGCAAGCATTTACTTTTTATGTATATCTGCATAACGGCGTTCATTCATCACGTAAAGTGTATCATCATCATTTGCAGTAGCACATCCTGACTGCTATCGTCATGGTGCGCACTTTTACTGACGGCGTATGAATACATATGTGAAATTCAAGTACGAGTCACATAAACAATAAATGTTAAGTGACCTCTGCTAGCTGTAAATAAATGAAAATGTATATTTGTAAAACAAAATAAATATTACACAATTTTAGTCGCTGCTTTTCTGACAATTACCACTAAAAGCATTAATTACAAAAAACTCCAAAGACCACAACAACTATATAAAGAAAATTGGCTCAATGAAGAGGGTTTCAATTTTAAACCAGAAATGTTTTAACAATTTTTTAAGAAAAAATAATTTTTTTGTCAGTTGCTGGGATTCGAACCAAGACTAACTGCATCTGCTTTAAGCTTTAAAAAAAAAAAAAAACATAACAAAAATTGTAGACCGAAAAGTTTTAATTTTAAACCGAGTGGTTTTAATTTAAACCCCCTTGTGAAGGGTGGACACCTTGCCGCGGTACGAGGGCTTAAGTCGATAGCCACAGGGCTACGCTGCCCTTGTGATCATAGCGCCGCGCGGTACTACATCACTAGTGAAGCCTAGCCTCCCTGACGCGACGACAAAGATCTTCTCCCTCCCAATCCAGGGTGTTATGCGACCACGTGCCCATTGGATGTTTGCAGCCGAGAGGCATTACTAAGAATGCATTACTCAATACATTTTAGCGACCCAAATAAATTATGTTGAACCCATTGGGAGTTCAATATAACATATCTGTTTACAATGGCCAACGTGATTACTCAAGCCGTCATCAGCATGACTGATCGACAGCGCCGGTTTTTCAATGTGAATCAATGAAGTAATATGGTGACTTTGCATGTAAATACTTTTTAGCTTATAAGTATAAGTGTAATTCTGTATATGTGTTAACTCAAAAATGTATAAAAGATAATGTATTTTTCAATAAACAATCAATATTCTTAAGCTAGACATCAGCGTTCAGTTTATTTTATTTAACCTTGGCACAAGGTGCCACATGGCAATCCTGCTAGATCCTGCCAAAAACTCGAAACTTGGGTATCAAATACGACCTCGTCATTAACCTGCAAGTTGAAAGTACCTTTCAACTAGTTGGTGCTCGTGGTCCAGCACCACGCCGCAAAATATATTGCAAATTGTCACGCGAAGCCAACGTCAGCGTTGATCCACTATTCCTGCAAATTCAAATGAAAACTTCATCGAAGAGTAAAGGCAAGCGTTGTGTGGAATTATGTTTAACCACTCCAAACCCTACAGCAACCGCGAAACTCAGAATCCTTAAACAGGTAAACCGACAACAGATATATACTAACCACAACCGCACCAGGAACGAAACGAGGGTCACCAGAAAACCCAGCAACAGTTGAAGAAGAAATACCAAATGATATTATTACCAAAACTGGAGAACACATTGTATGTAGTATAGTTTAATAATATTTCTTATCAATAACACAAAAGTATAAAACGTTAATTCCTTACCGTTACATAGAAATGGTTTTAGACTTTACTGTAGAACAACCAATCATGAAGCGCAATCCACGTAACACAAATTGACAGTTACACAATGAAATATTAGACAGAGACCTCCCAGTACTGCCCTCACAAGCCCCCTCATCAGTAGAGGAGCTGGAGGATCTTGTTACTACATTTACATCGGCGCTCTCAAATGCTCTAGGACAGGCTTGTCCAGTGCCAAAACCACGCGGTAAACACAGGCCACATTGGTGGTCCTAGGATTTGGACGACACAGCGAGACTTAGACGAGTCCTCTCGAAAAGTCAAACAGCCATCAGCTATTTGCGAAAAACTGACGGATCCTGGACCAGCACGGAAGAGGAAACCCTTGAGCTGCTCTTGAACACACATTTTCCGGGGAATCTGCATGACGCACCACTAGTACCTGCAACAAACCTGGCAGTAAAAATACCCATCACTGAGGAAAGGGTAAGGTGGGCAGTTAAGAGCTTTGAACCGTATAAGGCTGCCGGGCCGGACGGGATTATCCCCGCGCAACTTATAAACACGTTGGAGACATCAGCTAAATGGCTGGTATTTCTCTTCACAGCCTGCCTGGCTCTCAACCACATTCCGGGCTCCTGGAGAAGCGCCACGGTAGTGTTTATCCCTAAGGCTGGGAAGGCATCCCACTATGAGCCAAAAGACTACAGACCGATCAGTCTCTCGTCCTTTGTACTCAAAACCTTTGAGAGGATACTAAGCGACTACCTCTCATACGCATACGCAGACGATTTAGCTATTGCATTCAGAGGCAAGTTCCCACAAACTCTGTGTGACCTGATGCAAGTAGCACTGCGAGAAGTTTCGACGTGGTCCTCTCGCTGCGGACTTAGTATCAACCCGGGGAAAGTGGAACTTGTCCTCTTCACCAACCGGTACAAAATACCGCCACTAAGCCTACCAGAACTAGATGGCACGCGCCTGGGCTTGTCGGATAAGGCCAAGTTTCTAGGCATAGTTTTGGACAGGAAACTGAACTGGAAGGAGAATGTTCTTCAGCGCCAGAAGAAAGCTTGCATCGCTCTTTACACATGCAAAAGAGCCATTGGCAAAAAATGGGGGCTCAGCCATAGAGTATGCAGTTGGATCTACATTGCCATCATTCGTCCAATCATGCTATATGGAGTCGTCGTATGGTGGCCTGCGCTGAGCAAGGCAACATACCTGAATCTGTTGCGGAAAGTCCATAGATCAAATATGATCTGTATAAGCGGTGTGCTAAGGACAACGCCCAACGAAGCCCTCCAGGTAATTCTGGGCATTTTGCCACTTGATCTTGAAGGGTTTCGGTCAGCAGCGGCATCATCTCTGACGCTCAGCTGTCGTCGATCTCTTCAGGAGATGGCCCAACAGAACCGCGTAAACCTCATATGGGTCCCGGGACATAGGGACATTGAGGGAAACTGTAAGGCAGACGAGCTTGCCAGGCAGGGCACGACCAAGCAGGTTCTTCAGGATAAAGAGCGCTTAGGTATGCCGTTTGTCACATGCAAACTAATGCTGAAGGAGCACACACTCCGTCAAGCCAACGAAAGATGGCTGCAATCCCCAGGGTGTCGGATATCGAAACAAACCTGGCCAAAATGGGATCTTAAAAGGTCTAGACGCATTTATGCCCTAACTAGGAGGGAAATCTGCATTTTGTTAGGGGTATTAACCGGTCACTGCCTCATTGGTAGGCATGCAGAAAGGCTAAGTGTGCCCTACCGACGATGTTGCAGGAGTTGCAAAGATGATGATGAGGAGGAAACAGTGGAACACCTCATCTGCAACTGTCCGGCTTTAAGCGGCGCGAGAACACGCTTTTTGGGAGCTCCGTTCCTGGATAGCCTACGCCAAATCGCGAACTGGACTTAAAGGACTTGATGGCCTTCATAAAGTCATCTAAGTGGTTCGAGGAGGAGTAACGGTGTCGGTTTAGGAGTGTCAGTCCCGGGATTCTGCTATGTGGAAAATCCCAACAACTCAGGGATTTTCCATTTGGCTGGGTCCCGGGACTGACGCTCCTTGTGTTGGTGGTATCACAATGGGCCTTTCAAAACTGGCCTAAGTGTGCCTCTGCGGCAGCCACTTGAACCTAACCTAACCTAATTCCTTACTTTTCAAAATGGCATAGGGGAAAAGTCATTAAATGTTATCCTAATAGGTATAGCAGGATACGAAGTCAGTAAGGAAAGTTCAGAGGAGAAAAATTCTCAGATAGGAGTTCTGCACATAAATACCATGGATTCCGCTCTAAATAACCATAACTTTTCACTGAAACAAAAAATTAAAAAATTGCTTCCAGATTCGTGATCCTGAGGCCAAAACCCGTCTTTTGAAAAATTTTAAAGAAGAAATCTCAGATAAATGGTTAACAATTTTTTTTTTTTGTGTAACACATTCTTAATTGTCGCAATTGCAATTTTAATAAAAAATTATATAAAGAATAAATTGAGACAATGGAACAATGTACAACAACGCATCTAAACAAAAATTCTATATGCCAAGAAATGAAAAAATGGCAAGAAAAAACAAAAGCTAATAAGTCATACAAATGCATAATTAAAAGTACTCCCGTAACAACAGAAACTTTAGTAAAGCATTTGAACATAATTTTGGAAGCCCTAAATATTATTAGACAGATTATCAAGGTGGGAACTCATATACTTACAGAAGAACACCAAAAATAAGCTTACCAATTTTTTTACGCCGTACGAGATAAAGTGGTATAGTCCCTAGCTACCCAGTCGGGACTTTTGTAGCCAGTCTATCAAAAAATTAACTTTAAACCAACTTAAACAGCTTGGTTTATAGCTAGCCCTAAAGTCATTCAGAAATCAAACAGTTGGAAATTATTTCTTTGAATTTGTTTCCATTTTTCTAACCTGACTTTTAGTTAACCCCAAAGTCATGCTGAAAGCAACCAATTGATTTTTAAAATCATGCAGAGATCAACCACTTCAGAACAAAATTTGTTTGCTTTTTTCAAATTTTTTTATGCTGATACGTAGTTAACTACGTAGTCATGCAGGAGAAATCAATTCAATAACAAAATGTTATACCTTTTATACATTTTTCTAGGCTGGCTTTTAAATAACCCAAAAGTAATGCAGAAACCAATTAGATTGTATTTTGATTGCTAGCTTTGAGAGCTTCTGATTGCGTTAGCTTTCAATATTTTTTCATAAAATAAAATTTTCTGTAGGATTATGTCTTCGATTTTAATATAGCCGAAAAAAAGACAAATAAAGAAAAATAAAAGGTAACTATAAAGTGACCAAAAGTATAAATTACTAGTAATACCCGGCATGCGTTGCTACGCCAAAGAAAAACACCTGAATATGATTTTACCATTTAAGGACTTTTATTTATCTTAATGCTAAGGGATAAACAATATTTTTGGTTTTTTCATTAGGTGTGTAAACAAATAAATTTTTTGGGGATCCAACTCGTGAACAGGCGACGTATAATTGACCATGTGAAAAACACGCATTTCTCAAATCCAGTCCAGCGATAGTAAGTGATTGTCCTTGTGCTTTATTTGTGGTTACAGCAAATGCAAGACGCAACGGGAATTGAAGCCGCTTGAATTCGAATGGTAAATCATTGGAAATCATCGGTATGCGTGGAATCAGCACGTCTTCCCTTTGAATTTACCGCTGATGATCCCTGGTTCCGTTGCACAGGTTTGGCGC
This sequence comes from Campiglossa producta, assembly GCA_964058755.1. NCBI lineage: Eukaryota > Metazoa > Arthropoda > Insecta > Diptera > Tephritidae > Campiglossa > Campiglossa producta. Next base: position 470,454 of record CAXKVI010000029.1, on the reverse strand, counting down.
GTTCAAGATGCGAATAAGTATCACTGGCGATCCAACTTTTGACGTCAATATGTGAGGAGGCATTCGAAAATGATGATTTACCCCCCGCTTTCTGGTTCACTTCCCTAAGCAGAATTCTACCTCCATACGAATTGGTCGGTCTCTGACCGACTTCTCGGAAGATATATTATCGCCAGCTACACGCCAAATATAAAGCACATTGAGTCATAAACATGATTGTTTAGAATATATCAGGCTCTGGTCCACTTCCCGGAAGAAAAATCATCCCATACTTTGATCTAAGCATAGCGCTACCTACATATCAAATTTCAAGTAAATTCAACCATTTTCACGATAGTTTAGAAAAAGTCAGCCCTGGGTCCACTTTTCGGAAGAAAAATCATCCTATACTTTGACATAAGCATAACGTTACCTACATACCAAATTTCAAGTAAATGCAACCATTTTTACGATAGTTTAGAATAAGTCAGCCCTGGGTCCACTTTCCGGAAAAAAACTTTATTCTATATATTAATCTTAGCATATAGCTACCTACATACCAAGATTCAAGCAATTCGAGCCATAAATGCGATTGTTTAGAACAGATCGGTCCCTGGTCCACTTCCCGGAAGAAAAATCATCCTATACTTTAACCTAAGCATAACGCTACCTACATACCAAATTTCGAGTAAATCCAGCCATTTATACGATATTTTCGAATTGGGCGATCCCGGTTCCACTTCCTATAAAAAAAATTTACAGAAACACTCTCCAGGCTCCTACTAATCTATCCCCAAAATTTCAACAAAATCGGCCGAGTAGTTTTGGAGTCCATAAGCCACATATATACATACATACATACATCCAATTTTATATATATTGTGACGAATTTGATGATTCCTTGTTTATTTTCCTTGAGTTCGATCACTGTGCGTTAAATAAAACACTCCGATTCTGCTAATTCAGTACTAAAAACCGTAGTACAATATCGCGGGTTAATTCACTGTTCAGTACTTCACTGTACAACACTTCAAAATAAGCTGATTGAAGTGCGTTGTCTTTGCGCGGTTTATATAGCCTAGCAGACAGCAGCTTCATAACCTAGAAATGTCTACACATTTCTGGGTTATTCGTGCAGCAGTGTTCTCGAAGCTTTTATCTATCGTCATCTCCTCTTTGTGCAAACATACGAGCTGCCTCTTCCTCTCTCGCTCTCACGTCATGTATCTAAACAGCTGTAGTTGGGGTAGTGACGCTAACGGTGGAAATACGCTAGAGTTGGGAGATGAGCGATTCTTGAGAACATTCGCCACACTGCCCTTCAACTAAGTCTGATCGTCCCGATCAGACACATTTCCCGATCCAAACGCTGCTAGCCTCTCCAGGTGAACCACCTTCATTTTGTTTCATGGTCTTCCAACAGTTTGTATACGGTAGACAACATCATTTATCCGGTTTATGACTTTATATGGGCCTTCCCAGTTACATTGCAGTTTTGGGGCAAACCTTTCTTTCGTTGTGGGTTGTATAACAGCACTAAATCTCCTTCGTTAAAACCTTCCGAGTTTATTGCTTTGTCGTATCTGGCTTTCATCTTATCACTCATGATCTTCGTCCGTTGTCTTACAAGGTCGTGTATTTCTCTCATTTCTTCTTCCAAGATGCTAGTGGATTTCCTGGCATTTATTCCTTCATCAGCATTTATCCCAAACTCCAAGTCAGCTGGCAACCGAAGATCATTCCCAAAGATTACTTTTGCCGGAGTCTGATCAGTTGTTGCATGTATTGCCGAGCGATATGCCATCAGGAACAAGGAGATGTGCGTGTCCCAATCTTTCTGGAACTTATCCACTACTTTCCTCATGGGCTCTTCCAAGGTTCGATTGAAACGTTCCACCATGTCATCTGACTGAGGATGCAGTGCAGTTGTTCGCGTTTTCCGAATACCCAATGTCTTGCACATTTCTTGGAATACAACTGATTCGAAATTCCTGCCTTGGTCAGAATGTAACTCCATCGGTGCACCAAACCTCGCTACCCAATTATTAATGAACACCTCTGCAATGGTTTCTGCCTCTTGATTTGGAATCGGGTAAACTTCTGGCCATTTGTAAAATAGTCCATAAAAACTAGTACGTATTTGTTTCCGAGTTTGCTAGTAGGAAATGGACCAGCTACATCCATGGCAATCCTCTCAAACGGTGCACCGCTATTGTACTGTTTCATCTGTCCATGGCTTCTCGACTTCGGACCCTTTGCTTTGATGCACACCTCACAGTTGGCAATCCACTCCGTGACCGACTGCCGGCAACCAACCCAATAGAATCTCTGCTTGACTTTCTCCAATGTTTTTGTGACTCCTAGATGACCTCCACTTGGACCATTATGTAGCTCAATCAAAAAATCAGCGATTTTCTTTCTTGGGACAACTACCAGCTTCCGAGCGCATTGACCATCTTCGCTTTCCCATACTCTATGTAAGCAACCGGATACCAATTTCAAACTGTTCCACTGTGACCAATATGACTTGGCAACAGGACTCTCTGCTGACATCTCCTCTCTTGTTGGTCGCTCATTTTGCTCGATCCCCTGCATCACACGTACCAGATGTGGATCCTCTAGCTGATACTTTCTTAGTTCATCCATGTTCCATTCGTCCGTAGATGTTATAGTCATCAGCCGTACATCTATAACATCTTCCTTGGCCTCAGCTTTCGAATAATGCTTGCATTCTAGGTTACATGGTCGCCGGGACATTGCATCAGCACTACCGTGGTTGCTGCCTTTGCGATGCTCTATGGAAAAGTCATAACTTTGTAGTCGCTCTTTCCACCGTGCCAATTGATCTTCCGGATTACGGAACTGCAAAAGCCATTTCAACCCTGCATGGTCTGTCCTGACGTGGAATCGCTGTCCATAGAGATACTTGTGGAAATGTTTGATGCACTCCACCAATGCCAGTAGTTCTCTTCATGTTACACAATAGTTCCTTTCGGGCTTTCCAATTGTGCGGCTATAGTATGCCACTACCTTCTTCTGCCCATCGACGATCTGTGACAAAACTCCTCCAATCGCATAACCGCTCGCGTCTGTATCCAAAATAAATGTTGCGCCTGGAATTGGATACGCTAACATTGGGGCAGTGCACAGCCGTTTCTTCAAAGTTTGGAAAGCCGCTTCATGTTCCTTCTTCCAATCAAATGACATATTCTTCCTGGTAAAATCGGCGATAATACGTGCACAGTCCAAGGAAACTTCGTAACTGATGTAAATTGTTCGGTCTAGGCCAATCCTTCACAGCTTCAATCTTTTCTTTAGTAGTGCAGATGCCCTCCGTAGTTACCTTGTGGCCTAAATAACTTACTTCCTTCCTGAACAATGCACACTTTTTGGGACTCAATTTCAGACCGGCACCAGCTATCCTTTGGAAAACTTCCTCCAGGTTTTTAAGGTGTTCCTCAAGCTTTTTCCAAGCATGATGATGGACGATGATGTCGTCCAGGTACACCAAACATGTTTTCCAATGCAGTCCTTTCAATACTTCGTCCATGAGTCTCTCAAAAGTAGCTGGCGAGTTACATAGTCCAAAGGGCATTACCGTAAATTGCCACAGCCCCTCTCCAACGCTGAAGGCTGTCCACTTGCCAATAGCCGCTTTTCAAGTCCAGTGTAGAAAACCATTTCGTACCAGATAGTGAGTCCAGAGTATCGTCAATTCTCGGTAATGGATAGCTGTCCTTTTTCGTTACGTCGTTCAGCTTCCGGTAGTCCACGCAGAACCGCATTTTTCCATCCTTTTTCTTCACTAGCACTACCGATGAGCTCCATGGACTAGCACACACCGCTCTCACTCATTTCCTGTATAATTTCTCTGACCACTTGGCGTTTGGCCAAGGGAACACTTCGAGGAGCTTGGCGGATTGGCCTCGCACCACCGGTATCAATTTCATGCTTCACAACATTGGTTCTACCTGGCTTGGAACCATCCTTGCCAAATATGCTAGAGTACTTTATTATTATTCTTTATTATTATTATTCTTTATTCAGTCTATGATTTTCATCTTACAGACTATATATATGAAATTAAAACTAAAAGTAAATACTTAAGTACTTACTACATTAAAACTTAATTCAATAAGAGACTTGAAAGAGGCTTTTGGCAGGGAAAAATCAATAGTTAGACTCCTCCCGAGCTTATTAAATTCAATAAGGGCACGAAATAATGGATTAAAATAACAATAATTCGCCCTAGGTGCAGACAAATAAAAAAGTAAGAACGATCGTAGGGATCTACTAGGTACATTGAAATAAACTTTTTCAAGGAGGTCTGGACAGTCTAAAGAGCCAACTATAATATCATAGGCAAACATTAGTAAATGCAGAGTTCTTCGGGTAAACAGGGGAGAATAGTAAGAAGGAAGTGGTACCTCAAAGTTGAGGGAAATTAAGCCAAACCGCATAAATTTCCTTTGGACTCTTTCAATCCTAGCCGAGTGACAGTTATAAATGGGGTTCCAAATAATGGAGACATATTCTAGTCTCGAACGAACCAAAGATATGTAGAGAGCTTTCCTTGTATACGGGTCCTTGAAGTCTTTGCCATATCTTCGAAGAAAAGCGAGATCCGAGTATGCCTTTGGAAGTATGTAACATATATGATTGACAAAAGAAAACTTTGTGTCAAAAACAACCCCTAAATCAACAATCTCAATGACTGAGGCCAATTGACCACCGGCAATTTCATAATATGATGGTAGGGTGGTGGAAGACTTTGTGAAAGACATGTGGAAACATTTATTAACGTTAAGGTGGAGATTGTTTGCGAGACACCAATCAACGAGTTTATTAAGGTCATGTTGCAAAAGAGCACAATCGGACGGACCATTTATTCTACGATAATTTTTTAGATCGTCGGCGTAAAGTAGAAATTTAGAAAATTTAAAGCAGGAGCCAATATCATTTATGAATAGAATAAACAAAAGAGGGCCTAAAATGCTACCCTGAGGGACACCCGAGGTGGCAATAAACGTAGTTGAAGTTGTTTTGCCTTATTCTGGTGGTATTCTCCGAGCTCTTGCGTCCACGCCGTGATATCATCTGAAAGATTAATGTTGCTGGTAGAAAAATTTTCCTGGAGCTCTTTAAAATTTATAACCACCTCCACCTCCTGACATTGTCCCAATATAGCTCCTTTGGAAAGCTTGTTTTCCATAGCCTTGTTTTGTCATAGCCAGTGTTTTTCCTACTTGTATATCCGCCTTTGATTTCTTTGCTGCCTCTACCACCCACAATTTGTTTGTCCCGTAATCTCCATCAATCCTTGCCCAAACGATCGCCTCCGACTTCGGTGGAATATGTTGGCTTTCTTCCACGAGGACCCGCTTACTGATGTACTTGTTCTCGTAACCAAAATTTAGTGGAACATCCATGTTCTTATAGCTCATAGTCCTGTTTTGCATGTCGATCTTGATGCCTTGGTTGCTTAAGAAATCCACACCAAATATGATCTCATCAACAATATCTGCCACTAAAAAATTATGCAGTACGGTGACATTCCCAATTGCGATTTCACATGTTACTTCTCCTTGGACTTGGGTGTCCTCACCGGTCGCCGTACGCAGCTTTGCTCCATGTAATGGCCTCACTTCTTTGTTGACTAAATCGGATCGAATAATGGAATGAGATGCGCCCGTATCAACAGTCAGTAAACGCTCCTTTCCGTCCAGTTCTCCAATATTAACATTACTCGACTTCCTTCCGATCTGTTAGACAGAGACTATGGGGCATCCAATTGCGGGAGCAGCCTACGCCCCTTGCGGCTGACTCTCTCTAGTTTAACGGTTGGTTAGATTGGCAGACTTGCTCATCTCCTTCAGCCTTCCGCTTACGTCCGCTTGCATTATTGGAATTATTGGAGCCAGATCCAGATCCACAATAACGTGCAATATGACCAGGTTTTCCGCACTTGAAGCACTTAATAACCCCTCCACTTCCACACGGTGAGCTTTGTACGTGGGTTTACTGAAAAGCGAGGCTGTTTCTTGTGTTAGAGCATGTGATTGGCATATGTGGCTCGCTTTGTCTCCATATCACGTATTCCATTTATGAAGCTTTGGATGTTTACCCTTTCGATGTATTCCACGGGTGCGTCTGCGTTTGCCAGATGGGCTAACCTCTCGATATCTGATGCAAACTCCTGCAATGTCTCATTAGTCTTCTGGAAGCGATTCTGTAGCTCTATTTGATGTATCTGGCTCTTATGCTCGCTGCCGTAACGTCTTTCAACGGCTCCCATCAACGCTTCATAGTTGTTTCTTTCAGCGTCCGGAATAGTCTGTAAGATTTCGGCTGCAGGTCCTTTCAATGACACAAATAAAGCAGCGACTTTGTCCTCAGCGCCCCAGTTGTTCATAGCTGCTGTCTTCTCAAATTATAGCTTGAATACCTGGAAAGGAACAGAGCCGTCAAAGGATGGGTGTTTTACCTTGGGAGTGCTTGCTGAAACACTTAAACGATTCAGCAGCAACTCCTGGATACGACTTCTTAACGCATCCACCTCGGCTTCGACTTTCTCCTCAAGCTGTATTATTTTCCTGTCCTGCATATTTAGCTGTGCTGACATACGTTCCTCCTGTGCCTCCAGCTGAGATGACATATAAGCCTTATGTTCTTCCAATTGGGAGGGGATCTGTGACGAACCTGTGCCGAAATTTGCGACGACATTCGTGGTTCCTGCTCTTCCAACCGAAACGTAATGCGTGTCTCTTGTTCTTCCAACTGAGATGCCATGTGTGTCTTCTGTTCCTCCAACTTTGATGCCATGCGTGTCTCTTGTTGTTCCAACTGAGATGTCATGCGTGTCTCTCGTTATTCCAACTGAGATGACATGCTTGATGTTGTGTTGTTTGACATCTGAGCCAAGGCAGCCAATAAAGAGTTTGTGTCCACATTTGCCACTGAATCCGGAGAGTCCTTTTGCTCTTCTAGTTTCGTCGCTCCCTCTTCCGAAAGTTGAAAAACATGATCGTCAACGTTGATTCCTTCCGCTTCCATAGCCTCGAGTAGACGTGATTGTAGCTCTGGCTTATTGCCTGTTGTTACCAATCCTCGTTTCTCCAACTCGTTTTTGAGTTGCTGGATCTTCCATTCATTAAACTTTGCCATATCCTTCCAATGTCCTTGTTACCTTTACAATGTCCTTGTTATCCTTGCAATATCCTTGTTGCCTTTACAATGTCCTGGTTATCCTGTATTTATTTAACAATACCGCTTCTGACACCAATTGTGACGAATTTGATGATTCCTTGATTATTTTCCTTTAGTTCGATCACTGTACGTTAAATAAAACACTCCGATTCTGCTTAATAAGTAGTAGGCTTTATTCAGTACTATAAACCGTAGTACAATATCGCGGGTTAATTCACTGTTCAGTACTTCACTGTACAACACTTCAAAATAAACTGATTGAAGAGCGTTGTCTTTGCGTGGTTTATATAGCCTAGCAGACAGCAGCTTCATAACCTAGAAATGTCTACACATTTCTGGGTTATTCGTGCAGCAGTGTTCTCGAAGCGTTTATCTACCGTCATCTCCTCTTTGTGCCACATTCGCAAACATGCGAGCTGCCTCTCCCTCTCTCGCTCTCACGCCATGTATCTAAACAGCTGTAGTTGTGTTAGTGACGCTAGCGGTGGAAATACGCTAGAGTTGGGAGATGAGCGATTCTTGAGAACATTCGCCACAATATAGATAATTATGGCCCTAACTACAATTTGTTTAACGGATGCAATTTGTTAAGTTCGGACGGAAGATCCTGAAACTTCTCTACTACACCGCGGTGGAACTTTATAAACACGGAAATTTCATTCCCTGCATACTAAAAATTAAAATAAAACTTAAGTTTAATTTTTAATTATTATTATTGTACATATGTACATATATATAGGTATCAGGTTTGCCGTTTGGATACAATTGTATCCATTTGGATACATTTTAAGTCAATGGATACAAAGATACAAAAAGTTTTAAATGGATACATTTTTAACAGCTCCAACAATCGTTTTGTATTTTCAAAGAAACGAACAAAATGCAAGAAGCTATACATTAGGGTGATTCAAATAAAGAGAATTTGTTTTTTTTCGGTCATACCCCCTGAAAAGTTAGGTATTGATATGAAAATAAGCTTTGCAAAAAATTAGCCCTTTAACTTAACCCTTAGGGGTGGCTATTTTTTCCGCCCTTTTGTGTGGGAAATGTATGGGAAAAAGTGAGATTTTTTTCAAAGTGTTTTTTCTCATAATTTTTTAATTTTTTGTGTGTGTTACTGTGTATGTGTGTGCCACAGTACAAAAATCTTTCATTTTTATCTCTCCTTTTTTGAAAAATATTTCAAATTTTATGAGATAAATCACTTTGAAAAAAATCCTTTTTTTCCCATACATTTTTCATAAAAAAGGGCGAAAAAAAAGCCACCCCTATGGATTAAGTTACAGCGCTAACTTTTTGCTTGGCTTATTTTCTCATCGATACCTAACTTTTTAGGGCCTAAGAACAAGTCGACCTTTTTTGAATCACCTGAGAAAAATCACTTTAAAAAAAAACCTATTCTTTCCCATACATTTTAACTAAAAAAGGGTGAAAAAAAATAATAAGGGTTAAGTTACAGCGCTTTTTTTGCTTGGCTTATTTTCTCATCGATACCTAACTTTTTAGAGCCTAAGAACAAGTCGACATTTTTTGAATCACCCTAGTGTACATGTTTCTTTGCTAGTAAAAAATGTGGATACATTTTTGTCAGGATGGATACACTTTTGGATACAAAAAAAATTGAGCTTGTGGCAACGCTGATAGGTATACCAGCCAGTTCGTTACATATTTCCACGTTTCTTGTTAACAAAATGTCTGAATTATGTATTGACATAGATATTATATTTGTGAATTGCCTAATATTAATTTTCACGTGCTGATTTAAAATAAATGTGGAAAAGTGCACATAAAAGTTGGTAATACTTTTTAAAATTTAATTGGCGTTGCAATCAAGTGTGTCAAAAGCTGTCGAAAGAGGTGCGACCATAAGCTAACCCAGAGTAGTGTGCTTTAAGTCCTGTCGAAGAAGTGATCTAAAAACCATTTCAAATAAGTCACCTAAAAACTATTTCAATACAGTTAACTTTAATCTGTCTTGAAGAGATTGGCTTGTAACTAGCTTAAAGTAATGCAGAAGTAAGCACTACTGACTACTTCCTAGGCCATCGCCATGTGAAAATAGCCAGTCTGTTCCATACAAAGTAGTTAGCTTTTCAAACAGTATTGGGTGCTAGACAGTCAACTTAAAATGGGTTTTTCGTTAGCCGAGTTCCCGACTGGGTAGACACAATATAGAAATAACAATACCACCCTGCCAACTTGGCTACCCAGCAATGGATTTTTTCTTATCGAATTCCAACACCATCTCTATTTTTTCGATAAGAACACTAACACCAACGCATATTTTTGAAATATTTTCCCAAACAAAAATCAGCGGATTTGTCACCATTCTCATCAAATCAAACAAAAAAAATATACAAATGTGAAATTTTTGCAGAATTTTTCATTTAATTAAAAAGCAAGGTAAGTACCATAATTTAAAGCCGTTTTTAATATGCTTATAATATTGGTAAGAAAGTCTTTTGTTTTCACAGAGTGAAAGTATGATGTAAAAGGATTACGGCAAAAAATGCACCAAGCAAGATTTTGTGGCCGCTAGCAGTCGCAGTTGGGTAGAGTTGCCAAATTCCTAATTTCCAATTTAAAGTTCGGACCTTTTACGACTGCTGTTTCTATATATTATATTTATTTATTTATTTATTTATTTATTCAAGTCTATGAAGTACAAGTTTCTTACAGACTAAAAGCTATGTGTATCATAAAATAAATTACATAAGTAAAACAATCCAGCAACTTAAAAATAGATTACAAAACTGTATTTAATATGTTAACAAGTTCATACTTAGAAATTGAGAAATCAAACGAAACAGAGTTCGAGATCCTGTTAAGTTCATTGATAGCTCGAGCAATGGGAGCGTTACGAGCATAATCAGTTCTAAGAATTTGTTCATAGAAGGGAACAACAGTACGCAGAGACCTTCGCGGGATATTAAAATTAATCCGAGCAAGAAGAGATATACAATCAATGTCGCCACTAATAATATTGAAAAAGAAAGATAATGAAAGAAAAACTCGCCTGGTCTCTAGCGTTTTCAAATTTATTAGAAGTAACCGCGAGTTATAAGTAGGCATCGGCTCCGAGAAGTTTAGTAAGCGTAACGCAAACCTAAGAAATATTTTTTGAACCCTTTCAATTCTATTTATTGCGGAAATATGGTATGGTCTCCAAATTATAGCACCATATTCCAAGTTTGGCCGAACAAAGGCCGTAAAAAGTAATTTAAGGGTATAAGGATCCGAGAATTTCGCACAGTTCCGTCTAATAAAGCTCAAGAGTGAGTACGCTTTAGCGATAAGATAGCTTATGTGGCTATTAAAAGTAAAGTTCGCGGTAAAAATTATACCAAGATCCTTCGTTTCTTCCAACGAATCCAAAACAGAGTCATCAATCATGTAGGTTGAAGGCAGCACATTTTGAGTCTTTGCGTACGTTATTTTGAAGCACTTCTTTATGTTTAGGGGGAGGCGGGAGTTTAAACACCAGACCTGCAGCTTGTCAATATCAGCTTGAACCCTATTAATGTCGTCACGATTTTGAATTACAGAATATATTTTAGATCGTCAGCATATAATAGGTATTTAGCGAAAGAGAAGCAACTGCTTATGTCATTTATAAATAACACGAACAGCAGTGGGCCTAAAATACTTCCTTGTGGAACGCCCGAACACGCTATAAAAGGTCGAGAGTTAGTGTTATCGACAGTGACCACACATTGCCTATTAGATAAATACGATTTTATCCACTTTAAAAAAACAGAGTGAAATCCCAGGTATCCAAGCTTACTAATTAGTACCTTGTGTGATACTTTATCGAAAGCCTTGGAAAAGTCAGTGTATACGCAATCAACTTGAAGACCAAGTTGGAAAGACTCAAAGCAGTATTCACTAAATTCAGTCAAATTAGTAATTGTGGACCGATTTGGAATAAAGCCATGCTGAAATGATGATATTAAACTTTTGGTTGCAAAATATATTTTCTCTTTTACAATAACTTCAAAAAGCTTCGAGATTGTGGACAGCTTTGAAATCGGACGATAATTACAAACATCATTTTTGTTTCCACTTTTGAAAGTAGGAGTAATGCATGTAATTTTCCAATCTTCCACAAAATAGCCTGAATCCAGAGACATATTAAAAATAAGTGTAATTGGTAAAATTAACGCTGGCGCGTTTTTGAGCAAAAAAACCGAAATTCCATCAATATCAGTTTTCTCTGAAGGCTTAAGACCCAATATTCCGTCTAGAACATCCTCAGATGAAAGTCTAAGAGATCCAAAATTTACAGAAGAAACATTATCTCCAGAACCAGCCACAAATTCAGAGTTACAATCATCCAAAATAATATTAGAGCTAAAAAACTTCGCGAACAAATTTGCTGCATCAGTTAAGTTACTAGCAGATTCGTTCTCCAAGAATATAGCAGATGGAATACCAAAGATAGATTTTTTTGATTTGATGAAGCTCCAGAATGATTTGGGACTGGCTTTTATACCCGACTCAACATAAAGTATGTAATTCCTATAAAGAAATTTATCTAAACAGTTAAATTCTTTCATGTATTTCTGATATGATGCATAAAATATAGAGCTACCAGTAGCTTTGTACCTTTTAAAAAATTTCTTCCTCAGATTCTTCAATTTTTTCAGGCGACGATTGTACCATGGAAGCTTATAAGTCTTTTTCCTAACAATGGGAACCCATTTTAGACACAATGCGGATAATTTATCTTTCAAGATACGATAACTAGCCGAGACATCAGAGGTAGAAAATAATTCCTCCCAATTAAGCTCAGTTAAACATATGTTTAATTCAGAAAAATTACCGGCTTTAAAATTAAAACGTACGTTTTCGACAGAAGCATTTGATGCAAACTTATAAAACTCAAAATTAATAGTTAGAGGAAGATGATGCAAACTAGATGGTGACAGAGGAAAATGGCTTTCTTCAATAAAAGTGTTTATATTGTCACTTATGAAAACAAGATCAAGAATTCTGCCAAGCCTGTTTACATATTTATTAATTTGCACTAAGTTAACACTCAAGATATTGTCTACAAGATAAGACTCATACGACTTACTAATATTTATAGGCATAAGGCCAAAGTTTGTTATAGGAGACCAGCCTACATCACATAAGTTGAAGTCACCTAATACACAAACATGATTATCAGCTACCTTATTTAGAATTAAGGAGATCACATTATCAGTATGTGCATTGTAAAGGTAATCCGTGCTATTCGGTGGGATGTATGAAGCAACAATAAACAGTGAGTTTGGCGAAGAAGCACCCTTAATGCTGACACATAGCTGGTCCAATAGCGAATCACAATTATCAAGCGCAACCAAGTGAGATTGGAATTTTCGTTGAACAGCAATGAGAACGCCCCCACCTCTACCACAGCCGGTTTTTAGGGAGTCTCTATCTTTGCGGTAAACGTTATACAAGTTGGAGTCAAAATACTCACTATCAAAGAAGTTAATTGTGAGCCAGGTTTCAACAAACACAATGACATCAAAATCCAAACGAGAACTAAAAAGCCGCACTGCCTCCCCTTTAGTTCGCATGCCAGAAACATTCTGGAAATATACCTTAAGGTCATATGCAGTATTAATATTATTATTATTAGAATTAGCCATGCCGCCTTTAGCACATCTTGTTGGTGTACTGCCATCTACACATTCTGCTGTTGGGTTCGAACTCTGAGTTTGCGATCTCCTCGGTTTCGAAAAAAATTAAATGGTTTAACTTTAACATTTATAGGCCAAATTTTCGCATCGAGAATACTAGGAAACTCGGCAGATAGAACACCCAACCTGAAGTTAACGTGAGTACGATTTTCTGCTGGGTCATCTTTTTTAACCAATGCAAAGCAGGAGAGAGCCCTTTTGTCAATATTTACATGCTTACACACATAATTCTTAATGTCATCAGCAGTGACTTTGGGGTCGAACGACGACAAGTGCACCCACATCATGCGATCAGCAACGCATAATTCAGTGCTCGCATTAGAGCCAACTACAACAACATTGCTATTTCGCTTACTGACCACTTTTGTCCCCGCAGTATTGTCTTCTGATTCCCTTTCATCATTTATTTGCTGTTGAGAGAGCACAGCATTATCAGCACCCAGAGCTGACGGTTATCAGCAGAAGAAACAGCGGTGACAACAGGCACGTTAAGAGAACCACTATTGAGGGTGGGCCTAATGTTTTCGCTTGTACTAGCATCATTGTTGTTGCTTACAGCAATATCAGGCATTGTACTAGTACCTACTTCAACACTAGCATTCTTAGAACCGCATTCCTTGTCATTATGCATTTCATTATTATCATTCTTCTTATTATTTCGTTTGGGTTTCTTTTTGTTCTGCACTGTTTTCCACTAGTTTTGTTTACCAACAGCTGCAGTAGGCTTAACAACAATATACATATTTAACTTCATTTTTTTTTTCATTTCATTAACTTATAAAACGGTTCAGATCAGGTTAGAGCAGAGTTGGGTAGCTGTCAAAATAGAAATAGATAGTTTCTATTTACTTGGTTGTTTTATTTAAATCCACAAAATTAATGCAAATACGCGTATACAAAAGCGTTGATTTTCTTGCAAGCTATTTTTTTTAAGTTTTCACAAATTTATTTTTTCTTGACTGACAATTGCTCCTCCGCTCTAACTTACTTCACAAAAAAGGCTAGAGCAGCAATTTATGATCTGGATTGCTCTAGTTTTGTTTTGAGCATACTCAAAGTGTTCATTAAACACAATTTTGTGAAATATCTCAACCTGGCGTAAGCTAGAGCAGCTCAATAAACTAACCTTATGTTTAACTCTTTTTTCATTTTATTTTCTTTCATTTAATTTTATTTCATTTCGTTTGGTTTTATTACAGTTTATTCACTATTTCACTTCTATTCTTTTTATTTAATTTTGTTTTATTTCGTTATGGTTCATTTCTGTAGATTTTGGTTAATTTCGTATTGTTTAGTTTTAGTTTATTCTGTTTGATTTCATTTTTTTATTTTTTTATTTCATTTCGTTTATTTCATTTTATTTTATTTCATTTAATTTTTTTCCATTTAACTTTGTTGCATTTTATATCATTTCAAATTCTTCTGTTTCATTTTATTTTAATTTATTTTATTTTATTTCATTACATTTATTTCTTTTCAATTTGTTTTGCTTCACTTTTTTTTTGTTTTACTTAATTTCATTTCATTCTGTTTTATTTCTATTTATATTGTTTTATTTCATTTCATTTTATTTCATTCTGTTCCTAATTCCTTACATTTCTCTTCATTTTCTTTTATTTTGTTTGAATTCGTTTTGTTTCATTTCATTCTATTTTATTTCACTTAATTTTGTTCCACTTCCTTTTACTTTATTTCCTTTAATTTAATTTTATTTAATTTGGCTTCATTTCACTTTATTTTATTTCATTCCACTTTATTTCATTTCATTTTATTTTAATTCATTTCATTTTTTTCTTCTTCGATTTGTTTCATATGAGTTTACTCTGTTGTATATCATTTACTTCATCTCATTTTATTTAGTTTAATATTATTTCTTTTCGTTTTACATCATTTCGATTCCTTTTATTTCTTTTGATTTTTTTCAATCCATTTCAATCTATTTTATTTCGTTTCATTTTGTTTTGTTTCATTTCATTTTATTTTATTTCATTTATGTCTGTCTCATTTTATTTTATTTCAATTTACTTAATTTCGTCTTATTTCATTCCACTTTATTTCTTTTAATTTTGCCTTATTTCATTTCATTTAGTTTTATTTTACTTCATTTTGCTTAATTCCTACCCATTTTTGTTTTATTTAATTTGTATTTATTTATTTTATTTTACCTCTTTTCTTTTATGGGGGGGGGGGGGGGAGATGTCCATTTGTTTCATTTCAGTTTATTCTGTTTCATTTCTTTTTGTTAACTTTAATTTGGCTCATTTCATTTAATTTTATTTTATTTCATTTTACTCATGTCCCTTTTTTCTTTTCGTTTCATTTCATTTTATTTAATTTCACTTCATTTTGTTTCATTTCATTCTGTTTCATTTCATTTCCTTTTGTTTTAATTTGATAGCTTATAAATCTAACCTATATTTAATTAATGTTATTATAAATTTTTATTTGTCACACTATTAAATGCATTTTGAATAAATATGTATATTGAAATGAAAAGTACTTTGGAAATTTATTGGAATATTTTTGGGTATTTTGAAAAATTTAATGCTAGTGTGCAGAGCTGCAACCCAAAAGTAGCAGCGCCCTTTTTTCTTTTCGTTTCATTTCATTTTATTTAATTTCACTTCATTTTGTTTCATTTCATTCTGTTTCATTTCATTTCCTTTTGTTTTAATTTGATAGCTTATAAATCTAACCTATATTTAATTAATGTTATTATAAATTTTTATTTGTCACACTATTAAATGCATTTTGAATAAATATGTATATTGAAATGAAAAGTACTTTGGAAATTTATTGGAATATTTTTGGGTATTTTGAAAAATTTAATGCTAGTGTGCAGAGCTGCAACCCAAAAGTAGCAGCGCCCAAAAGTATGCAACATGTGCCCGTCTGTCAGTTTTTTTACGGAATTTTTTTAGTTAGCCCTTTCACCTCATATTTTTTGGTTTAAGTTCTAAATATCCAATTTAGTCAAAAAACTGCCGCATTTGACCTCAATAGTCATGAGAAATCGCAACTTTTTTTTTTGGGAAATAGGTTTTTGAGCATGGTGCCATATGGCATCAATTTCCTTAAGGGGAGAAAAAAGTCCCACAGTAAATTTTTTTTGAAAGAGTTTTTATTTATTCAAAAAGCATTTTTTATTAACATTTCAGTTTTTATACAAAAAAAATTGAGCTTGTGGCAACGCTGATAGGTATACCAGCCAGTTCGTTACATATTTCCACGTTTCTTGTTAACAAAATGTCTGAATTATGTATTGACATAGATATTATATTTGTGAATTGTCTAATATTAATTTTCACGTGCTGATTTAAAATAAATGTGGAAAAGTGCACATAAAAGTTGGTAATACTTTTTAAAATTTAATTGGCGTTGCAATCAAGTGTGTCAAAAGCTGTCGAAAGAGGTGCGACCATAAGCTAACCCAGAGTAGTGTGCTTTTAGTCCTGTCGAAGAAGTGATCTAAAAACCATTTCAAATAAGTCACCTAAAAACTATTTCAATACAGTTAACTTTAATCTGTCTTGAAGAGATTGGCTTGTAACTAGCTTAAAGTAATGCAGAAGTAAGCACTACTGACTACTTCCTAGGCCATCGCCATGTGAAAATAGCCAGTCTGTTCCATACAAAGTAGTTAGCTTTTCAAACAGTATTGGGTGCTAGACAGTCAACTTAAAATGGGTTTTTCGTTAGCCGAGTTCCCGACTGGGTAGACACAATATAGAAATAACAATACCACCCTGCCAACTTGGCTACCCAGCAATGGATTTTTTCTTATCGAATTCCAACACCATCTCTATTTTTTCGATAAGAACACTAACACCAACGCATATTTTTGAAATATTTTCCCAAACAAAAATCAGCGGATTTGTCACCATTCTCATCAAATCAAACAAAAAAAATATACAAATGTGAAATTTTTGCAGAATTTTTCATTTAATTAAAAAGCAAGGTAAGTACCATAATTTAAAGCCGTTTTTAATATGCTTATAATATTGGTAAGAAAGTCTTTTGTTTTCACAGAGTGAAAGTATGATGTAAAAGGATTACGGCAAAAAATGCACCAAGCAAGATTTTGTGGCCGCTAGCAGTCGCAGTTGGGTAGAGTTGCCAAATTCCTAATTTCCAATTTAAAGTTCGGACCTTTTACGACTGCTGTTTCTATATATTATATTTATTTATTTATTTATTTATTTATTCAAGTCTATGAAGTACAAGTTTCTTACAGACTAAAAGCTATGTGTATCATAAAATAAATTACATAAGTAAAACAATCCAGCAACTTAAAAATAGATTACAAAACTGTATTTAATATGTTAACAAGTTCATACTTAGAAATTGAGAAATCAAACGAAACAGAGTTCGAGATCCTGTTAAGTTCATTGATAGCTCGAGCAATGGGAGCGTTACGAGCATAATCAGTTCTAAGAATTTGTTCATAGAAGGGAACAACAGTACGCAGAGACCTTCGCGGGATATTAAAATTAATCCGAGCAAGAAGAGATATACAATCAATGTCGCCACTAATAATATTGAAAAAGAAAGATAATGAAAGAAAAACTCGCCTGTCTCTAGCGTTTTCAAATTTATTAGAAGTAACCGCGAGTTATAGACGAGTGCTATCAAAAACTCAAACAGCCATTAGCTATTTACGGAAGCCTGACGGATCTTGGACCAGCACGGAAGGGGAAACCCTGGAGCTGCTCCTGAACACACACTTTCCGGGGAACTTGTATGATGCACCTGTAGCATCTGCAACAAACCTGGCGGTAAACATACCCATTACGGAGGAAAGGGTAAGGTGGGCAATCAAAAGCTTTGAGCCGTTCAAGGCAGCTGGGCCAGACGGGATTTTCCCCGCACAACTTATAAACACGCTGGAAATATCAGCTAAATGGCTGGTAGTTCTCTATTCAGCCTGCCTGGCTCTTAATTACATTCCGTGCTCCTGGAGAAGCGCCACGGTAGTCTTTATTCCAAAGGCTGGGAAGGCCTCACACTATGAGCCTAAAGACTACAGACCGATCAGTCTCTCGTCTTTTGCACTTAAAACCTTCGAGAGGATAATTAGCGATTATCTCTCCTCTACTATTGATAGCAACCTTATTTCTAGCTATCAACATGCATACACCAAAGGTAAATCAACCGAAACTGCGCTCCACAGCCTAGTCTCTATTGTTGAAAAATCATTGCACGAAAAGGAGTACTGTCTCGTGGCCTTTCTGGACATCGAAGGGGCTTTCAACAATATAAGGCCGGAGGCTATTAACACTGCTTTAACAAACCTGGGCATAAATAGGTCTCTTATTGGACTAATTGATCAACTACTAAAGGGAAGGAGAATAGTTTCTTCACTGGGAACAGTTGATCTTTCACGCTATGTCACAAGAGGAACGCCTCAGGGTGGTGTTCTCTCCCCGCTCCTATGGAACCTCACCGTAAACTCGCTGCTACGAGACACAAGGTGGGGGGGCGGGAAGATAGTGGCATATGCAGACGATTTAGCTATTGCATATAGGGGCAAATTCCCACAAACCCTGTGTGACTTGATGCAAGTAGCACTGCGAGAAGTTTCTTCATGGTCCTCTCGCTGCGGACTTAGCATCAACCCGGGAAAGGTGGAGCTTGTCCTTTATACCAGGCGGTACAAGATACCACCGCTGAACCTACCAGAACTAGATGGCGTGCGCCTGAACTTAGCTGACAAAGCCAAATTCCTAGGCACAGTTCTAGATAGAAAGCTTAACTGGAAGGAGAATGTCATCCAGCGCCAGAGGAAAGCGTGCATTGCACTTTACACGTGTAAAAGAGCCATTGGCAAAAAATGGGGGCTCAGTCCCAAAATTTGCAGATGGATCTACACTGCGATAATCCAGCCAATTATGCTGTATGGAGTAGTGGTATGGTGTCCTGCGCTAGGAAAGGCAACAAACCTAAATCTGTTAGGAAAAGTCCACAGATCGAGCATGATCTGTATAAGCGGGGCGTTAAGAACAACGCCCAATGAAGCTCTCCAGGCCATTCTTGGCTTTTTGCCACTCGATCTGGAAGGGTACCGGGCAGCAGCAGCATCGGCTCTGCGTCTAAGGGAAACGTCCGTCTGGGGCGCAAGCACTATTGGACACTCCTGTATTCTAAGATCTTACAGCTTTCTCCCTCTGAGCACAGATCGGTGTGCGACCACAACAGTCGGAGATTGTTGTTTTAGAATAAACATTCCCAGCAGGGAAGACTGGGAGAACATAGATCGGTGTCCCGCTACTAATGGCGGCACTTGTATATACACCGACGGCTCGAAGTTAGACGGCAGAGTCGGAGGAGGGGTTTACTCAAGGGATTTGGACCTAGAACTCTCCTTTAGACTACCTGATCACTGCAGCGTCTTCCAGGCTGAAGTTTCTGCAATCATGGACGCCGTGACTTGGATAGGTGAACGCACCATCGGACAGGATATCTGTATTTTCAGCGACAGCCAAGCGGCCATCAAATCCCTTGGCTCTTACTCGTTCAACTCTGAACTGACGCTCAGCTGTCGTCGATCTCTTCAAGAGATGGCCCAACAGAACCGCGTGAACCTCACATGGGTCCCGGGACACAGGGACATTGAGGGAAACTATAGGGCAGACGAACTTGCCAGGCAGGGCACGACCAAGCAGATTCTTCAAGATAAAGAGCGCATAGGTATGCCGTTTGCCACGTGCAAGCTAATGCTGAAGGAGCATACACTCCGCGAAGCCAACGAAAGATGGCTAGAAGCCCCAGGGTGCCGGATATCCAAGCAAACCTGGCCAAAATGCGATCTTAAAAGATCTAGTCACATATACGCCCTAAAAAGGAAGGAAATCTCCATATTAATAGGTGTTTTAACCGGGCACTGCCTTATTGGTAGGCACGTAGCAAGGCTAGGCGTTCCCTACCGACGATGCTGCAGGAGTTGCAAAGATGATGAGGAAGAGGAAACGGTGGAGCACCTCATCTGCAACTGCCCGGCCTTAAGCGGAGCGAGAAGGCGCTCTCTGGGAGTTCCCTTCCTGGTTAGCTTAAGCCAGGTCGCGGAGCTAGACATAAAGGACTTGATGGCCTTCATCAAGTTATCAAAATGGTTCGAGGAGGGGTAGCGGTGTCGGTTAGGAGTGTCAGTCCCGGGTTTCGGCTATATGGAGAGTCCCGACAGCACTGGGATTTTCCATATGGCCGGGCCCCGGGACTGACTTTCCTAGTGTTTGGTGGTATCACAACGGGCCTTTTATTACTGGCCTAGGTGTGCCTTTGCGGCAGCCACTTCTACCTACCTACCTACCTAACCGCGAGTTATAAGTAGGCATCGGCTCCGAGAAGTTTAGTAAGCGTAACGCAAACCTAAGAAATATTTTTTGAACCCTTTCAATTCTATTTATTGCGGAAATATGGTATGGTCTCCAAATTATAGCACCATATTCCAAGTTTGGCCGAACAAAGGCCGTAAAAAGTAATTTAAGGGTATAAGGATCCGAGAATTTCGCACAGTTCCGTCTAATAAAGCTCAAGAGTGAGTACGCTTTAGCGATAAGATAGCTTATGTGGCTATTAAAAGTAAAGTTCGCGGTAAAAATTATACCAAGATCCTTCGTTTCTTCCAACGAATCCAAAACAGAGTCATCAATCATGTAGGTTGAAGGCAGCACATTTTGAGTCTTTGCGTACGTTATTTTGAAGCACTTCTTTATGTTTAGGGGGAGGCGGGAGTTTAAACACCAGACCTGCAGCTTGTCAATATCAGCTTGAACCCTATTAATGTCGTCAAGATTTTGAATTACAGAATATATTTTAGATCGTCAGCATATAATAGGTATTTAGCGAAAGAGAAGCAACTGCTTATGTCATTTATAAATAACACGAACAGCAGTGGGCCTAAAATACTTCCTTGTGGAACGCCCGAACACGCTATAAAAGGTCGAGAGTTAGTGTTATCGACAGTGACCACACATTGCCTATTAGATAAATACGATTTTATCCACTTTAAAAAAACAGAGTGAAATCCCAGGTATCCAAGCTTACTAATTAGTACCTTGTGTGATACTTTATCGAAAGCCTTGGAAAAGTCAGTGTATACGCAATCAACTTGAAGACCAAGTTGGAAAGACTCAAAGCAGTATTCACTAAATTCAGTCAAATTAGTAATTGTGGACCGATTTGGAATAAAGCCATGCTGAAATGATGATATTAAACTTTTGGTTGCAAAATATATTTTCTCTTTTACAATAACTTCAAAAAGCTTCGAGATTGTGGACAGCTTTGAAATCGGACGATAATTACAAACATCATTTTTGTTTCCACTTTTGAAAGTAGGAGTAATGCATGTAATTTTCCAATCTTCCACAAAATAGCCTGAATCCAGAGACATATTAAAAATAAGTGTAATTGGTAAAATTAACGCTGGCGCGTTTTTGAGCAAAAAAACCGAAATTCCATCAATATCAGTTTTCTCTGAAGGCTTAAGACCCAATATTCCGTCTAGAACATCCTCAGATGAAAGTCTAAGAGATCCAAAATTTACAGAAGAAACATTATCTCCAGAACCAGCCACAAATACAGAGTTACAATCATCCAAAATAAAATTAGAGCTAAAAAACTTCGCGAACAAATTTGCTGCATCAGTTAAGTTACTAGCAGATTCGTTCTCCAAGAATATAGCAGATGGAATACCAAAGATAGATTTTTTTGATTTGATGAAGCTCCAGAATGATTTGGGACTGGCTTTTATACCCGACTCAACATAAAGTATGTAATTCCTATAAAGAAATTTATCTAAACAGTTAAATTCTTTCATGTATTTCTGATATGATGCATAAAATATAGAGCTACCAGTAGCTTTGTACCTTTTAAAAAATTTCTTCCTCAGATTCTTCAATTTTTTCAGGCGACGATTGTACCATGGAAGCTTATAAGTCTTTTTCCTAACAATGGGAACCCATTTTAGACACAATGCGGATAATTTATCTTTCAAGATACGATAACTAGCCGAGACATCAGAGGTAGAAAATAATTCCTCCCAATTAAGCTCAGTTAAACATATGTTTAATTCAGAAAAATTACCGGCTTTAAAATTAAAACGTACGTTTTCGACAGAAGCATTTGATGCAAACTTATAAAACTCAAAATTAATAGTTAGAAGAAGATGATGCAAACTAGAAGGTGACAGAGGAAAATGGCTTTCTTCAATAAAAGTGTTTATATTGTCACTTATGAAAACAAGATCAAGAATTCTGCCAAGCCTGTTTACATATTTATTAATTTGCACTAAGTTAACACTCAAGATATTGTCTACAAGATAAGACTCATACGACTTACTAATATTTATAGGCATAAGGCCAAAGTTTGTTATAGGAGACCAGCCTACATCACATAAGTTGAAGTCACCTAATACACAAACATGATTATCAGCTACCTTATTTAGAATTAAGGAGATCACATTATCAGTATGTGCATTGTAAAGGTAATCCGTGCTATTCGGTGGGATGTATGAAGCAACAATAAACAGTGAGTTTGGCGAAGAAGCACCCTTAATGCTGACACATAGCTGGTCCAATAGCGAATCACAATTATCAAGCGCAACCAAGTGAGATTGGAATTTTCGTTGAACAGCAATGAGAACGCCCCCACCTCTACCACAGCCGGTTTTTAGGGAGTCTCTATCTTTGCGGTAAACGTTATACAAGTTGGAGTCAAAATACTCACTATCAAAGAAGTTAATTGTGAGCCAGGTTTCAACAAACACAATGACATCAAAATCCAAACGAGAACTAAAAAGCCGCACTGCCTCCCCTTTAGTTCGCATGCCAGAAACATTCTGGAAATATACCTTAAGGTCATATGCAGTATTAATATTATTATTATTAGAATTAGCCATGCCGCCTTTAGCACATCTTGTTGGTGTACTGCCATCTACACATTCTTCTGTTGGGTTCGAACTCTGCGTTTGCGATCTCCTCGGTTTCGAAAAAAATTAAATGGTTTAACTTTAACATTTATAGGCCAAATTTTCGCATCGAGAATACTAGGAAACTCGGCAGATAGAACACCCAACCTGAAGTTAACGTGAGTACGATTTTCTGCTGGGTCATCTTTTTTAACCAATGCAAAGCAGGAGAGAGCCCTTTTGTCAATATTTACATGCTTACACACATAATTCTTAATGTCATCAGCAGTGACTTTGGGGTCGAACGACGACAAGTGCACCCACATCATGCGATCAGCAACGCATAATTCAGTGCTCGCATTAGAGCCAACTACAACAACATTGCTATTTCGCTTACTGACCACTTTTGTCCTCGCAGTATTGTCTTCTGATTCCCTTTCATCATTTATTTGCTGTTGAGAGAGCACAGCATTATCAGCACCCAGAGCTGACGGTTATCAGCAGAAGAAACAGCGGTGACAACAGGCACGTTAAGAGAACCACTATTGAGGGTGGGCCTAATGTTTTCGCTTGTACTAGCATCATTGTTGTTGCTTACAGCAATATCAGGCATTGTACAACACTAGCATTCTTAGAACCGCATTCCTTGTCATTATGCATTTCATTATTATCATTCTTCTTATTATTTCGTTTGGGTTTCTTTTTGTTCTGCACTGTTTTCCACTAGTTTTGTTTACCAACAGCTGCAGTAGGCTTAACAACAATATACATATTTAACTTCATTTTTTTTTTCATTTCATTAACTTATAAAACGGTTCAGATCAGGTTAGAGCAGAGTTGGGTAGCTGTCAAAATAGAAATAGATAGTTTCTATTTACTTGGTTGTTTTATTTAAATCCACAAAATTAATGCAAATACGCGTATACAAAAGCGTTGATTTTCTTGCAAGCTATTTTTTTTAAGTTTTCACAAATTTATTTTTTCTTGACTGACAATTGCTCCTCCGCTCTAACTTACTTCACAAAAAAAGCTAGAGCAGCAATTTATGATCTGGATTGCTCTAGTTTTGTTTTGAGCATACTCAAAGTGTTCATTAAACACAATTTTGTGAAATATCTCAACCTGGCGTAAGCTAGAGCAGCTCAATAAACTAACCTTATGTTTAACTCTTTTTTCATTTTATTTTCTTTCATTTAATTTTATTTCATTTCGTTTGGTTTTATTACAGTTTATTCACTATTTCACTTCTATTCTTTTTATTTAATTTTGTTTTATTTCGTTATGGTTCATTTCTGTAGATTTCGGTTAATTTCGTATTGTTTAGTTTTAGTTTATTCTGTTTGATTTCATTTTTTTTATTTTTTTATTTCATTTCGTTTATTTCATTTTATTTTATTTCATTTAATTTTTTTCCATTTAACTTTGTTGCATTTTATATCATTTCAAATTCTTCTGTTTCATTTTATTTTAATTTATTTTATTTTATTTCATTACATTTATTTCTTTTCAATTTGTTTTGCTTCACTTTTTTTTTGTTTTACTTAATTTCATTTCATTCTGTTTTATTTCTATTTATATTGTTTTATTTCATTTCATTTTATTTCATTCTGTTCCTAATTCCTTACATTTCTCTTCATTTTCTTTTATTTTGTTTGAATTCGTTTTGTTTCATTTCATTCTATTTTATTTCACTTAATTTTGTTCCACTTCCTTTTACTTTATTTCCTTTAATTTAATTTTATTTAATTTGGCTTCATTTCACTTTATTTTATTTCATTTCACTTTATTTCATTACATTTTATTTTAATTCATTTCATTTTTTTCTTCTTCGATTTGTTTCATATGAGTTTACTCTGTTGTATATCATTTACTTCATCTCATTTTATTTAGTTTAATATTATTTCTTTTCGTTTTACATCATTTCGATTCCTTTTATTTCTTTTGATTTTTTTCAATCCATTTCAATCTATTTTATTTCGTTTCATTTTGTTTTGTTTCATTTCATTTTATTTTATTTCATTTATGTCTGTCTCATTTTATTTTATTTCAATTTACTTAATTTCGTCTTATTTCATTCCACTTTATTTCTTTTAATTTTGCCTTATTTCATTTCATTTAGTTTTATTTTACTTCATTTTGCTTAATTCCTACCCATTTTTGTTTTATTTAATTTGTATTTATTTATTTTATTTTACCTCTTTTCTTTTATGGGGGGGGGGGGGGGGAGATGTCCATTTGTTTCATTTCAGTTTATTCTGTTTCATTTCTTTTTGTTAACTTTAATTTGGCTCATTTCATTTAATTTTATTTTATTTCATTTTACTCATGTCCCTTTTTTCTTTTCGTTTCATTTCATTTTATTTAATTTCACTTCATTTTGTTTCATTTCATTCTGTTTCATTTCATTTCCTTTTGTTTTAATTTGATAGCTTATAAATCTAACCTATATTTAATTAATGTTATTATAAATTTTTATTTGTCACACTATTAAATGCATTTTGAATAGATATGTATATTGAAATGAAAAGTACTTTGGAAATTTATTGGAATATTTTTGGGTATTTTGAAAAAATTAATGCTAGTGTGCAGAGCTGCAACCCAAAAGTAGCAGCGCCCTTTTTTCTTTTCGTTTCATTTCATTTTATTTAATTTCACTTCATTTTGTTTCATTTCATTCTGTTTCATTTCATTTCCTTTTGTTTTAATTTGATAGCTTATAAATCTAACCTATATTTAATTAATGTTATTATAAATTTTTATTTGTCACACTATTAAATGCATTTTGAATAAATATGTATATTGAAATGAAAAGTACTTTGGAAATTTATGGGAATATTTTTGGGTATTTTGAAAAATTTAATGCTAGTGTGCAGAGCTGCAACCCAAAAGTAGCAGCGCCCAAAAGTATGCAACATGTGCCCGTCTGTCAGTTTTTTTACGGAATTTTTTTAGTTAGCCCTTTCACCTCATATTTTTTGGTTTAAGTTCTAAATATCCAATTTAGTCAAAAAACTGCCGCATTTGACCTCAATAGTCATGAGAAATCGCAACTTTTTTTTTTGGGAAATAAGTTTTTGAGCATGGTGCCATATGGCATCAATTTCCTTAAGGGGAGAAAAAAGTCCCACAGTAAATTTTTTTTGAAAGAGTTTTTATTTATTCAAAAAGCATTTTTTATTAACATTTCAGTTTTTACATTAACAAACTTAAAGTTAAATGGAATTATATAAAAATTCAATTTAAAAACATATGTACATACATAAATAATATATAAAATACATACATAATAATTAAATAAATAAGAAATATCCATGTAAAACTAAAAACATATTATTGAAAAACTGAGACTGATACTATGTAGATACTTACTTTCTTATACAAATACTTAATTGTTAAGGCTGTGAAACGTTTTAAAACAGTTTCGTTTCCGTTGGGCATGCATAAGTGAACGTTGCATTTTGAACACATTATTCTCTACAACTGTTGATTTGAGACGCCCTTTCGTTGAAGCGTTTGCTGAGTTGATTGCGCTAGGAGCCCATCTGCGATGTCGTTTCGGAATGCCAAAAGATCCATCCACTCCTTTGATTCGATATGGTTGTTTTCGCAATCCATTTTGTATTCTAACCAAGCATTACAAATGGCAAGGTCGATAAAATGATCAAAAACTTTGAGAGTCCATTTCCTAGAACTAATAGAAATTCGATATAGCGATAGTAGGAAGTCCATCTTATCTAGGCCACCCATGTTTTTGTTGTACATAGCAACGATGTTTGGTTGCTGGATCTAAATTTTTTTTTCTTCACTACGAAATTTTGAAATTTTATTTATACATTCCGTTCCATAAATAGCTGAGGCGATTGTAACAACTCCTCCATCAAGCCATTTTAAAACAAAAAATGTTGTTATTTCGTTCTATCCTGTAGTCATAACTGTCACGGAGGAGCTTTGCCCATCCTATTAACCCGAATCGTGCCAGTTGCCCAAATTCCCTGTTGCTGCAAAAATTTGATCAGACTAAAAGTTGTGAAATAATTATCAAAATAAATTTGAACCTTTTTATTATAAGGAATCGTTTTTGATAAATGAATAACTAATAGTTATTAACTATGTCTGAACAAATGTCCAGTTTTTAGTCTTCCCTTATAAATCTCCAAATCATAGATAGCTCATATCCTTTGAACTACAAAGACAAAATATTTTAATTCCCGATTTTATAGGTTTCTTTGGCATATATTGTCGAAGCATAGTTTTTCCTCTAAATGGAACCATCATTTCATCAACGCAAACATTTTCATCTTTAGGAATCGCATAATTTTTTTATAGAACACTTCTAAAAGGGGGCGAATTATGTGCAATTTATCATCTGAAGTCTGATCAAGAGAAAATTTGAGGTGGTTGCGCAAAGAATGAAATCTTATTCTTGACATACTTTGACGAAAACAGGGGATCTCCGTAGTTTTTGACCAATACATATATATATATATATGTATACCAATTATTTATATTTACTACATTACTACTAAACACTACTTACTTTACATTACACTGAAAATTTAGATGACTATACATTAATTGAAACAATCACACACAATAAAAATAGCAAGGATACAGAAAAATTAAAAAAGATTAACCAAAAACTTTAAAAAATTTGTTAATTCTCAAGTAACGACACTATGCACAGAATTCATAGACATATTTGCACTAGAAACAGAACCAATTTCCTCTAACAATTTCTACAAACAAAAATTACACATGAAGGATGACAATCCTGTTTACATAAAAAACTATAGATTGCCTCAGACACAAAAAGGAGAAATAAGAAAACAGGTAAATAAATGAATCGGAGACGACATAATAGAACCCTCCATAGCAGAATACAATAGCCCAATCCTGCTAGTCCCTAAAAAATAACTTCCAGGGAATACAGAAAAAAGATGGAGATTAGTAGTTGACTACAGACAAGTAAACAAAAAATTAGCAGCAGATAAATTCCCACTCCCAAGAATTGATGATATTTTAGACCAACTTGGAAGAGCAAAATATTTTTCATGCCTTATGTCCGGTTTTCATCAAATAGAATTATTGCTTGCAAATTGTGAGAAATCAATTATGTACTTATTGCACTGAAACCTGTACTCACGAATATACATATCTTGAGACATGCATATTAGAGTGGTTCACAAATATGGACTTTTTGGAAATTCTAAAACGCTACCCCCAATTATTGTTCCTTATGACAAAAAAAGAGGATGTTATTTTATATTTTTTTGTTAAGGTGGTTTAGAAGTCGCGCTACTCGTTTTTATAAAAAAATGAGATACTTGCAATTTTAATTGCATTTTATCATGTTTAAGTGCAGTATAAATTTGGGTTTTTGTGTGCGGTTATTCTGTTTTCATTGGCGAATATTCCTGCAATTCAATAGCCTTCTTGGATTAGTAGAAATGGTTTAACTCTTGAAAATATGTTTCGAAATAGAAAACGGCGCAATTAAAACGCCTACACTGATCCCATTGCGCATTGGTTTTTTGGATAAATTTCGCATCTAGAAGATAAATGAATTCAGTTCGCCTTTTATTTAAGTTGTTCGTAGTTCGCATTTTTTCGAATGCAATTATAGGTTGGCAAAAACCCTTGCTATCCTCAGAACATTTGGAGGCCCCGGCGTGATTTATTCTCGGCGCACCTACATAGTAAATTAATATCATCGAGATATTAATAAATCGCTAAGGAAAACTTGTCATAGTTAATCAAAGCATGATCGCTCACAATTGAAGGTGTAAAGCATCATTTATACTCGACATTCGCCTTTGGTTTGACCTTCAATTAGAGAGCTGCAATTTCGTCATCATCAACTGCACAAGTATAAAACGACTAATCTTGAAGCCTAATTTTATAATACAAAATGGTAAAGGGACATAAAAAGCCGATACAAATGCGTCGGCAGAGAAGTCGGATGTTTCGTTCTCCAAGCGAAAAAGCATATGGTTTTTAAAGCAAATCAGCACAATAAAGGCTGAAGTAGATGATAACAATCTTCAACATCTTGATGAATCAACATTGGCGGTTAAGTTGGAGCAGCTGAACAGGCTGCAGACTCAATTCGAAGAAATACAGGGGGAACTTGAAAGAGAAGACGTCACGGAGTTCGAGAGCGAAGCAAGAACGATTTTCTCAGAAGCATATATATATCAAAGCTGCCATAAACAAGATGCTAGCCCACGTTCAATTTCATGTGCTAGACCCTCTACTCGCAAGCATTCCATTATAGACGAGCTAACTGCTCACATTTCATCGATCACGGTTAAATCTCGCCTACCTGTGTTGCAGCTGACTATCATCGAGAAGTTTCAACACTTGAGGTCCTGCCTAAGTGGCACCGCATCGGATGCAATTCGCTCATTGGAGATATACGAGGACAATTACGAAAAGGCGGTAAATTTATTAAAGGGACGATTTGACATTAAAAGAGTTCAGCAGTAGGCTTACGTGCATTACAAATCATTGCTTCAAATGAAGAGCTGCTGGATGGTATACTCACGTATTTGGTCATCAGCAAAGCAGACAACAAGACTCAAGCAAAATGGGAACAAGAAGCGCCGACTCAAAATTTACCGTCAGGGATATGGTTTCCAGTTTCCTCGAAAGGAGAGTTCGCAACGTGTAAAACGTTAACACTATATCAACAGCATCCACAAAACAGGTGACTAATTCAAAAGTTAAGCATAGTCAAGCATTCATTACTACTAGTGCCAGTAAAAGTTGTTCATTTTGCAATGGTTCTGACCATATAATCGCTTCTTGCTCGCTCTTTTTAAACCTTTCACCATCGTTACGCTTCCAAGAAGCCAAAAAGTTGCAACTCTGCATCAATTGTTTAAAAAGGGGACACGTCGCTAGAAATTGTAAGTCAAGTAGTTGCAAGCATTGCGCAGCCAAGCACAACACGCTGATTCACATGGCACAAACCTCGCAAACACTATCGCAAAACGCAAATGCGTCTACTAGCCCCAAGACATCCCTTGTCGCTAGCGACTGCCGTTGTAATGTTAAGAGATGATCGTGGTAGTTTCGTTCCCTGTAGAGCTTTACTTGATTCTGCATCACAAATCCATTGCATAACAGCCAACATGGCTAAGCAGCTCCAAATCACAAAATCCAAGGTTCGTACTAACATTTCGGGAATCGGCCAATCCGACATGATGTGAAATGACTAGGTTATTAAAATCAGTCGATGGTACGTATACAACAAGCATTTCGGCAGTCGTAGTGCCAACAATAACCATCTATCACCCGGAAACAAATTTCTCCAGCGTAGATTGGAAAATTCCGGCCAATATCTCATTAGCAGAACCTTGGTTCCACAAACCTCAGAAAGTAGATCTTTTGATTAGGGCTAGCCTGTCTTTTGAGCTGCTATGCGTTGGGCAAATTCGAATAAAGTCTACCAATACTACAAAAAACAAGGCTAGGTTGGGTCGTGTCAGGAAATTTCGATGGTGGCTCTTTAAAATTAGCGCATTGCACAGTTGCCATTGAGGAAACAACTTCGAACGCAATGGTCATACAACAGAAAATATAAAACGCACCAAAGAGGATTTAGATTGCGAAGAAGACCTTATCAACAACTATCGTCGGTTGAGCTCAGGTGAATACGTATGTAGTTTGCCTTCCATTTAAATCAAGTACGACACAATTGGGTGATTCGTACTCACAAGCAGTTTGTCGTTTCAAAAATCTCGAGAAGAGGTTTACTCGCAATCCCGATCTCAAGCAACAATATTCAGCATTCATAGCTGAACATGCACAACTTCAGCATATGTCGCGGGTAGAAGCTATTCCTCTGGGAGTCAGCACAAATTTCTTGCCTCACCATTGCGTATTAAAGGCTGACAGCACTACCACCAAGTTGTGTGTAGTCTTTGACTCATCCGCCCGCACCAGTTCTGGATGTTCACATAATGATCTCTTGATGTCAGGTCCTACGATACAGCCCAAATTGGTTGATACGCTGCTCAAAATATGCGAATCTGACAGTTTTTTACAGTGCATATTATGGCGAGAAAGCCCAGATCAAGATGCTCCAAATTTATAAGTTGGATACCGTCACTTATGGCACCAAGCCTGCTGCATTTTTAGCTATTCGGGCAATGCAGCAACTGGCTGTGGATGAGGCAAGTAACTATCCCGTTGGTTAAAAAATAATCAAACGCGATTTCTACGTTGACGACCTTATATCAGGAGGGAAGTCTATTGATGAAGTGGCACAAATAATGACACAGACTGAACAGCTGTTAAAGAAGGGGAATTTTATCTTGAGGAAGTGGTGTTCAAACAGCACAACCGCTTTGCGAACCATTGAATCAGCACATCGGGAACAGTTCTTGAAGCTTAACGATGGTAGTGATATCACTAAGGCGTTAGGATTAGCTTGGGATCCCAACTGCGACAATTTCTTTCTCTGGGCTCCGCTTTCTGAACCGCTGCGTGCGACTAAACGCAACGTGTTGTCGATTACTGCACGATTTTACGACCCACTTGGCCTTATTGGCCCCGTTGTGCTGAAGGCTAAGGTATTTTTAAAGAGTGTGTGGAGGGAGAATCTAGCATGGGATGAAAGCCTTCCACAGACATTACACACCGTTTGGATCCAGCTTTGCGAAAATTTAAAATTTGTTGAAAAAATCAGATATCCTCGTTTTGTCGGCATCGATGCAGAAATCATCCAAATACATGGCTTTTGCGACGCCAGTATGGCAGCGTATGGAGCCTGCGTTTACAATCGAGCGCAAAGACTCAAACGACGCTGCTGTGCTCAAAGTCGCGAGTAGCACCATTAAAGAATCTTTAAATTCCCAAATTAGAGCTGAGTGGTACATTACTGTTTCCGAATTACTACATTCTATTCAACGCTTGGGTACATTCGTTGGTGAGTTCTACTGTTGGTCAGACTCCACAATTACGCTTTCTTGGCTGAGTGATGTAGCCGCCAACTACAACGTATTTGTCGCAAACCGAATCAGAAGCATTCAAGAGCTAACGCAAGGCATGTCGCGGAGGCACGTCCCCACCGAACATAATCCCGCAGACATTTTGTCAAAGGGAGCTTCTCCCAAGGAGCTAGCTGCATCAAAACTATGGAAAGAAGGTCCCGCATTTCTGAAGGATAATGAGTCCAGCTGGCCCCAAAAAAGACAGACGGACAGCGTAAACTTGGAAAGAAAGAAAACAATGTTAGTTGCTTCAAACAAAGTCATCGACTACTCTATCAATTGCAAATACATCAATAATTTTCGCGCAATGCAGAGAATTTATGCATACATCAATCGTTTTATCAAAATAAAATCAAACAATAGCAGCTGGAGTTCGTCGCCTAGTTCAGCCTAGAAGAAGTTGAAGCAGGAACTCTCTTGTTGATACGGATGGTGCAAAGAGCCGCCATGAGCCTCGGTAACCATGTCTGAACGCACAGTTAGTTCCTCTAGCAAAATTAGCCCACTAAACCCATTTTTGGACGAGACTGGCCTCATTCGAGTTGGCGGGCGCCTGGAAAACTCGACCTTCACTTTCAATGCAAAGCATCTCATCATTTTACCAAGGGATCATCCGCTAACGAATAGCATTATTGAACACTCCCATCGAGAACTTCTACACGCTGGACCCCAAGCGCTTCTCGCTACAATTCTCTTACAATATTGGCCCATCGGAGGAAGAAACACATTTACGAAGTTCATAAATATTGTCTTGACGACACTATTGATTGGCGTTTATACCGCCCCGCTCTCCGCATTTCGGTGGCCTCTAGGAGGCCGCGGTCAAGGCCGCAAAATATCATCTTCGCAGAGCAATTGGCTCTACCGTTATAGGGTTCGAAGAGTTTCGGACTCTCATTTGTCAAATTACTGCTATTATAACCTCACGACCTCTCTGTCCCATTTCAGAAAATCCAGATGACTTGGAAGTCTTGACTGCTGCCCATTTTCTTTCTGGTGGTGCCCTCACAGCATTGGCAGAGCCCGATTTATCGAATATTCAACACGGTCGTCTGTTGCAGAAGATTCGTACCGAATTTTGCAGATCACTCAAGAAAATTATCTGGGCTCTGCAATAACATGCTTCTTTCGATTGGACAGAATAATGTCAAAAAGCTTTTGTCTACTTAAAGGAAGCACTAGTTAGTCCAAAACGTTTGCAATACCCAGATTTCAATAAAGGATTCTGCATAACAACGGATCTGCCGTCCTATTAAAGAATGTGGGTATCTACATTCCAGCTCAAACCGAAATATTCAACAAAATGTGTTTATATCTGGGCTTATTAAGATATTTTATTTTTGCAATCAAAATTTACCGATTTAGACTACTTTTGATGTGATCTTTCCATTTATGCAAAAAAAAAAACATTGATTTCGGCTTCTGTATATGCGAAACTGTAGATACTGCGCTCTATGCAAAGCAAAAGTTGTTAGAAAACTTATTCAATAGCAGTATATACGCAGATATTGCTTTTTAGTAGGAAAGGCACACTCAAAATCAATAGTTTTCTACTGATGAACTAGGGTATCTACAGATTTATAATAATAATAAGTAATTATTAAGCACAGTATGCAGACACGTTACTCTCGAACACCAAAAAATTGATTCGAGCCTACTAAAGAACGTGGGTATTTACTTTAGACCGGGTCGAAAAAAAGTTTGCAATTACCCCCCTAGGATGAAAGATGACCCTGCGGTGAATTTGGGATCATAAAAATTTTTGTCCTGCGAGAGTCCTAAAAACAGCCAAAATCGATTTTTATTCACAACTTTTTTATATATAATCCAATTGCAAAGTTTGATATATCGTTAAATAGGTATTTTTTAGTACAACATATCTCCTGAATGTCCTTTCACTCAAAACAGACGCCAAACCGAGTTAGACCGCGTAACTCGATTTCTACCCCCCTATATAAAACTTTTCTCTTCATAATAATAAACCACTCAGTCAGTCTGTTTTGAGTAAAAGGACATCTAGAAGATATGTAGTAGTAAAAAATACCTATCCAACGATATATCAAACTTTGCAATCGGATTATAAATAAAAAAAATTGTGAATAAAAATCGATAGGTATTTTTTAGTACTACATATCTCCTGAATGTCCTGTCACTCAAAACAGACGCCAAACCGAGTTAGACCGCGTAACTCGATTTCTACCCCCTACATAAAACTTTTCTAGTCATAATAATAAACCACTCAGACAGTCTGTTTTGAGTAAAAGGACATTTAGGAGATATGTAGTACTAAAAAATACCTATTCAACGATATATCAAACTTTGCAATCGGATTATAAATAAAAAAATTGTGAATATAAATCGATTTTGGTGGCTGTTTTTAGGCCTCTCGCAGGATGGAAATTTTTATAATCCCTAATTCGCCGCAGTGTCATCTTTCATCCTAGGGGGGTAATTGCAAACTTTTTTTTATATGGGCACCGACTTGGTCTAATGTACATACTGCTATTAATAAAAGGAGCCCCATCATCAAAAAGCTGAGACTCCTATTTAAAAAAGCAGTATCTACAAATAATATTGCAGATGCGTCGCTTTTGAGTAGGAAACCGGCTTTTATTTAAACCTGTTTTCTATTAAAAGTGTAGATACTGCGGCATTTTTGTTAATACCCACATTTTTTATTAGGATTTATGGAAAATTTAGTTAGATACTGCAAATGAAGGAATTTAAATCAGCAATAACTTCATATTCCCTTGCAATGTGCAAATGTTTTTTGCATGAATAAATTTGGATTTTCAATACGCGTCCACCTATAGAACTGACCAATTTTCGAAAAAATAAAAATAGGACGGCAGAGGTGGGGTACGCTTGTGGGGCAGTCCTTAGCCAAGAACACGATGGCAAACAGTTACCAATTGCTTACGCGTCTAGGTCATTCACAAAAGATGAAACCAACAAAGCAACAATAGAAAAAGAATTGGCCGCATTCCATTGGGCCATAACCTTCTTCAGACCATATGTCTACGGCCGAAAATTTCTTGTTAAAACCGACCACCGCCCTTTAACATACCTTTTTCAAATACTTTCGTACATATCCAGTGACCAAGATGATTGGGATGAATACCTCAGGTATTTCGCTTATTGTCACAATACAACGCCATCAACAACACATAAATATTGCCCTTTTTTAACTTATATTTGCAAAAAATCCACCGAATTACGAATTATTATTATTATTATTATTAACTTCAAAAACAGTCTAGATTACAATGTACTTACAGACTACTTGACCTTATCAGTACTATCAAAAAATTACTACACTCAACAAAGATTTGAAAGGGGGTTTAGGCAATGAAAAGTCTATGGCTAGAGAATTTGAAATAGTAATGCATTCCTTCAAGCTCTAAAATTAGGAGCGTTAGAGGCAAAGAGGGTCCTGGCACAATCAATATAAAACATATCCCAGTTTCGAAGTAGTCTAGGGTGATAGGGAGAAAAATACTCTCGAGTAAACGAGTGGAATCAATCACACCATTGATGATGTCATAGACAAAAGTAAGAGAAAGAATGGTTCTCCTACTTTGAAGTGATTGCAGGCTAATGAGTGCACATCTGGTATTGTAAGAGGGAAGCGGCTCAGAAAAGTTCAAAGACCTCAGGCCAAACCATAAAAATATTTTTTGAACTCGCTCCAGCCTTTTGATATGGCAATCATGATAAGGCCTCCAAATAAAACAAGCATATTCCAGCTTAGAGCGTACAAGAGACATAAACAGCAACTTGAGAGTATAGGGATCTGTAAAGTTAGAACTAAATCGCCGAATAAAAGCCAAAACCGAATAGGACTTAGCAATCATAGAGGTTATATGTGTGTTAAACGAGAAATGCGAGTCGAAAACTACGCCTAAGTCAGAGATCTCCGTGCGTGTGGAAAGTCTAGAGTCGCCAATAAAATACGAAGTAGGAATCGAAGAACGAGACTTAGAAAAGGTTACATGGAAGCATTTACCAATATTTAGCGGCAGATTATTATTATTGCGACACCAATCAGTAAAATTGTTCAGACCAGACTGAATGTTTGCTGAGTCCGAGTGAGTAGAAACAGCTGCGAACACCTTAAGATCATCAGCGTGAAGCAAAAAATGGGAATGTTGAAAACAGGCTGAAATGTCGTTAATAAAAATTACGAAGAGCAGTGGCCCCAGAATGATACCTTGCGGCACTCCAGAGGTGTTATGTCGCTGCTTATTGGGGTAAGATACATTGGCATAGTGGCATGCTTGCATCCCATGCTAGCTCGTCGGATGGGGGGGTCATTTGCCAGCGCACTTACCGACAGCAAACATCACAAAAATTTATTTAGTCATGCCTAGGTGTGTGTTACTCTATATGGAAGGAAAGGTAAGAAGAAGAAAAGCCGTCCGGTCAGGTGGAGCTGTCCCTCCCTCGTTGACACAACTTGTGTGGAACCTTGAGCGCTGTGCTGACTCCGAATAACTTACAGCGCTCCCATATCCTGACATTAGTCCGTCCGTCTATCGTCCGAAGTATACACTCATTTCCCCTCAGTTGCCATCGTGCAACACCCCCACCAAACTAAAGCCTTTAGCCTATCATCTTCAAAATCCAAACTCAAATAAATTTAAACAACCGAAAATCCATTTCTTCGTTATAAATTGAAATTTTTAATTCCTGAAAAGGTTTCGCTAAATATAAAGCTTATAGGCTAATGAAGTTAGTGTGCACTAAACCCTAATGCGTGTGGCTAAACAATTAAAAAAAAAACGATTAATCCAGTATCAAAATAGATAGGTTGAATTCAAAATAAAAAAAAAGCTTTCCTTAATAATATGCCCGCCGCTGTCTACCGGTAACGAAATGTGCATGTATGTAAATATGTATATGAATATATAAAAAGTTATACTAGCACTCACCCTGACATCTGATCTGGAGTAGGCGCCCGCTGCAGAAGATGAGGTTGCTGAAAAGAGACTTTAAATTACACCGCCTCAGCTGGAGTAGCGAGAGGCTTTTGCTTTAAACATTTCGTGCTCAGT
Organism: Campiglossa producta; assembly: GCA_964058755.1. Taxonomy (NCBI): domain Eukaryota; kingdom Metazoa; phylum Arthropoda; class Insecta; order Diptera; family Tephritidae; genus Campiglossa; species Campiglossa producta. The sequence continues at coordinate 433,628 of CAXKVI010000029.1, read as the reverse complement.
TCACATATGACATGCGGGCCGGATCGACGGAAACAAGCTAAGCTTAACAATAAAATTTAAAATAATTAAAAAAAAGTAATTACGTATGCCAAATTAGATTTTGGCCGCTGCGAGGCGAAAGAAGAATTACATTTCTTTAAAATAGTTCTTGCGTGAAAAAAAATATTAAATTGAGAATCTAAATCAGGAGACAAAATAATTAACAAAAAAAGGAAAAGACAACGATAAAAAGGCAGGAAGGGCTTCAAAGCGCAGTGTGAGCTCTCCTAATAGGCGAAATATCCGGGTCGAGGTAATATCTATAGTGATAGAAATCCGGCAAAAATGACGCAAAAAATATAACTAATAATTAAATTAGGGTTTAATTAAAAGCGAAATATAAAAAAATAATATGTACGTATAACCACGCGGTCAAAGGTATTGCAAAAAATGTAAAAGCAAAAAAAAAAAAGAAGAAAAGCATAAAAGCAATATATTTATGTAACAAAACAACAGTTGTTGATCGAGGCCGGAACACTTTGGCGTCGAAACGCAGCTCAGAGCCGCGATGGGAGCGTTTGAGTTCTCTTGCTCAGCCTCTCGTGGCGATCTGGTGCGCTGATGGCGCTTATGTATGCGTATGCTCAACTCTATTTTCAACCGCTTCGTTGTACTGACTCTTTCAGCTATGTACACCCGGGCGTTGACCCAACCATATGATTCTGCCTTTCTGCTAAGTGCCAAAACTGCTGATGTGATAATGTCATACGCTTCACTGTCGAAACCGCTTATGTGTCAAATTAGTTATGGGCAAGGTTATAGTTGTTGCTCTTTGGCTATGATGGACCTTGGCTTGCTTATGTGTGTGAATGTAGTGCGCATATGCGGGCCATGTACGGGACTCCAATGTCACCTATTAAGGCGAACCTGGAAGACGATACATGTCAAGATTCCTTCGCACTTTCCATAGTTTGTTTTATATGGGTTTAACTTTATGGCCCAAACTCACAGTGACCCGTCACCCCGCGTTCCACGAACAACTAGTTATACCAACGAATTTCACTTTTACATATGTAGCTAAGTTTCAACTGCTAAATGACTTCTAGCTAACCTTTGATGGATAGCTAGAAGTTACTCAACCCCGATTGGAGACTTGCAAAGTCATCAACTTACTTGCCCGCTGAACTCGCTAACCAACTGTCGGACGCAAGCTACCCTACCACTGTGAAAATGACCATAAGTTGTAGGAAAAGGGTCAACACTCACCAGCTAGGTACTGGGACACCAATCACTACAAACGCTGGATCTATTGAGTTTGTTTAGCCGGAAAAACTTTTTGAATTTAGCTTTGTTTTATTTTCCACAACGCGATCTGCCTATAAACACACTACTTTGCAAAGACGTATTTTTAACAAAACTAGTAGCACTCTTGTGAAGCGGTGACACTTGAAAATCCCGTACTGAATACAGGATTTTATGCGATCGCCCTTTTTATGCTTTCTTTGACTTCGAAAGTTTTCCGCTTTCACACAGTCGGACCGCTGCACGAAAACTTTCGCAGTCATAATGTACCCATACAACGATCTTTAAGATCACTTCTACATCCACGCATACGCAAGCGCACGAATCGTGCACAACCACCTACATAAAAGATACATTACTTATTCGGACTGCGCGTGGTATATGTATGTGTTTGTGTCTAACTATAGGATTCATACCGATCTGCAGGCAGGGGTTGTGATGAGTTTGATGTTGCATTATACCCAGTAGGCTGTCGTTACAGGCTCGATCTCGCCGATGTTGCCTGCAATATGGAGCGGGTTCGTAAAGAAAGTCCAAACGCAGCCTCCGTCCTTGTTGCGCCAAACGTGTGGCCTCGACTCACGCCCTAAAGCCGGGCATCTTGCTGGATATGGTCTGTATAGTCAGGGATTTAGCTGGGCAGCTCCTAATGGACTCTTGGTACTACCGCCTACTTCACGGATGTATGTACATTAGACTGTATCACAGATGCGCTAGTACCTATACCTATGTTAGAGTCTATGTGCCTAAATCTAAATCACTGGTGAAGCTCTATTGCTTGTCATGTACCTAAAAACTACTATCACAGGTCCACTCTAATTTCTAATATCACAGGTGGTTATACGGTAATATGTAAGAAAAACTACAGCTATCACAGAAAAGCTAACACAAATAATCTAATCTTACAAGGGTGTATAAATAAACGAATAAAAGCGTTAATAATTACAATACTACAGTTTTATGGTCAAGATTGGTTAATTAACTAAATGAGATGAGCGTCTACCTTGTCAATAAATATGTCTGCAATTATAGACTTTCCAGAGCGCGGAGAACCTCAGAAAATATATTTGGCATATTTTGTTAATTTGTTAGACTCTTTTTTCAACCTATTGCAACAGCGCCCGATATAACAGACAATCTCGTTACCAGTGCTTGCATACTGCATAATATTTTACGTGATGCCAATATTGCAGCTCCTATTCAAGCTGGAAACAATGACAATCTACCATTACCTGAACGCAATTTATTACCTCTTAATCAAAATAATAGGCGAGGAGCAAACACGCCTAGTCAAATTCGCGATAACTTCAAGGATTATTTTAATAGTATCGGTGCAGTGCCTTGGCAGGAGCAACATTATGTAAATAACTAGATAACATACGTCCCCTATAGTGCTAACAACAACAACCCCAGCGCTAGCAACAGCGCCGCGCAACTCTAGCGCCAACAACAAAACCAACGCCATCAACAACGAGCATCTACAGCGTAGTCCACAACAACAGCATTAGCCCGCTGCAATAATCAGAATACAACAATGCTGCAACAATAACAAGGACTACAACAGCGCCCACAAACGGCCAACAGCAGCGCTTACAACCACAAGCAGCGCTAACGACAACAAAAATAGCGGGGCCACCCAAAATTCGACCGCTGCAAAACCCAACAACAATTACAACTGCGCTAATAGAAACAATAGCGCTAGCAACACCAACAGACCGCCCTTGTATAAGCCCGCCACACCAACAATACCAACCACCAAATCAATTCCAGCAGCAACAATGTAATTAAATTTAAGCATTGAATTATAAAAAAAATATGTAAATGGCAATGTTCACGTTTTTGATATATAAGGAGTACAGGTAAGGGGCCATCGAAAACAAGGTGCGTCGATGGCCATGGAAGATGGTGGGCCAACCACCGGACGTCGCAACTGCCGCGGTGTCCCTCTTGTATTGTTCGGCCTTTTATTTTTCGTTTTTATTTCAGTTGTTGTAGCTGTGACAGGTATTCTGAAGGTATTTCTGTGACAAGAGAACTCCTCCTTGTTAAGAGCCCGGCAAACGCCTTTTATTTGAAATCCATATCGTACAAATATCTACTGAGTCATACCTGGGCCATATTTGGTCGATATCTCGGAAACGGGTTCGGACATTAGACTTGAAACAAATTCCCCTTAAAAGTTGTGTTAACTCCTTTCATATAATACCCATGTCGCAGAAGTACGGGTTGGGGTCAAAATTCTGCTTTTTTGGAAATTCTACATTCATAATTCCAACTATTTATTTTAAAATCAAAATCTTCGCTGCAGTTGTTAAATGAGAGCGACTGCTGGATTATGGACGGTACATTTGACGTTGTTCAAAAAAAAAAAATACACGATTTTGCTAAAAATTTCCAGAATTAATTCTGGAAAACGTAAATTCCAGAATTATGAAAAACCAGGATTTTGAAATACAGGCAAAAAAGCAAAGGAAGTGCGGAATTCCGATTTCCAGAATTTTGTCGACCCAGAATTTTGATTCCGGAATTTTGACTACAGAATTTTGAAAAGAGGAGTTCATTGAGGCATGTCCGTCCGTCCGTCTGTGTACACGATAACTTGAGTAAAAATTGAGATATTTGCATGAAATTTTATATACAGGTTACTTTTTGGCCAGGGTAGGTTGCTATTGAAAGTGGGCGAAATCGGATGATAACCACGCCCCCCTTTTTCGATATCGAAAATTTCTAAAATCACCTAAATTGACATAATTCGGTAACGGAAATGGGTAAAGTGATATAATTTTATAGGTGAATCCTCCTGGTCATTATAAATGATTTTTTGATCAATTTTCTAAAGTGGGCGTGGTTCATAACTTTAGCTGACTACGGTAGAACGATGAAATTGGTAAGTTTGGTAGGATGAAACCCCCAATCATTCTATTATGATTTTTTGATAAATGGTTAAATGTGGGCGTGGCAACGCCCCCCTTTAAGGGAGGCATTTTGGAATATTCGACTGGTCAAAACATTTAAACTGATTACTTCAACTCATAAAATTTGGCACAACATATACTAGCGATATATGTAGGTGATGAAATTGGACGAGATCGCTTCCCGACCACGCCCACTTTCGATATGGAAAATTTCAAAATCACATAAATTGACATAATTCGGTAAGGTAAATAGCTAAGATAGTAAAATCTTTAGGTAAATCCTCCTAGGGCCTATATCATTGTTATCCCGTTCTGAATATTACCGCTGGTTCACCCGAACTTAGAATTCCTTACGTGTTATATATATATTATTGAATACTGAAGCATTTACCAAGGGTATTTAAAATTTTCAAAATTCCCATCAATGGGGAAAGGTAGATTGATTAATTAATTTGAGGTTTTTTGGCGATCATGTTTTGACCGATAACTCAGTTATCGATAAATATATCTGAATGAAATGAAACCTGGGGCCACCCCCCTTTCGTTTAATACCCATATTGTAGGGAAGTTTTAAGATTTTTGAGCATACACGTTTTCACCGATAACTCAATTATCGATCAATTTATCGAAATATATCATAGTTCAGATGAAAACTGGGGCCAACCCCTTTCGTTTAAACCCATATTGTGGGAAAATTTTAAGTTTTTTGGGCAATCACATTTTCACCGATAACTTAGTTATCGATAAATCTATCGAAATATATCGAATTTCAAATGAAACCTGGGGCCATCCCCTTTAGTTTGATAGCCATATTGTAGGGCAAATTTAAGATTTCTGGGCAATCGTATTTCGACTGATAACTCAGTTATCGATAAATTTATCGAAATATATTGAAGTCCAATTGAAACCTGGGCCATCCCCTTTCGTTTAATACCCATATTGTAGGGCAATTTTAAGGTTTTTGGGCAATCACGTTTTCACCGATAACTCAGTTATCGATAAAATTTATCGAAATATATCGAGGTTCAAATGAAACCTGGTGTCATCCCCTTTAGTTTGATACCCATATTGTAGGGCAAATTTAAGAATTCTGGGCAATCGTATTTCGACTGATAAATCAGTTATCGATAAATTTATCGCGCAGGAGTTGCAATCTTTCCTCGGAGTTTCTTTCTTTTGCCGTCTTCTTTTTTTGCTGAGCTGGCGGACCACGAGATTGGGCAGGCATTTCACTTATTACAACATTGCTGCAAGCCACATTTTGACTAGTTTGCCCCTCCTGCGCACTACCACCATCATCACCCTCCCACTCATCAAAAAGATACTTCACCGAATCGTCAAATATTGTATGTGATAACACATACACGCTCTCTCTCCATTGTAGCTGATTCTTTCACATTGCTTGTAGTACTAAATAATAAAAACACATAACTGAAAAAAGTTTGCATTAAAATATAGAAAAAAGTTGTACCGTCTCTTTGCGGCAGGGTACGTATCAAGAAACCCTAAACTTTGACTCCTTCGTTTGACTGCATGACCGGCCGAACCAGTACTAGGCTTTCCTCTTCTCCTTACATAGTAGTCGCGAACATATGTCCATCGTTTGCTGCAACTATCACCTAGGAAATATGATACAATTACATATCGATTTTTCAGGGTTCTTGCTACTGGGGAGTCATTTCGTTCCTTGTCGTTTCAATATAGGGTATCCCATTCATGGATATCGTATAAAATCAAGCAAGTCGCAAGTAGTATCGTCAAAAGAATGATCGAAATTTTGCCACAACCCACGGAAGATTTCTGTTTGGAGCGGCTGATTTGCCGTCCTGAATTGAGGATCGAGTGGAATGGCTTAGGTGCCAAACCACGTACAAATAACAGGACTCGAGGTGGTCGCACCAGGAGTTTGGGTTGTATGGTGGTTTAGTCGAGGCAGTGGCACCAAGACTTGAGAGTAATAACTTCAGGCACTTGAACCTGGTTATTTACGGCGATGGGAGAAATGGCGATGAAGCAGTTGCGCTTAAAAGAGTGAATCAAAGCTGGTTTGCTGGTCATACATTTCTCAAATCTTTATTCTAAATTCTTAGCTTATATACAAATTAGATCTTACAATTATGCTGACTAGTGCATTGCTCTTGACTTCCGCAATACTAGGTCACTAGTCAGCAGTCTAAGTTCTAGGTCGTCAGTAAGTGAAATTGCTGACCACCGTACTAGGTCGCCAGCTGTCGCAACTGCTGACACCAGCGGTTGCAATGCTGACGCTAGCGATGGCACACTTAATGACGGCCGTGAGCTTAAATATGACGCAATCGCTACTCAGCACTTTTGCTTCTTCTTGAATTTCATGCAAACAAATATGCCTGTGTCTGCATATTTGGACAGAAATGAACATGCTCCCGCCCGTGACTTTATTCAACGAGTTTCGATATGCGTCATTTCCCTTACTTGTGTTTTAATTTACATTTTTAGGTCTAAATAAGGCATTTTTTTTGTTTACATTTTAAGGTTATAATTAAATTTCATTCTTAATGCTAAGTTTTAATTTACAATTCATTCTTACTAACTCTAATGGTGCGGTGGTCCCTTTACGTCACTGTTACGGCAAATGGTGCTTGTCGTGCAGCTGGCCGTGGTTTAGGAACTGCGTATGTAACGGGAGCTCGGGACTTCTTGTGAATGCAGGTTATCAAGATTGCAACTATGATGTCAATTGATAGTATTAGAGCGGCATACGCAATTGTCGCATGATGGTATTTGAGGTGGGAAATTTGTGAGGGTAGCCCTGTCCCTATTTCCTGCATTAAACCTTGCTGTATGGTCGATATATTTTTGACCTGATCAATGTACGGTTGTATGTGCAGGATTATGGAAGATGTCTTTTCAGGATACGTAATGTTGCTGAGGTTTGCGGTTGCAGTGTATGATGCGTGGATTGCAGATGAGTATACTTGATGCCCTTGAATTATGACTGACTTGTGTTTGAGTGTGCAGTCGGGGCCAATTTTTATAATCCCAGAGCCCTTTAATGTTAGCTGGGAATGATTTGCTCCGCACGCGGCATTGATTCGAGTGGGGGACTCCAACGCGTACATCCAGAGATTATTGTGCGTCAGCTGTTTTATCGGTGCGTTGTCTTCTACCGGGGCTACCTTGCAGATGTTCCCTGGATTGTTGTTGAGCAGTGACATTTCGCATTGACAAGGGCCTGAGTCTGCGGTGAATTTTGTCTGCACGTTCAGACATAAAACCTGGTTCTCCTTTATAGTAATGCACTCTCGCCACTGACTTTCTGTCAATGTTATATATTGATCTCGATGCGCGTTGACTGCAATGAGATCATTGCATGGCATGATGGCAACCGTTGAACTGTTTATTCTGCTTGAAATTGGATGTGGTTTGAGCACTTCCCAGGTCTCTGGATCACACAACGGAAGTGACATTTCGAAGATCACGTGCTCATCCGTTCTTCCACCTTTCACCTTCATGACCTTGTAGAGTTGTAAGAGATTGTTTTGGTCCACTGGCAACCGTAGCGATGTGGGTAGATGGTTGCGAACTCGGACTAATTCTGCTCGAAGTTGCGATGGTGACAGTAACGTTGGACTGATTCTTCCGTGGTGCGCATCTGTCAACGTATTGATAATTCTTGCCTGGATTCTATGTAGTCTGGCTGATAATAGTGCGAGTTGAGTTGCCAATGTACTGCTAGTTTGGACGAGGTTTGTTTGGTACCTTTGCGTCTGCTCCGTACGGACATAGGCTGCCACCTTCACTATTTGGTCATCCACCACCTTGAACTTCTGTTTGATGTTCTGCTCCTCTTGTTTGAAGATGTTGAGTGTTGCATCAATAACTGATGTTTGATTGTTGAGTAACCCTTATAAATGGTTGTCATTTTGTTTGAGCGAGTGCGATGTCGGCTTCCAAGGTGGCTACTACGTTGTCACAGGCCGATTTCAGCACTATGGTGTCGCATATGGCCCTTAATGTCTTTGTTCCATTGATGAAGCGTGCTGTTTCTTCCCAATATGGCTGCAGATCGTAGTAGGAAATTATTTTCCACTCAGAGCGTGACACTTCCATCTTGGTGATGCCTTCAAAGTGGATGCCGATCTTGGTGTCGAATTCTGTTGTTTCGATGTCTGCCGAAAACACAAGTGGAAGTGCCAGAAGAGCTATTATCATTGTTGTCATTGTTGACATGGACGTAACTTTTCGTCGTTTTGCCTTGGGTATTTCCTCTGGCTTGGTGCCAGACTTGGCTGCCTGAGGGTTGGGTTTCCTTTTCCCCAGCAATCCGAATGCTGTTTTGACATCTACCACTCTGATTATGTCGTCTGGACCCTTATAAGTTTTCACTATTCTCCCCAAGGGCCACTTCATCACTGGGACGTTGTCTTCCTTGAGTACCACTATGTCCCCTGGTTCTATGTTCCCCGTCTGTTTTTGCCATTTGTTCCGGTACTGTAACTCGTTGAGGTAATCCCGGGACCATCGTTTCCAAAACTCGTGTTTAAGCTGGGACACTAGCTTCCATCTTGTTTCTAGGTTGAGGTTGGCAGTCGTCGCTTGTGCATCAATTTGTGCTGTTAGTGGTTCTCCTATCAGGAAGTGCCCTGGAGTAAGTGCCCCAATGTCGGTCGGATCATCTGACATTGGTGATATCGGGCGAGAATTCAGTATCGCCTCGATCTCGATTATCAGGGTTTCGAGCTCCTCATACGTTAAGCTGGCATTTGCTGTACTTCTTAGCAGCAGATGCTTTGCCGATTTGACTGCAGCCTCCCAGAGTCCACCAAAGTGCGGCGCTCTTGGGGGGATGAAATTGAATTGGATTCCTCTTTTCCCGCATTCGTGAATGATTTTTTCTTGTGCCTCTTGTGAATGTATTACCGAGTTTAACTCTGGGAGCTTGTTCTTAGCTCCTACGAAATTGGTGGCATTGTCACAGTACAGGTTTTGACAATGGCCTCGCCTGGCGATGAAGCGCTTGAGGGCCCCAATGAATGCCTCGGTGGTTAAGTCACTCACTAGCTCTAGGTGGACTGCCTTTGTGGTGAAGCAAACGAACACCGCAATATAAGCCTTGTGCGGCCTTTTTCCACGGAGTTTGTAATGCACTGTTATAGGGCCGCAATAATCTACACCGCTGTTTATGAATGGTCGAGATGGTGTGACCCTTGATGAAGGCAGGTTTCCCATGATCTGATTGAGTAGTTCTGGCTTTGCCTTGCTGCATGTTGCCCGTGATATGATTTTTCCCTTTATGGGCCAAAATCGTTGTCGCATCATTACCAACAGAGTTTGCGGGCCGCAATGTTTGTTCTCCTTGTGTGCCATTTCGAACATCAATTTTGTAATGTTATCGTTGTATGGTAGAAGAAGTTGGTCTTTTGATTCGTATGCCAATGATGAAGCCTCTAGTCTCCCTCCAACCCGTATCAATCCCTTGTTATCCAAAAATGGTGCGAGGTTGGACAAGTTGCTAGACCGCTGGAGCTCCTTATGATGTTTCAATTGTTTGACGATGTGCATTAGTGCCAGCTCCAGTTCTGCCGTGGTTAAGCTTCGTGATGACGGCTGTGCTGCCTTTTTGCTTTTAGCTTGCGTGATGAACCGTAGTACATAGCCGATTATACGTTGTAGCCGGTGAAATGAGTTGCCGTGATTCACCTTGTAAATCATCTCCGTTTCTTCTACCGATGTGACCAGTGATTTCGAATGGTTGGCTTTTACTTCTATATCGTTCTGGTTGTTGGAGGCTGGGTTGAGACGTTTCGGCCAGACTGATTCCTTGCCATGCAAAAATAATGGTCCAAAGAACCATAGTGCACACTCTTTAAATGCCTTTGGTGACATTCCTCTAGACAGGATGTCGGCTGGATTGTCCTTTGGTCGAACATGTCGCCACTGTTCCGCTCTAGTTGTTTCTTTGATTGTTGCAATGCGATTGGCGATGAATGTGGTGTGTGCTGCGTCTGAATTTACCCAAGCCAACACTATCTCGGAATCGGTCCAGAAATATATGGCACCCTTAAATTGAATGTCTGCTGCTATTCTTTCTGCCAACTGGGCCCCTAATGCAGCAGCACATAACTCCAAGCGGGGTATTGTTTGTTTTTTCAGTGGAGCTACCCTTGACTTTGCACATAATAACCTTGTCATGACGGTGCCTTCTTTTAGCGTGGCGCGAATATAGGCCGCGGCTCCATAGGCCTTCTCTGATGCATCCGAGAAAATGTGTAGTTGCATGGTTTCCGGGAGTCTTCCCTCAAAAATGTGCCTTGAGATCTGAAGTGTTTTTATCTCTTCAAGATCTGACCTGAACGTAAGCCATCTTGTATGTAGCTCTGCTGGAAGTGCCTGACCCCAATCTAATTTTAGCTCCCATAGCTCTTGTATGAGTATTTTGGCCGTTACTACAATAGGAGACAGTATTCCTAATGGCTCGAAGAGCCTTGCTAGGTCTGACGTGACCGAGCGTTTTCTTATCCTCTTTACTTCTTCTATGTTGACCTTGACAGATAACAGGTCCGGTTTTGGGAGCCATGTGTGCCCCAATGTTTTGACGGCTGCAGCCCTTGTGTTTTCCAAGTCCAGATTAACCTCTTGATCTCCTTTTGCTATATTTTGGAGCAGTTGAGGGTGGTTGGCGCTCCATTTTCGTAGATTGAAGCCGTTTTCCTTCATGATCTTTATTAGTTGTTCTTGTATGAGCATTGCTGTGGATAGTTTGTCTGCTCCGCCTAAGCCGTCGTCAACATAAAAGCTGTCGTTTAGGAATTGAGAGGCTAGCGCATATCGAGAAACATTTTCGGTGGCAATTTGTTGCAGATATTTCGTGGCTAGATATGGTGCTGACCTAGTTCCATATGTGACCGTGTTTAGCTGATAATACGTTATTGGCATCCTTTCGCCAAATTATTAGTTGAAACGGCCGGTCTTCTGGTGCTATTAAGATTTGACGGTACATTTTTTCGACATCAGTGGTGAACACGAACCTTGGCATTCTAAAACGCAGCAATATTGAAAACAGATCGCTTTGTACCTTTGGTCCTGTGTACATAATATCATTTAGGGAGTGAACGGTCGATGTTTTCGCAGATGCGTCAAATACCACGCGAAGTTTTGTGGTTGTGCTCTCTGGTCTCAGTATACAGTGATGAGGTATGAAATAGTTCGGTGTAGTAATCGTATCTGTTGATATTTTCGTCATGTGCCCCAGGTCGACGTTCCAATGATAGGAACCTGTTGAGCGCTATTGAGTGCGAGTCCCCCAGAACCATGGGGTCCTGATGGAATGGTATTTTCACTGTGAACCGATTTTCCTTATTTTTTGAGGTGTGTCTGGCAAAGTGCTCCTCACACTTTTCCTCGTCCATAGATAATGACTTCTTGTTGTCTTTTACCTCTTCTAGTTCCCAGAGTTTCGAGATAGAGGTTTCTAGGGATTCGTCCGCCAAGCACATTCCACAGGATGCATCTTTTGGGCTTCCTTCATTGAGTCTGCCAGACACAATCCATCCGAGTGCAGTATTTTGCATTATTGGTAGATGCCGGGCTAGCTTGATTTGCCCAATGGTGAGAAGCTGGTGATAGTGCTCAGCTCCCAAAAGTAGATCTATTTTGTCAGGGCGATTGAAGTTTGGATCCGCTAACTGGAGATTCCTTGGTAGTGACCATTTTTCCGTATTAATGAATTGCGATGGTTGAGGCGAGATGATGCGAGGAAGGACGAGCGCTTCAATGCGTGCTGCGAAGCTTGTGTTTCGAGAATGTAAGGCAACGTTCACTGTATGTTGTGTTTTTGTGTTAGTTGTCCCGATCCCGGTGATATTGACATGTGAGGTTTTCAGTGGTAACCTGAGCCGTTTTACCAGACGTTCTGTTATGAAGTTTACCTGTGACCCTGAGTCTAATAACGCGCGGCATTCAACTTCTGTGGCGTCTGTTTTGATTATAACTACTGCTGTGCTCAATAGGACGTATGGCCTTTGTCCACCTTTGTCCGTCGCGGTGAGTGAATCTACTTCAGAACTTCGTGATGAGGTGGATGCCGCTGAGACACCTTCTGGAGTCCTTTTTCTGGTTACTTCCGCTGATGCTGCTGATGTCCTCCCGATTTTGGGCTCACCTTCGTGACTCAGGCTTGGCCTTGATGAGTTTCTGCTCGTTTCCAGGTGCAAAAGTGAATTATGTTTCTTGTTGCATTTCATGCATCCTCTTGACTTGCAAGTCTTAGAGGAGTGCCCGGGTCTGATGCAGTTTACGCATAGTTTTTGTCTTTGGACGTAATTGAGCCGTTCATTTGGTGTCATTCTTTGGAATTCTTGGCACCGAAACAAAAGGTGGCTTCCATTGTGGCAGAGCGAGCAGGAGGTTTCCTTTGGTTCGGAGGCGGCCGCACATGTTTTTGACACGAACCTTTCCTTCTGTCCCATTGCTTCCATTGATTGAAAGCGGGCTTCAAGAAAGTCCAGGAAATTGTTCAGTCCTTGAACTTCCTTCGGGTTTACTACTGACCGTTCGTATAATATGTGCGTACCCCGATCCAATTTTTTTGTGAGCAAGTGTATTAAGATGGGGTCCCAAGAGGCTGTAGGGATGCCCATGTTTACTAATGCATGCAAGCATTCTTTTGTTACATCATGCAACCTTTTTATTGATGTGGACGTTGCTGTAATTGTTGGTTGCTCCAGCAATTGGTTCATAATGGATGCAACAAAAACCCGTTTATTGTTATATCTATTTTGTAGCAGCTTCCAGGCTGTTTCGTAATTTTCGGCAGTGGCTGATAGGTGGCTTATTAGTTGTTCGGCTTCCCCACTTAGGTTTGACTTTAAATACCAAATTTTTTGAACTGTGGGGATCTCTTGTTTGTCTACCAGTTGGGAGAAGAGGTCAAAGAATGCTATCCATTTTAAGTATTCCCCATTAAATTTGGGGATTGTTATTTTTGGAAGCTGAATCGTTTTATTTTTGACCGTTTCCTCAATTTTATTTGCCGTGTTTTCCTTGAGCTTGAAATTGCTATAAACCGATGCTTCGACAGTCGTGTATGACTCCATGTCATACCCATCTCTTACAGGATCTATGCTGTCTTCCCCGATCGAGAAGTGGAGCTCTTGAATTTGCTCCCAAGGTTTCTCTTTTAGCTTCATGTTTGCCGCTGTAGGGTCCATTTCGAGGAGCCGTTTTAGTGATGCTATCATCACGTTTTGTCTTCTAATGGCTGAAGACAATTCTGGTTTCCGAGAGGGAGCGTAGGTACTTCCGGGAAGACCTTTCGTTTGCACGTCCGGTGTTTGGGTTTTGAGAGGTTCCGTCATGCCGGACTCCATTATTTCCTTGTACTTTGACGTCAACTCGGATATTTTTTTTTTGGAGTATCCGGTGGTGAAATATTGGTGGCTGGGATCCATATCTGCGAGGCAACGGATTTTATTGTCCGTTACCTCAAATTCGGCCCACGCTATGTCTAAGCGTTCGAGGCGCTCTTTGTAATATACACGCGTTTTCCTCGCTGCTGAATCCTTTTTGAAGTTACGGATTATGGTCTCTATCAGCTCTCCAGTTGTACTTTGGGAGGCTGAGGCTGTCAATGTCTCCATTGTTTCTTCATTGGTTGGAGCCATATCGAAATTGATTCCGATGCTGGCTAACTGAATTGGCAAGATTGAGGGTGGGTCAGAAGTTTCTGACGTTGTCGCTCAAGTCGTTGCGTGTTCGGGATTACAGACTGGCGGAGTTGCCGAGTTGTTCAGGTCCTGTAACTTGCGGGGTCACAGGGGGTCAGAGGGTTGCGTGTTCAAATCACGTCGGGGTCACCAAAATGTTTGGAGCGGCTGATTTGCCGTCCTGAATTGAGGATCGAGTGGAATGGCTTAGGTGCCAAACCACGTACAAATAACAGGACTCGAGGTGGTCGCACCAGGAGTTTGGGTTGTATGGTGGTTTGGAAAAGGCAGTGGCACCAAGACTTGAGAGTAATAACTTCAGGCACTTGAACCCGGTTATTTACGGCGATGGGAGAAATGGCGATGAAGCAGTTGCGCTTAAAAGAGTGAATCAAAGCTGGTTTGCTGGTCATACATTTCTCAAATCTTTATTCTAAATTCTTAGCTTATATACAAATTAGATCTTACAATTATGCTGACTAGTGCATTGCTCTTGACTTCCGCAATACTAGGTCACTAGTCAGCAGTCTAAGTTCTAGGTCGTCAGTAAGTGAAATTGCTGACCACCGAACTAGGTCGCCAGCTGTCGCAACTGCTGACACCAGCGGTTGCAATGCTGACGCTAGCGACGGCACACTTATTGACGGCCGTGAGCTTAAATATGACGCAATCGCTGCTCAGCACTTTTGCTTCTTCTTGAATTTCATGCAAACAAATATGCCTGTGTCTGCATATTTGGACAGAAATGAACAATTACCTTAAAAATACATCACAGAAATTTATGTCAATGTGGAATTTTCCCAACTGTGTGGGAGCCATTGACGGAAAACACATACGCATAAAAGCACTCAGCAATAGCGGATCATTATTATACTTTTCATGAACATGAAATGGTATTATAACTTTGGTCCGATGTTTGTAAGTATGAGAAGAAGAAGAGATAGACCCATCAATAAGTATACCGAAATGATCAGGATGACAAGCTGAGTTGATTTAGCCATGTCCGTCTGTCCGTCTGTCCGTCTGTCTGTCTGTCCGTCTGTCCGTCTGTCTGTTTGAACGCAAACTAGTCCCTCAATTTTTGAGATATCTGGCTGAAATTTTGTATGTGGCCACCATTTTGTAATATAGGAATCATTTGTCGGAACTGACAAGATCGGACCAGTATAACATATAGCCCCCATACAACCGATTGTTCAGATATAAGGTTTTTTGACCAAAACTTCTTCAAGTAAAAAGTTAGGAACGTAAAATTTTGCAACTCGACTACTTTCTATTTATGTAGTGTATATAGTGAAAATCAACGAGATCGGGCAAATGTAACATATATACCCCATACAACCGATTGTTCAGATATAAGGTTTTTTGACCAAAACTTCTGCAATTAAAAAGTTAGGAACGTAAAATTTTGCAACTCGAGTACTTTCTATTTATGTAGTGTATATAGTGAAAATCAACAAGATCGGGCAAATGTAACATATAGCCCCCATACAACCGATTGTTCAGATATAAGGTTTTTTGGCCAAAACTTCTGCAACTAAAAAGTTAGGAACGTAAAATTTTGCATCTCGAGTACTTTCTATTTATGTAGTGTATATAGTGAAAATCAAAAAGATCAGGCAAATGTAACATATAGCCCCCATACAACCGATTGTTCAGATATAAGGTTTTTTGACCAAAACTTCTGCAATTAAAAAGTTAGGAACGTAAAATTTTGCATCTCGAGTACTTTCTATTTATGTAGTGTATATAGTGAAAATCAAAAAGATCGGGCAAATGTAACATATAGCCCCCATACAACCGATTGTTCAGATATAAGGTTTTTTGACCAACACTTCTGCAATTAAAAAGTTAGGAACGTAAAATTTTGCGACTCGACTACTTTATTTATGTAGTGTATATAGTGAAAATCAACAAGATCGGGCAAATGTAACATATAGCCCCCATACAACCGATTGTTCAGATAGAAGGTTTTTGGCCAAAACTTCTGCAATTAAAAAGTTAGGAACATAAAATTTTGCAACTTGAGTACTTTCAATTTATGTAGTGTGTAGAGGAAAATCAAGAAGATCGGGTAAATATAACATATAGCCCCATACAACCGGTTGTTCCGATATAAGGTTTTTTGGCCAATACTTCCGCATTTAAAAAGTTAGGAACGTAAAATATTGCACCTTTAGTACTTTCTACATATGTAATGTGTATAGTGTAAGTCAGTACAATTGAACACGTATAATATATAGCCTCCATACAATCGATTGTCCCGATAACTCGGATCCTATTATTTTGTAAGTTTTTTTTAAATTATAACAAAGATGTGTAATGTGTATAGTAAACATAGTTAAATTGAAGCAGGCTGTACTGGGGATCGAACAGTGAAAATCGTGACGCTTATTCATGAAAGGTATATAGCCTTCGGCACAGCCGAAGACAGCATTCCTTACTTGTTTTTTAATTATAAAGAGTACTACTCTATAGTTTTGCTGGCAATAGTTGACGCTGAGTGCAAATTTATAGCAGTTGATGTGGGATCCTATGGGAGAGAGGGGGACGCAGGTAGTTTATGCTAAATTTGATGAACTTGAAAAACTTAATCAAATAATTTGATTATTGCAGGCATTTTCTTAAAAAGTAATATTGGCAAACAAATTCAAAATGATATGTTGAAATTCCGCGTACAGATATAAATATGCCTTATGTGTTCGTTGGCGATGAAGCCTTTGCACTGCACGAGCACTTAATGAAACCATATCCCAGAAAACAAAGCTCGCACGACAAATCGAAAGCAATTTTCAATTATAGACTTTCCAGGGCGTGGAGAACCTTAGAAAATACATTTGGCATATTTTGTTAATTTTTTAGACTCTTTTTTCAACCTATTTCAACAGCGCCCGATGTAACAGACAATCTCGTTACCAGTGCTTGCATACTGCATAATATTTTACGTGATGCCAATACTGCAGCTCCTATTCAAGCTGGAAACAATGACAATCTACCATTACCTGAACGCAATTTATTACCTCTTAATCAAAATAATAGACGAGGAGCAAACACGCCTAGTCAAATTCGCGATAACTTCAAGGATTATTTTAATAGTATCGGTGCAGTGCCTTGGCAGGAGCAACATTATGTAAATAACTAGATAACATACGTCCCCTATAGTGCTAACAACAACAACCCCAGCGCTAGCAACAGCGCCGCGCAACACTAGCGCCAACAACAAAACCAACGCCATCAACAACGAGCATCTACAGCGTAGTCCACAACAACAGCATTAGACCGCTGCAATAATCAGAATACAACAATGCTGCAACAATAACAAGGACTACAACAGCGCCCACAAACGGCCAACAGCAGCGCTAACAACCACAAGCAGCGCTAACGACAACAAAAATAGCGGGGCCACCAAAAATTCGACCACTGCAAAACCCAACAACAATTACAACTGCGCTAATAGAAACAATAGCGCTAGCAACACCAACAGACCGCCCTTGTATAAGCCCGCCACACCAACAATACCAACCACCAAATCAATTCCAGCAGCAACAATGTAATGAAATTTAAGCATTGAATTATAAAAAAATATGTAAATGGCAATGTTCACGTTTTTGATATATAAGGAGTACAGGTAAGGGGCCATCGAAAACCAGGTGCGTCGATGGCCATGGAAGATGGTGGGCCAACCACCGGACGTCGCAACTGCCGCGGTGCCCTCTTGTATTGTTCGGCCTTTTATTTTTCGTTTTTATATTTGTTGAATTTTTTCTGGCTCGAGGTCAAAGAAATATTTAATTAAAAACACAGGTTTGTTTTTATAAATTTTTTGTTCCAATATATTTCGGTTATTCCGCGATAACCGTTTTCAAGGATCTATAAATGTAACATAAACAAATTTTCAATCACAAAAAACATAAACAAAAAACATAATATAAACAAATTTGCATATACATACATTTCTTTACACGTCTTTCTTACTTGACGCGGAGCTTAATACTAATTATTTGCTAGTATTAAGCTCCGCGTCAAGTAAGAAAGACGTGTAAAGAAATGTATGTATATGCAAATTTGTTTATATTATGTTTTTTGTTTATGTTTTTTGTGATTGAAAATTTGTTTATGTTACATTTATAGATCCTTGAAAACGGTTATCGCGGAATAACCGAAATATATTGGAACAAAAAATTTATAAAAACAAACCTGTGTTTTTAATTAAATATTTCTTTGACCTCGAGCCAGAAAAAATTCAACAAATTTAAATTTAAAAGGTCGCTAAAAACATTCATTTTTCGTTTTTATTTCAGTTGTTGTAGCTGTGACAGGTATTCTGAAGGTATTTCTGTGACAAGAGAACTCCTCCTTGTTAAGAGCCCGGCAAACGCCTTTTATTTGAAATCCATACCGTACAAATATCTACTGAGTCATACCTGGTCCATATTTGGTCGATATCTCGGAAACGGGTTCGGACATTGGACTTGAAACAAATTCCCCTTAAAAGTTGTGTTAACTCCTTTCATATAATACCCATGTCGCAGAAGTACGGGTTGGGGTCAAAATTCTGCTTTTTTGGAAATTCTACATTCATAATTCCAACTATTTATTTTAAAATCAAAATCTTCGCTGCAGTTGTTAAATGAGAGCGACTGCTGGATTATGGACGGTACATTTGACGTTGTTAAAAAAAAAAAAAAAATACACGATTTTGCTAAAAATTTCCAGAATTAATTCTGGAAAACGTAAATTCCAGAATTATGAAAAACCAGGATTTTGAAATACAGGCAAAAAAAAGCAAAGGAAGTGCGGAATTCCGATTTCCAGAAATTTGTCGACCCAGAATTTTGATTCCGGAATTTTGACTACAGAATTTTGAAAAGAGGAGTTCATTGAGGCATGTCCGTCCGTCCGTCTGTGTACACGATAACTTGAGTAAAAATTGAGATAATTGCATGAAATTTTATATACAGGTTACTTTTTGGCCAGGGTAGGTTGCTATTGAAAGTGGGCGAAATCGGATGATAACCACGCCCCCCTTTTTCGATATCGAAAATTTCTAAAATCACCTAAATTGACATAATTCGGTAACGGAAATGGGTAAAGTGATATAATTTTATAGGTGAATCCCCCTGGTCATTATAAAATGATTTTTTGATCAATTTTCTAAAGTGGGCGTGGCTCATAACTTTTAACTGTTTACGGTAGAACGATGAAATTGGTAAGTTTGGTAGGATGAACCCCCCAATCATTCTTTTATGATTTTTTGATAAATGGTTAAATGTGGGCGTGGCAACGCCCCTCTTTAAGGGAGGCATTTTGGAATATTCGACTGGTCAAAACTTTTAAACTGATTACTTCAGACTCATAAAATTTGGCACAACATATACTAGCGATATATGTAGGTGATGAAATTGGACGAGATCGCTTCCCGACCACGCCCACTTTCGATATGGAAAATTTCAAAATCACATAAATTGACATAATTCGGTAAGGTAAATAGCTAAGATAGTAAAATCTTTAGGTAAATCCTCCTAGGGCCTATATCATTGTTATCCCGTTCTGAAAATTACCGCTGGTTCACCCGAACTTAGAATTCCTTACTTGTTATATACAGATTATTGAATACTGAAGCATTTACTAAGGGTATTTAAAATTTTCAAAATTCCCATCAATGGGGAAAAGTAGATTGATTAATTAATTTGAGGTTTTTTGGCGATCATGTTTTGACCGATAACTCAGTTATCGATAAATATATCGAAGTTCAAATGAAACCTGGGGCCACCCCCCTTTCGTTTAATACCCATATTGTAGGGAAGTTTTAAGATTTTTGGGCAATCACGTTTTCACCGATAACTCAATTATCGATCAATTTATCGAAATATATCATAGTTCAGATGAAAACTGGGGCCACCCCCTTTCGTTTAATACCCATATTGTGGGAAAATTTTAAGTTTTTTTGGGCAATCACATTTTCACCGATAACTTAGTTATCGATAAATCTATCGAAATATATCGAATTTCAAATGAAACCTGGGGCCATCCCCTTTAGTTTGATACCCATATTGTAGGGCAAATTTAAGATTTCTGGGCAATCGTATTTTGACTGATAACTCAGTTATCGATCAATTTATCGAAATATATTGAAGTCCAATTGAAACCTGGGGCCATCCCCTTTCGTTTAATACTCATATTGTAGGGTAATTTTAAGGTTTTTGGGTAATCACGTTTTCACCGATAACTCAGTTATCGATAAAATTTATCGAAATATATCGAGGTTCAAATGAAACCTGGTGTCATCCCCTTTAGTTTGATACCCATATTGTAGGGCAAATTTAAGATTTCTGGGCAATCGTATTTCGACTGATAAATCAGTTATCGATGAATTTATCGAAATATATCGAAGTTCAAATGAAACCTGCAGGCTTTCCCTTTCGTTTGCTACCCATATTGTAGGGCAATTTGAAAGTTTTTGGGCAATCACCCTTTTTCACCAAATGAGACCTGGGACCTTCCGGTTTCGTTTGATATCCATATTGTACGAAGTTTCTACACCTGTTTGCGAAATATCATAAGTTTAGGTCAAGTGTACTCAATGTTATATGGAAAACCAAAAAAAATCGAAAAGTAATGGTCCCTAGCATGGCCGGACCCCCCAAAATTAAAAACAAAACAAAAAAACTGCCTATACCTCCTTCCAGACTATTAGCTGTCTATATTCATGCTAGAGAACAGAGAGCTTACACATTACACAAAGTACTTACTTGATTTTTGGAGGCGCTCTCCGATTTCCGCCCACAGCCGTTGTTTTCTATTTGTATTCCGGTATTCTGCCGATTGTATGTTGAAGAGTGATTCATTGTTTCGGACGAAATCAATAAGTTACTCGTCCTGATCTTGGCTCCAGTCTTCCATGTCTGGGTCTGCAAATTTTAGTCTAATGTTAAAATGTATTTTCGTGGTATTATAAAAACTTACCTTTTTAAAACAAATAGGATAAAATTATTGAATGAAATTCAAAAATTTATTTTCAATTTGAAATAAAATGTCAAAAAATTTGAAGTCGTCTTTCATAGTTCACCGCTACAAAAAAGTACGGTGGCAAAAACGTTGACGAATAAACTGCTACCGTCATGACGGACGCTATATTTGTATGACGGACGCTATATTACATTACGGTGAACTTCACCGTCTTCTTACTTCACACTCAATTAATTTTACATGGCAGTATTTTTGACAACGTACTTCACCGCTATGTAACGGACGCTATATAGCGTCACCGCTTTCGAGGAAACCAGCCCTTAAAACCATTTCTATGTAACGGTGGTCGGAGAATGAATGTTCGTCAAGAACCCGCCATTTTCTGACCTACTCATAAGCGCCTTCACTACAGATAGGTCTATGACCTCCCTGCGGATCTTAGTGACAAAAGTAGGCTCATTACCCACGTTGCAAATTACCAGGTTGGTTGTTAATAGGTAATCAAACAGAGACTCGCCCCTGGCATTGATATAGGAGCTCCCCATTGAATATGGTGAGCATTGGCGTCTGCTCCAATAATAACATTACCTGTGTAGGAATTTGACACCAGGTCTTTTATCTCCGTTTGTGGTGGGGGTTCTTCGGCGTCGTAGGGCATATAGAGCGACGCCACCGTCAGGCGGGTGCTGTCGACCGTTCGACTGATAGCGGTAATATCACCATTGGTGTAGTTAGGTAGGAGAAAGGAGTTCAACTCAGACTTGACCAAAATACACGTTCTAACTTTGCTCTCCTCGCTGGCTCGAATGAGCTTGAAGCCCTTAGTCCTCAATCCGCAGATTCTCGAGCTATTGACCCAGAGTTGTTGGATGAGGACCACATCCACGTCGCCTTTAGAAAGACGACTACTTAAAGCAGCCGAGGCCACTTTAGATTTGTGCAGATTAATCTGGAGCACCACCAGCATGAGAGCGCACAGACTTCCCTACCGTTCCCATATCGTTGAGGTTTGCCCCATCCCGGAGGTTGCCTATCAACGACGAGTTGCTCCGATTAACTGCCCGATATGGCGTTGCGGGAGTCGTGCTATCTGTAGCGTTAGATGTTAATCGCTCAGCGTTCGCTGCTACCACCGTGACTACAAGTACTTCCGAGAAGGCAGCGCGCTGAGCATCACCACGATATACGTGGATAACGATCTGGCCCACGCTGTAGTGTACTAGGCTATTGCACCTTTTAAGGGGCTCGATTGACTCTTTATTCATGGAGAACACCACCTGTCTGTCGGGCCCTACCGCATCCCCGACCAGATTGACACTCCAGTCATGCGTTGGGAGGGACGGATTCATTAGCCGTAGCATCCCGAGAATTCTCTCGGGTTCGTCAGGGATGGCCGGAATCCATGCCCTTTCCCTTGGACGAGCTGGAATGTCCTTCCAGTCGACGACCTCGATCTTTGCGCCTTTGGAGACTTCACCCAGTTTAGCAGCTGCTGCCTTGTACAGTGCTACAGTTTTTGCATCCTCGCATGCGAGTAATTTAATCTGACCCTGGTGCCAACCCGCATCCATTACTCGCGCCGAACTACCCGGAAACTCCGGAGCAACGTTGAGAAGAATGTTCCCGAGTTCATTTCGCACGTAACGCCACCGGTCCTTGGGGATGGCCAGACGGTCATTGCCTCGGTCAAGGACGCCTATAAGGATCCTGTCCTTGGTTACCTCAGCAAAGCTTAGTTTGCCCGCTCCAGGGGTATTCTGATGCCGCTTGGGAGGGGGATTTAACTCCAGGTCCGATTCATGGCGCTTGAAAGGGTTAACTTTTAACCCCTTTGGCATGTGAGTATTTTGGAAATCCGGTATTACAGCTTTCGCTAGCTCTACCGATTTTCTGGAATTCTTTCATACCTCTTCAGGATCTTTTCTCGTGGTATGTGAAGCGGCGGGGAGATGTGTCCCGAGAGTGCGGACCCGCAGTTGCCATCGCGGTCGCTCCCATTGCCGAAATCTCAGTTGCAGCTTCCTTCTCCTTCGAAACTCCGAGGCCAGGTCGTGAGACCGCTGCCACAGACGTAAAGAGACTGGTTTTTGATATCAGCGGTTGATGGGAGTTTAGCATCCGCCGTTGTCCACTTAGCTGCGTTGGCAACCGCACTGGTGCTAGCTCCCATCAAGTCCATCTTACTCGATAGAGGTTCGGTTGACCGACTCGTAGTTGACATCGCTGTCGATCCCCCCGATAATTATGGAGCGGAGGTTGTCCTCCAGCGTTGTTGTTGCTTTCTCCCTTGCTCCTCCATAGCTCTCCTCTGCTGAGGAGTGAAATTTGGCCTGGTTTGTTTTTTAGGTTTTTCGTTTTTATTTGCGTAATTTGAGTTCATATTGTTCGTACGACCCATCGCCGGACAAGGCCAGCTTAGGGTCAAGGGAAGAGTAGGGGGAAATGTGTCGTCCGCCTCGGCACAGCCCCGTACCGCAGTAAGGCCATGCTTACTCTCTGAGGCGACACGGTATCAGAGAGACTCCGTTCAAATACAGCCACGATTTGCCTCCCGGTTTCGCATAACACCCTGGATGTGGAGGGGAAAGATCTTTGTCGTCGCGCCAGAGAGGCTAGGCTGCTCTCGTGATGAAGTGCTGTATCTACTTAAGCCTCGTACCGCGGCAAGGTAGCCACCCTTCACGAGGCAAGGTATCCACCCTTCGCTTCCTAACCTTTCTTTACTTTTCCTGTTCTTTCATTTAATTTCCTTTCCATTAAATTCTCTTCCCTTCCTTTCCTTTCCTTGCTTTTACTTTCCATTCCCTTCCCTTCTTTTCCTTCCCTTACCCTTCTTTACCTTTCCTAATCTCTGCTTTATCTTATTTTGCTTCCCTTACCTTTACTCTCCCTTCCTTTCCTTTCCTTTCCCTTCTTCTCCTTTTCATTCCATTCCCTTAACTTCCCGTCCCATTCCCTTTAATTTCCATTTCTTTCCTTACCTTTCCTTTTCTTACTTTTCCTTTCCTTACCTTTCATTTCCGTTCCCTTCCCGTTCCCTTCTCTCCTTCCCTT
Source organism: Campiglossa producta (assembly GCA_964058755.1). NCBI lineage: Eukaryota > Metazoa > Arthropoda > Insecta > Diptera > Tephritidae > Campiglossa > Campiglossa producta. The sequence continues at coordinate 409,726 of CAXKVI010000029.1, read as the reverse complement.
TCCAATAATATTCTGTATTTTCCTTTTATTTATTTTCCTTCCCTTTCCTTCACCCTCCTCTCCCTTCCTTTCCTTCCCTTTCCTTTCTTTCCCGTTCCATTGTTATCCCTTATTTTTCTTTCTTTTCGATTCCTTTTCTTTCCTTTACTCTACTTTCCCTTCCCTTTCCTCTGCCCTTCCTTTATTTAGCTTTCCTCTCCTTCACTCTTCTTTCCTTCAGTCTCCTTTCCTTCAGTCTACTTTCCTTCACTCTCCTTTCCCTTCTTTCCTTTCGTTCCCTTTCCGGTCCTTTCCACTCATATCCTTTATTTTCGTTTCATTTCATTTCACTTCCTTAACTTTATTTTCCGACAACATAGTGTTAAGCTCCTCCATTGGTTGTTTTTTATTTTTATTTTTCTATAAAATATAAATGTTGATCCACTTCTGCAATTGAAAGTTCACTTTTGATTAGTAATGAACTAAAATGCCCAACTCTAGAAAGTAATATCGAAACCATAAAGAAATTCGATACTTGCAATCGAGCAACAGCTTTGTTCTTTTGCCATCCCGAAGGTTACTCAAATACCCCAACATAAAGGTACCAAAAGGGCATAGTTGAGAAAAGTCTAGGTCGCTAAAGAAAAGGAGAGATAAATAGATAACGTAGAGGCCTGTCCTGTCAAGTGGAGTCTTCCCCCCCGCTTCCGCGCAACTTGCGCGAAACCATGGGCACTGTGCTGACTCCTAATTACTTACAGTGCCCCCAAACCTGACTCAAGTCTATCTGTCGGTCACTTAGTCATTTTCCCTAATACTCACCTTCACATATCCGTGTGCGCGCAAGCGCAGCACCCACACCAAAATCGCGTCTCTTAACCCTGCATCTAAGCAAACAAGACACCTTGTTTCAACCATTCATTATAATTTATTTAATGTAATAATTAGTATATTGGACCTATCTCTATCCCTAATCTATTTTATCTTAAACTCCAAACTTCACTCAAATTCCAACTTTCTTCTTATATATAGGTACTTAGGTGTAGGTGTATAAAAAAGGTAAAGAAAATGCAAAGCAAAATTACAAATAAAAAAATCTAATTCTCAAACTTACACTAAATGATCCTAAACTAATCTCATTAAGCATGTAATTCAAAAAAAATGTTACAAAAATTCGGGAGAAAAAATTTGAAGAAAAGTTAAAATTCTACGACGCTCTAATGATGATCTTGTGATCAGCTGTTCGGTGTCCCACTGACCCAGTTTTAAATTTCGAGTTCAACGACCCAGATATAAAAAATGTGTATTTATGTATGCAAAAGAATAAGCATCAAACAGGCTGAGAGAGTTGTGTGATTAAGTGTTTTTAGGATCGTTATGTATGTACATATATTTCTTCGTTTTTCTTTTGTCACTAATCCATTTTATCTACCTTGGGAGTAGGTTGGGATTATTTGCTCATTATATGTACATACACACCGGCATATATACGTATTATGAATTACTCACCTAGTCACTGCTCCAATGGCGCCACTGTAGAGTAACTGTGCTGTAAAATTCGAAACAGAGAAAGTCATATATGCTCACCCACCTATGCTCGATCATGCGCACAACGATCGCTCTCTAGTTATTGCTCAGCCAGATCACTCGCTTGTGATCTTGGCTTTCGAGCTGCTGTTTCAGTGTACTACACCACCTCGGATGCGCACGTCAGGCAAACCCCCTTGTAAAAAAATTCAATTAGAGACCAAAAAAAATCAAAAAAAAAGTTTAAATCTCCAATATCTGGGAGATAAATTCCGGATTCGGATATTGGTGGAGACGGCCGACCAAGGAAAAAGGTTGGCCAAGATGGCGCCAAGTTGCAACCAAAGTATTTAGGTAAGAGTTACCAAAAAAAAAAACGTGGGTGGTGTTGCGTTTGTGCGGTACAAAAACAAAAAAACCCAAAGAAAAAGCCTAGGAGTTATAAATGCGATAAAGAAAAGGTGAAGGAAACCGGCAAAACCTAACGAAAAATTGGTAAAAAGTGCGAAAATGAAATGAAAAGTCTCTTAAGTAGGAAGAAATGAAATGAACAAAATAGGTAACTCAAAAACTGGATAAAAGAAAAATGTAAACTGAAATGAAGAAAAGTGGGTGCTTAAGTGCACAAATTAGATTCCGGAATTAATGTGTAAACATTCGAAATGTAATATTAAGTAAGAAAATAAAATTTTTGACGCCGAATTCTATGCAACCCCAAAATGCCCCTTATGGCCTAATGCAACTATGTTTTTACTCCCCTATTCAAAAAATTGTAAATAAAACTTAAATATAAAGCCACTCCTTGCGTCTCGATCCTGGTATGTGTCATGTAGTGTATGTGGTGAATGTGTTGTCGTGGAATTATGTTGACTCTGGTGGCGATGTTTTTGCTGCTGGTGTCTTTGTGTTGTAGTTGTTGCTGGCGTCCGTGCCGCCCAATCTGGCCCGTATCTGGTGTTGCTTCCTTCGATCAGATTTGATTTTTGTTTGTTGTTGTACTGTTAAGTCCCGTGACGGGTTTCAGTGTCTCTATGTTGTTTTTGTAGTGTATGACTGACTGATGTATCTCTATGTTGTGTCTCTATGTTGTAGTTGTAATGCGTAACTTATTGTTGTTTTGTGGAATTCAATGTTTTGGGTGCCATTTCCCAAGCGTTCAGCGGCAAAAATCCTGTGCCCTGGTGGGTACTCCCGGTGACAATGCGACCTGGATCCAAGAACAAGAATACAAAATATTTCAGAAAAAATGTAAGGGTATAGGGTAAATTTCATTATGAGGGAAACAGGAAAAGGTTATGCTCAATTAAACATATATATATTATTTAAACATATATATATGTTTATAATCTTTTGTTTGCTCAGCCGTAGGTGCACATGCACAGAACTATCTGTATACAGATGCACCTACGTGGATGCAATTTCACTTTTTGGCTTGCCAGGGGGATTGGCCATGAAATCAAACCAATCTCGCCATAGAACATGCCAGGGTATGTATGGTGAGGATAGGAAAGACTTACCGGGATTTTTCCAATTTGTGGGTGTGGATTAAGGTGTTGGTGTCTGCGTTCCTTCGCTGATTTCCAATATAAACACTTTTTGCTGAATTACGGACTTTGTTTAAAGCTTCCCGCACTTCACTAAAAAACTTTACTTTTGCTTTCGCTTAGCTACACTCACTTCAGGGCACAATTTAACGTAACTTTGGCCCGTTGACTACCTCGGCACCCCTTTTATAGCTTCTGCCGTGGAAAGGAAAGTTACCTATTTGGGCAGGTTTTCACACAGGCTCACAATCTACCATTCGTTTTTCCCGCATGCACATCTACACACTCATACACTCGCACAACAGGCTACTATGGTCCTTTCTTTCTAACATAGATATAATGTTGCTAGGCGTTCAGCAGCATTGCCTCTGTTACAGTGTTCTGTTGCTAACAGCAATCATCCGTGCTATCTACAGCTGTAACACAAGCAGTTTTGATGAAGCCTTGCTGCAGTACATCTATGTTAGGTACTTAGCTCAATTTGGGATATGTTGCCAGCATGGTGAAAGGCTGTCGTTACAGGCTCGCAATCGCCGATGGTACCTGTACTATGGAGCATGTGCGTAAAAAGAAGTTTCAACGCAGCCTATCACACACAGTTTCCTTGCGTCCAACGTGTGGACTCGACCCACGACTCAATGCCGGGCATCACTTTGACTACAAACGTACATGTTTAGTTAACTACAACTAACTCATGGGGTTACTTCTACTGCTTATATTCTACTTATGCTAAATCACTGGGGATGCATATACTCTAAGTATCTAAAAAAAAAAAAAATATCACAGGTAGAATAACTAAGGCTAACTTAATAAAATATCACAGTATTAGGTATTAGTCAAGTAAATGAATAAATAAAAATAATAATTGCAACAATAATCGGATAAGTAATCAAAAAAATAAATTCATACGTCAGTTAGTAAAAAAAATTAAGGATTTAGTCAAATAATGATAATTGCATAGGTCAATTGATAAAAAGTCTAAAAAAAATAAAAAATAAAAGAAAAATTTTAATAACTACCTGCGTCAATAGCTAAACAATTAACAATATAAATAAACGATGATAAATACCTTTATACGCAAAAACAAACATAAAAGCATGGAACATAAAACATAAGAACTAACACTACGACAACCATGTATCTATTTTGCGAAAATATCTTTAGAGTGGTATACGCCGATCTTTTTCTCATTAATATCGCCAAGTTCATACATCGAGTTTCCTATGACACTTAGGACTATGCACTTAACTTGTTTAGGTGCTAACTTGGCGTTGTAATTTTCGATTTGGGAGCTTTGCTTAAAGTTTCGGCGGTATACCACTTGTCCTATTTGAAACTTAACATCTCTACCTCTAGTATCATAAACTTTTCTACTCTTTCCATGGGCCAACTTCAGTTCCTTCATTATTTTATCACGCAATAATTGTTGTTTGTCGTTATTTGCTACCACCTCAACGTCAATATCCTTCAATGCGCCCAACCTTCGGTATAGCTCGTATGATGCAGCATGCTGTATCATAGGCATACCGAAAGTGGCATAGTACGGCGACATATTTATGGCTGAATGTGCAACGCTGCGGAGGGAAAATGCGGCATCAGTTACATATTTGTCCCAGTTTTTCTGGTTGTCCTTTATGAAGGATCGGGCGATCTGCAGCAAAGATCGATTTACCCTCTCCGCAGCGTTACCCTGAGGCGAATAAAATGCAGTTTTTATGTGTTTTGTGCCGTACTTTTCTAAGAAGTCTTTGAATATTTCAGATACGAATTGTTTTCCGTTATCCGAGTGGACATATTCGAGCACACCGAATATGTGGAAAACATCTCTTTCCAAAAACTTAATTACAGCAGCTGAAGTTGCCTTTCTCATTGGTTCTAAAAATACAAATTTTGTAAAATGGTCCAAACACACAAAGCCATACACATTACCATCACTACTACGAGGATACGGACCCATAAAATCAATAAACACACGTTGGAAAGGTCGTTCGGTGAGTTTTTGCTTTCCCATTAATGGTTGTCTGAATACCTTTTGTGTCTTATTTGTTTTGCAGATTTCGCAATCTTTGACATGTGCACATACATCAGACACCATGCCTGGCCAATAATATTTTTGTCGTAGTCGGGATAGGGTCTTATGTATACCACCATGACCAGCGGAAGGTGAGCCGTGAGAAATTTCCACTAGCCCCGGTCGTAATTCCGACGGAACCCAAAGCTTCCAGGTCTGGTCCGCTAGAAGATCGTCCCCCCTGTCGAATTGCGTCCGTTTGTACCCGAAACCGTCCGATAGACATAGGTCGGGGAGCTTTTCTTGATTTTCGGTCACCGTTTTTCGAAGTTCTTTGTACTCCTCCGACTCAAAGTACGGTGACTCGAGGCAATATTTTGCGTCATAAATATTTAGAATTAAACAAAAAATGTTACAACGATTACTTATTTAAAACTAAACAGAACATTATTTCCAATCACAAGTCATTTTATGGTTTCGTAAACTCTAAACGCAGAGTAAAAGGGTTTCCTTCAACAATGAAATTTAATGATAACATATCCAGCGACGATCTAGTGATTGCTGATTTCTTTGCTCAATTTTTCAAGTCTAATTACTCTTCCGAAACTAACTCATCACAAATTGTATACCCATATCGTCCACATTCATATAACTCAATTTATGTTCCTAGTATAGATCCAGGAGATGTTTTGTCACATTTAAAATCCTTAAAGGAGTCAACCAAGTTTGGCCCTGATTTAATCCCGACATGTTTTCTTAAAAAGTGTGCAGAACACATATACCTGCCACTGACCGATTTGTTCAATCTTTCTCTACAGCGCGGCGTTTTCCCGGCTTCATGGAAAGAGTCTTTTCTTACACCTCTTTATAAAAGTGGGAGTAAAACATCTATACTAAACTATCGCGGAATAGCGAAGCTCTCTGCTATTCCTAAAATTTTTGAAGCTATCGTCACCAATCACCTTTCATTTTCTATATCAACACTGATTGCCAACTCCCAGCACGGTTTCTGTAAGGGTAAATCGACCACAACTAATTTACTTGAATTCACTACACATGTCTCGAATGGGTTTAGGGATAATCTCCACACCGACGTTATATACACCGACTTTAGTAAAGCCTTTGACAAGGTTAGCCACTCTTTACTTATTCATAAACTTGCCCTGGTTGGCTTTCAACCCGCTCTCATCCGTTGGATATCCTCCTATCTCCGTGGTAGAACGCAAAGAGTTACCTTTAATAATGCAATTTCAAATGTCATCGATGTCTCCTCTGGTGTTCCTCAGGGTAGCCATCTAGGCCCGGTTCTGTTTTTGCTTTTTATCAATGATATCTGTACAACAATAAAGTCTTCGAATATCTTGATGTATGCTGACGATGTTAAACTTTTTAAGTCATATGCATCGATTGAAGAACGTTCTTTGCTTCAAATTGATTTAGACCACTTAGTAACTTGGTGCAACATTAACAATATGCCGCTCGATCTGAATAAATGTAAGTTCATGTGTTTTTCACGTAGGGATCTACAGCCAGCTTCTTATGCAATGAACAACCACAATCTTGAACATGTTAATGTTTTTGTTGACTTGGGGGTGACAATGAACCCCAAGCTTAGTTTTAGTCCTCATATTGAGGCAACAGTTAATAAGGCTAGAGGTGTTTTAGCTTTTGTGAAAAGGTGGTCAAAGGAATTTAATGACCCTTATGTTACGAAGACTCTTTTTACTACACTAGTTAGACCTATATTAGAATATTGCTCAGTTATATGGAATCCGCGTTACCAACTTTATATTGATAGGCTAGAATCAATTCAAAAACAGTTCTTACTCTTTGCATTGAGAAATCTACAATGGGATTCAACGTATAACCTTCCACCTTATACTAATCGTTTGAAACTTATCAATCTCCCAACCCTTGCAAGTCGTAGGGAAATGCTAGGTGTATTATTCATGACCAAACTTATAAACGGATCGATTTCCAGCCCATTTCTTTTAAACGAAATTAACTTTAATATTCCGTTCCGACCTTCACGACACTTTAGGCCTATTCGGCTGAAGCAATGCAGGACAAATTTTCAATTACACGAGCCTTTCCAGTGTTTGTGCGAAGATTTTAACTCTCATTCAGGCACATTTGATATTTCGGACTCGCTTTTTATGATCAAAATAACTGTTCTACTATCTCTTAACACTTGATTTCTACGTTGTATTAATTTATTGCAATTCCCTATTCATTTATGTATATCACTCAGCTGATGAATTCCTTTCTGTAGCTGAGCATTTTGAGAACTCGACGCTTAACAAACCTCCGCCTTTCAAACACTCGGCAAATTAATCCGCGCGTTATGCGGATGCGCCCCTCGTGTCGGTTGGGCGGGATGGTGGGTAAAATCCGTTGGGCATAATAATAATAATAATAATAAATACGTTTATCGCACGGTCATTCGTCAGTATTTCGTCCATGTGCATCCGTGAAAGTGTGTCGGGAACCACGTTCTGCGCACCTTTTCTGTGCTCAATCTTAAAGTCGTATGCTTGAAGTTTTAGACTCCATCTTGCCAATCTACCCGACAGATATTTTTGGTTCATGAGCCATTTGAGACTAGCATGGTCTGTAATAATGGTGAACGGGGTTCCCTCCACATATGGCCGAAAAGGCTTTACGCTCACTATCGCTGCATAACATTCAAGTTCGGTGATGCTGTAGTTTTTCTGTGCTTTGTTTAGTTTTGCCGACATGTAAGCAATGGGTCTTTCGTTCTGGTCATCGTCTAATTGAAACAAAACCCCGCCCACTCCGTCAGTCGATGCGTCGCACTGAATATAAAACCGTCTGCTAAAGTCCGGGTGCGTAAGTACTGGCGCTGAAATCAAGCTCTGTTTGAGCTTCTCAAACGATTGCATGGCCTGGTCCGTCATTGTAAACTTCTTTATCGTGTCTTTCTTGAGGCAGTCGCGCAGCGGAGCTGCAATAGTCGCATAGTCCTAGATGAAACGTCGGTACCAGCCCGACATGCCCAGGAACCGTCGAAGTTGCTTCGGGGTTTTAGGTGTAGGAAAGTCCCTCACGGCTGCCACCTTATTGGCATCTGTCCTAATCCATCCCCGACTACGTACCCAAGATATCGCACCTCTTTGTAACAAAATTAGCTTTTTTCAACATTGATTGTTAACTTAGCATCTCTAAGACACCGAGCGACCCTTTCCAATAAACACATATGAGACTCAAAATCAATTGAACATACTAACAAGTCATCAAGGTAGACAAAGACACATTCACGTAAAGCGGCCGGAATGACCTTGTCCATAAGACGACACATTCGTTGTGCAGCATTGCACAACCCGAAAGGCATGACCGTGAATTGGTATAGGGGTCGGCCCGGGACAGTGAAGGCTGTCTTCTCACGTGACTTGGTATCGAGAGGAATCTGCCAGAAAGCGTCCTTTAGGTCGATTGCGGAGATGTATCTTGTGTTTTGCAGGCGACTTAAAATTCCATCAATGTGGGTTAAGGGGTATGCATCCTTTATTGTCCTTACATTCACTTTACGCGCGTCTAGACATAGCCGGTTTTTGGTACCCTTAATCAGCTATTAGACTCCTCTATCACGCCCATACTTAGCATACGGTCCAACTCTGCGAATATTAGTTTTTGGATAGCGGGTGAAATTGGATAATGACGCTGCTTAACTGGCAGATTCTCGTCGACAACTTCGATGACATGTTCTTCCTTGTCCGTTCGGCCTAGCCCTAATACCGCGAAGGATGGAAATTGGGCTTTTACACGCTCCAACGTGTTACTCTCTTTAGTCGTTAAAACATGATGAACGGCGTCGAAAGACAGATCACCCTCGGCAGGAACGAGTTCCGCCACACTGGAAATATTATCACACCCTTACTCACAACACTCATTCCAAAAGCCTGCCAAAAATCGACCCCTAAATATACCTCTTGCTGTAGATAAGGCACTATCAAAAACTCTAATTCTTTCGTCACATTATCCCACAAAACAGGTAACTTTATTACCCCCACCACGTCGGTTTCTTCCCCATATGCCGTCCGGATGTTTTGACCCTTGATAGGCATAATCAAGGCCTCTCTACCGCGCAGGAGTGCCGCTGAGCCTTTTCCTAAGCAGCAGGCACTCGCCCCCTGAGTCCAGGAGAGCCAGGACCTCGTGACCTCCTATCTGTGTTTTCGCAAAAATTCTATTCTCTCCTTTTACAGTTACTATTGTTGCAACTATCTTGCTACGTAATTGTCTGAAATATTTCTTCTTCTCTCTCATTTTCTTTATTTTTTCAAAATTCCTATTATTCTTCCTCATATTAATACTTTCACAAAATATTCGCCGTCTTGCCTCCTCATATTCTAATTTCCTTTGGTGTAAGCTTTTTACTTCTCGCTTTTCCTTCCTAACCACTGGCATTACAATCTTGGCCTCATTATCAACCCTCTTTAAAATTTTTAGTTCGGTGTGGCCGGGTTGCTTATCTCCTGGCAGGAGCCCCCGGTTATCTCCGCCAGCATCTGGTTTCCCTTTTTAGGCTTAAAATCACAGAATGACGCATTACTACCACAGGCAAAACAAAACATACTATGGAACTGTGACGAACATTTATTTGGCTTTTGTGCTTCTGCCAGGTTTTTCTCGAAGAAATCCACCGGCATGCCACACGAAAAGCACAACATCAAATGGAACGGTGACGCACAAAAGGAATTTATGTTGGACTTGGACACATTAGGATTAACAGATGGGGTTGGAACACTAGAATTAACGGGGGTTTGGTGCTGGACTTGGGGTTGGGATTGGGGTCTCCTGTTAAGGGCTTCTATTTTCACCTCGTTCTCAAACTCTATCTCATTCACGGCCCTACTCCTACTCTGGTTTTCCTTCATAAGTTTTTCGGCTCCCCTGCACTCAGCTTTGAGATCCGCAGGGAGTCCATTTTTAGGGCGAAAGTCAAGTTGGCCAGGTATGGTTTGAGATTTCCCCGGATTATGCCAACCAGTTCCTTCTCAGGGATTCTCGTCCGCAAGCGGAATGTGATGTCATGTATCTCCCCGTAAAAGTCGTCGAAAGTTTCGCTGGGTTGCTGCTTCCCTTCCATTATGCACGGTGGTTTCCATTTCCGCCACACGGCCGCTAAGGTTCGGAATCCCTGTGTCAATCTGGTTGTACACAGACCCAACTACCAAATTTTCAAACTCCCTCCTTTCGATCTCCCTCGCTTGGCTACGCGTGACCGGCCTATTAGTTCTCAGCACCCCTAGACCACCAGGTACCCTGTCCTCAGAAACCTTATCTGCCTCCTTGTCTTTGGCGGACATTCACTTGCGAAGAAGTTCCACTAACCACACAACTAATGAAACGGGTTGCGATTATAAATGTTAAATTTCGTTTGTGCAACGCACCCTAATGTGTACTCCAAGTACAAAAAGGTAACATCAAAATTCAAAATTAGGCGATTAATCGCAAGTCGTATTATTATGTTTACAAATAATACCGTGTTTAATCAAGCTGAACTTAAAAATCAATTCCACAAGATATATGTAGATAGGTATATAAAAAAAATCCAAATATTTATTATTTCATACGTTGTGATATATATATATATATATATGTTTATGTGTATGTGTAAATTCAGATATTTATTCGATTTCAATTTGTAATTATATGAAAGATATTTATTTGTGTGAGTGTGTGTATGTATAGCGTTTGTTTAGATATCCCAACTGCTATCACCGTACAACTAAAACTATCTTAACCCCAACCAAAGTCCAGAAAAAATATGCAACTTATAAAAAAAATGTAAATAAGGTATATGATCTACTATCTGGTAAACAGCTGATCTGTATAACAAAAAAAAAACTAGTTTTGTTTAAAAAAAATTAAATGACAATAATTAAAAAAAAAAAACAATAATTTAGAATGTGAATATATGTGTATTGGTGTGTGTGGTGCTGCCTTGGCTAAGGTTATGTGAAGGCGATAAGTCCGTAGCTAGCTATCGTCTCTCCATATTCCGTCCTCGTGCTGTCCTTTAGGTGTGGCACTACACGCTCGATGACGAATCACTAAGTGTGGATGCCACACCTCCCTACTCTCATCGTGGCGACTTGTTGCAAACCTCACTTACCGATAATGCTGGACCATCGGTAAGGTAGCTTGAACAGGTCGTCACGATCTACTACCTAGCGTCCGTCTCTAGCTGTGTGCCATACCAAGTACCACCTAGTCGGATTAAAACCCAAGAAGGGAACCCTGGTATGGTCACCCAGCTTCCTTCTACTCTATTTGTCATGATGCAACAAGCTGTCAGGATAGATCCCAGTAGCGATGCTATCATGACGGTCCCTGTATAAGTCAGAGAAGGAAATTAAAGCAGTTATAGATAGGTAGGCAAGATAGTAGAAAGGCAAACAAAAAAACAACAAAAAATTAAAGAAGTTACTGATTTAATTATAAAATTTAAGTTAATTTAATTATTGAAAGGAAAGAATAGAAGTTGTGGTAAAAAGGAAAACTAACTAAGTGGGCTATTATCGTTGGGCGCCATTGTTATGTAGCTGGTAGTTTGTTTGGTGAGGAGTGGTGGCAAGCAGGTATGCTAGCATCCCAGGCTAGCTCGTCAGCGTGGGGCGGGGTACTTTCCACCACCCTCACCTACAGCCACATGAACAAAAAGAGGGTTCATACCTGCATGTGAAAAAAAAGTTAAACATAAAGGTACCAAAAGGGCATAGGTGAGAAAAGTCTAGGTCGCTAAAGACAAGGAGAGATAAATAGATAACGTAGAAGCCTGTCCTGTCAGGTGGAGTCTTCCCCCCGCTTCCGCGCAACTTGCGCGAAACCATGGGCACTGTGCTGACTCCTAATTACTTACAGTGCCCCCAAACCTGACTCAAGTCTATCTGTCGGTCACTTAGTCATTTTCCCTAATACTCACCTTCACATATCCGTATGCGCGCAAGCCCAGCACCCACACCAAAATCGCGTCTCTTAACCCTGCATCTTAGCAAACAAAGCACCTTGTTTCAACCATTCATTATAATTTATTTAATGTAATAATTAGTATATTAGACCTATCTCTATCCCTAATCTATTTTATCTTAAACTCCAAACTTCACTCAAATTCCAACTTTCTTCTTATATATAGGTACTTAGGTGTAGGTGTATAAAAAAGGTAAAGAAAATGCAAAGCAAAATTACAAATAAAAAAATCTAATTCTCAAACTTACACTAAATGATCCTAAACTAATCTCATTAAGCATGTAATTCAAAAAAAATGTTACAAAAATTCGGGAGAAAAAATTTGAAGAAAAGTTAAAATTCTACGACGCTCTAATGATGATCTTGTGATCAGCTGTTCGGTGTCCCACTGACCCAGTTTTAAATTTCGAGTTCAACGACCCAGATATAAAAAATGTGTATTTATGTATGCAAAAGAATAAGCATCAAACAGGCTGAGAGAGTTGTGTGATTAAGTGTTTTTAGGATCGTTATGTATGTACATATATTTCTTCGTTTTTCTTTTGTCACTAATCCATTTTATCTACCTTGGGAGTAGGTTGGGATTATTTGCTCATTATATGTACATACACACCGGCATATATACGTATTATGAATTACTCACCTAGTCACTGCTCCAATGGCGCCACTGTAGAGTAACTGTGCTGTAAAATTCGAAACAGAGAAAGTCATATATGCTCACCCACCTATGCTCGATCATGCGCACAACGATCGCTCTCTAGTTATTGCTCAGCCAGATCACTCGCTTGTGATCTTGGCTTTCGAGCTGCTGTTTCAGTGTACTACACCACCTCGGATGCGCACGTCAGGCAAACCCCCTTGTAAAAAAATTCAATTAGAGACCAAAAAAAATCAAAAAAAAAGTTTAAATCTCCAATATCTGGGAGATAAATTCCGGATTCGGATATTGGTGGAGACGGCCGACCAAGGAAAAAGGTTGGCCAAGATGGCGCCAAGTTGCAACCAAAGTATTTAGGTAAGAGTTACCAAAAAAAAAAACGTGGGTGGTGTTGCGTTTGTGCGGTACAAAAACAAAAAAACCCAAAGAAAAAGCCTAGGAGTTATAAATGCGATAAAGAAAAGGTGAAGGAAACCGGCAAAACCTAACGAAAAATTGGTAAAAAGTGCGAAAATGAAATGAAAAGTCTCTTAAGTAGGAAGAAATGAAATGAACAAAATAGGTAACTCAAAAACTGGATAAAAGAAAAATGTAAACTGAAATGAAGAAAAGTGGGTGCTTAAGTGCACAAATTAGATTCCGGAATTAATGTGTAAACATTCGAAATGTAATATTAAGTAAGAAAATAAAATTTTTGACGCCGAATTCTATGCAACCCCAAAATGCCCCTTATGGCCTAATGCAACTATGTTTTTACTCCCCTATTCAAAAAATTGTAAATAAAACTTAAATATAAAGCCACTCCTTGCGTCTCGATCCTGGTATGTGTCATGTAGTGTATGTGGTGAATGTGTTGTCGTGGAATTATGTTGACTCTGGTGGCGATGTTTTTGCTGCTGGTGTCTTTGTGTTGTAGTTGTTGCTGGCGTCCGTGCCGCCCAATCTGGCCCGTATCTGGTGTTGCTTCCTTCGATCAGATTTGATTTTTGTTTGTTGTTGTACTGTTAAGTCCCGTGACGGTTTTCAGTGTCTCTATGTTGTTTTTGTAGTGTATGACTGACTGATGTATCTCTATGTTGTGTCTCTATGTTGTAGTTGTAATGCGTAACTTATTGTTGTTTTGTGGAATTCAATGTTTTGGGTGCCATTTCCCAAGCGTTCAGCGGCAAAAATCCTGTGCCCTGGTGGGTACTCCCGGTGACAATGCGACCTGGATCCAAGAACAAGAATACAAAATATTTCAGAAAAAATGTAAGGGTATAGGGTAAATTTCATTATGAGGGAAACAGGAAAAGGTTATGCTCAATTAAACATATATATATTATTTAAACATATATATATGTTTATAATCTTTTGTTTGCTCAGCCGTAGGTGCACATGCACAGAACTATCTGTATACAGATGCACCTACGTGGATGCAATTTCACTTTTTGGCTTGCCAGGGGGATTGGCCATGAAATCAAACCAATCTCGCCATAGAACATGCCAGGGTATGTATGGTGAGGATAGGAAAGACTTACCGGGATTTTTCCAATTTGTGGGTGTGGATTAAGGTGTTGGTGTCTGCGTTCCTTCGCTGATTTCCAATATAAACACTTTTTGCTGAATTACGGACTTTGTTTAAAGCTTCCCGCACTTCACTAAAAAACTTTACTTTTGCTTTCGCTTAGCTACACTCACTTCAGGGCACAATTTAACGTAACTTTGGCCCGTTGACTACCTCGGCACCCCTTTTATAGCTTCTGCCGTGGAAAGGAAAGTTACCTATTTGGGCAGGTTTTCACACAGGCTCACAATCTACCATTCGTTTTTCCCGCATGCACATCTACACACTCATACACTCGCACAACAGGCTACTATGGTCCTTTCTTTCTAACATAGATATAATGTTGCTAGGCGTTCAGCAGCATTGCCTCTGTTACAGTGTTCTGTTGCTAACAGCAATCATCCGTGCTATCTACAGCTGTAACACAAGCAGTTTTGATGAAGCCTTGCTGCAGTACATCTATGTTAGGTACTTAGCTCAATTTGGGATATGTTGCCAGCATGGTGAAAGGCTGTCGTTACAGGCTCGCAATCGCCGATGGTACCTGTACTATGGAGCATGTGCGTAAAAAGAAGTTTCAACGCAGCCTATCACACACAGTTTCCTTGCGTCCAACGTGTGGACTCGACCCACGACTCAATGCCGGGCATCACTTTGACTACAAACGTACATGTTTAGTTAACTACAACTAACTCATGGGGTTACTTCTACTGCTTATATTCTACTTATGCTAAATCACTGGGGATGCATATACTCTAAGTATCTAAAAAAAAAAAAAATATCACAGGTAGAATAACTAAGGCTAACTTAATAAAATATCACAGTATTAGGTATTAGTCAAGTAAATGAATAAATAAAAATAATAATTGCAACAATAATCGGATAAGTAATCAAAAAAATAAATTCATACGTCAGTTAGTAAAAAAAATTAAGGATTTAGTCAAATAATGATAATTGCATAGGTCAATTGATAAAAAGTCTAAAAAAAATAAAAAATAAAAGAAAAATTTTAATAACTACCTGCGTCAATAGCTAAACAATTAACAATATAAATAAACGATGATAAATACCTTTATACGCAAAAACAAACATAAAAGCATGGAACATAAAACATAAGAACTAACACTACGACAACCATGTATCTATTTTGCGAAAATATCTTTAGAGTGGTATACGCCGATCTTTTTCTCATTAATATCGCCAAGTTCATACATCGAGTTTCCTATGACACTTAGGACTATGCACTTAACTTGTTTAGGTGCTAACTTGGCGTTGTAATTTTCGATTTGGGAGCTTTGCTTAAAGTTTCGGCGGTATACCACTTGTCCTATTTGAAACTTAACATCTCTACCTCTAGTATCATAAACTTTTCTACTCTTTCCATGGGCCAACTTCAGTTCCTTCATTATTTTATCACGCAATAATTGTTGTTTGTCGTTATTTGCTACCACCTCAACGTCAATATCCTTCAATGCGCCCAACCTTCGGTATAGCTCGTATGATGCAGCATGCTGTATCATAGGCATACCGAAAGTGGCATAGTACGGCGACATATTTATGGCTGAATGTGCAACGCTGCGGAGGGAAAATGCGGCATCAGTTACATATTTGTCCCAGTTTTTCTGGTTGTCCTTTATGAAGGATCGGGCGATCTGCAGCAAAGATCGATTTACCCTCTCCGCAGCGTTACCCTGAGGCGAATAAAATGCAGTTTTTATGTGTTTTGTGCCGTACTTTTCTAAGAAGTCTTTGAATATTTCAGATACGAATTGTTTTCCGTTATCCGAGTGGACATATTCGAGCACACCGAATATGTGGAAAACATCTCTTTCCAAAAACTTAATTACAGCAGCTGAAGTTGCCTTTCTCATTGGTTCTAAAAATACAAATTTTGTAAAATGGTCCAAACACACAAAGCCATACACATTACCATCACTACTACGAGGATACGGACCCATAAAATCAATAAACACACGTTGGAAAGGTCGTTCGGTGAGTTTTTGCTTTCCCATTAATGGTTGTCTGAATACCTTTTGTGTCTTATTTGTTTTGCAGATTTCGCAATCTTTGACATGTGCACATACATCAGACACCATGCCTGGCCAATAATATTTTTGTCGTAGTCGGGATAGGGTCTTATGTATACCACCATGACCAGCGGAAGGTGAGCCGTGAGAAATTTCCACTAGCCCCGGTCGTAATTCCGACGGAACCCAAAGCTTCCAGGTCTGGTCCGCTAGAAGATCGTCCCCCCTGTCGAATTGCGTCCGTTTGTACCCGAAACCGTCCGATAGACATAGGTCGGGGAGCTTTTCTTGATTTTCGGTCACCGTTTTTCGAAGTTCTTTGTACTCCTCCGACTCAAAGTACGGTGACTCGAGGCAATATTTTGCGTCATAAATATTTAGAATTAAACAAAAAATGTTACAACGATTACTTATTTAAAACTAAACAGAACATTATTTCCAATCACAAGTCATTTTATGGTTTCGTAAACTCTAAACGCAGAGTAAAAGGGTTTCCTTCAACAATGAAATTTAATGATAACATATCCAGCGACGATCTAGTGATTGCTGATTTCTTTGCTCAATTTTTCAAGTCTAATTACTCTTCCGAAACTAACTCATCACAAATTGTATACCCATATCGTCCACATTCATATAACTCAATTTATGTTCCTAGTATAGATCCAGGAGATGTTTTGTCACATTTAAAATCCTTAAAGGAGTCAACCAAGTTTGGCCCTGATTTAATCCCGACATGTTTTCTTAAAAAGTGTGCAGAACACATATACCTGCCACTGACCGATTTGTTCAATCTTTCTCTACAGCGCGGCGTTTTCCCGGCTTCATGGAAAGAGTCTTTTCTTACACCTCTTTATAAAAGTGGGAGTAAAACATCTATACTAAACTATCGCGGAATAGCGAAGCTCTCTGCTATTCCTAAAATTTTTGAAGCTATCGTCACCAATCACCTTTCATTTTCTATATCAACACTGATTGCCAACTCCCAGCACGGTTTCTGTAAGGGTAAATCGACCACAACTAATTTACTTGAATTCACTACACATGTCTCGAATGGGTTTAGGGATAATCTCCACACCGACGTTATATACACCGACTTTAGTAAAGCCTTTGACAAGGTTAGCCACTCTTTACTTATTCATAAACTTGCCCTGGTTGGCTTTCAACCCGCTCTCATCCGTTGGATATCCTCCTATCTCCGTGGTAGAACGCAAAGAGTTACCTTTAATAATGCAATTTCAAATGTCATCGATGTCTCCTCTGGTGTTCCTCAGGGTAGCCATCTAGGCCCGGTTCTGTTTTTGCTTTTTATCAATGATATCTGTACAACAATAAAGTCTTCGAATATCTTGATGTATGCTGACGATGTTAAACTTTTTAAGTCATATGCATCGATTGAAGAACGTTCTTTGCTTCAAATTGATTTAGACCACTTAGTAACTTGGTGCAACATTAACAATATGCCGCTCGATCTGAATAAATGTAAGTTCATGTGTTTTTCACGTAGGGATCTACAGCCAGCTTCTTATGCAATGAACAACCACAATCTTGAACATGTTAATGTTTTTGTTGACTTGGGGGTGACAATGAACCCCAAGCTTAGTTTTAGTCCTCATATTGAGGCAACAGTTAATAAGGCTAGAGGTGTTTTAGCTTTTGTGAAAAGGTGGTCAAAGGAATTTAATGACCCTTATGTTACGAAGACTCTTTTTACTACACTAGTTAGACCTATATTAGAATATTGCTCAGTTATATGGAATCCGCGTTACCAACTTTATATTGATAGGCTAGAATCAATTCAAAAACAGTTCTTACTCTTTGCATTGAGAAATCTACAATGGGATTCAACGTATAACCTTCCACCTTATACTAATCGTTTGAAACTTATCAATCTCCCAACCCTTGCAAGTCGTAGGGAAATGCTAGGTGTATTATTCATGACCAAACTTATAAACGGATCGATTTCCAGCCCATTTCTTTTAAACGAAATTAACTTTAATATTCCGTTCCGACCTTCACGACACTTTAGGCCTATTCGGCTGAAGCAATGCAGGACAAATTTTCAATTACACGAGCCTTTCCAGTGTTTGTGCGAAGATTTTAACTCTCATTCAGGCACATTTGATATTTCGGACTCGCTTTTTATGATCAAAATAACTGTTCTACTATCTCTTAACACTTGATTTCTACGTTGTATTAATTTATTGCAATTCCCTATTCATTTATGTATATCACTCAGCTGATGAATTCCTTTCTGTAGCTGAGCATTTTGAGAACTCGACGCTTAACAAACCTCCGCCTTTCAAACACTCGGCAAATTAATCCGCGCGTTATGCGGATGCGCCCCTCGTGTCGGTTGGGCGGGATGGTGGGTAAAATCCGTTGGGCATAATAATAATAATAATAATAAATACGTTTATCGCACGGTCATTCGTCAGTATTTCGTCCATGTGCATCCGTGAAAGTGTGTCGGGAACCACGTTCTGCGCACCTTTTCTGTGCTCAATCTTAAAGTCGTATGCTTGAAGTTTTAGACTCCATCTTGCCAATCTACCCGACAGATATTTTTGGTTCATGAGCCATTTGAGACTAGCATGGTCTGTAATAATGGTGAACGGGGTTCCCTCCACATATGGCCGAAAAGGCTTTACGCTCACTATCGCTGCATAACATTCAAGTTCGGTGATGCTGTAGTTTTTCTGTGCTTTGTTTAGTTTTGCCGACATGTAAGCAATGGGTCTTTCGTTCTGGTCATCGTCTAATTGAAACAAAACCCCGCCCACTCCGTCAGTCGATGCGTCGCACTGAATATAAAACCGTCTGCTAAAGTCCGGGTGCGTAAGTACTGGCGCTGAAATCAAGCTCTGTTTGAGCTTCTCAAACGATTGCATGGCCTGGTCCGTCATTGTAAACTTCTTTATCGTGTCTTTCTTGAGGCAGTCGCGCAGCGGAGCTGCAATAGTCGCATAGTCCTAGATGAAACGTCGGTACCAGCCCGACATGCCCAGGAACCGTCGAAGTTGCTTCGGGGTTTTAGGTGTAGGAAAGTCCCTCACGGCTGCCACCTTATTGGCATCTGTCCTAATCCATCCCCGACTACGTACCCAAGATATCGCACCTCTTTGTAACAAAATTAGCTTTTTTCAACATTGATTGTTAACTTAGCATCTCTAAGACACCGAGCGACCCTTTCCAATAAACACATATGAGACTCAAAATCAATTGAACATACTAACAAGTCATCAAGGTAGACAAAGACACATTCACGTAAAGCGGCCGGAATGACCTTGTCCATAAGACGACACATTCGTTGTGCAGCATTGCACAACCCGAAAGGCATGACCGTGAATTGGTATAGGGGTCGGCCCGGGACAGTGAAGGCTGTCTTCTCACGTGACTTGGTATCGAGAGGAATCTGCCAGAAAGCGTCCTTTAGGTCGATTGCGGAGATGTATCTTGTGTTTTGCAGGCGACTTAAAATTCCATCAATGTGGGTTAAGGGGTATGCATCCTTTATTGTCCTTACATTCACTTTACGCGCGTCTAGACATAGCCGGTTTTTGGTACCCTTAATCAGCTATTAGACTCCTCTATCACGCCCATACTTAGCATACGGTCCAACTCTGCGAATATTAGTTTTTGGATAGCGGGTGAAATTGGATAATGACGCTGCTTAACTGGCAGATTCTCGTCGACAACTTCGATGACATGTTCTTCCTTGTCCGTTCGGCCTAGCCCTAATACCGCGAAGGATGGAAATTGGGCTTTTACACGCTCCAACGTGTTACTCTCTTTAGTCGTTAAAACATGATGAACGGCGTCGAAAGACAGATCACCCTCGGCAGGAACGAGTTCCGCCACACTGGAAATATTATCACACCCTTACTCACAACACTCATTCCAAAAGCCTGCCAAAAATCGACCCCTAAATATACCTCTTGCTGTAGATAAGGCACTATCAAAAACTCTAATTCTTTCGTCACATTATCCCACAAAACAGGTAACTTTATTACCCCCACCACGTCGGTTTCTTCCCCATATGCCGTCCGGATGTTTTGACCCTTGATAGGCATAATCAAGGCCTCTCTACCGCGCAGGAGTGCCGCTGAGCCTTTTCCTAAGCAGCAGGCACTCGCCCCCTGAGTCCAGGAGAGCCAGGACCTCGTGACCTCCTATCTGTGTTTTCGCAAAAATTCTATTCTCTCCTTTTACAGTTACTATTGTTGCAACTATCTTGCTACGTAATTGTCTGAAATATTTCTTCTTCTCTCTCATTTTCTTTATTTTTTCAAAATTCCTATTATTCTTCCTCATATTAATACTTTCACAAAATATTCGCCGTCTTGCCTCCTCATATTCTAATTTCCTTTGGTGTAAGCTTTTTACTTCTCGCTTTTCCTTCCTAACCACTGGCATTACAATCTTGGCCTCATTATCAACCCTCTTTAAAATTTTTAGTTCGGTGTGGCCGGGTTGCTTATCTCCTGGCAGGAGCCCCCGGTTATCTCCGCCAGCATCTGGTTTCCCTTTTTAGGCTTAAAATCACAGAATGACGCATTACTACCACAGGCAAAACAAAACATACTATGGAACTGTGACGAACATTTATTTGGCTTTTGTGCTTCTGCCAGGTTTTTCTCGAAGAAATCCACCGGCATGCCACACGAAAAGCACAACATCAAATGGAACGGTGACGCACAAAAGGAATTTATGTTGGACTTGGACACATTAGGATTAACAGATGGGGTTGGAACACTAGAATTAACGGGGGTTTGGTGCTGGACTTGGGGTTGGGATTGGGGTCTCCTGTTAAGGGCTTCTATTTTCACCTCGTTCTCAAACTCTATCTCATTCACGGCCCTACTCCTACTCTGGTTTTCCTTCATAAGTTTTTCGGCTCCCCTGCACTCAGCTTTGAGATCCGCAGGGAGTCCATTTTTAGGGCGAAAGTCAAGTTGGCCAGGTATGGTTTGAGATTTCCCCGGATTATGCCAACCAGTTCCTTCTCAGGGATTCTCGTCCGCAAGCGGAATGTGATGTCATGTATCTCCCCGTAAAAGTCGTCGAAAGTTTCGCTGGGTTGCTGCTTCCCTTCCATTATGCACGGTGGTTTCCATTTCCGCCACACGGCCGCTAAGGTTCGGAATCCCTGTGTCAATCTGGTTGTACACAGACCCAACTACCAAATTTTCAAACTCCCTCCTTTCGATCTCCCTCGCTTGGCTACGCGTGACCGGCCTATTAGTTCTCAGCACCCCTAGACCACCAGGTACCCTGTCCTCAGAAACCTTATCTGCCTCCTTGTCTTTGGCGGACATTCACTTGCGAAGAAGTTCCACTAACCACACAACTAATGAAACGGGTTGCGATTATAAATGTTAAATTTCGTTTGTGCAACGCACCCTAATGTGTACTCCAAGTACAAAAAGGTAACATCAAAATTCAAAATTAGGCGATTAATCGCAAGTCGTATTATTATGTTTACAAATAATACCGTGTTTAATCAAGCTGAACTTAAAAATCAATTCCACAAGATATATGTAGATAGGTATATAAAAAAAATCCAAATATTTATTATTTCATACGTTGTGATATATATATATATATATGTTTATGTGTATGTGTAAATTCAGATATTTATTCGATTTCAATTTGTAATTATATGAAAGATATTTATTTGTGTGAGTGTGTGTATGTATAGCGTTTGTTTAGATATCCCAACTGCTATCACCGTACAACTAAAACTATCTTAACCCCAACCAAAGTCCAGAAAAAATATGCAACTTATAAAAAAAATGTAAATAAGGTATATGATCTACTATCTGGTAAACAGCTGATCTGTATAACAAAAAAAAAACTAGTTTTGTTTAAAAAAAATTAAATGACAATAATTAAAAAAAAAAAACAATAATTTAGAATGTGAATATATGTGTATTGGTGTGTGTGGTGCTGCCTTGGCTAAGGTTATGTGAAGGCGATAAGTCCGTAGCTAGCTATCGTCTCTCCATATTCCGTCCTCGTGCTGTCCTTTAGGTGTGGCACTACACGCTCGATGACGAATCACTAAGTGTGGATGCCACACCTCCCTACTCTCATCGTGGCGACTTGTTGCAAACCTCACTTACCGATAATGCTGGACCATCGGTAAGGTAGCTTGAACAGGTCGTCACGATCTACTACCTAGCGTCCGTCTCTAGCTGTGTGCCATACCAAGTACCACCTAGTCGGATTAAAACCCAAGAAGGGAACCCTGGTATGGTCACCCAGCTTCCTTCTACTCTATTTGTCATGATGCAACAAGCTGTCAGGATAGATCCCAGTAGCGATGCTATCATGACGGTCCCTGTATAAGTCAGAGAAGGAAATTAAAGCAGTTATAGATAGGTAGGCAAGATAGTAGAAAGGCAAACAAAAAAACAACAAAAAATTAAAGAAGTTACTGATTTAATTATAAAATTTAAGTTAATTTAATTATTGAAAGGAAAGAATAGAAGTTGTGGTAAAAAGGAAAACTAACTAAGTGGGCTATTATCGTTGGGCGCCATTGTTATGTAGCTGGTAGTTTGTTTGGTGAGGAGTGGTGGCAAGCAGGTATGCTAGCATCCCAGGCTAGCTCGTCAGCGTGGGGCGGGGTACTTTCCACCACCCTCACCTACAGCCACATGAACAAAAAGAGGGTTCATACCTGCATGTGAAAAAAAAGTTAAACATAAAGGTACCAAAAGGGCATAGGTGAGAAAAGTCTAGGTCGCTAAAGACAAGGA
Source organism: Campiglossa producta (assembly GCA_964058755.1). Taxonomy (NCBI): domain Eukaryota; kingdom Metazoa; phylum Arthropoda; class Insecta; order Diptera; family Tephritidae; genus Campiglossa; species Campiglossa producta. The sequence continues at coordinate 386,680 of CAXKVI010000029.1, read as the reverse complement.
GAGATAAATAGATAACGTAGAAGCCTGTCCTGTCAGGTGGAGTCTTCCCCCCGCTTCCGCGCAACTTGCGCGAAACCATGGGCACTGTGCTGACTCCTAATTACTTACAGTGCCCCCAAACCTGACTCAAGTCTATCTGTCGGTCACTTAGTCATTTTCCCTAATACTCACCTTCACATATCCGTATGCGCGCAAGCCCAGCACCCACACCAAAATCGCGTCTCTTAACCCTGCATCTTAGCAAACAAAGCACCTTGTTTCAACCATTCATTATAATTTATTTAATGTAATAATTAGTATATTAGACCTATCTCTATCCCTAATCTATTTTATCTTAAACTCCAAACTTCACTCAAATTCCAACTTTCTTCTTATATATATAGGTACTTAGGTGTAGGTGTATCTGGCTATGTATCTAGTCTTATAGCCTAGCAAAAAAAGGTAAAGAAAATGCAAAGCAAAATTACAAATAAAAAAAATCTAGTTCTCAAACTTACACTAAATGATCCTACACTAATCTCATTACGCATGTAATTCAAAAAAAATGTTACAAAAATTCGGGAGAAAAAAATTTGAAGAAAAGTTAAAATTCTACGACGCTCTAATGATGATCTTGTGATCAGCTGTTCGGTGTCCCACTGACCCAGTTTTAAATTTCGAGTTCAACGACCCAGATATAAAAAATGTGTATTTATGTATGCAAAAGAATAAGCATCAAACAGGCTGAGAGAGTTGTGTGATTTTGTGCGTGTGATTAAGTGTTTTTAGGATCGTTATGTATGTACATATATTTCTTCGTTTTTCTTTTGTCACTAATCCATTTTATCTACCTTGGGAGTAGGGTGGGATTATTTGCTCATTATATGTACATACACACCGGCATATATACGTATTATGAATTACTCACCTAGTCACTGCTCCAATGGCGCCACTGTAGAGTACCTGTGCTGTAAAATTCGGTAACAGAGAAAGTCATATATGCTCACCCACCTATGCTCGATCATGCGCACAACGATCGCTCTCTAGTTATTGCTCATCCAGATCACTCGCTTGTGATCTTGGCTTTCGAGCTGCTGTTTCAGTGTACTACACCACTTCGGATGCGCACGTCAGGCAAACCCCCTTGTAAAAAATTCAATTAGAGACCAAAAAAAATCAAAAAAAAGTTTAAATCTCCAATATATGGGAGATAAATTCCGGATTCGGATATTGGTGGAGACGGCCGATCAAGGAAAAAGGTTGGCCAAGATGGCGCCAAGTTGCAACCAAAGTATTTAGGTAAGAGTTACCAAAAACAAAAAAAAACGTGGGTGGTGTTGCGTTTGTGTGGTACAAAAACAAAAAAACCCAAAGAAAAAGCGTAGGAGTTATAAATGCGATAAAGAAAAGGTGAAGGAAACCGGCAAAACCTAACGAAAAATTGGTAAAAAGTGCGAAAATGAAATGAAAAGTTTCTTAAGTAGGAAGAAATGAAATGAACAAAATAGGTAACTCAAAAACTGGATAAAAGAAAAATGTAAACTGAAATGAAGAAAAGTGGGTGCTTAAGTGCACAAATTAGATTCCGGAATTAATGAGTAAACATTCGAAATGTAATATTAAGTAAGAAAATAAAATTTTTGACGCCGAATTCTATGCAACCCCAAAACGCCCCTTATGGCCTAACGCCCCTTGAAGCAACTATGTTTTTACTCCCCTATTCAAAAAAACCCACAGTAAAAAAATATCAAAAATTGTAAATAAAACTTAAATATAAAGCCACTCCTTGCGTCTCGATCCTGGTATGTGTCATGTAGTGTATGTGGTGAATGTGTTGTCGTGGAATTATGTTGACTCTGGTGGCGATGTTTTTGCTGCTGGTGTCTTTGTGTTGTAGTTGTTGCTGGCGTCCGTGCCGCCCAATCTGGCCCGTATCTGGTGTTGCTTCCTTCGATCAGATTTGATTTGTGTTTGTTGTTGTACTGTTAAGTCCCGTGACGGTTTCAGTGTCTCTATGTTGTTTTTGTAGTGTATGACTGACTGATGTATCTCTATGTTGTAGTTGTAATGCGTAACTTATTGTTGTTTTGTGGAATTCAATGTTTTGGGTGCCATTTCCCAAGCGTTCAGCGGCAAAAATCCTGTGCCCTGGTGGGTACTCCCGGTGACAATGCGACCTGGATCCAAGAACAAGAACACAAAATATTTCAGAAAAAATGTAAGGGTATAGGGTAGGTTTCATTAAGAGGGAAACAGGAAAAGGTTATGCTCAATTAAACATATATATATATTATTTAAACATATATATATGTTTATAATCTTTTGTTTGCTCAGCCGTAGGTGCACATGCACAGAACTATCTGTATACAGATGCACCTACGTGGATGCAATTTCACTTTTTGGCTTGCCAGGGGGATTGGCCATGAAATCAAACCAATCTCGCCATAGAGCATGCCAGGGTATGTATGGTGAGGATAGGAAAGACTTACCGGGATTTTTCCAATTTGTGGGTGTGGATTAAGGTGTTGGTGTCTGCGTTCCTTCGCTGATTTCCAATATAAACACTTTTTGCTGAATTACGGGCTTTGTTTAAAGCTTCCCGCACTTCACTAAAAAACTTTACTTTTGCTTTCGCTTAGCTACACTCACTTCAGGGCACAGTTTAACGCAACTTTGGCCCGTTGACTACCTCGGCACCCCTTTTATAGCTTCTGCCGTGGAAAGGAAAGTTACCTATTTGTGCAGGTTTTCACACAGGCTCACAATCTACCATTCGTTTTTCCCGCATGCACATCTACACACTCATACACTCGCACAACAGGCTACTATGGTCCTTTCTTTCTAACATAGATATAATGTTGCTAGGCGTTCAGCAGCATTGCCTCTGTTACAGTGTTCTGTTGCTAACAGCAATCATCCGTGATATCTACAGCTGTAACACAAGCAGTGTTGATGAAGCCTTGCTGCAGTACATCTATGTTAGGTACTTAGCTCACTTTGGGATATGTTGCCAGCATGGTGAAAGGCTGTCGTTACAAGAGTTCCATTCATAGCATTTTATTTATATTTCTTTAAATCTCGGGAACCGCTCGAACGATTTAGATACAATTTGGCATTATAGATAGTATGATTCATTCTAAGATTATATTCGTGTTGCCACTTGGGAGGTTTACAAGCTTGCCACCTATCTCAATTTATTTTTAAATATTGAGCAAGATATGCAAATATGTGTATAAAATGAAAGATATTTTCGACCGTATTCCAAATATGTAAATTATGACGGACTTTTCCTTCGGTATGCTGGGGTAGGCTCAGTCCGTCCAGGGTTCTGAAAATAGATGTTCCCTAACGATCCTCTCGAAATGACAAAACCCTGATTAATATTTTTAAAATGTTTATTGTTGGGATTCACTCCTCTTTTCTCAAATCAATCTACAATCTTAATTTTAATTTCAAACTACGATAAGGGTGGTAAGGGTGAAAACCCACTACTCAGCCCTTCTTCGGCGGAGGTGAAAACCCACTTCTTACTATGACTTCAGACTCCTAGCTAAAATAAAGGCGGCTGAGGTGAAAGCCTCTGCTCGACCCAACCGTCAGCGGAGGTGAAAACCCACTACTGAATATAAACTCTAGCGCTAGTCGCGAACGACTCAATTATTCTAATAAATGCTCGCCCTTTTATACTCTTTTTGTGCGCAGCAACCTTCCAGTTTATAATAACAATGCTTAAAACTACTGTTCCTTAACCTAACGGCGCATCTTCCACTTAATTTCTAAGACCTTAGGTATATATGCGACATTTACACATATATATATAATATGTATCATATTTTCTAACAGTTTTTATACTGCCACTACTTCCTCTTGGAATGCCCCCATTGCATTCCATCAGCTGTTCGCTCGCACTGCCTTGATCAGCTGGGCCTGCTGTTCACATAAATATTGGTGACGTCAATATGTATAAGTTACTTGTTCATTTTGTTGCATTCCCAACGCCTATTGTTATTGCTGTGCTAACAATGCATTTTCCTTCTCTTCTTTATGCTACGTCCGCTGCATCGGATGATCTAGTATGTAGGCATGCGGGTGTATGTAGCCAAGCAAAGCTATTTGGGTTGATGACCGACCCTTTTGCTAGTTGGAATGCTTATAACTTGTTTGTGTAAAATTTCGGTTATTGTCAACAAGAATATTTTCTCATGTTGGGCCGCTGATATTCCGGTAAAAAATCTTCTATTTTACAAACATACATCAGGTGTGCCTAATATTGTACGAATTAGATTTCATTAGTAAATTATGAAATTATGTAGATTGTATGTTTGTGTGTACATATAAGCATGAGTATGTATATATTTTTGTACAAAAGCGTGTATGTGAGTGACGTATAAAATGGCATATGTGCAAAAATATAAAATTTCAGTATACTTCTTATAATTGGCTATATACAAAGTATAAGTATATACCGTTTGTGCAGAACCGCGTATGTACTTCATTTAAGAAATGGCTTAGGTGCAAACTATCAGATCTCAATGTTTTTGCATAAAAATTGCTAAGTATAACATCATGGTTCCACCAAACCGCGTGACGACATTATCGTGCTAGGCGGTGACGCAAATGCCCATCACAATCAATGGGGCAGCACTGACACAAATGAGCGAGGTGAGTCACTTTATAATTACTTACTAGGCTCTAATCTAAGTATATGCAACAGGGGAAACGACCCCACTTTCGTAACAAAAAACCGCGAGGAATCCTACAGTGACCTCGTTGAATCATGGAGGGTCTCTAAAGAGCACTCCTTCTCAGACCATAAGTACATTAGTTTCTCTTTAGCAGATTCACACACAAGTCCGAAATATATACAGAATATTAGGAAAGTAAATTGGGGTTACTACCAAAAGCTTATTCGCAAAAACTTGTCAAATAAGCTGGTAACACCTAGAAACGATAAAGAGTTAGACGATCTCGTCAGCTCCTTCAATGAACAATACAAGCTCGCTTTAGATAAAGCGTGCCCGCCTAGAAAGATAGCTGAAGATCATAAACCACCGTGGTGGTCGTCCGCTCTAGATAATCTCAGAAGGACATGTAGGGCAGCCTTTAATAAAGCCAAACAGGATGGCTGCGAAGCATCCTGGGCACTTCACAAAACTAAGCTAAGTAACTACAAAAGGGAAATCCGCAAGGCCAACGGGTCTCTTGGATGAACTTCTGCAGTGATATTGAATCAACATCCGCAGCGTCGCGCCTTAGGAGGGTGCTCTCTAAATTGCCAGCAACGCTGAGCTACGTGCAAAAGCCGGATGGGAATTGGACCGATTCAAGTACGGATACCATGAACCTGCTTCTGGATACACACTTTCCGACATGCATAGACATGTCTACTACATCGATTTGTGGAGAAACTCTCTCTGATCAGCTAATACAGGAAATTACCGATGAGAAAAAGCTGGACTGGGCCTTATGCAGGCTCAAGCCGTTTAAGTCGCCTGGTCCGGATGGAATATTCCCGGCCCAGCTACAACAAACATCCGAGATTATTAAGCCTTGGCTGATAACTATGTTTGTAAGATGCCTCAGGCTCAACTACGTACCTGCATCATGGAGAGAGGTTAAGGTCGTTTTTATACCTAAATCCGGGAAACCCTCCCATTCTAAACCTAATGATTTTAGGCCTATAAGCCTATCTTCTTTTCTTCTTAAGACTCTGGAAAGACTCTTGGAGGACTATGTTAGAAGATCGATAGACGCAACTCATCTTTCGCGGGCCCAACACGCCTATAGCAAGGGCAGATCTACCGATACTGCCCTGCACTCCCTGGTATCCACTATAGAAAAGTCACTTGACATTAGGGAATACACACTGGTGGCTTTCCTTGATATAGCAGGTGACTTCAATAACGTTCTACCGGAAGCTATTACCTCGGCTTTGACGGAGCTGCGGGTCGACACCTGCCTCGTTGAATTTATCCGCAAATTGCTTGTTAGCAGAAGGATTACAACAGAGTTAGGTGGAATTTCGATTCGCAGACCTGTTAACAGGGGTACCCCACAAGGAGGTGTTCTCTCTCCGCTACTCTGGTTGGTTACTGTAAATCAACTCCTACGTCTTATGGAAGCTGAAGGCTACCAAGTAATTGCGTACGCTGATGATATCTGCGTTATCATGCGAGGAAAATTTCCTCAAACTCTTTGCAATTTAATGGAGACAGCTCTGTCGAAAGTATGCGACTGGCCGAATTCTTCGGGCTTAGAAGTTAATCCCGAGAAAACTGAACTGGTCCTCTTCACTAGAAGGTACAAAATACCGAACCTTTCACCTCCAACAATTGGGAACACGACTTTGACACTTAGTGACAAAGTCAAATACTTAGGAGTTATTCTGGACAGAAAAATTCTTTGGAGCGACAACATAGCGGAACGAGTCAAAAAAGCTACGTGCGCGTTGTTTACCTGTAAGAGAGCAATTGGTATATCGTGGGGGTTTTCTCCCAAAGTAATACACTGGATATATACAGCCATTGTTCGCCCAATTCTACTGTACGGAGTGCTGGTTTGGTGGCCGGCACTAACTAAGAACACGTACCTTAAGCAACTACAAAAAGTTCAAAGGAGTTCGGAGCTTTGCATAACCGGGGCCCTCGGGTCCACCCCAACAGAAGCACTAAATGCCATGCTGCATCTTCCACCACTCGATCTGGTGGCGAAGGAGGTAGCTGTGATCACGACTCTGCGAATAAGGGAAACAGGCGTTTGGATGCACGGAACAAGTGGACACGCCACAATCTTAGGCTCTCACGCTCCTGTTAACATACCATCACACACTGACTATTGCACGCCAAATAACGTGTTTGTCAGGAATTACGAGGTGAAAATACCAACAAGACAAGAATGGGATAACAGACCACATACTGTCCGGAACGCCATTAACATATTCACTGATGGCTCTAGGCTTGATGGGAAGGTGGGAGGAGGTATCTTTTCACCGGATCTGGGACTAGAGATCTCTTTTCGTCTTCCTGATCACTGCAGCGTGTACCAAGCAGAAATGCTGGCTATACACGGTGCAGTTAAAAGTCTGGTGTCTACGCCCCGAAACGGCAAACGAATATTTATTTTCTCAGACAGTCAGGCGCTAAAGGCACTGAACTCATGTGTCGACAACACAAAGTCGCTAACTGAATGCCGCAGATCTCTTAACGAGATGGCTCAGCACTTCGGTATCAGCCTTATTTGGGTACCTGGTCACAGGGATATTGAAGGCAACTGCAAAGCGGATGAGCTGGCCAGGAAGGGTACCACCACTCATCTCCTTCCAGGAAATGATTTGGTAGGAATTCCCATGGCCTCTTTCAAACTTCGTGCGAGCACAAATACCATACAAAGAGCAAATACGCTCTGGTCAGGTCTCTCGACGTGCGAGATATCCAGGTCAACTTGGCCTTCTTATAATAAAGGGCGTACTAATTGCCTGCTGACCCTTAATAAATCGGGCATTTCCTCTTTGGTAAGGGTCTTAACAGGACACTGTCTAATAGGCACGCATGGTGCTAGGATGGGCGTCACATCTCACGACTACTGTCGCAGCTGCAGATGTATTGAGGAGGAAGAGAGCGTTCAGCATCTGCTGTGTCAATGCCCCGCACTTAGTAGAAGACGTTTGGCTATACTCGGCCAACCGTTCCTCGACGACCTCGCCGAGGTATCAAAAATGGAAATTAAGGCGTTAGCCAAATTTATTGATTCCACGAACTGGTTTGTTCCTCTGCCTGGAGTGTGAGCTTGGGTTTTTCGGACATGGGGGTGGTGTAGTGACCGTGTGGGGTATCACAATGGGCCTATTTTTTCTGGCCTAAGTGTTGGACGGGGTCGGTGTACTCTGTCCTGCCCTTTTAACCTAACCTAACCTAACCTAACCTAACCTAACATCTAAGTATATTTCCTTGTGCAAAAGGCGTATGTATAAAAATCTAAAAATCCAGTATTGTTCATAAAACAGCTCGTACTTCATTCGAGCGTATGGAGCGTATGTCTAAATGTTGTGAGGGCTCCGAATTCGGATTGGGGTCCTCACACTTCCCCCTCACCTACCGCAATAAGACTTATTATTATTTGAAATAATGCTTATTGTAACCGTATTCTTCCATGTTGGCGCTGGGCCTTTCGTATGTAAGGCTGAAAATTCCAGTAGTAATAAACAATTAATTAATTATCTGCAAACTTCATTAAAATTCCAAAATATATGTTTTTTTTTTTTTTTGGTTGGGGTCTTCACACGCCTTCCTCACTGGCGGTCATTAAGCTAATGGTTACGAGGCCGGTTCTTGTGATCCGGACCCGAAACACTCGCCCTCCGACATCCCGTCTGTATGACCTCTTCCTCCTCTGGGCCTGGTCGCTACCTAGGTGTGCCTCGATGTCGGTCACCAACTCCTTCGGAAGGGGTTCGACCCCCGACTGGTTTTGCCATGCGCCTGCCGCGGGGCCCGTCGAGCCTCTCAACCACTCCTCTATTTCTTCGACTACTTCATCCGGGGGGTCTTTACTGCCATCCCCGGTTAGGCCGTTGCTGGCCGCTAAGCTCAGCGTATCGCTGCCACCGGCTTCTTCTCCGTCTTCGATTGCGGGTACACCTGTTGGTACGGCGGGCTGGTTAACCGGGTCGGCATAGTGTAGCCGGGCCATCATCGTCACCCTCCGCGTCCGCTCTATATAACCATCGCCACGTACTCTCTCGTCGTCTGCTTGGCGGATGGACATCCAGACCCATGGCCGGAACGGTTCGTCGCCGTCGGGCTCTGGCTCGCTCTCCGACGAGATCAGGATGGGGGTCGACCCTCGGACCACCGTCCCACAATGCCCTTCCTCCTCTAAGCCATATGTCGGGCTCTGGATCTGGCCCTTCTCGTCGCTATAGGTCGGGCTCTGAATTTGGCTCTCACTGTCCGAAATTTCGACCGGGCTCGTCGGTATCTCGTCTTCGTCGTCGGCGGCATATACTTGGCCAAATGCCTCGGTGCAGGTGCTGTCGTCCTCACTTTCGTACCCCTCCTGGGTGTCTTCTTCTTCGGACATTTGCTCGTCCTCGGTATCGTACCTCTCCTGGATACCTTCCTCTTCGTCTTCGGCCCCTTGGTTCACGACCTGAGGTTGGTGCAGCTCGACAAGCCGCCTTAGCTTTAGGCGGAGGGAGCCGTCGATGGCTTTCTCGCTGGAGTACTTTATAACTGCGCGGTCACTCATAATTAAAACGTTTGGTCGTCCTGGGCGTCACGGCCTGCTTATATACGAAACTGTCTACTGCGGTCAAACGGTGGGTTTGCCAGCAGAACTCAGTCCTAACAGCGTTGTTATTGCGTGTTTTTCTGTTTTCAAAATCTTTGGTTGGGCACTAACAGGACAATTCCAATTATGCTCCACGTTATTCTCGTTACCGTTATGTTCTTTTGTGGTGCTGATTGGCCGTGTGATGTCAGGTGATCGTCACCACTGTTGCGGTAGAAATTGGTGATGTTGCAGTAGGGTGTGCCTAAAAACCGTAGGAATTGTTTTGTTTTATGTGGTAAACTTTATATTTGGGTTTAGAGCATGAAATGTGCATAAATTCTATTTTGTGGGACTATGTACTTAAGTTACCCTTTGTGATCGGTATTGTACATTATATTTGGGACCTTGCTGAAAACTCTATTGCCCTGTGTCTGAGGGGCTGCTTTGTTGTGCTTATCATTGGCGTGTTACCTGTTTTTGGGTTTTTCGTGCGTGTCCTAAATTGAAAGGATACGAAATAGTCGGTTATTTCGTGGTTTTGTTGGTTGGCCATGTTATTGGCGTACTCCGCTGCCATTTGCATCCCGATTTCTATTGTCGATGCTTCACCCTGTATCTCTTCGACGATCAATTGCTCGTTTTCCGGTGGGAATTCTACCTGTGGACTATTTCTGGCTAATTCTCTTACCGATGATGAGCCACATCTCACTACTTTATTACAGTCTCTTTGCTGTCGCGCTCTTAGCATTTGCATTGCTACTTTGGATGTCGATGGTTGCTCTGATTCGTGTGGCGCCTCTGGATCTCAGGGTCTTTGGTATTCGTGGTTTCTTTAAACCTTACTCTTCGCTGAGGTGTGCTTTGCCTATTTTTGCTAATGGGTTGTTGCCCGCGTGTTTCATTCTCTCTTGGACTTTGCTCTTGCGTGTCATCTCGTGGTACTTACACCTGGTGGTAGGCCTTCAGTTCGCTTACGTGTACTGTCCTCCTTCTGCCTTTGTGCAATTTGTCTAACACTACGATCACCGGTGACATGAAATTCACTACTCTATGTGGGCCACTGTATTTGGATGCTAGCTCTTTCACCAATACTAGATCGCCTAAAGCCGGTTGCCATTGCCTTCTGCGTACGTCGCAATGCCTTTCCTTCCGCTTACGCCGCACCATGTTGTACATTTCCTTCTTTGGCTTGTAACATACTTCCTCACATCTCTAAACATACCTGGCCAATAATATCGTGTGATTGGCCGAGCAATCGTCTTGCGGATTCCTATATGTCCGGTACTTGGTGCGTCGTGAATTTAACTTAGCACTCTTCGCCTTTCTTGTGTTGGTACGCACAACTTCCATGGGACTGAATCGTCACCATCCATTCGGCCAACTATTCGTCTATATAACTTTCCCTCGTGAAACACATAGTCGGTGAGTTGTTCGGGCATCTTCGTTAGCGCTGCTATCTTTGCGAAATACCAATTACAATAAGTGTTATCTGGTTGCGCGGTCATGCTTTCACACTGCTCCAGTAGGGTAATTACTTCTTTTATCTTCGGGTTCTTGGGGAAATATTGCTGTTTAATGTGGCGGTCATCTCTCGTGACTGTCTGGTGCCCGGCAACATTTAACTCTCGCGACCTCTCTGTAATTATCTTAAATTCTGTTTTAGCAAGATCACTCACCACGATATCCTTGGTACTCAGTGCTCCTCTGCTGTGTTCGGGCCTTGCGCTCGGATTGGTGTCGTTAGTCACTTCCACCACCGCTGTGCACCTTGCTATACTCTGCTTTCGATCCTCTGTTCGTAATGCTATCGTTTGTTCACCGCACCTTAACTCCATGCTCGCTTTTTCCATATAGTCTGTTCCAATCACCACCTCATCAGCTAGCCCTGGTAACACTAGTAGCTCAGTTGGGTGCACCTGGTCGCCCAGCTTTACTTCCGCTTCTGCTTTCATCACGCTCTTCGCTCTGCCATCGCCCATCACCAATCTCGTATCTACTTCTCTAGACTTACGTACATCCAGTTTCGTCGCCATCGACTCACTTACAAAACTCCGTGTTGCTCCTGTGTCTATCGCTGCCATTACGTTTATTCCATCTAATTTCACAGCGGCCAATATCCGCCCTTGCGCCTGTTTGAATGTGTCTTCGGGGTACGAGGTTGAGTTCCTTGGTACCCCACCCCTCGGTGCTAATGGGGCTCTACGGCAACAATTACGCGTTAGCACACCTTTCTTACCACACACCCAGTAAAATTCGCGTCGAGAGTTACGGCACCCATAGGAGAAGTGTCCGTACTCTCCGCACCGCCTACATGCTGTCCGTGGGTATATGTGTCCTTGTTGCGCACTACTTGCTATACGTGCCATTGGCTGTGCATTTGCGCTCACCTGTGGTACGTTGTCGTTTTCCTGCATATAGTGGAAACGCTCCTCTTGCCGTCTGGGTACAAACGGTCAGCACGTAGTCCTTAAATTTTTCACCTGGCTTTTGCACCCTCTGCCGGATTTCATCGTCTAGACGCTCAAAATACCTTGAACTCAGGAAAAATTTCAAGAAGTCCTTCTTAAAAGCGTCCCATTGCTGCCAGTGACGGTTATTATTTCGGAACCATACCAGTGCTTTATCTTTCAGAAATTCTGGTAGCGCACGTGGTATGGCCTTACGGCTAATTTCATAGCTGTCTGCCAGCTCTTCGACCCGCTCAATGAAGCCAAGGGGGTCTTCTCACCAACGTATTTTAAACCCCACTTGCGTACTCGATCCATCACATTTCCACAAGATTCCGTCTGGGGATATACGTGCGGTGCAGCTTGTATGCCCGTGTCGTGTCGTGCAATATGCACATTATTATTTACTCCTGCTAATGCATTACTCGTGCTCGCTCCGTCGGGATATGTAAATCCTTGCTCCTTGCCACTCTTGGGCGTCGGAGGGTTAATTCTGATGGTTGGCCCGCCATCTTTGGGTGTAGTTGGCCGGGCATGAAGTTGCTCTAGCGTAGCAAAGCGCTTCTCCAAATCCTCATCATCACTATGCGCTTGGATATACGTTGATAAAAGCCTGCGCATTTCCTCCACCGTACCAGTATATTCCACTCCGAATTCCGCGCAGTATGCCACCAGATCCTCGTGCTGGAGGTAGTATACCCAGGATACCTTAACCATCTTGATGCTGATCTTGTTGATTCGTATTTGTATTTCCTCTATTTTAGTTCTCTCGTCGATCCTCGTGATCCTCTATATTACCCAGCAGAATTTTTAAATCCTCGTGTGTCCCTCCTTAGTATGCCTTTCGCTTCAAATTTAACCCAGCAGATTTTAATCCTTCTGATGATCCTTATATGTATGTACGTCTCTGCGTGTATACTAATTTACCGTGATGTCTTCGCTTGCCTCTGTGTGTTTTGCTCAAGATCCATTAATTTTCTTTCTCTACGTTGTTTTATAGTCCCTGCTCGGGCGCCATTTGTGACGTCCAGGGTTCTGAAAATAGATGTTCCCTAAAGGTTCTCTCGAAATGACAAACCCCTGATTAATATTTTTAAAATGTTTATTGTTGGGATTCACTCCTCTTTTCTCAAATCAATCTACAATCTTAATTTTAATTTCAAACTACGATAAGGGTGGTAAGGGTGAAAACCCACTACTCAGCCCTTCTTAGGCGGAGGTGAAAACCCACCGCTTAAGACTCCTAGCTAAAATAAAGGCGGCTGAGGTGAAAACCCTCTGCTCGACCCAACTGTCAGCGGAGGTGAAAACCCACCACTGAATATAAACTCTGCGATAGTGAGGTGAAAACCCCCAGTTCCGCATTCATCGAGGTGAAAACCCACGACTACTATACCTAGCTCTACTCGCGAACGACTCAATTATTCTAATAAATGCTCGCCCTTTTATACTCTTTTTGTGCGCAGCAACCTTCCAATTTACAATAACAATGCTTAAAACTACTGTTCCTCAACCTAACGGCGCATCTTCCACTTAATTTCTAAGACCTTAGGTATATATGCGACATTTACATATATGTATATAATATGTATCATATTTTCTAACAGTTTTTATACTGCCACTTCTTCCTCTTGGAATGCCCCCATTGCATTCCATCAGCTGTTCGCTCGCACTGCCTTGATCAGCTGGGCCTGCTGTTCACATAAATATTGGTGACGTCAATATGTATAAGTTACTTGTTCATTTTGTTGCATTCCCAACGCCTATTGTTATTGCCGTGCTAACAATGCATTTTCCTTCTCTTCTTTATGCTACGTCCGCTGCATCGGATGATCTAGTATGTAGGCATGCGGGTGTATGTAGCCAAGCAAAGCTGTTTGGGTTGATGACCGACCCTTTTGCTAGTTGGAATGCTGGTAACTTGTTTGTGTAAAATTTCGGTTATTGTCAACAAGAATATTTTCTCATGTTGGGCCGCTGATATTCCGGTAAAAAATCTTCTATTTTACAAACATACATAAGGTGTGCCTAATATTGTACGAATTAGATTTCATTAGTAAATTATGAAATTATGTAGATTGTATGTTTGTGTGTACATATAAGCATGAGTATGTATATATTTTTGTACAAAAGCGTGTATGTCCGTGACGTTTAAAATGGCATATGTGCAAAAATATAAAATTTCAGTATACTTCATATAATTGGCTGTATACAAAGTATAAGTATTTGTCGTTTGTGCAGAACCGCGTATGTACTTAATTTAAGCAATGGCTTATGGCAAACTATCAGATCTCAATGTTTTTGCATAAAAATTGCTAAGTATAACATCTAAGTATATTTCCTTGTGCAAAAGGCGTATGTATAAAAATCTAAAAATCCAGTATTGTTCATAAAACAACTCGTACTTCATTCGAGCGTATGGAGCGTATGTCTAAATGTTGTGAGGGCTCCGAATTCGGATTGGAGTCCTCACACTCCCCCCTCACCTACCGCAATAAGACTTATTATTATTTGAAATAATGCTTATTGTAACCGTATTCTTCCATGTTGGCGCTGGGCCTTTCGTATGTAAGGCTGAAAATTCCAGTAGTAGTAAACAATTAATTAATTATCTGCACAACATCCTATGTGCAAAATATAAATATGGGCTGTATTTCATTATTTACATGTATATGTAGGTAAACTTCATTAAAATTCCAAAATAAATGTGTTTTTTTTTTTTTTTTTTTTTTTTTTTTGGTTTGGGGTCTTTACACGCCTTCCTCACTGGCGGTCATTAAGCTGATGGTTGCGAGGCCGGTTCTTGTGATCCGGACCCGAAACACTCGCCCTCCGACATCCCGTCTGTATGACCTCTTCCTCCTCTGGGCCTGGTCGCTACCTAGGTGTGCCTCGATGTCGGTCACCAACTCCTTCGGAAGGGGTTCGACCCCCGACTGGTTTTGCCATGCGCCTGCCGCGGGGCCGTCGAGCCACTGAACCACTCCTCTATTTCTTCGACTACTTCATCCGGGGGGTCTTTACTTCCATCCCCGGTTAGGCCGTTGCTGGCCGCTAAGCTCAGCGTATCGCTGCCACCGGCTTCTTCTCCGTCTTCGATTGCGGGTACACCTGTTGGTACGGCGGGCTGGTTAACCGGGTCGGCATAGTGTAGCCGGGCCATCATCGTCACCCTCCGCGTCCGCTCTATATAACCATCGCCACGTACTCTCTCGTCGTCTGCTTGGCGGATGGACATCCAGACCCATGGCCAGAACGGTTCGTCGCCGTCGGGCTCTGGCTTGCTCTCCGACGAGATCAGGATGGGGGTCGACCCTCGGACCAACGTGCCACCATGCCCTTCCTCCTCTAAGCCATATGTCGGGCTCTGGATCTGGCCCTTCTCGTCGCTATAGGTCGGGCTCTGAATTTGGCTCTCACTGTCCGAAATTTCGATCGGGCTCGTCGGTATCTCGTCTTCGTCGTCGGCGGCATATACTTGGCCAAATGCCTCGGTGCAGGTGCTGTCGTCCTCACTTTCGTACCCCTCCTGGGAGTCTTCTTTTTCGGACATTTGCTCGTCCTCGGTATCGTACCTCTCCTGGGTACCTTCCTCTTCGTCTTCGGCCCCTTGGTTCACGACCTGAGGTTGGTGCAGCTCGACAAGCCGCCTTGGCTTTAGGCGGAGGGAGCCGTCGATGGCTTTCTCGCTGGAGTACTTTATAACTGCGCGGTCACTCATAATTAAAACGTTTGGTCGTCCTGGGCGTCACGGCCTGCTTATATACGAAACTTTCTACTGCGGTCAAACTGTGGTTTTCCCAGCAGAACTCAGTCCTAACAGCGTTGTTATTGCGTGTTTTTCTGTTTTCAAAATCTTTGGTTAGGCACTAACAGGACAATTCCAATTATGCTCTACGTTATTCTCGTTACCGTTATGTTCTTTTGTAGTGCTGATTGGCCGTATGATGTCAGGTGATCGTCACCACTGTTGCGGTAGAAATTGGTGATGTTGCAGTAGGGTGTGCCTAAAAACCGTCGGAATTGTTTTGTTTTATGTGGTAAACTTTATATTTGGGTTTAGAGCATGAAATGTGCATAAATGCTATTTTGTGGGACTATGTACTTAAGTTACCGTTTGTGATCGGTATTGTACACTATATTTGGGACCTTGCTGAAAACTCTTTTGCCCTGTGTCTGTGGGGCTGCTTTGTTGTTCTTATCAGTGGCGTGTTACCTGTTTTTGGGTTTTTCGTGCGTGTCCTAAATTGAAAGGATACGAAATAATCGGTTATTTCGTGGTTTTGTTGGTTGGCCATGTTATTGGCGTACTCCGCTGCCATTTGCATCCCGATTTCTATTGTCGATGCTTCACCCTGTATCTCTTCGACGATCAATTGCTCGTTTTCCGGTGGGAATTCTACCTGTGGACTATTTCTATTGTCGATGCTTCACCCTGTATCTCTTCGACGATCAATTGCTCGTTTTCCGGTGGGAATTCTACCTGTGGACTATTTCTGGCTAATTCTCTTACCGATGATGAGCCACATCTCACTACTTTGTTACAGTCTCTTTGCTGTCGCGCTCTTAGCATTTGCATTGCTACTTTGGATGTCGATGGTTGCTCTGATTCGTGTGGCGCCTCTGGTTTCTCAGAGTCTTTGGTATTCGTGGTTTCTTTAAACCTTACTCTTCGCTGAGGTGTGCTTTGCCTGTTTTTGCTAATGGTTTGTTGCCCGCGTGTTTCATTCTCTCCTGGACTTTGCTCTTGCGTGTCATCTCGTGGTACTTCAACCTGGTGGTAGGCCTTCAGTTCGCTTACGTGTACTGTCCTCCTTCTGCCTTTGTGCAATTTGTCTAACACTACGATCACCGGTGACATGAAAAACACTACTCTATGTGGGCCACTGTATTTGGATGCTAGCTCTTTCACCAATACTAGATCGCCTAAAGCCTGCCTTTGCCTTCTGCGTACGTCGCAATGCCTTTCCTTCCGCTTACGTCGCACCATGTTGTACATTTCCTTCTTTGGCTTGTAACATACTTTCTCACATCTCTAAACATACCTGGCCAATAATATCGTGTGATTGCCCGAGCAATCGTCTTGCGGATTCCTATATGTCCGGTACTTGGTGCGTCGTGAATTTTACTTAGCACTCTTCGCCTTTCTTGTGTTGGTACGCACAACTTCCATGGGACTGAATCCTCACCATCCATTCGGCCAACTATTCGTCTATATAACTTTCCCTGGTGAATCACATAGTCGGTGAGTTGTTCGGGCATCTTCGTTAGCGCTGCTACCTTTGCGGAATACCAATTACAATAAGTGTTATCTGGTTGCGCGGTCATGCTTTCACACTGCTCCGGTTGGGTAATTACTTCTTTTATCTTCGGGTTCTTGGGGAAATATTGCTGTTTAATGGGGCGGTCATCTCTCGTGACTGTCTGGTGCCCGGCAACATTTAACTCTCGCGACCTCTCTGTAATTATCTTAAATTCTGTTTTAGCGAGATCACTCACCACGATATCCTTGGTACTCAGTGCTCCTCTGCTGTGTTCGGGCCTTGCGCTCGGATTGGTGTCGTTAGTCACTTCCACCACCGCTGTGCACCTTGCTATACTCTGCTTTCGATCCTCTGTTCGTAATGCTATCGTTTGTTCACCGCACCTTAACTCCATGCTTGCCTTTTCCATTTAGTCTGTTCCAGTCACCACCTCATCAGCTAGCCCTGGTAACACTAGTAGCTCAGTTGGGTGCAGCTGGTCGCCCAGCTTTACTTCCGCTTCTATTGCTTTCATCACGCTCTTCGCTCTGCCATCGCCCATCACCACTCTCGTATCTACTTCTCTAGACTTACGTACATCCAGTTTCGTCGCCATCGACTCACTTACAAAACTCCGTGTTGCTCCTGTGTCTATCGCTGCCATTACGTTTATTCCATCTAATTTCACTGCGGCCAATATCCGCCCTTGCGCCTGTTTGAATGTGTCTTCGGGGTATGAGGTTGAGTTCATTGGTACCCCACCCCTCGGTGCTAATGGGGCTCTACGGCAACAATCATGCGTTAGCACACCTTTCTTACCACACACCCCGCCAAATTCGCGTCGAGAGTTACGGCACCCATAGGAGAAGTGTCCGTACTCTCCGCACCGCCTACGTGCTGTCCGTGGGTATATGTGTCCTTGTTGCGCACTACTTGCTATACGTGCCATTGACTGTGCATTTGCGGTCACCTGTGGTACGTTGTCGTTTTCCTGCATATAGTGGAAACGCTCCTCTTGCCGTCTGGGTACAAACGGTCTCGCTGCTGGCCTAAGTGGCTCCCTCTCTGGTGTGATATTTTCATAGTCTTCTACTAGGCTCCCCAGGTCTTCCAGAGTGAGGAATTCGTTCCTCTTTACATACAGTTGGTACTCTCTCCTTGAGTTACCGTATATCCGGTTTAGTTTTTGCTCGCTCGTGTAATCGGAGTGCCTCATGAGACCCTGAAGCGTCAGCACGTAGTCCTTAAATTTTTCACCTGGCTTTTGCACCCTCTGCCGGATTTCATCGTCTAGACGCTCAAAATACCTTGAACTCAGGAAAAATTTCAAGAAGTCCTTCTTAAAAGCGTTCCATTGCTGCCAGTGACGGTTATTATTTCGGAACCATACCAATGCTTTATCTTTCAGCAATTCTGGTAGCGCACGTGGTATGGCATTACGGCTAATTTCATAGCTGTCTGCCAGCTCTTCGACCCGCTCAATGAAGCCAAGTGGGTCCTTCTCACCATCGTATTTTAAACCCCACTTGCGTACTCGATCCATCACATTTCCACAAGATACCGTCTGGGGATATACGTGCGGTGCAGCTTGTATGCCCGTGTCGTGTCGTGCAATATGCACATTATTATTTACTCCTGCTAATGCATTACTCGTGCTCGCTCCGTCGGGATATGTAAATCCTTGCTCCTCGCCACTCTTGGGTGTCGGAGGGTTAATTCTGATGGTTGGCCCGCCATCTTTGGGTGTAGTTGGCCGGGCATAAAGTTGTTCTATGCGCTTGGATATACGTTGATAAAAGCCTGCGCATTTCCTCCACCGTACCAGTATATTCCACTCCGAATTCCGCGCAGTATGCCACCAGATCCTCGTGCTGGAGGTAGTATACCCAGGATACCTTAACCATCTTGATGCTGATCTTGTTGATTCGTATTTGTATTTCCTCTATTTTAGTTCTCTCGTCGATCCTCGTGATCCTCTATATTACCCAGCAGAATTTTTAAATCCTCGTGTGTTTCACCTTAGTGTCCCTTCGGTGCTCGTGATCCTCTATGTGTCGTTTCGTTGGCTTTATATTACCCAGCAGAATTTTTAAATCCTCGTGTGTCCCTCCTTAGTATGCCTTTCGCTTCAAATTTAACCCAGCAGATTTTAATCCTTCTGATGATTCTTATATGTATGTACGTCTCTGCGTGTATACTAATTTACCGTGATGTCTTCGCTTGCCTCTGTGTGTTTTGCTCAAGATCCATTAATTTTCTTTCTCTACGTTGTTTTATAGTCCCTGCTCGGGCGCCATTTGTGACGTCCAGGGTTTTGAAAATAGATGTTCCCTAAAGGTCCTCTCGAAATGACAAACCTCCGAATTCCGCGCAGTATGCCACCAGATTCTCGTGCTGGAGGTAGTATACCCAGGATACCTTAACCATCTTGATGCTGATCTTGTTGATTCGTATTTGTATTTCCTCTATTTTAGTTCTCTCGTCGATCCTCGTGATCCTCTATATTACCCAGCAGAATTTTTAAATCCTCGTGTGTTTCACCTTAGTGTCCCTTCGGTGCTCGTGATCCTCTGTGTGTCGTTTCGTTGGCTTTATATTACCCAGCAGAATTTTTAAATCCTCGTGTGTCCCTCCTTAGTATGCCTTTCGCTTCAAATTTAACCCAGCAGATTTTAATCCTTCTGATGATCCTTATATTTATGTACGTCTCTGCGTGTATACTAATTTACCGTGATGTCTTCGCTTGCCTCTGTGTGTTTTGCTCAAGATCCATTAATTTTCTTTCTCTAGGTTGTTTTATAGTCCCTGCTCGGGCGCCATTTGTGACGTCCAGGGTTCTGAAAATAGATGTTCCCTAAAGGTCCTCTCGAAATGACAAACCCCTGATTAATATTATTAAAATGTTTATTGTTGGCATTCACTCCTCTTTTCTCAAATCAATCTACAATCTTAATTTTAATTTCAAACTACGATAAGGGTGGTAAGGGTGAAAACCCACTACTCAGCCCTTCTTCGGCGGAGGTGAAAACCCACCGCTTAAGACTCCTAGATAAAATAAAGGCGGCTGAGGTGAAAACCCTCTGCTCGACCCAACTGTCAGCGGAGGTGAAAACCCACCACTGAATATAAACTCTGCGATAGTGAGGTGAAAACCCCCAGTTCCGCATTCATCGAGGTGAAACCCACGACTACTATACCTAGCTCTACTCGCGAACGACTCAATTATTCTAATAAATGCTCGCCCTTTTATACTCTTTTTGTGCGCAGCAACCTTCCAATTTACAATAACAATGCTTAAAACTACTGTTCCTTAACCTAACGGCGCATCTTCCACTTAATTTCTAAGACCTTGGGTATATATGCGACATTTACATATACGTATATAATATGTATCATATTTTCTAACAGTTTTTTTACTGCCACTTCTTCCTCTTGGAATGCCCCCATTGCATTCCATCAGCTGTTCGCTCGCACTGCCTTGATCAGCTGGGCCTGCTGTTCACATACATATTGGTGACGTCAATATGTATAAGTTACTTGTTCATTTTGTTGCATTCCCAACGCCTATTGTTATTGCCGTGCTAACAATGCATTTTCCTTCTCTTCTTTATGCTACGTCCGCTGCATCGGATGATCTAGTATGTAGGCATGCGGGTGTATGTAGCCAAGCAAAGCTGTTTGGGTTGATGACCGACCCTTTTGCTAGTTGGAATGCTGGTAACTTGTTTGTGTAAAATTTCGGTTATTGTCAACAAGAATATTTTCTCATGTTGGGCCGCTGATATTCCGGTAAAAAATCTTCTATTTTACAAACATACATAAGGTGTGCCTAATATTGTACGAATTAGATTTCATTAGTAAATTATGAAATTATGTAGATTGTATGTTTGTGTGTACATATAAGCATGAGTATGTATATATTTTTGTACAAAAGCGTGTATGTGAGTGACGTTTAAAATGGCATATGTGCAAAAATATAAAATTTCAGTATACTTCATATAATTGGCTATATACAAAGATAAGTATTTATCGTTTGTGCAGAACCGCGTATGTACTTAATTTAAGCAATGGCTTATGTGCAAACTATCAGATCTCAATGTTTTTGCATAAAAATTGCTAAGTATAACATCTAAGTATATTTCCTTGTGCAAAAGGCGTATGTATAAAAATCTAAAAATCCAGTATTGTTCATAAAACAACTCGTACCTCATTCGAGCGTATGGAGCGTATGTCTAAATGTTGTGAGGGCTCCGAATTCGGATTGGGGTCCTCACACTCCCCCCTCACCTACCGCAATAAGACTTATTATTATTTGAAATAATGCTTATTGTAACCGTATTCTTCCATGTTGGCGCTGGGCCTTTCGTATGTAAGGCTGAAAATTCCAGTAGTAATAAACAATTAATTAATTATCTGCACAGCATCCTATGTGCAAAATATAAATATGGGCTGTATTTCATTATTTACATGTATATGTAGGTAAACTTCATTAAAATTCCAAAATATATGTTTTTTTTTTTTTTTTTGGTTGGGGTCTTTACACGCCTTCCTCACTGGCGGTCATTAAGCTGATGGTTGCGAGGTCGGTTCTTGTGATCCGGACCCGAATATATATATACTTGGCCAAATGCCTCGGTGCAGGTGCTGTCGTCCTCACTTTCGTACCCCTCCTGGGAGTCTTCTTCTTCGGACATTTGCTCGTCCTCGGTATCGTACCTCTCCTGGGTACCTTCCTCTTCGTCTTCGGCCCCTTGGTTCATGACCTGAGGTTGGTGCAGCTCGACAAGCCGCCTTAGCTTTAGGCGGAGGGAGCCGTCGATGGCTTTCTCGCTGGAGTACTTTATAACTGCGCGGTCACTCATAATTAAAACGTTTGGTCGTCCTGGGCGTCACGGCCTGCTTATATACGAAACTTTCTACTGCGGTCAAACTGTGGTTTTCCCAGCAGAACTCAGTCCTAACAGCGTTGTTATTGCGTGTTTTTCTGTTTTCAAAATCTTTGGTTAGGCACTAACAGGACAATTCCAATTATGCTCTACGTTATTCTCGTTACCGTTATGTTCTTTTGTGGTGCTGATTGGCCGTGTGATGTCAGGTGATCGTCACCACTGTTGCGGTAGAAATTGGTGATGCTGCAGTAGGGTATGCCTAAAAACCGTCGGAATTGTTTTGTTTTATGTGGTAAACTTTATATTTGGGTTTAGAGCATGAAATGTGCATAAATGCTATTTTGCGGGACTATGTACTTAAGTTACCGTTTGTGATCGGTATTGTACATTATATTTGGGACCTTGCTGAAAACTTTTTTGCCCTGTGTCTGTGGGGCTGCTTTGTTGTGCTTATCATTGGCGTGTTACCTGTTTTTGGGTTTTTCGTGCGTGTCCTAAATTGAAAGGATACGAAATAATCGGTTATTTCGTGGTTTTGTTGGTTGGCCATGTTATTGGCGTACTCCGCTGCCATTTGCATCCCGATTTCTATTGTCGATGCTTCATCCTGTATATCTTCGACGATCAATTGCTCGTTTTCCGGTGGGAATTCTACCTGTGGACTATTTCTGGCTAATTCTCTTACCGATGATGAGCCACATCTCACTACTTTGTTACAGTCTCTTTGCTGTCGCGCTCTTAGCATTTGCATTGCTACTTTGGATGTCGATGGTTGCTCTGATTCGTGTGGCGCCTCTGGTTTCTCAGGGTCTTTGGTATTCGTGGTTTCTTTAAACCTTACTCTTCGCTGAGGTGTGCTTTGCCTGTTTTTGCTAATGGTTTGTTGCCCGCGTGTTTCATTCTCTCCTGGACTTTGCTCTTGCGTGTCATCTCGTGGTACTTCAACCTGGTGGTAGGCCTTCAGTTCGCTTACGTGTACTGTCCTCCTTCTGCCTTTGTGCAATTTGTCTAACACTACGATCACCGGTGACATGAAATTCACTACTCTATGTGGGCCACTGTATTTGGATGCTAGCTCTTTCACCAATACTAGATCGCCTAAAGCCTGCCATTGCCTTCTGCGTACGTCGCAATGCCTTTCCTTCCGCTTACGCCGCACCATGTTGTACATTTCCTTCTTTGGCTTGTAACATACTTTCTCACATCTCTAAACATACCTGGTCAATAATATCGTGTGATTGCCCGAGCAATCGTCTTGCGGATTCCTATATGTCCGGTACTTGGTGCGTCGTGAATTTTACTTAGCACTCTTCGCCTTTCTTGTGTTGGTACGCACAACTTCCATGGGACTGAATCCTCACCATCCATTCGGCCAACTATTCGTCTATATAACTTTCCCTCGTGAATCACATAGTCGGTGAGTTGTTCGGGCATCTTCGTTAGCGCTGCTACCTTTGCGGAATACCAATTACAATAAGTGTTATCTGGTTGCGCGGTCATGCTTTCACACTGCTCCGGTTGGGTAATTACTTCTTTTATCTTCGGGTTCTTGGGGAAATATTGCTGTTTAATGGGGCGGTCATCTCTCGTGACTGTCTGGTGCCCGGCACCATTTAACTCTCGCGACCTCTCTGTAATTATCTTATATTCTGTTTTAGCGAGATCACTCACCACGATATCCTTGGTACTCAGTGCTCCTCTGCTGTGTTCGGGCCTTGCGCTCGGATTGGTGTCGTTAGTCACTTCCACCACCGCTGTGCACCTTGCTATACTCTGCTTTCGATCCTCTGTTCGTAATGCTATCGTTTGTTCACCGCACCTTAACTCCATGCTTGCCTTTTCCATTTAGTCTGTTCCAGTCACCACCTCATCAGCTAGCCCTGGTAACACTAGTAGCTCTTTTGGGTGCACCTGGTCGCTCAGCTTTACTTCCGCTTCTATTGCTTTCATCACGCTCTTCGCTCTGCCATCGCACATCACCACTCTCGTATCTACTTCTCTAGACTTACGTACATCCAGTTTCGTCGCCATCGACTCACTTACAAAACTCCGTGTTGCTCCTGTGTCTATCGCTGCCATTACGTTTATTCCATCTAATTTCACTGCGGCCAATATCCGCCCTTGCGCCTGTTTGAATGTGTCTTCGGGGTACGAGGTTGAGTTCATTGGTACCCCACCCCCCGGTGCTAATGGGGCTCTACGGCAACAATCACGCGTTAGCACAACTTTTTTACCACACACCCAGCCAAATTCGCGTCGAGAGTTACGGCACCCATAGGAGAAGTGTCCGTACTCTCCGCACCGCCTACGTGCTGTCCGTGGGTATATGTGTCCTTGTTGCGCACTACTTGCTATACGTGCCATTGACTGTGCATTTGCGGTCACCTGTGGTACGTTGTCGTTTTCCTGCATATAGTGGAAACGCTCCTCTTGCCGTCTGGGTACAAACGGTCTCGCTGCTGGCCTAAGTGGCTCCCTCTCTGGTGTGATATTTTCATAGTCTTCTACTAGGCTCCCCAGGTCTTCCAGAGTGTGGAATTCGTTCCTCTTTACATACAGTTGGTACTCTCTCCTTGAGTTACCGTATACCCGGTTTAGTTTTTGCTCGCTCGTGTAATCGGAGTGCCTCATGAGCCCCTGAAGCGTCAGCACGTAGTCCTTAAATTTTTCACCTGGCTTTTGCACCCTCTGCCGGATTTCATCGTCTAGACGCTCAAAATATCATTACGTTTATTCCATCTAATTTCACTGCGGCCAATATCCGCCCTTGCGCCTGTTTGAATGTGTCTTCGGGGTACGAGGTTGAGTTCATTGGTACCCCACCCCTCGGTGCTAATGGGGCTCTACGGCAACAATCACACGTTAGCACACCTTTCTTACCACACACCCAGCCAAATTCGCGTCGAGAGTTACGGCACCCATAGGAGAAGTGTCCATACTCTCCGCACCGCCTACGTGCTGTCCGTGTGTATATGTGTCCTTGTTGCGCACTACTTGCTATACGTGCCATTGACTGTGCATTTGCGCTAACCTGTGGTACGTTGTCGTTTTCCTGCATATAGTGGAAACGCTCCTCTTGCCGTCTGGGTACAAACGGTCTCGCTGTTGGCCTAAGTGGCTTCCTCTCTGGTGTGATATTTTCATAGTCTTCTACTAGGCTCCCCAAGTCTTCCAGAGTGTGGAATTTGTTCCTCTTTACATACAGTTGGTACTCTCTCCTTGAGTTACCGTATATCCGGGTTAGTTTTTGCTCCCCCACCCCTCGGTGCTAATGGGGCTCTACGGCAACAATCACGCGTTAGCACACCTTTTTTACCACACACCCAGCCAAATTCGCGTCGAGAGTTACGGCACCCATAGGAGAAGTGTCCGTACTCTCCGCACCGCCTACGTGCTGTCCGTGGGTATATGTATCCTTGTTGCGCACTACTTGCTATACGTGCCATTGACTGTGCATTTGCGGTCACCTGTGGTACGTTGTCGTTTTCCTGCATATATTGGAAACGCTCCTCTTGCCGTCTGGGTACAAACGGTCTCGCTGCTGGCCTAAGTGGCTCCCTCTCTGGTGTGATATTTTCATAGTCTTCTACTAGGCTCCCCAGGTCTTCCAGAGTGTGGAATTCGTTCCTCTTTACATACAGTTGGTACTCTCTCCTTGAGTTACCGTATATCCGGTTTAGTTTTTGCTCGCTCGTGTAATCGGAGTGCCTCATGAGCCCCTGAAGCGTCAGCACGTAGTCCTTAAAGTTTTCACCTGGCTTTTGCACCCTCTGCCGGATTTCATCGTCTAGACGCTCAAAATATCATTACGTTTATTCCATCTAATTTCACTGCGGCCAATATCCGCCCTTGCGCCTGTTTGAATGTGTCTTCGGGGTACGAGGTTGAGTTCATTGGTACCCCACCCCTCGGTGCTAATGGGGCTCTACGGCAACAATCACGCGTTAGCACACCTTTCTTACCACACACCCAGCCAAATTCGCATCGAGAGTTACGGCACCCATAGGAGAAGTGTCCGTACTCTCCGCACCGCCTACGTGCTGTCCGTGGGTATATGTGTCCTTGTTGCGCACTACTTGCTATACGTGCCATTGACTGTGCATTTGCGCTCACCTGTGGTACGTTGTCGTTTTCCTGCATATAGTGGAAACGCTCCTCTTGCCGTCTGGGTACAAACGGTCTCGCTGCTGGCCTAAGTGGCTCCCTCTCTGGTGTGATATTTTCATAGTCTTCTACTAGGCTCTCCAGGTCTTCCAGAGTGTGGAATTCGTTCCTCTTTACATACAGTTGGTACTCTCTCCTTGAGTTACCGTATATCCGGTTTAGTTTTTGCTCGCTCGTGTAATCGGAGTGCCTCATGAGCCCCTGAAGCGTCAGCACGTAGTCCTTAAATTTTTCACCTGGCTTTTGCACCCTCTGCCGGATTTCATCGTCTAGACGCTCAAAATACCTTGAACTCAGGAAAAATTTCAAGAAGTCCTTCTTAAAAGCGTCCCATTGCTGCCAGTGACGGTTATTATTTCGGAACCATACCAGTGCTTTATCTTTCAGCAATTCTGGTAGCGCACGTGGTATGCCAGCTCTTCGACCCGCTCAATGAAGCCAAGTGGGTCCTTCTCACCATCGTATTTTAAACCCCACTTGCGTACTCGATCCATCACATTTCCACAAGATTCCGTCTGGGGATATACGTGCGGTGCAGCTTGTATGCCCGTGTCGTGTCGTGCAATATGCACATTATTATTTACTCCTGCTAATGCATTACTCGTGGTCGCTCCGTCGGGATATGTAAATCCTTGCTCCTCGCCACTCTTGGGCGTCGGAGGGTTAATTCTGATGGTTGGCCCGCCATCTTTGGGTGTAGTTGGCCGGGCATGAAGTTGTTCTATGCGCTTGGATATACGTTGATAAAAGCCTGCGCATTTCCTCCACCGTACCAGTATATTCCACTCCGAATTCCGCGCAGTATGCCACCAGATCCTCGTGCTGGAGGTAGTATACCCAGGATACCTTAACCATCTTGATGCTGATCTTGTTGATTCGTATTTGTATTTCCTCTATTTTAGTTCTCTCGTCGATCCTCGTGATCCTCTATATTACCCAGCAGAATTTTTAAATCCTCGTGTGTTTCACCTTAGTGTCACTTCGGTGCTCGTGATCCTCTATGTGTCGTTTCGTTGGCTTTATATTACCCAGCAGAATTTTTAAATCCTCGTGTATCCCTCCTTGGTATGCCTTTCGCTTTAAATTTAACCCAGCAGATTTTAATCCTTCTGATGATCCTTATATGTATGTACGTCTCTGCGTGTATACTAATTTACCGTGATGTCTTCGCTTGCCTCTGTGTGTTTTGCTCAAGATCCATTATGTTTCTTTCTCTACGTTGTTTTATAGTCCCTGCTCGGGCGCCATTTGTGACGTCCAGGGTTCTGAAAATAGATGTTCCCTAAAGGTCCTCTCGAAATGACAAACCCCTGATTAATATTTTTAAAATGTTTATTGTTGGGATTCACTCCTCTTTTCTCAAATCAATCTACAATCTTAATTTTAATTTCAAACTACGATAAGGGTGGTAAGGGTGAAACCCCACTACTCAGCCCTTCTTCGGCGGAGGTGAAAACCCACCGCTTAAGACTCCTAGCTAAAATAAAGGCGGCTGAGGTGAAAACCCTCTGTTCGACCCAACTGTCAGCGGAGCTGAAAACCCACCACTGAATATAAACTCTGCGATAGTGAGGTGAAAACCCCCAGTTCCGCATTCATCGAGGTGAAAACCCACGACTACTATACCTAGCTCTACTCGCGAACGACTCAATTATTCTAATAAATGCTCGCCCTTTTATACTCTTTTTGTGCGCAGCAACCTTCCAATTTACAATAACAATGCTTAAAACTACTGTTCCTTAACCTAACGGCGCATCTTCCACTTAATTTCTAAGACCTTAGGTATATATGCGACATTTACATATATGTATCATATTTTCTAACAGTTTTTATACTGCCACTTCTTCCTCTTGGAATGCCCCCATTGCATTCCATCAGCTGTTCGCTCGCACTGCCTTGATCAGCTGGGCCTGCTGTTCACATAAATATTGGTGACGTCAATATGTATAAGTTACTTGTTCATTTTGCTGCATTCCCAACGCCTATTGTTATTGCCGTGCTAACAATGCATTTTCCTTCTCTTCTTTATGCTATGTCCGCTGCATCGTATGATCTAGTATGTAAGCATGCGGGTGTATGTAGCCAAGCAAAGCTGTTTGGGTTGGTGACCGACCCTTTTGCTAGTTGGAATGCTGGTAACTTGTTTGTGTGAAATTGCGGTTATTGTCAACAAGAATATTTTCTCATGTTGGGCGGCTGATATTCCGGTAAAAAATCTTCTATTTTACAAACATACATCAGGGTCTGCCTAATATTGTACGAATTAGATTTCATTAGTAAATTATGAAATTATGTAGATTGTATGTTTGTGTGTACATATAAGCATGAGTATGTATATATTTTTGTACAAAAGCGTGTATGTGCTTGACGTATAAAATGGCATATGTGCAAAAATATAAAATTTCAGTATACTTCATATAATTGGCTATATACAAAGTATAAGTATTTGTCGTTTGTGCAGAACCGCGTATGTACTTAATTTAAGCAATGGCTTATGTGCAAACTATCAGATCTCAATGTTTTTGCATAAAAATGGCTAAGTATAACATCTAACTATATTTCCTTGTGCAAAAGGCGTATGTATAAAAATCTAAAAATCCAGTATTGTTCATAAAACAACTCGTACTTCATTCGAGCGTATGGAGCGTATGTCTAAATGTTGTGAGGGCTCCGAATTCGGATTGGGGTCGTCACTCCCCCCTCACCTACCGCAATAAGACTTATTATTATTTGAAATAATGCTTATTGTAACCGTATTCTTCCATGTTGGCGCTGGGCCTTTCGTATGTAAGGCTGAAAATTCCAGTAGTAATAAACAATTAATTAATTATCTGCACATCCTATGTGCAAAATATAAATATGGGCTGTATTTCATTATTTACATGTATGTAAATACATGCTGTATTTCATTATTTACATGTATTTTTTTTTTTTTTGGTTGGGGTCTTCACACGCCTTCCTCACTGGCGGTCATTAAGCTGATGGTTACGAGGCCGGTTCTTGTGATCCGGACCCGAAACACTCGCCCTCCCGTCTGTATGACCTCTTCCTCCTCTGGGCCTGGTCGCTACCTAGGTGTGCCTCGATGTCGGTCACCAACTCCTTCGGAAGGGGTTCGACCCCCGACTGGTTTTGCCATGCGCCTGCCGCGGGGCCCGCCGAGCCACTGAACCACTCCTCTATTTCTTCGACTACTTCATCCGGGGGGTCTTTACTGCCATCCCCGGTTAGGCCGTTGCTGGCCGCTAAGCTCAGCGTATCGCTGCCACCGGCTTCTTCTCCGTCTTCGATTGCGGGTACACCTGTTGGTACGGCGGGCTGGTTAACCGGGTCGGCATAGTGTAGCCGGGCCATCATCGTCACCCTCCGCGTCCGCTCTATATAACCATCGCCACGTACTCTCTCGTCGTCTGCTTGGCGTATGGACATCCAGACCCATGGCCAGAACGGTTCGTCGCCGTCGGGCTCTGGCTCGCTCTCCGACGAGATCAGGATGGGGGTCGACCCTCGGACCAACGTGCCACCATGCCCTTCCTCCTCTAAGCCATATGTCGGGCTCTGGATCTGGCCCTTCTCGTCGCTATAGGTCGGGCTCTGAATTTGGCTCTCACTGTCCGAAATTTCGACCGGGCTCGTCGGTATCTCGTCTTCGTCGTCGGCGGCATATACTTGGCCAAATGCCTCGGTGCAGGTGCTGTCGTCCTCACTTTCGTACCTCTCCTGGGAGTCTTCTTCTTCGGACATTTGCTCGTCCTCGGTATCGTACCTCTCCTGGGTACCTTCCTCTTCGTCTTCGGCCCCTTGGTTCACGACCTGAGGTAGGTGCAGCTCGACAAGCCGCCTTAGCTTTAGGCGGAGGGAGCCGTCGATGGCTTTCTCGCTGGAGTACTTTATAACTGCGCGGTCACTCATAATTAAAACGTTTGGTCGTCCTGGGCGTCACGGCCTGCTTATATACGAACCTTTCTACTGCGGTCAAACTGTGGTTTTCCCAGCAGAACTCAGTCCTAACAGCGTTGTTATTGCGTGTTTTTCTGTTTTCAAAATCTTTGGTTAGGCACTAACAGGACAATTCCAATTATGCTCTACGTTATTCTCGTTACCGTTATGTGCTCGTGATCCTCTATGTGTCGTTTCGTTGGCTTTATATTACCCAGCAGAATTTTTAAATCCTCGTGTATCCCTCCTTGGTATGCCTTTCGCTTTAAATTTAACCCAGCAGATTTTAATCCTTCTGATGATCCTTATATGTATGTACGTCTCTGCGTGTATACTAATTTACCGTGATGTCTTCGCTTGCCTCTGTGTGTTTTGCTCAAGATCCATTATGTTTCTTTCTCTACGTTGTTTTATAGTCCCTGCTCGGGCGCCATTTGTGACGTCCAGGGTTCTGAAAATAGATGTTCCCTAAAGGTCCTCTCGAAATGACAAACCCCTGATTAATATTTTTAAAATGTTTATTGTTGGGATTCACTCCTCTTTTCTCAAATCAATCTACAATCTTAATTTTAATTTCAAACTACGATAAGGGTGGTAAGGGTGAAGCCCCACTACTCAGCCCTTCTTCGGCGGAGGTGAAAACCCACCGCTTAAGACTCCTAGCTAAAATAAAGGCGGCTGAGGTGAAAACCCTCTGCTCGACCCAACTGTCAGCGGAGCTGAAAACCCACCACTGAATATAAACTCTGCGATAGTGAGGTGAAAACCCCCAGTTCCGCATTCATCGAGGTGAAAACCCACGACTACTATACCTAGCTCTACTCGCGAACGACTCAATTATTCTAATAAATGCTCGCCCTTTTATACTCTTTTTGTGCGCAGCAACCTTCCAATTTACAATAACAATGCTTAAAACTACTGTTCCTTAACCTAACGGCGCATCTTCCACTTAATTTCTAAGACCTTAGGTATATATGCGACATTTACATATATGTATATAATATGTATCATATTTTCTAACAGTTTTTATACTGCCACTTCTTCCTCTTGGAATGCCCCCATTGCATTCCATCAGCTGTTCGCTCGCACTGCCTTGATCAGCTGGGCCTGCTGTTCACATAAATATTGGTGACGTCAATATGTATAAGTTACTTGTTCATTTTGCTGCATTCCCAACGCCTATTGTTATTGCCGTGCTAACAATGCATTTTCCTTCTCTTCTTTATGCTATGTCCGCTGCATCGTATGATCTAGTATGTAAGCATGCGGGTGTATGTAGCCAAGCAAAGCTGTTTGGGTTGGTGACCGACCCTTTTGCTAGTTGGAATGCTGGTAACTTGTTTGTGTGAAATTGCGGTTATTGTCAACAAGAATATTTTCTCATGTTGGGCGGCTGATATTCCGGTAAAAAATCTTCTATTTTACAAACATACATCAGGGTCTGCCTAATATTGTACGAATTAGATTTCATTAGTAAATTATGAAATTATGTAGATTGTATGTTTGTGTGTACATATAAGCATGAGTATGTATATATTTTTGTACAAAAGCGTGTATGTGCTTGACGTATAAAATGGCACATGTGCAAAAATATAAAATTTCAGTATACTTCATATAATTGGCTATATACAAAGTATAAGTATTTGTCGTTTGTGCAGAACCGCGTATGTACTTAATTTAAGCAATGGCTTATGTGCAAACTATCAGATCTCAATGTTTTTGCATAAAAATGGCTAAGTATAACATCTAAGTATATTTCCTTGTGCAAAAGGCGTATGTATAAAAATCTAAAAATCCAGTATTGTTCATAAAACAACTCGTACTTCATTCGAGCGTATGGAGCGTATGTCTAAATGTTGTGAGGGCTCCGAATTCGGATTGGGGTCGTCACTCCCCCCTCACCTACCGCAATAAGACTTATTATTATTTGAAATAATGCTTATTGTAACCGTATTCTTCCATGTTGGCGCTGGGCCTTTCGTATGTAAGGCTGAAAAGTCCAGTAGTAATAAACAATTAATTAATTATCTGCACATCCTATGTGCAAAATATAAATATGGGCTGTATTTCATTATTTACATGTATGTAAATACATGCTGTATTTCATTATTTACATGTATTTTTTTTTTTTTTTGGTTGGGGTCTTCACACGCCTTCCTCACTGGCGGTCATTAAGCTGATGGTTACGAGGCCGGTTCTTGTGATCCGGACCCGAAACACTCGCCCTCCCGTCTGTATGACCTCTTCCTCCTCTGGGCCTGGTCGCTACCTAGGTGTGCCTCGATGTCGGTCACCAACTCCTTCGGAAGGGGTTCGACCCCCGACTGGTTTTGCCATGCGCCTGCCGCGGGGCCCGCCGAGCCACTGAACCACTCCTCTATTTCTTCGACTACTTCATCCGGGGGGTCTTTACTGCCATCCCCGGTTAGGCCGTTGCTGGCCGCTAAGCTCAGCGTATCGCTGCCACCGGCTTCTTCTCCGTCTTCGATTGCGGGTACACCTGTTGGTACGGCGGGCTGGTTAACCGGGTCGGCATAGTGTAGCCGGGCCATCATCGTCACCCTCCGCGTCCGCTCTATATAACCATCGCCACGTACTCTCTCGTCGTCTGCTTGGCGTATGGACATCCAGAACCATGGCCAGAACGGTTCGTCGCCGTCGGGCTCTGGCTCGCTCTCCGACGAGATCAGGATGGGGGTCGACCCTCGGACCAACGTGCCACCATGCCCTTCCTCCTCTAAGCCATATGTCGGGCTCTGGATCTGGCCCTTCTCGTCGCTATAGGTCGGGCTCTGAATTTGGCTCTCACTGTCCGAAATTTCGACCGGGCTCGTCGGTATCTCGTCTTCGTCGTCGGCGGCATATACTTGGCCAAATGCCTCGGTGCAGGTGCTGTCGTCCTCACTTTCGTACCTCTCCTGGGAGTCTTCTTCTTCGGACATTTGCTCGTCCTCGGTATCGTACCTCTCCTGGGTACCTTCCTCTTCGTCTTCGGCCCCTTGGTTCACGACCTGAGGTTGGTGCAGCTCGACAAGCCGCCTTAGCTTTAGGCGCAGGGAGCCGTCGATGGCTTTCTCGCTGGAGTACTTTATAACTGCGCGGTCACTCATAATTAAAACGTTTGGTCGTCCTGGGCGTCACGGCCTGCTTATATACGAACCTTTCTACTGCGGTCAAACTGTGGTTTTCCCAGCAGAACTCAGTCCTAACAGCGTTGTTATTGCGTGTTTTTCTGTTTTCAAAATCTTTGGTTAGGCACTAACAGGACAATTCCAATTATGCTCTACGTTATTCTCGTTACCGTTATGTTCTTTTGTGGTGCTGATTGGCCGTGTGATGTTAGGTGATCGTCACCACTGTTGCGGTAGAAATTGGTGATGCTGCAGTAGGGTGTGCCTAAAAACCGTCGGAATTGTTTTGTTTTATGTGGTAAACTTTATATTTGGGTTTAGAGCATGAAATGTGCATAAATGCTATTTTGTGGGACTATGTACTTAAGTTACCGTTTGTGATCGGTATTGTACACTATATTTGGGACCTTGCTGAAAACTCTTTTGCCCTGTGTCTGTGGGGCTGCTTTGTTGTGCTTATCATTGGCGTGTTACCTGTTTTTGGGTTTTTCGTGCGTGTCCTAAATTGAAAGGATACGAAATAATCGGTTATTTCGTGGTTTTGTTGGTTGGCCATGTTATTGGCGTACTCCGCTGCCATTTGCATCCCGATTTCTATTGTCGATGCTTCACCCTGTATCTCTTCGACGATCAATTGCTCGTTTTCCGGTGGGAATTCCACCTGTGGACTATTTCTGGCTACGTCTCTTACCGATGATGAGCCACATCTCACTACTTTGTTACAGTCTCTTTGCTGTCGCGCTCTTAGCATTTGCATTGCTACTTTGGATGTCGATGGTTGCTCTGATTCGTGTGGCGCCTCTGGTTTCTCAGGGTCTTTGGTATTCGTGGTTTCTTTAAACCTTACTCTTCGCTGAGGTGTGCTTTGCCTGTTTTTGCTAATGGTTTGTTGCCCGCGTGTTTCATTCTGTCCTGGACTTTGCTCTTGCGTGTCATCTCGTGGTACTTCAACCTGGTGGTAGGCCTTCAGTTCGCTTACGTGTACTGTCCTCCTTCTGCCTTTGTGCAATTTGTCTAACACTACGATCACCGGTGATATGAAATTCACTACTCTATGTGGGCCACTGTGTTTGGATGCTAGCTCTTTCACCAATACTAGATCGCCTAAAGCCTGCCATTGCCTTCTGCGTACGTCGCAATGCCTTTCCTTCCGCTTACGCCGCACCATGTTGTACATTTCCTTCTTTGGCTTGTAACATACTTTCTCACATCTCTAAACATACCTGGCCAATAATATCGTGTGATTGCCCGAGCAATCGTCTTGCGGATTCCCTTTATGTCCGGTACTTGGTGCGTCGTGAATTTTACTTAGCACTCTTCGCCTTTCTTGTGTTGGTATGTACAACTTCCATGGGACTGAATCCTCACCATCCATTCGGCCAACTATTCGTCTATATAACTTTCCCTCGTGAATCACATAGTCGGTGAGTTGTTCGGGCATCTTCGTTAGCGCTGCTACCTTTGCGGAATACCAATTACAATAAGTGTTATCTGGTTGCGCGGTCATGCTTTCACACTGCTCCGGTTGGGTAATTACTTCTTTTATCTTCGGCTTCTTGGGGAAATATTGCTGTTTAATGGGGCGGTCATCTCTCGTGACTGTCTGGTGCCCGGCAACATTTAACTCTCGCGACCTCTCTGTAATTATCTTAAATTCTGTTTTAGCGAGATCACTCACCACGATATCCTTGGTACTCAGTGCTCCTCTGCTGTGTTCGGGCCTTGCGCTCGGATTGGTGTCGTTAGTCACTTCCACCACCGCTGTGCACCTTGCTATACTCTGCTTTCGATCCTCTGTTCGTAATGCTATCGTTTGTTCACCGCACCTTAACTCCATGCTTGCCTTTTCCATATAGTCTGTGCCAGTCACCACCTCATCAGCTAGCCCTGGTAACACTAGTAGCTCAGTTGGGTGTACCTGGTCGCCCAGCTTTACTTCCGCTTCTATTGCTTTCATCACGCTCTTCGCTCTGCCATCGCCATTCACCACTCTCGTATCTACTTCTCTAGACTTACGTACATCCAGTTTCGTCGCCATCGACTCACTTACAAAACTCCGTGTTGCTCCTGTGTCTATCGCTGCCATTACGTTTATTCCATCTAATTTCACTGCGGCCAATATCCGCCCTTGCGCCTGTTTGAATGTGTCTTCGGGGTACGAGGTTGAGTTCATTGGTACCCCACCCCTCGGTGCTAATGGGGCTCTACGGCAACAATCATGCGTTAGCACACCTTTCTTACCACACACCCAGCCAAATTCGCGTCGAGAGTTACGGCACCCATAGGAGAAGTGTCCGTACTCTCTGCACCGCCTACGTGCTGTCCGTGGGTATATGTGTCCTTGTTGCGTACTACTTGCTAAACGTGCCATTGACTGTGCATTTGCGCTCACCTGTGGTACGTTGTCGTTTTCCTGCATATAGTGGAAACGCTCCTCTTGCCGTCTGGGTACAAACGGTCTCGCTGCTGGCCTAAGTGGCTCCCTCTCTGGTGTGATATTTTCATAGTCTTCTACTAGGCTCCCCAGGTCTTCCAGAGTGTGGAATTCGTTCCTCTTTACATACAGTTGGTACTCTCTCCTTGAGTTACCGTATATCCGGTTTAGTTTTTGCTCGCTCGTGTAATCGGAGTGCCTCATGAGCCCCTGAAGCGTCAGCACGTAGTCCTTAAATTTTTCACCTGGATTTTGCACCCTCTGCCGGATTTCATCGTCTAGACGCTCAAAATACCTTGAACTCAGGAAAAATTTCAAGAAGTCCTTCTTAAAAGCGTCCCATTGCTGCCAGTGACGGTTATTATTTCGGAACCATACCAGTGCTTTATCTTTCAGCAATTCTGGTAGCGCACGTGGTATGGCATTACGGCTAATTTCATAGCTGTCTGCCAGCTCTTCGACCCGCTCAATGAAGCCAAGTGGGTCCTTCTCACCATCGTATTTTAAACCCCACTTGCGTACTCGATCCATCACATTTCCACAAGATTCCGTCTGGGGATATACGTGCGGTGCAGCTTGTATGCCCGTGTCGTGTCGTGCAATATGCACATTATTATTTACTCCTGCTAATGCATTACTCGTGCTCGCTCCGTCGGGATATGTAAATCCTTGCTCCTCGCCACTCTTGGGTGTCGGAGGGTTAATTCTGATGGTTGGCCCGCCATCTTTGGGTGTAGTTGGCCGGGCATGAAGTTGTTCTATGCGCTTGGATATACGTTGATAAAAGCCTGCGCATTTCCTCCACCGTACCAGTATATTCCACTCCGAATTCCGCGCAGTATGCCACCAGATCCTCGTGCTGGAGGTAGTATACCCAGGATACCTTAACCATCTTGATGCTGATCTTGTTGATTCGTTTTTGTATTTCCTCTATTTTAGTTCTCTCGTCGATCCTCGTGATCTATATTACCCAGCAGAATTTTTAAATCCTCGTGTGTTTCACCTTAGTGTCCCTTCGGTGCTCGTGATCCTCTATGTGTCGTTTCGTTGGCTTTATATTACCCAGCAGAATTTTTAAATCCTCGTGTGTCCCTCCTTAGTATGCCTTTCGCTTCAAATTTAACCCAGCAGATTTTAATCCTTCTGATGATCCTTATATGTATGTACGTCTCTGCGTGTATACTAATTTACCGTGATGTCTTCGCTTGCCTCTGTGTGTTTTGCTCAAGATCCATTAATTTTCTTTCTCTACGTTGTTTTATAGTCCCTGCTCGGGCGCCATTTGTGACGTCCAGGGTTCTGAAAATAGATGTTTCCTAAAGGTCCTCTCGAAATGACAAACCCCTGATTAATATTTTTAAAATGTTTATTGTTGGCATTCACTCCTCTTTTCTCAAATCAATCTACAATCTTAATTTTAATTTCAAACTACGATAAGGGTGGTAAGGGTGAAAACCCACTACTCAGCCCTTCTTCGGCGGAGGTGAAAACCCACCGCTTAAGACTCCTAGCTAAAATAAAGGCGGCTGAGGTGAAAACCCTCTGCTCGACCCAACTGTCAGCGGAGCTGAAAACCCACCACTGAATATAAACTCTGCGATAGTGAGGTGAAAACCCCCAGTTCCGCATTCATCGAGGTGAAAACCCACGACTACTATACCTAGCTCTACTCGCGAACGACTCAATTATTCTAATAAATGCTCGCCCTTTTATACTCTTTTTGTGCGCAGCAACCTTCCAATTTACAATAACAATGCTTAAAACTACTGTTCCTTAACCTAACGGCGCATCTTCCACTTAATTTCTAAGACCTTAGGTATATATGCGACATTTACATATATGTATATAATATGTATCATATTTTCTAACAGTTTTTATACTGCCACTTCTTCCTCTTGGAATGCCCCCATTGCATTCCATCAGCTGTTCGCTCGCACTGCCTTGATCAGCTGGGCCTGCTGTTCACATAAATATTGGTGACGTCAATATGTATAAGTTACTTGTTCAAAATGGCATATGTGCAAAAATATAAAATTTCAGTATACTTCATATAATTGGCTATATACAAAGTATAAGTATTTGTCGTTTGTGCAGAACCGCGTATGTACTTAATTTAAGCAATGGCTTATGTGCAAACTATCAGATCTCAATGTTTTTGCATAAAAATTGCTAAGTATAACATCTAAGTATATTTCCTTGTGCAAAATGCGTATGTATAAAAATCTAAAAATCCAGTATTGTTCATAAAACAACTAGTACTTCATTCGAGCGTATGGAGAGTATGTCTAAATGTTGTGACGGCTCCGAATTCGGATTGGGGTCCTCACACTCCCCCCTCACCTACCGCAATAAGACTTATTATTATTTGAAATAATGCTTATTGTAACTGTATTCTTCCATGTTGGCGCTGGGCCTTTCGTATGTAAGGCTGAAAGTTCCAGTAGTAATAAACAATTAATTAATTATCTGCACAACATCCTATGTGCAAAATATAAATATGGGCTGTATTTCATTATTTACATGTATATGTAGGTAAACTTCATTAAAATTCCAAAATATAAGTTTTTTTTTTTTTTTTTGGTTGGGGTCTTCACACGCCTTCCTCACTGGCGGTCATTAAGCTGATGGTTACGAGGCCGGTTCTTGTGATCCGGACCCGAAACACTCGCCCTCCCGTCTGTATGACCTCTTCGTCCTCTGGGCCTGGTCGCTACCTAGGTGTGCCTCGATGTCGGTCACCAACTCCTTCGGAAGGGGTTCGACCTCCGACTGGTTTTGCCATGCGCCTGCCGCGGGGCCCGTCGAGCCACTGAACCACTCCTCTATTTCTTCGACTACTTCATCCGGGGGGTCTTTACTGCCATCCCCGGTTAGGCCGTTGCTGGCCGCTAAGCTCAGCGTATCGCTGCCACCGGCTTCTTCTCCGTCTTCGATTGCGGGTACACCTGTTGGTACGGCGGGGTGGTTAACCGGGTCGGCATAGTGTAGCCGGGCCATCATCGTCACCCTCCGCGTCCGCTCTATATAACCATCGCCACGTACTCTCTCGTCGTCTGCTTGGCGGATGGACATCCAGACCCATGGCCAGAACGGTTCGTCGCCGTCGGGCTCTGGCTCGCTCTCCGACGAGATCAGGATGGGGGTCGACCCTCGGACCAACGTGCCACCATGCCCTTCCTCCTCTAAGCCATATGTCGGGCTCTGGATCTGGCCCTTCTCGTCGCTATAGGTCGGGCTCTGAATTTGGCTCTCACTGTCCGAAATTTCGACCGGGCTCGTCGGTATCTCGTCTTCGTCGTCGGCGGCATATACTTGGCCAAATGCCTCGGTGCAGGTGCTGTCGTCCTCACTTTCGTACCTCTCCTGGGAGTCTTCTTCTTTGGACATTTGCTCGTCCTCGGAATCGTACCTCTCCTGGGTACCTTCCTCTTCGTCTTCGGCCCCTTGGTTCACGACCTGAGGTTGGTGCAGCTCGACAAGCCGCCTTAGCTTTAGGCGGAGGGAGCCGTCGATGGCTTTCTCGCTGGAGTACTTTATAACTGCGCGGTCACTCATAATTAAAACGTTTGGTCGTCCTGGGCGTCACGGCCTGCTTATATACGAAACTTTCTACTGCGGTCAAACTGTGGTTTTCCCAGCAGAACTCAGTCCTAACAGCGTTGTTATTGCGTGTTTTTCTGTTTTCAAAATCTTTGGTTAGGCACTAACAGGACAATTCCAATTATGCTCTACGTTATTCTCGTTACCGTTATGTTCTTTTGTGGTGCTGATTGGCCGTGTGATGTTAGGTGATCGTCACCACTGTTGCGGTAGAAATTGGTGATGCTGCAGTAGGGTGTGCCTAAAAACCGTCGGAATTGTTTTGTTTTATGTCGTAAACTTTATATTTGGGTTTAGAGCATGAAATGTGCATAAATGCTATTTTGTGGGACTATGTACTTAAGTTACCGTTTGTGATCGGTATTGTACATTATATTTGGGACCTTGCTGAAAACTCTTTTGCCCTGTGTCTGTGGGGCTGCTTTGTTGTGCTTATCATTGGCGTGTTACCTGTTTTTTGGTTTTTCGTGCGTGTCCTAAATTGAAAGGATACGAAATAATCGGTTATTTCGTGGTTTTGTTGGTTGGCCATGTTATTGGCGTACACCGCTGCCATTTGCATCCCGATTTCTATTGTCGATGCTTCACCCTGTATCTCTTCGACGATCAATTGCTCGTTTTCCGGTGGGAATTCTACCTGTGGACTATTTCTGGCTACGTCTCTTACCGATGATGAGCCACATCTCACTACTTTGTTACAGTCTCTTTGCTGTCGCGCTCTTAGCATTTGCATTGCTACTTTGGATGTCGATGGTTGCTCTGATTCGTGTGGCGCCTCTGGTTTCTCAGGGTCTTTGGTATTCGTGGTTTCTTTAAACCTTACTCTTCGCTGAGGTGTGCTTTGCCTGTTTTTGCTAATGGTTTGTTGCCCGCGTGTTTCATTCTCTCCTGGACTTTGCTCTTGCGTGTCATCTCGTGGTACTTCAACCTGGTGGTAGGCCTTCAGTTCGCTTACGTGTACTGTCCTCCTTCTGTCTTTGTGTAATTTGTCTAACACTACGATCACCGGTGACATGAAAAACACTACTCTATGTGGGCCACTGTATTTGGATGCTAGCTCTTTCACCAATACTAGATCGCCTAAAGCCTGCCATTGCCTTCTGCGTACGTCGCAATGCCTTTCCTTCCGCTTACGTCGCACCATGTTGTACATTTCCTTCTTTGGCTTGTAACATACTTTCTCACATCTCTAAACATACCTGGCCAATAATATCGTGTGATTGCCCGAGCAATCGTCTTGCGGATTCCTATATGTCCGGTACTTGGTGCGTCGTGAATTTTACTTAGCACTCTTCGCCATTCTTGTGTTGGTACGCACAACTTCCATGGGACTGAATCCTCACCATACATTCGGCCAACTATTCGTCTATATAACTTTCCCTCGTGAATCACATAGTCGGTGAGTTGTTCGGGCATCTTCGTTAGCGCTGCTACCTTTGCGGAATACCAATTACAATAAGTGTTATCTGGTTGCGCGGTCATGCTTTCACACTGCTCCGGTTGGGTAATTACTTCTTTTATCTTCGGCTTCTTGGGGAAATATTGCTGTTTAATGGGGCGGTCATCTCTCGTGACTGTCTGGTGCCCGGCAACATTTAACTCTCGCGACCTCTCTGTAATTATTTTAAATTCTGTTTTAGCGAGATCACTCACCACGATATCCTTGGTACTCAGTGCTCCTCTGCTGTGTTCGGGCCTTGCGCTCGGATTGGTGTCGTTAGTCAATTCCACCACCGCTGTGCACCTTGCTATACTCTGCTTTCGATCCTCTGTTCGTAATGCTATC
Organism: Campiglossa producta; assembly: GCA_964058755.1. Classification (NCBI taxonomy): domain Eukaryota; kingdom Metazoa; phylum Arthropoda; class Insecta; order Diptera; family Tephritidae; genus Campiglossa; species Campiglossa producta. Next base: position 345,798 of record CAXKVI010000029.1, on the reverse strand, counting down.
GTTTGTTCACCGCACCTTAACTCCATGCTTGCCTTTTCCATATAGTCTGTGCCAGTCACCACCTCATCAGCTAGCCCTGGTAACACTAGTAGCTCAGTTGGGTGTACCTGGTCGCCCAGCTTTACTTCCGCTTCTATTGCTTTCATCACGCTCTTCGCTCTGCCATCGCCATTCACCACTCTCGTATCTACTTCTCTAGACTTACGTACATCCAGTTTCGTCGCCATCGACTCACTTACAAAACTCCGTGTTGCTCCTGTGTCTATCGCTGCCATTACGTTTATTCCATCTAATTTCACTGCGGCCAATATCCGCCCTTGCGCCTGTTTGAATGTGTCTTCGGGGTACGAGGTTGAGTTCATTGGTACCCCACCCCTCGGTGCTAATGGGGCTCTACGGCAACAATCATGCGTTAGCACACCTTCTTACCACACACCCAGCCAAATTCGCGTCGAGAGTTACGGCACCCATAGGAGAAGTGTCCGTACTCTCCGCACCGCCTACGTGCTGTCCGTGGGTATATGTGTCCTTGTTGCGCACTACTTGCTATACGTGCCATTGACTGTGCATTTGCGCTCACCTGTGGTACGTTGTCGTTTTCCTGCATATAGTGGAAACGCTCCTCTTGCCGTCTGGGTACAAACGGTCTCGCTGCTGGCCTAACTGGCTCCCTCTCTGGTGTGATATTTTCATAGTCTTCTACTAGGCTCCCCAGGTCTTCCAGAGTGTGGAATACGTTCCTCTTTACATACAGTTGGTACTCTCTCCTTGAGTTACCGTATATCCGGTTTAGTTTTTGCTCGCTCGTGTAATCGGAGTGCCTCATGAGCCCCTGAAGCGTCAGCACGTAGTCCTTAAATTTTTCACCTGGCTTTTGCACCCTCTGCCGGATTTCATCGTCTAGACGCTCAAAATATCATTACGTTTATTCCATCTAATTTCACTGCGGCCAATATCCGCCCTTGCGCCTGTTTGAATGTGTCTTCGGGGTACGAGGTTGAGTTCATTGGTACCCCACCCCTCGGTGCTAATGGGGCTCTACGGCAACAATCACGCGTTAGCACACCTTTCTTACCACACACCCAGCCAAATTCGCATCGAGAGTTACGGCACCCATAGGAGAAGTGTCCGTACTCTCCGCACCGCCTACGTGCTGTCCGTGGGTATATGTGTCCTTGTTGCGCACTACTTGCTATACGTGCCATTGACTGTGCATTTGCGCTCACCTGTGGTACGTTGTCGTTTTCCTGCATATAGTGGAAACGCTCCTCTTGCCGTCTGGGTACAAACGGTCTCGCTGCTGGCCTAAGTGGCTCCCTCTCTGGTGTGATATTTTCATAGTCTTCTACTAGGCTCTCCAGGTCTTCCAGAGTGTGGAATTCGTTCCTCTTTACATACAGTTGGTACTCTCTCCTTGAGTTACCGTATATCCGGTTTAGTTTTTGCTCGCTCGTGTAATCGGAGTGCCTCATGAGCCCCTGAAGCGTCAGCACGTAGTCCTTAAATTTTTCACCTGGCTTTTGCACCCTCTGCCGGATTTCATCGTCTAGACGCTCAAAATACCTTGAACTCAGGAAAAATTTCAAGAAGTCCTTCTTAAAAGCGTCCCATTGCTGCCAGTGACGGTTATTATTTCGGAACCATACCAGTGCTTTATCTTTCAGCAATTCTGGTAGCGCACGTGGTATGGCATTACGGCTAATTTCATAGCTGTCTGCCAGCTCTTCGACCCGCTCAATGAAGCCAAGTGGGTCCTTCTCACCATCGTATTTTAAACCCCACTTGCGTACTCGATCCATCACATTTCCACAAGATTCCGTCTGGGGATATACGTGCGGTGCAGCTTGTATGCCCGTGTCGTGTCGTGCAATATGCACATTATTATTTACTCCTGCTAATGCATTACTCGTGGTCGCTCCGTCGGGATATGTAAATCCTTGCTCCTCGCCACTCTTGGTCGTCGGAGGGTTAATTCTGATGGTTGGCCCGCCATCTTTGGGTGTAGTTGGCCGGGCATGAAGTTGTTCTATGCGCTTGGATATACGTTGATAAAAGCCTGCGCATTTCCTCCACCGTACCAGTATATTCCACTCCGAATTCCGCGCAGTATGCCACCAGATCCTCGTGCTGGAGGTAGTATACCCAGGATACCTTAACCATCTTGATGCTGATCTTGTTGATTCGTATTTGTATTTCCTCTATTTTAGTTCTCTCGTCGATCCTCGTGATCCTCTATATTACCCAGCAGAATTTTTAAATCCTCGTGTGTTTCACCTTAGTGTCCCTTCGGTGCTCGTGATCCTCTATGTGTCGTTTCGTTGGCTTTATATTACCCAGCAGAATTTTTAAATCCTCGTGTGTCCCTCCTTAGTATGCCTTTCGCTTCAAATTTAACCCAGCAGATTTTAATCCTTCTGATGATCCTTATATGTATGTACGTCTCTGCGTGTATACTAATTTACCGTGATGTCTTCGCTTGCCTCTGTGTGTTTTGCTCAAGATCCATTAATTTTCTTTCTCTACGTTGTTTTATAGTCCCTGCTCGGGCGCCATTTGTGACGTCCAGGGTTCTGAAAATAGATGTTCCCTAAAGGTCCTCTCGAAATGACAAACCCCTGATTAATATTTTTAAAATGTTTATTGTTGGCATTCACTCCTCTTTTCTCAAATCAATCTACAATCTTAATTTTAATTTCAAACTACGATAAGGGTGGTAAGGGTGAAAACCCACTACTCAGCCCTTCTTCGGCGGAGGTGAAAACCCACCGCTTAAGACTCCTAGCTAAAATAAAGGCGGCTGAGGTGAAAACCCTCTGCTCGACCCAACTGTCAGCGGAGCTGAAAACCCACCACTGAATATAAACTCTGCGATAGTGAGGTGAAAACCCCCAGTTCCGCATTCATCGAGGTGAAAACCCACGACTACTATACCTAGCTCTACTCGCGAACGACTCAATTATTCTAATAAATGCTCGCCCTTTTATACTCTTTTTGTGCGCAGCAACCTTCCAATTTACAATAACAATGCTTAAAACTACTGTTCCTTAACCTAACGGCGCATCTTCCACTTAATTTCTAAGACCTTAGGTATATATGCGACATTTACATATATGTATATAATATGTATCATATTTTCTAACAGTTTTTATACTGCCACTTCTTCCTCTTGGAATGCCCCCATTGCATTCCATCAGCTGTTCGCTCGCACTGCCTTGATCAGCTGGGCCTGCTGTTCACATAAATATTGGTGACGTCAATATGTATAAGTTACTTGTTCATTTGGTTGCATTCCCAACGCCTATTGTTATTGCCGTTCTAACAATGCATTTTCCTTCTCTTCTTTATGCTACGTCCGCTGCATCGGATGATCTAGTATGTAGGCATGCGGGTGTATGTAGCCAAGCAAAGCTGTTTGGGTTGATGACCGACCCTTTTGCTAGTTGGAATGCTGGGGCGGCATGTGAGGAGATCGCTACTCTAAAAGCGGAGGTTGTTGAACTAAAAAAAGTATCAGCAAGGCATGAAAATGATTCTGTTTCTACTGATTTCATTATCACGCTTGCCACTGCAAGACAAACAAAAGAGCATTACAACTGAATGATATTGCTATGGAAGGTAACCCAAGTATTCACTTGCATGAGAGCCTCTTCAAGGCGAATAGGGAACTAATGCACTATGCAGCTCAGCTTAAGCGCAAAAATGTTAGCCGCAGCATTTTCACTAGGTGGACAGGTGCTTGTAAGAAAGGGAGAAGGTGATAAGGCGATAAAAGTATTTGATAAGAGATCTATTGATGAAATTGTTGGCGCTGTCTAAATCTAAGAGAATATTACACAAACGTGCATATATGCATAAATACATAATTCGTTTTAACATTATGTTAGTTTTAAGTTTGATTTATTTCGCTACACTTTTATTCTATTATCCTTCACTTTTCTCCTTATTTACTTCTTGTACCCCGATTATCTGTGGTTTCGCTAGTTCTTTTAGTTCAAATATGTATTGCATGTACGTAAGTCTGTTCCTACATCAGTGCAAAGTTTGACCTAGTATGGATTGTAAACAAACCTTTGGCGCTGAGGGAAAACATAAGCTCATGTTAGACATTCTCTGCAAATAATCTAATGGACTTCACATTGTTAATTTTAATGCGCGTAGTCTCGGTCCTGATAAGATGGATTATGCTAGATACCTCTTTGAGCAATCATTAATAGATATTATATGAGTTTATGAAACCTGGCTTAGTAGTGCTGTATCGGATCTTTATTGTAGTATTAACAACTACAATGTTATTCGAAATGATCGGCAAAACAAACGAGGGGGAGGTGTGGCAATTTATTGCAAAAGAGGGTTGAATATAATGGTACTTGCTAAGTCTAGTGATGCAGATGTTGAATTCATAATTTCCGAGGTTTCTGATGGGTCAGCAAAAATTTTGGTTGCTTGTGTTTACAATCCTCACAAAAGCTATCCGTTAGATTGTTTTTTCTCAGATTTATCTGTATTTCTTATTGAATATGAATTTTTAGTTTTTAGTGGTGATTTTAATGTCAATTTACTTAATGATGACTCGTGCAGCCTTCAATTCCTTGATCACATATCAGCAGCTGGGATGCATGTAGTGAATAGCACAATACCCACTAGATATGACAATACCTCGAATCCAAGCCTTTTAAATTATTTTATAACTTCCGACTTGTCCTATGTAATTAAATTTGACAAACTTTGTTTTATGTCGGATCATGATTTAATTTTTTGCACTTTTGATATTGTTTTCAATCCTCCGGCAGCTGATGCAACTTTTACGTACCGTGATTTTCGTTCTTTGGATAGCAACGCACTATTCGCTGATTGCTTGAATCTGCGCTGGAATGAATTGAATCTATCTCTCCCATCTGTTCTGTCAAGCTTTTAGCTAGCTATCTAGGTGGAAGAGCTCCGTTAAATTGAAAGATCTTTATAACAGTCAAAAGCCGTAAGTGCAGGTATTCCTCAGGGATCAGTTCTTGGTCCTCTGTTGTTTAGTATGTTTGTAAATGATGTATTCTCTGAGTGCAAATATGTCAATGTCCATGCGTATGCTGATGACATTCAGTTGTACCTGTCTAATGTTATTGGTCTTGTCGAAGATCTGTGTTTTAAAATTAATAGTGATCTGTCATCTATGCAGTTATGGGCCCAAAAAAATTACCTTTTATTAAATGCGTCGAAGTCCTATGTTGTGCCTATATCCAAACATGGAGTGAACACAGATGATATTCCACTATTATGGATCGGTACAACTTCCCTCAAAACAACACTTAAGATAAAGAACTTAGGCTTTATGTTAAATAGTAAGCTTAGCTGCACAGACCATATGAATGTGGTAGTAAGCAAGGTATACATGACTTTGCGTAGACTACAGCTTTCCGCCTCTTTCACACCTCCAGAAACACGGCGGAAACTAGCGATACAATTAATTGTACCTCACTTCACATAAGCCGAATTAGTTTATAGCAAGCTTGACTCAATTTCGGCTCAAAAGATCAATGTTAAATACAATAATGCTACGAGATATGTGTATGGCTTAAGCCGATATGAACATACTTATATCGCCATGGAGAGAAAAACTTCTGGGTTGCAACATTCTTAATTTTTTGGCTGCAAGAACTTGTATGTTTGTCTTTAAATTATTATATGGGAAGACTCCTGCGTATCTGTATAATAAGCTGCAATTAACCAGGACACAGAGACGCAATAAACTGGTTGTTCCTATATATAGATCTCGAACATCTGAGCGGATGTTTTTCGTTAGTGCTGCAAGACTTTGGAACTCTATTCCAGAAATTGTTAAAGCTGCACTGAATAGGAACAACTTTAGGACTAAAATACATCAATACTTCGCTCACATTTAAACACAGGAAATTGGAGGTGAATCTATGTCTTTTTTCTAACTGGCTTACTATTCTCTTGTTCTCTCTATCTATTTTATTTCTACTACCTTCTCCATAATGTTTATACTGCTTGTCATAAGGATACGTTAATAACATATTTAATAATAATTCTGTATTAATAATTAGAATATAATTGTCATACCATGAGATCTAGCGACAAATGATGTACATATAAAAGATTTTTAAGTCTTGTTTGTACAATGAAATTTTTTATAATAATAAATAAATAAATAAACGTCAGATAACAAATGTTCATTTTTGTGACATTTATCATATATAGGGGCCTATTACGGTTTGCGAGTCGAACAAAAATATGCGCGACTCGCCTACATTTGTATTACCGACTGCGAGTCGCCCGGTAACATTCGCCTCAAACTTCAAAATTAAGCGAATGTCAAAAATGAAGCGATTACTGTTTGCGACTCGATCCAAATTCGAACATCTGAGCGGATGTTTTTCGTTAGTGCTGCAAGACTTTGGAACTCTATTCCAGAAATTGTTAAAGCTGCACTGAATAGGAACAACTTTAGGACTAAAATACATCAATACTTCGCTCACATTTAAACACAGGAAATTGGAGGTGAATCTATGTCTTTTTTCTAACTGGCTTACTATTCTCTTGTTCTCTCTATCTATTTTATTTCTACTACCTTCTCCATAATGTTTATACTGCTTGTCATAAGGATACGTTAATAACATATTTAATAATAATTCTGTATTAATAATTAGAATATAATTGTCATACCATGAGATCTAGCGACAAATGATGTACATATAAAAGATTTTTAAGTCTTGTTTGTACAATGAAATTTTTTATAATAATAAATAAATAAATAAACGTCAGATAACAAATGTTCATTTTTGTGACATTTATCATATATAGGGGCCTATTTCGGTTTGCGAGTCGAACAAAAATATGCGCGACTCGCCTACATTTGTATTACCGACTGCGAGTCGCCCGGTAACATTCGCCTCAAACTTCAAAATTAAGCGAATGTCAAAAATGAAGCGATTACTGTTTGCGACTCGATCCAAATTCGTTCGCCGGGAGTGTCAAAATCTGGCTAACAGAATTTGAAGGTGACTAGGAGGAAAATTTTGATTTTATGGTCATATTGGGATTATTTGGGGGTAATTTTGTGGTAATTTCGTTGTTATTTTGTGATCATTTTGGGAATATTTTGGGGTCATTTTGTGGTTCTTTTGGACTAATTTGGGGGATATTTTGTTGTTATTTTGTGGTCATTTTTTGAATAATTTGGTGTCATTTTGTGGTCATTTTGGGGTAATTTTGGGAATATTTTGGAGTTATTTTGTGGTCATTTTGGACTAAATTTGATGATATTTTGTTGTTATTTTGTGGTAATTTTTGGAATATTTTGGGGTCATTTTGGACTAATTTCGAGGAAATTTTAGTCGTTATTTTGTGGTCATTTTTGGAATATTTTGGTGTCATTTTGGGGTTATTTTGTGGTCATTTTGGACTAATTTCGGGGATATATTGTTGTTATTTTGTGGTCATTTTTTGAATAATTTGGTGTCATTTTGTGGTCATTTTGGGATAATTTTGGGAATATTTTGGAGTTATTTTGTGGTCACTTTGGACTAAATTTGATGATATTTTGTTGTTATTTTGTGGTCATTTTTGGAATATTTTGGGGTCATTTTGGACTAATTTCGAGGAATATTTTAGGGTCATTTTGGGAGTTTTTTTGTGGTTATTTTGACTAATTTTGTGTTCATTCTGGAGATATTTTTTGGTCATTTTGTGGTAATATTGGGATCATTTTGGGGTAATTTCGGGGATATAGTGGTGTCATTTTGTGGTCATTTTGGGGTAAACCAAGCTTTGCTGAAGTGACCATGGACCGGATCGTAATAGGCATCCTTGACCGAGACAACGACAGTTTGGCCATCGCCAAAGACCAGTGGTGGTATGACCTGTACGTAGCCGGAAGACCTAGTTACGACCTTTACAACGGCGCTCTCAAATGCCCTCGATAAGGCCTGTCCAGTGCCAAAACCACGCTGTAAACATAGGCCACACTGGTGGAGGAAACAATTTAATAAGGCCAAGAGCCTTCGCAAGGAGACTCAATGACTCAGATATAAATATAAACATACAAGGCTCTGAGGCAGGCGAATAGAAATTTGTGGAGAAATTTTTGTACTACGGTCGAGAATGTCGACTATACAGCGAGACTGAGACGAGTGCTCTCAAGAACTCAAACAGCTACATATAGGCTATTTGCGGAAACCTGACGGATCCTGGACCAGCTCGAAACGTGAAACGCTGGAGCTGCTCTTGATTACACACTTTCCAGAGAACTCGCATGTTGCACTCTTAGCACCTGCAACAAACCTGGCTGCACACATTTTCATCACGGAAGAAGGGATAAGATGGGTAATTAAAAGATTCGAGCCGTTCAAGGCTGTTGGACCAGACGGGATTATCCTCGCACAACTCCGCACACGTTGGAAATGGTTGGTTTTTCTATATGCAGCTTGTCTGGCTCTTAACTACAATATTCAATAAAAACGTACAATAATAATAAATAATTGAAATTTCAGTTTTGTTCAATATGAAGTTTTTTTTTACATTTGACGTTCACCGCTTTCTGTTTTTAGAACTGGCAACAAAATGTTTCAGGCGAACTAGTTTGTTCGCTATCCATAATCATTCGAGCTAGGCGACTCGACAAATAAGGCGACTCGAATAACTCAAGCGACTCGTGAACCGTAATAGGCCCCATAGTTATCAAAATGATCATGATACATAATAATATGTAAATCTTAAGAAGGGTTGCCACCTTTGGGGACCGCTCCACCGATTTGGATAAAATTTGGCATTATAGATAGTATGATTCATTCTAAGATTAAATATGTGGGGGTTGCCACTTGGGGCCCTTCAAAGGGTTGCCAGCTACCGCATTTTTTTTTTTTAATATTGTGCAATACCGACCGAATTCCAAATATGTAAATTTCAAGCAGACTTTTCACATAGTACAACTCTCCTTCCTATCTTTCTTCGCCTTCACACTCCCTCCCTTTTTCTCTTCCTAACCCTCTTTTCTTCTACCACGCCCCTCTTCCTCTATATCCGATTCGCCTAACACCTTATTATAGCAAAATTAAATGGGCTTCAAAACGTTCTAAAAATTTTGAGAAAAACCTTTAAAACTTTCATAAAAATTCGTAAAATTTTTGAGAATTTTGCATAACTTTTTCAAATATATTTTACAATTAATCCATTAGATCTTGATCCATACTTGTATAGGAAATTAGCTACAATTATTCTATAGAGACTAAAGTTGGTAAAAATTGCAAAAACCTTAAATATAAACGACAGATAACAAGTGGTCATTATTGTGACATTTATCATATATAAATTCGTAGAATTTTTGCGAATTTTGCATAACTTTTTCAAATCTATTTTAAAAATAATCCATTAGATCTTGATCCATTCTTGTATAGGAAATTAGCTAAAATTATTCTACTGAGGCTAAAGTTGGTAAAAATTGCAAAAAACCTTAAATATAAACGACAGATAACAAATGGTCATTATTGTGACATTTATCATATATAAATTTTGGATAACTTTTTCAAATATATTTTACAATTAATTCTTTAGATCTTGATCTATACTTGTATAGGAAATTAGCTAAAATTATTCTGCTGTGGCTAAAATTGGTAAAAATTGCAAAAAACCTTAAATATAAACGACAGATAACAAATGGTCATTATTGTGACATTTATCATACATAAATTCCTCGAATTTTTGCGAATTTTGCATAACTTTTTAAAATATATTTTACAATTAATCCATTAGATCTGGATCCATACTTGTATAGGAAATTAGCTAAAATTATTCTACTGAGGCTAAAGTTGGTAAAAATGGCAAAAAACCTTAAATATAAACGACAGATAGGGTTAGGTTCAAGTGGCTGCCGCAGAGGCACACCTAGGCCAGTATTAAAAGGCCCGTTGTGATACCACCAACACTAGGAAAGTCAGTTCCGGGACCCTGCCATATGGAAAATCCCGGTATTAACGGAATTCTCCACATAGCAGAATACCGACACCGTTACTCCTCCTCGAACTATTTAGATGACTTGATGAAGGCCATCAGGTCCTTTATGTCCAGCTCCGTGACCTGGCGTAGGCTGACCAGGAAGGGAACTCCCAAAAAGCGCATTCTCGCGCCACTTAAAGCCGGGCAGTTGCAGATGAGGTGCTCCACCGTTTCCTCCTCCTCATCATCCTTACAACTCCTACAGCATCGTCGGTAGGGCACACCAAGTCTTTCTGCGTGCCTACCAATGAGGCAGTGCCCAGTTAATACGCCTATTACTATGGAGATTTCTCTTCTCCTTAGGGCATAAATTTGTCTTGATCTTTTATGATCCCATTTCGGCCAGGTTTCTTTGGATATCCGGCATCCTGGAGATTGCAGCCATCTTTCGTTGGCTTGGCGGAGAGTATTTTTTCCTTCAGCATAAGCTTGCATGTGGCAAACGGCATACCTAAGCGCTCTTTATCGCGAAGAACCTGCTTGCTCGTGCCCTGCCTCGCAAGTTCGTCTGCCCTACAATTTCCCTCAATGTCCCTATGCCCCGGGACCCATGTGAGCTTAACGCGATTCTGTTGGGCCATCTCTTGTAGAGATCGACGATAGCTGAGCGTCAGTTCAGAGTTGAACGAGTAAGAGCCAAGGGATTTGATGGCCGCCTGGCTGTCGCTGAATATAAAAATATCCTGTCTGATAGTATGTTGGCCTATCCAAGTCGCGGCGTCCATGATTGCTGATACTTCAGCCTGGAAGACACTGCAGTGATCAGGTAGTCTGAAGGAGAGCTCAAGGTTCAGATCCTTTGAATAAACCCCTCCCCCAACTCTGCCGTCTAACTTCGAGCCATCAGTATAAATGTAAGTGCCGCCATGACTGACGGGACTCCGATCCGTGCTCTCCCATTCTTCCCTGCTGGGAATGTTGATTTTAAAACCGCTATCTCCGACTGTTGTGGTCGCTCAGCGATCTGTGCTCAGCGGAAGAAAGCTATAGGATCCCAAAATACAGGCGTGTCCAGTAGTACTTGCGCCCCAGCCGGACGTTTCCCTTAGACGCAGAGCCGATGCTGCTGCTACTCGGTGACCTTCCAGATCGAGTGGCAAAATGCCAAGAATGGCCTGGAGTGCTTCATTGGGCGTTGTTCTTAACGCACCGCTTATACAGATCATGCAAGATCTGTGTACTTTACCTAGCAGATTAAGGTTTGTTGCCTTGCTCAGCGCAGGCCACCATACCACAACTCCATAGAGTATGATTGGTCGAATGATTGCAGTGCAGATCCATTTGCATATTTTGGGGCTAAGCCCCCATTTCTTTCCAATGGCTCTTTTGCACGTGTAGAGTGCAATACACGCTTTCTTCTGGCGCTGAAGAACATTCTCCTTCCAGGTTAGTTTCCTATCCAGAACTGTGCCCAAGAACATGGCTTTGTCAGCCAAGTTCAGGTGCACGTTATTCAGTTTTGGTAGTATTAGCGGTGGTATATTAAAACGGTTGGTGAAAAGGACCAGTTCCACTTTTCCCGGGTTGATGCTCAGTCCGCAGCGCGAGCACCATGAGGAAACCTCTCTCAGTGCTACTTGCATCAAGTCGCACAGGGTTTGTGGGAATTTGCCCCTGTATACTATAGCTAAGTCATCTGCATATGCCACTACCTTCCCGCCCCCCAGCTTGTGTCTCGCAGCATCGAGTTGACAGTGAGGTTCCATAGAAGCGGGGAGAGAATACCACCCTGAGGCGTTCCCCTTGTGACATAGCGTGATAAGTCAACCGAGCCCAGTGATGAAACTATTCGTCTACCCCTTAGCAGTTGATCAATAAGTCCAATAAGAGACCTGCTTAAGCCCAGACTTGTTAAAGCGGTGTTTATAGCATCAGGGCTTATGTTGTTGAAGGCTCCTCCAATATCTAAAAAGGCCACAAGACAGTACTCCTTTTCATACAGCGATTTTTCAATAACAGAAACTAGGCTGTGAAGCGCAGTTTCTGTAGATTTCCCTTTGGTGTATTCATGCTGATAGCTACAGATCAGGTTGCTATCAATAGTAGAGGAGAGGTAGTCATTTATTATCCTCTCGAAGGTCTTGAGCACGAAGGATGAGAGACTGATCGGCCTATAGTCCTTGGGCACGTAATGAGACGCCTTCCCCGCCTTAGGAATAAACACTAACGTGGCACTTCTCCAGGAGCACGGAATGTAGCTAAGAGCCAGGCAGGCTGTATAGAGAAATACCAGCCATTTGGCTGATGTCTCCAGCGTGTTTATGAGTTGTGCGGGAATAATCCCGTCTGGCCCGGCAGCCTTGAACGGTTCGAAGCTTTTAACCGCCCACCTAACCTTTTCCTCCGTGATGGGTATGTGTACAGCCAGGTTTGTTGTAGGTGCTAAGGGTTCCTCATGCAAGTTCCCTGGGAAGTGCGTATTCAAGAGCAGCTCTAGGGTTTCCCTCTCCGTGATGGTCCAGGATCCGTCAGGTTTGCGCAAATAGCTTGTGGCTGTTTGAGTTTTTGAGAGCACTCGTCTAAGTCTCGCTGTATCGTCGACATTTTCGACCCCAGTGCAGAAATTTCTCCACGATACTCTCTTCGCCTGCCTCTTTGTAGGCCCTGAGTTTAACTTTATATTCGAGCCATTGATTCTCCGTGCCAAGGCTCTTGACCTTATTGAATTGTGTCCTGCATGATTTACGGAGCGAGTCCAGGTCGTAGGACCACCAATGCGGTCTATGTTTACCGCGTGGTTTTGGCACTGGGCAAGCCTGCTCTAGGGCATTCGAGAGCGCCGTTGTAAAGGTCTTTACCAGATCCTCCAACTCCCCTACTGATGAGGGGACTTGTGGGGGCAGTGCTGGCAAGTCCCTAGATAGTATTTCATTGTGTAGCTGCCAGTTAGTGTTACGTGGGTTGCGTTTCATAACCGGCTGCTCAACAGAAAAGTCTAGAACTAATTCTACATACCGGTAGTCGGAGAATGAGTGTTCATCGAGAACGCGCCATTTTCTGACCCATTCATAAGCGCCTTCGCTGCAAATAGTGAGATCTATGACCTCCCTACGGGTTTTAGTAATAAACGTAGGTTCGTTACCCACGTTGCAAAGTACCAGGTTAGTTGTTAACAAATAATCAAACAACGATTCTCCTCTAGCATTGATATCGCAGCTTCCCCACTGGACGTGATGAGCATTGGCGTCAGTTCCGATAATAAGATGACCCATGGAAAAATTTGCCACCAGGTCTTTTACCTCCCTCTGTGGCGGAGGTTCTTCGGCGTCGTAGGGCATATAGACCGATGCCATCGCCAGACTGGTACTGTCGACTGTTAAACTGGCAGCTGTAACGTCACCATTGGTATATTTGGGCAAGAGAAAAGCATTCAGCTCAGACTTAACCAGAATACAGGCTCTAACCCTGCCCCCTCGCTGGCTTGGATTAGCTTAAAACCCTTAATCCCCAAACCGCAAATCCTTGAGCTGTTGACCCAGGGTTCTTGGATGAGGACCACATCTATGTCGCCTTTAGAGAGACGACTGATTAAAGCAGCCGAGGCTGCTTTAGATTTGTGCAGGTTTATCTGAATCACCACCAACATGAGAGCGCTCAGACTTCCCTGCCACCGCCGTATCGTCGAGTTCCACCTCGTCTGGAGGCTTATCTTTCAACGACGATTTGTTCAGACCACGATTTGGCGTAGTCGAGATCCTACTAACTGTGGCAGTATTGACATTGGTGCGCTCAGGACTAGCTGCTATCACTGTGACGTTGAGGTCTTCCCCGTCCAGCAGGCCGTCTCCCATCTGCTCCTTCGCCGTTTGACGTGGCAGATACCATACTTTCCGAGTCGGACATCTCCGACTCCTCTACCGGCACTGCGATGTCCGAGAACTCCGGTGCAGCCGAAATAGCAGCGCGCTGTGCATCGCCGCGATATACGTGGATCACGATCTGACCCATGCCGTAGTGCACTCGTCCATTGCACCGTTTAAGGGGCTCGAGTGCTTCCTTGGTCAAGGTGAAGACCACTTGCCTGTCAGGGCCTACCGCATCCTCGACCAGATTGACACCCCCGTCCTGCGTCGGGGGAGCCGGGTTCATGATCCTCAGCATCCTGAGAATTCTCTCAGGTTCAGCAGGGATAGCAGGAATCCACGCTCTTGCCCTTGGCCGAGCCGGGATGGCCTTCCTGTCGACAACCTCGATTCTTGCCCCATGGTAGATCTCACCCAGTCTTGCAGCTGCTGCCTTGTACAGTGCAACAGTTTTTGCATCCTCGCAAGCGAATACCTTGATTCGGCCCTGGTGCCATCCCGCATCAGAACCCATCGGCGTGGCACCCGGAGACTCATCCATAATGTCGAGAACGGCATTACCGATAGCGTTCCGGACGTACCGTCACTGGTCCCTAGGGATGGCCCAGCTTTCGTTACCTCGGTCAATGACGCCTATGAGGATCCTATCCTTAGTTACTTCAGCAAAGCTGAGTTTACCCACTACGGGGGCGTATTGCTGCCGCTTCGGGTGAGGTTTTAAATCCACGTCCGATCTCTGGCGTTTGAAGGGATTTCCATTAACCTTCTTTGGCGCGTAATCGCTTTGGAAGTTCGGTAAGATAGCTTCAGCCATCTCCACCGTCTTTCTAGCATTCGGCGATAGCGTCTCTTGTGAAATACCCTCGTATTTCTTCAGGATCCTCGCGGCCGCTCTCTTGTCCAAGTACTCAGAGCGACTGGGAGATGTCTTTTGGGGTAAATTTCGACCCGTAGTTGCCATCGCGTTCGTTCCCTTATTTGGATCTCTAGGGCCAGGTCGTGAGACCACTGCCACAGACGTTAAAGACTTAGTTTCGGTACCGGCACTTACTAGGACTTTACCATCAGCCGTTGTTGGCTTCACTGTGTTTGTACCGGTACTTACTTTGGGGATTGCCCCCTTGTTATCCAGAGCTAATCGACCCGTAGTTGCCATCGCTGTCGATCTCTCGGCTGATAGGGAAATGGAGTTTGTCCTCCGACGTTGCGTTCTCGCTTGCTCCAGCATTTTCCTCCTCTGCTGTGCAGTATACATAGTTATATCTTTAGTTTTATGGTTTTTGTTATTATTTATCATCTTGTTCGTACGACCCCTCGCCGGGCAAGGCCAGTTTAGGGTCAAGGGAAGAGTAGGGGGAATGTGTCGTTCGCCGCGGCAGAGCCCCATACCGCGGTAAGGCCATAGTTACTCTCCGAGGCGGCCCGGTATCAGAGAGGCTCCGTTCGATTACAGCCACGATTTGCCTCCCGGCTGCAAACGTCCAATTGGCACGTGGTCGCATAACACCCTGGATTGGGAGGGGGAAGATCTTAGTCGTCGCGCCAGAGAGGCTTGGCTTCTGTCGTGATGTAGTACCGGTGGCGCTATGATCACAAGGGCAACGTAGCCCTGTGGCTATCGACTTAAACCCTCGTACCGCGGCAAGGTGTCCACCCTTCACGAGGGCACAATAACAAATGGTCATTATTGTGACATTTATCAATATAAATTCGTCGAATTTTTGCGAATTTTGCATAACTTTTTCAAATAAATTTTATAATTAATACATTAGATCTTGATCTAAACTTGTATAGGAAATTAGCTAAAATTATTCTACTGAGGCTAAAGTTGACAAAAATTGCAAAAAACCTTAAATATGGCTGAATAGACGTGTTTAATTTGTGCTGCCGGTTTCGTCAACATTCTTTATATTTTTAAATACTTTGGATACTTTTTGATAAAAAGTCCCGTGTACCTGAAAACGCTGTCGATTTTTTGCGCCATTGGTATATTTAGTTTAGCGCTTTCACAATTAAATAAAACAATAAATAATAACACGAACCTGTTTAAATATGTCTTTTGGAGAGAAAAAAAATCAACACAAAGAGTGCAAAGTTGTCCCCTCTGCAGAGTAATACCCCCCAGCACGTTAAAAACAAAGAATCGGAGAGCCCGTTGCCTGCAAATTGGCTAAAGCAGTTGGAGAAGAAAATTGAGAAGCAGCAAAAGAGCTGGTATGAAAAAATTAGTGCGAGCATTAAGAGTAGTGAGGAGAGATTACTGCAAAAATTCACCGAAATCTCAGCAGAGTTGACAAGTGTGAAGACAAAATTGAAATTCTTGGAGGTAAGGCTGACCGCTGCTGAGGCGGCATGTGAGGAGATCGCTACTCTAAAAGCGGAGGTTGTTGAACTAAAAAAAGTATCAGCAAGACATGAAAATGATTCTGTTTCTACTGATTTCATTATCAACGGCATTCCCAAGTCAGGTAAAGAGAATTGTGTTGACATTCTCTCTAATATATGTAGAGCGGTGGGTACTGAACAGCCTCCAATAAGGGAAATTTTTCGCGTTCCTGTCACAAAGGAAAATAGCAAGAGCGCATCACCTCCTATTATTGTGGTGAAGCTTTTCTCCTCTTTTGCGCGCTCTAAACTATTTAAATGAATTGCTTGCCACTGCAAGACAAACAAAAGAGCAATACAACTGAATGATATTGCTATGGAAGGTAACCCAAGTATTCACTTGCATGAGAGCCTCTTCAAGGCGAATAGGGAACTAATGCACTATGCAGCTCAGCTTAAGCGCAAAAATGTTAGCCGCAGAATTTTCAATAGGTGGACAGGTGCTTGTAAGAAAGGGAGAAGGTGATAAGGCGATAAAAGTATTTGATAAGAGATCTATTGATGAAATTGTTGGCGCTGTCTAAATCTAAGAGAATATTACACAAACGTTTTAACATTATGTTAGTTTTAAGTTTGATTTATTTCGCTACACTTTTATTCTATACTCCTTAACTTTTCTCCTTATTTACTTCTTGTACCCCGATTATCTGTGGTTTCGCTAGTTCTTTTAGTTCAAATATGTATTGCATGTACGTAAGTCTGTTCCTACATCAGTGCAAAGTTTGACCTAGTATGGATTGTAAACAAACCTTTGGCGCTGAGGGAAAACATAAGCTCATGTTGGACATAATCTGCAAACAATCTAATGGACTTCACAGTGTTCATTTTAATGCGCGTAGTCTCGGTCCTGATAAGATGGATTATGCTAGATACGTCTTTGAGCAATCATTAATAGATATTATATGAGTTTCTGAAACCTGGCTTAGTAGTGCTGTATCGGATCTTTATTGTAGTATTAACAACTACAATGTTATTCGAAATGATCGGCAAAACAAACGAGGGGGAGGTGTGGCAATTTATTGCAAAAGAGGGTTGAATATAATGGTACTTGCTAAGTCTAGTGATGCAGATGTTGAATTCATAATTTCCGAGGTTTCTGATGGGTCAGCAAAAATTTTGGTTGCTTGTGTTTACAATCCTCATAAAAGCTATCCGTTAGATTGTTTTTTCTCAGATTTATCTGTATTTCTTATTGAATATGAATTTTTAGTTTTTAGTGGTGATTTTAATGTCAATTTACTTAATGATGACTCGTGCAGCCTTCAATTCCTTGATCACATATCAGCAGCTGGGATGCATGTAGTGAATAGCACAATACCCACTAGATATGACAATACCTCGAATCCAAGCCTTTTAAATTATTTTATAACTTCCGACTTGTCCTATGTAATTAAATTTGACAAACTTTGTTTTATGTCGGATCATGATTTAATTTTTTGCACTTTTGATATTGTTTTCAATCCTCCGGCAGCTGATGCAACTTTTACGTACCGTGATTTTCGTTCTTTGGATAGCAACGCACTATTCGCTGATTGCTTGAATCTGCGCTGGAATGAATTGAATCTATCTCTCCCATCTGTTCTGTCAAGCTTTTAGCTAGCTATCTAGGTGGAAGAGCTCCGTTAAATTGAAAGATCTTTATAACAGTCAAAAGCCGTAAGTGCAGGTATTCCTCAGGGATCAGTTCTTGGTCCTCTGTTGTTTAGTATGTTTGTAAATGATGTATTCTCTGAGTGCAAATATGTCAATGTCCATGCGTATGCTGATGACATTCAGTTGTACCTGTCTAATGTTATTGGTCTTGTCGAAGATCTGTGTTTTAAAATTAATAGTGATCTGTCATCTATGCAGTTATGGGCCCAAAAAAATTACCTTTTATTAAATGCGTCGAAGTCCTATGTTGTGCCTATATCCAAACATGGAGTGAACACAGATGATATTCCACTATTATGGATCGGTACAACTTCCCTCAAAACAACACTTAAGATAAAGAACTTAGGCTTTATGTTAAATAGTAAGCTTAGCTGCACAGACCATATGAATGTGGTAGTAAGCAAGGTATACATGACTTTGCGTAGACTACAGCTTTCCGCCTCTTTCACACCTCCAGAAACACGGCGGAAACTAGCGATACAATTAATTGTACCTCACTTCACATAAGCCGAATTAGTTTATAGCAAGCTTGACTCAATTTCGGCTCAAAAGATCAATGTTAAATACAATAATGCTACGAGATATGTGTATGGCTTAAGCCGATATGAACATACTTATATCGCCATGGAGAGAAAAACTTCTGGGTTGCAACATTCTTAATTTTTTGGCTGCAAGAACTTGTATGTTTGTCTTTAAATTATTATATGGGAAGACTCCTGCGTATCTGTATAATAAGCTGCAATTAACCAGGACACAGAGACGCAATAAACTGGTTGTTCCTATATATAGATCTCGAACATCTGAGCGGATGTTTTTCGTTAGTGCTGCAAGACTTTGGAACTCTATTCCAGAAATTGTTAAAGCTGCACTGAATAGGAACAACTTTAGGACTAAAATACATCAATACTTCGCTCACATTTAAACACAGGAAATTGGAGGTGAATCTATGTCTTTTTTCTAACTGGCTTACTATTCTCTTGTTCTCTCTATCTATTTTATTTCTACTACCTTCTCCATAATGTTTATACTGCTTGTCATAAGGATACGTTAATAACATATTTAATAATAATTCTGTATTAATAATTAGAATATAATTGTCATACCATGAGATCTAGCGACAAATGATGTACATATAAAAGATTTTTAAGTCTTGTTTGTACAATGAAATTTTTTATAATAATAAATAAATAAATAAACGTCAGATAACAAATGTTCATTTTTGTGACATTTATCATATATAGGGGCCTATTACGGTTTGCGAGTCGAACAAAAATATGCGCGACTCGCCTACATTTGTATTACCGACTGCGAGTCGCCCGGTAACATTCGCCTCAAACTTCAAAATTAAGCGAATGTCAAAAATGAAGCGATTACTGTTTGCGACTCGATCCAAATTCGTTCGCCGGGAGTGTCAAAATCTGGCTAACAGAATTTGAAGGTGACTAGGAGGAAAATTTTGATTTTATGGTCATATTGGGATTATTTGGGGGTCATTTTGTGGTAATTTCGTTGTTATTTTGTGATCATTTTGGGAATATTTTGGGGTCATTTTGTGGTTCTTTTGGACTAATTTGGGGGATATTTTGTTGTTATTTTGTGGTCATTTTTTGAATAATTTGGTGTCATTTTGTGGTCATTTTGGGGTAATTTTGGGAATATTTTGGAGTTATTTTGTGGTCATTTTGGACTAAATTTGATGATATTTTGTTGTTATTTTGTGGTAATTTTTGGAATATTTTGGGGTCATTTTGGACTAATTTCGAAAAAATTTTAGTCGTTATTTTGTGGTCATTTTTGGAATATTTTGGTGTCATTTTGGGGTTATTTTGTGGTCATTTTGGACTAATTTCGGGGATATATTGTTGTTATTTTGTGGTCATTATACCTTTCATGAACATGAAATGGTATTATAACTTTGGTCCGATGTTTGTAAATATGAGAAGAAGAAGAGATGGACCCATCAATAAGTATACCGAAATGATCAGGATGACGATCTGAGTTGATTTAGCCATGTCCGTCTGTCCGTCTGTCCGTCTGTCCGTCTGTCTGTTTGAACGCAAACTAGTCCCTCAATTTTTGAGATATCTGGCTGAAATTTTGTATGTGGCCACCATTTTGTAATATAGGAATCATTTGTCGGAACTGACAAGATCGGACCAGTATAACATATAGCCCCCATACAACCGATTGTTCAGATATAAGGTTTTTTGGCCAAAACTTCCGCAATTAAAAAGTTAGGAACGTAAAATTTTGCAACTCGAGTACTTTCTATTTACGTAGTGTATATAGTGAAAATCAACGAAATCGGGCAAATGTAACATATAGCCCCCATACAACCGATTGTTCAGATATAAGGTTTTTTGACTAAAACTTCTGCAATTAAAAAGTTAGGAACGTAAAATTTTGCAACTCGAGTACTTTCTATTTACGTAGTGTATATAGTGAAAATCAACAAGATCGGGCAAATGTAACATATAGCCCCCATACAACCGATTGTTCAGATATAAGGTTTTTTGGCCAAAACTTCTGCAATTAAAAAGTTAGGAACGTAAAATTTTGCAACTCGAGTACTTTATATTTATGTAGTGTATATAGTAAAAATCAACAAGATCGGGCAAATGTAACATATAGCCCCCATACAACCGATTGTTCAGATATAAGGTTTTTTGACCAAAACTTCTGCAATTAAAAAGTTAGGAATGTAAAATTTTGCAACTCGAGTACTTTATATTTATGTAGTGTATATAGTGAAAATCAAAAAGATCGGGCAAATGTAACATATAGCCCCCATACAACCGATTGTTCAGATATAAGGTTTTTTGACCAAAACTTCTGCAATTAAAAAGTTAGGAACATAAAATTTTGCAACTTGAGTACTTTCAATTTATGTAGTGTGTAGAGGAAAATCAAGAAGATCGGGTAAATATAACATATAGCCCCATACAACCGGTTGTTCCGATATAAGGCTTTTTGGCCAATACTTCCGCGTTTAAAAAGTTAGGAACGTAAAATATTGCACCTTTAGTACTTTCTACATATGTAATGTGTATAGTGTAAGTCAGTACAATTGAACACGTATAATATATAGCCTCCATACAATCGATTGTTCCGATAACTCGGATCCTATTATTTTGTAAGTTTTTTTAAATTATAACAAAGATGTGTAATGTGTATAGTAAATATAGTTAAATTGACACAGGCTGTACTGGGTATCGAACAGTGAAAATCGTGACGCTTATTCATGAAAGGTATATAGCCTTCGGCACAGCCGAAGACAGCTTTCCTTACTTGTTTTTTGAATAATTTGGTGTCATTTTGTGGTCATTTTGGGATAATTTTGGGAATATTTTGGAGTTATTTTGTGGTCACTTTGGACTAAATTTGATGATATTTTGTTGTTATTTTGTGGTCATTTTTGGAATATTTTGGGGTCATTTTGGACTAATTTCGAGGAATATTTTAGGGTCATTTTGGGAGTTTTTTTGTGGTTATTTTGACTAATTTTGTGTTCATTCTGGAGATATTTTTTGGTCATTTTGTGGTAATATTGGGATCATTTTGGGGTAATTTCGGGGATATAGTGGTGTCATTTTGTGGTCATTTTGGGGTAAACCAAGCTTTGCTGAAGTGACCATGGACCGGATCGTAATAGGCATCCTTGACCGAGACAACGACAGTTTGGCCATCGCCAAAGACCAGTGGTGGTATGACCTGTACGTAGCCGGAAGACCTAGTTACGACCTTTACAACGGCGCTCTCAAATGCCCTCGATAAGGCCTGTCCAGTGCCAAAACCACGCTGTAAACATAGGCCACACTGGTGGAGGAAACAATTTAATAAGGCCAAGAGCCTTCGCAAGGAGACTCAATGACTCAGATATAAATATAAACATACAAGGCTCTGAGGCAGGCGAATAGAACTTTGTGGAGAAATTTTTGTACTACGGTCGAGAATGTCGACTATACAGCGAGACTGAGACGAGTGCTCTCAAGAACTCAAACAGCTACATATAGGCTATTTGCGGAAACCTGACGGATCCTGGACCAGCTCGAAACGTGAAACGCTGGAGCTGCTCTTGATTACACACTTTCCAGAGAACTCGCATGTTGCACTCTTAGCACCTGCAACAAACCTGGCTGCACACATTTTCATCACGGAAGAAGGGATAAGATGGGTAATTAAAAGATTCGAGCCGTTCAAGGCTGTTGGACCAGACGGGATTATCCTCGCACAACTCCGCACACGTTGGAAATGGTTGGTTTTTCTATATGCAGCTTGTCTGGCTCTTAACTACAATATTCAATAAAAACGTACAATAATAATAAATAATTGAAATTTCAGTTTTGTTCAATATGAAGTTTTTTTTTACATTTGACGTTCACCGCTTTCTGTTTTTAGAACTGGCAACAAAATGTTTCAGGCGAACTAGTTTGTTCGCTATCCATAATCATTCGAGCTAGGCGACTCGACAAATAAGGCGACTCGAATAACTCAAGCGACTCGCGAACCGTAATAGGCCCCATAGTTATCAAAATGATCATGATACATAATAATATGTAAATCTTAAGAAGGGTTGCCACCTTTGGGGACCGCTCCACCGATTTGGATAAAATTTGGCATTATAGATAGTATGATTCATTCTAAGATTAAATATGTGGGGGTTGCCACTTGGGGCCCTTCAAAGGGTTGCCAGCTACCGCATTTTTTTTTTTTAATATTGTGCAATACCGACCGAATTCCAAATATGTAAATTTCAAGCAGACTTTTCACATAGTACAACTCTCCTTCCTATCTTTCTTCGCCTTCACACTCCCTCCCTTTTTCTCTTCCTAACCCTCTTTTCTTCTACCACGCCCCTCTTCCTCTATATCCGATTCGCCTAACACCTTATTATAGCAAAATTAAATGGGCTTCAAAACGTTCTAAAAATTTTGAGAAAAACCTTTAAAACTTTCATAAAAATTCGTAAAATTTTTGTGAATTTTGCATAACTTTTTCAAATATATTTTACAATTAATCCATTAGATCTTGATCCATACTTGTATAGGAAATTAGCTACAATTATTCTATAGAGGCTAAAGTTGGTAAAAATTGCAAAAACCTTAAATATAAACGACAGATAACAAGTGGTCATTATTGTGACATTTATCATATATAAATTCGTAGAATTTTTGCGAATTTTGCATAACTTTTTCAAATCTATTTTAAAAATAATCCATTAGATCTTGATCCATTCTTGTATAGGAAATTAGCTAAAATTATTCTACTGAGGCTAAAGTTGGTAAAAATTGCAAAAAACCTTAAATATAAACGACAGATAACAAATGGTCATTATTGTGACATTTATCATATATAAATTTTGGATAACTTTTTCAAATATATTTTACAATTAATTCTTTAGATCTTGATCTATACTTGTATAGGAAATTAGCTAAAATTATTCTGCTGTGGCTAAAATTGGTAAAAATTGCAAAAAACCTTAAATATAAACGACAGATAACAAATGGTCATTATTGTGACATTTATCATACATAAATTCCTCGAATTTTTGCGAATTTTGCATAACTTTTTAAAATATATTTTACAATTAATCCATTAGATCTGGATCCATACTTGTATAGGAAATTAGCTAAAATTATTCTACTGAGGCTAAAGTTGGTAAAAATGGCAAAAAACCTTAAATATAAACGACAGATAGGGTTAGGTTCAAGTGGCTGCCGCAGAGGCACACCTAGGCCAGTATTAAAAGGCCCGTTGTGATACCACCAACACTAGGAAAGTCAGTTCCGGGACCCTGCCATATGGAAAATCCCGGTATTAACGGAATTCTCCACATAGCAGAATCCCGGGACTGACTTTCCTATACCGACACCGTTACTCCTCCTCGAACTATTTAGATGACTTGATGAAGGCCATCAGGTCCTTTATGTGCAGCTCCGTGACCTGGCGTAGGCTGACCAGGAAGGGAACTCCCAAAAAGCGCATTCTCGCGCCACTTAAAGCCGGGCAGTTGCAGATGAGGTGCTCCACCGTTTCCTCCTCCTCATCATCCTTACAACTCCTACAGCATCGTCGGTAGGGCACACCAAGTCTTTCTGCGTGCCTACCAATGAGGCAGTGCCCAGTTAATACGCCTATTACTATGGAGATTTCTCTTCTCCTTAGGGCATAAATTTGTCTTGATCTTTTATGATCCCATTTCGGCCAGGTTTCTTTGGATATCCGGCATCCTGGAGATTGCAGCCATCTTTCGTTGGCTTGGCGGAGTGTTTATTCCTTCAGCATAAGCTTGCATGTGGCAAACGGCATACCTAAGCGCTCTTTATCGCGAAGAACCTGCTTGCTCGTGCCCTGCCTCGCAAGTTCGTCTGCCCTACAATTTCCCTCAATGTCCCTATGCCCCGGGACCCATGTGAGCTTAACGCGATTCTGTTGGGCCATCTCTTGTAGAGATCGACGATAGCTGAGCGTCAGTTCAGAGTTGAACGAGTAAGAGCCAAGGGATTTGATGGCCGCCTGGCTGTCGCTGAATATAAAAATATCCTGTCTGATAGTATGTTGGCCTATCCAAGTCGCGGCGTCCATGATTGCTGATACTTCAGCCTGGAAGACACTGCAGTGATCAGGTAGTCTGAAGGAGAGCTCAAGGTTCAGATCCTTTGAATAAACCCCTCCCCCAACTCTGCCGTCTAACTTCGAGCCATCAGTATAAAAGTAAGTGCCGCCATGACTGACGGGACTCCGATCCGTGCTCTCCCATTCTTCCCTGCTGGGAATGTTGATTTTAAAACCGCTATCTCCGACTGTTGTGGTCGCTCAGCGATCTGTGCTCAGCGGAAGAAAGCTATAGGATCCCAAAATACAGGCGTGTCCAGTAGTACTTGCGCCCCAGCCGGACGTTTCCCTTAGACGCAGAGCCGATGCTGCTGCTACTCGGTGACCTTCCAGATCGAGTGGCAAAATGCCAAGAATGGCCTGGAGTGCTTCATTGGGCGTTGTTCTTAACGCACCGCTTATACAGATCATGCAAGATCTGTGTACTTTACCTAGCAGATTAAGGTTTGTTGCCTTGCTCAGCGCAGGCCACCATACCACAACTCCATAGAGTATGATTGGTCGAATGATTGCAGTGTAGATCCATTTGCATATTTTGGGGCTAAGCCCCCATTTCTTTCCAATGGCTCTTTTGCACGTGTAGAGTGCAATACACGCTTTCTTCTGGCGCTGAAGAACATTCTCCTTCCAGGTTAGTTTCCTATCCAGAACTGTGCCCAAGAACATGGCTTTGTCAGCCAAGTTCAGGTGCACGTTATTCAGTTTTGGTAGTATTAGCGGTGGTATATTAAAACGGTTGGTGAAAAGGACCAGTTCCACTTTTCCCGGGTTGATGCTCAGTCCGCAGCGCGAGCACCATGAGGAAACCTCTCTCAGTGCTACTTGCATCAAGTCGCACAGGGTTTGTGGGAATTTGCCCCTGTATACTATAGCTAAGTCATCTGCATATGCCACTACCTTCCCGCCCCCCAGCTTGTGTCTCGCAGCATCGAGTTGACAGTGAGGTTCCATAGAAGCGGGGAGAGAACACCACCCTGAGGCGTTCCCCTTGTGACATAGCGTGATAAGTCAACCGAGCCCAGTGATGAAACTATTCGTCTACCCCTTAGCAGTTGATCAATAAGTCCAATAAGAGACCTGCTTAAGCCCAGACTTGTTAAAGCGGTGTTTATAGCATCAGGGCTTATGTTGTTGAAGGCTCCTCCAATATCTAAAAAGGCCACAAGACAGTACTCCTTTTCATACAGCGATTTTTCAATAACAGAAACTAGGCTGTGAAGCGCAGTTTCTGTAGATTTCCCTTTGGTGTATTCATGCTGATAGCTACAGATCAGGTTGCTATCAATAGTAGAGGAGAGGTAGTCATTTATTATCCTTTCGAAGGTCTTGAGCACGAAGGATGAGAGACTGATCGGCCTATAGTCCTTGGGCACGTAATGAGACGCTTTCCCCGCCTTAGGAATAAACACTAACGTGGCACTTCTCCAGGAGCACGGAATGTAGCTAAGAGCCAGGCAGGCTGTATAGAGAAATACCAGCCATTTGGCTGATGTCTCCAGCGTGTTTATGAGTTGTGCGGGAATAATCCCGTCTGGCCCGGCAGCCTTGAACGGTTCGAAGCTTTTAACCGCCCACCTAACCTTTTCCTCCGTGATGGGTATGTGTACAGCCAGGTTTGTTGTAGGTGCTAAGGGTTCCTCATGCAAGTTCCCTGGGAAGTGCGTATTCAAGAGCAGCTCTAGGGTTTCCCTCTCCGTGATGGTCCAGGATCCGTCAGGTTTGCGCAAATAGCTTGTGGCTGTTTGAGTTTTTGAGAGCACTCGTCTAAGTCTCGCTGTATCGTCGACATTTTCGACCCCAGTGCAGAAATTTCTCCACGATACTCTCTTCGCCTGCCTCTTTGTAGGCCCTGAGTTTAACTTTATATTCGAGCCATTGATTCTCCGTGCCAAGGCTCTTGACCTTATTGAATTGTGTCCTGCATGATTTACGGAGCGAGTCCAGGTCGTAGGACCACCAATGCGGTCTATGTTTACCGCGTGGTTTTGGCACTGGGCAAGCCTGCTCTAGGGCATTCGAGAGCGCCGTTGTAAAGGTCTTTACCAGATCCTCCAACTCCCCTACTGATGAGGGGACTTGTGGGGGCAGTGCTGGCAAGTCCCTAGATAGTATTTCATTGTGTAGCTGCCAGTTAGTGTTACGTGGGTTGCGTTTCATAACCGGCTGCTCAACAGAAAAGTCTAGAACTAATTCTACATACCGGTAGTCGGAGAATGAGTGTTCATCGAGAACGCGCCATTTTCTGACCCATTCATAAGCGCCTTCGCTGCAAATAGTGAGATCTATGACCTCCCTACGGGTTTTAGTAATAAACGTAGGTTCGTTACCCACGTTGCAAAGTACCAGGTTAGTTGTTAACAAATAATCAAACAACGATTCTCCTCTAGCATTGATATCGCAGCTTCCCCACTGGACGTGATGAGCATTGGCGTCAGTTCCGATAATAAGATGACCCATGGAAAAATTTGCCACCAGGTCTTTTACCTCCCTCTGTGGCGGAGGTTCTTCGGCGTCGTAGGGCATATAGACCGATGCCATCGCCAGACTGGTACTGTCGACTGTTAAACTGGCAGCTGTAACGTCACCATTGGTATATTTGGGCAAGAGAAAAGCATTCAGCTCAGACTTAACCAGAATACAGGCTCTAACCCTGCCCCCTCGCTGGCTTGGATTAGCTTAAAACCCTTAATCCCCAAACCGCAAATCCTTGAGCTGTTGACCCAGGGTTCTTGGATGAGGACCACATCTATGTCGCCTTTAGAGAGACGACTGATTAAAGCAGCCGAGGCTGCTTTAGATTTGTGCAGGTTTATCTGAATCACCACCAACATGAGAGCGCTCAGACTTCCCTGCCACCGCCGTATCGTCGAGTTCCACCTCGTCTGGAGGCTTATCTTTCAACGACGTTTTGTTCAGACCACGATTTGGCGTAGTCGAGATCCTACTAACTGTGGCAGTATTGACATTGGTGCGCTCAGGACTAGCTGCTATCACTGTGACGTTGAGGTCTTCCCCGTCCAGCAGGCCGTCTCCCATCTGCTCCTTCGCCGTTTGACGTGGCAGATACCATACTTTCCGAGTCGGACATCTCCGACTCCTCTACCGGCACTGCGATATCCGAGAACTCCGGTGCAGCCAAAATAGCAGCGCGCTGTGCATCGCCGCGATATACGTGGATCACGATCTGACCCATGCCGTAGTGCACTCGTCCATTGCACCGTTTAAGGGGCTCGAGTGCTTCCTTGGTCAAGGTGAAGACCACTTGCCTGTCAGGGCCTACCGCATCCTCGACCAGATTGACACTCCAGTCCTGCGTCGGGAGCATCCTGAGAATTCTCTCAGGTTCAGCAGGGATAGCAGGAATCCACGCTCTCCTTCCAGTCGTCTATGATCTCTATTCTTATGAACTATAATTTCCTTATTTTTATTGTTTTCATTACTATTTCCTGTTCTATGTGGTATTAAAGTAAAATTGTTATTTTTATCAATATTCTTAACCTTATAAAGTCCTTTATAATTCTTATCCAACTTATGGGAGGCCTCTTCTCTAACTAACACTAATCTCCTATGTTTATTCCCTTACGTGGCGGTGATGCTTAGCTACTTTTATCATAATTCCATTTTTGTTTTTCTTTAGCCTCTTGGACTAGTTTTCTAGCTCTTCGCTGTGCTATCTGAAGTCTATATTTTACTTCCTTGTCGTAAGCTTCGTGATTGTACAATGGGTTGATTTTATTTCTTTTAGGAATTGACGATACAATTTATTGAAATCAGAACTCCAAACGGTGGCGTACTTGTCGATTATTACACTAATATATCGTGATTTACGCATTATTACACTAATATATCGTGCTTTACGGATATAATGTGAGATAGTGACTCTAATAATATAATCTGGCTAAAAAGGTCATAATAATTTTATTGCTGATTTGTTTAACTATGCTCAAGTGAGACAGTGACTCTTTTTTACCGTTATTTTAATTTCTTCTTCGCCATAACTTGCTCTCTAAAATGCCGTGTTTCTGTGCAAATAAGATAGTGATATCGCATAAAACAGTGCAATGCGCAATGATCTCTTTCACTTGGAATGTGTGAATATTCTCCCGGCTGATCTTGAGTGCCTAAGAGAAACTGGAACGCAGTTTATATGTGACAGGTGTCGTGTTGCTCGACGAAACTCCCTTCGCTCGCCACCCACGCCTGCTGATCCGCAACGTACTGAGAGCTTTCTCTTTGAATTTTCACCTACTCCTACACCGTCATCACAAGACTCTTCTAATGCGTGTTTTAGATATGGCGCTTAAGGAAATTAGCGCTCTTAAATTCGAAAATTCACGCTTAGTTGATATCGTCAACTCCTTGTGTGATGATTATAAAATTCTCATTGAGCAGTCTGACTTGCTAAAAGCAGAGGTTTGCTCACTTAAAAACCAGTTTCGCTTTGATGAGTTGCTTTCTGCTATTGTTTCTCTTGCGACTGAAGTGAAACAATTGCAAAACAAAAACAACTGTTTGGACGATAATGGTACTATAATGGTGTCGCGAGACCATAAAACCACTTTGATGGATGTCCCTGCCAACCAAACCCAAGGAAAATCCTGGATAATTTTTAAAAAGCTTAGTTTCACTCGTGTGCTGATGGTATTAGATCATATTCAGTGGTTCGGTTTTTCACCTTCAAGAACCATCGCTGAATATAGGCAAAAACTCGAAGTAATTTTGTGTGTGAGGAGAATTTTTAAATTATTGTCAGCAGTGGATTACGATCATTACTCACTGTTACTAAGGCGCTGGCGCTTTTCTTCTTTTCCAGTGTTTGTTCTTCAGGCGTTAATTCAAAATGATTGTTTATTGGCCAACATGCGGGGTCTTCTAAGAGGAACTGTGGGCCAGAAAACCATATAGAGTTCTGTAGTTCATCCACGCTACAACCCCGAGACACTTGATCCGCAGGATTTTGTTTTGTTGGCACATGTAGCCACGAAGCATTCTGGGTCAACTCTTGGATCTAAGACACTCTATTTGCAACGAAAGTTTGCAACGTTGATGGATGTGTTTTTATCCAGTGCAAAACTATTTCGGAGTCTGTCCAGAAATTTGTGCTGTCAATGGATCGACTCAACATTGGCGCGATGCGTGACCATAATTTAGCCAGGAGATGCGCGGCTAGGAGCTCTAAACGAGGAAGAGACTTTGTCTTCAACGGAGCAACCCTAGACTTTGCAGTCAGCAGAATGGATTTCACCTGATCAGCGTCTTGGCTTCGAATATAAATACAACAGCCATACGCTCGTATTGATGCGTCGGCGAAGCCATGTATTTGACAAGTAGCACTCGACTCAGTATATACGAAACGAGGAATGCTAATTGAAGGCAACTGCAACAAGTTCGCTTTAAAATTCTGCCAACTGTCATTGAGATACAAAGGAATCGACTCATCCCAATCTAGCTTCTTAATCCAAAGCTCTTGTAATAAGATTTTAGCTGTGGTTACTAGTGGGGCCAGCAACCCAAGAGGGTCATAGAGCCGGGCAGATACAGATAAAATATTGCGTTTTGTAGCCCGTAACTCATTAAAATCATCATCCAGAATGAACCGAAATAAATCGTCTTTTGGCAGCCAGTGAATTCCCAGCGTTTTAGTGGAGTCTGAATCGCTGAAACTTAACGATTTTTCTCGACTCTGACTGTCGAAAAGGCTTGGGTGGTTGGAGAATCACTTTGCTAGCTGGAATCCTGCCGAATTTAAAATTTCATTAACCTCACAGCGAACTCTGTCGAGGGATTCAAGATCTTCAGACCCGGTTAACAAATTGTCCACATAGAAATCTGTACGTATAATCTTGGCACCGAGTGGACATTTTTGCGCATTCACATCGCTTAGCATCTGCAAACACCGTGTAGCGAGAAATGGAGCTGGCGCAGTGCCGTATGTCACGGTGTTTAATCGAAAAATTTGCAGAGGCTCTGATGGATGCTTTTTCCACACTATCAATTGAAAATTTCTATCATTTTCATTTACCATAATTTGGCGATACATCTTTGTGATATCTGCCGTAATAGCATACTTATGCATCCGAAAGCGGAGTAGCGTTGAAAATAGTTCTTCTTGTATGGTTGGTCCAACCATTAAAATGTCATTCAACGCAATTTGTGAAGACGTTCGACTTGACGCATCGAAAACAACACGGAGCTTCGTCGACGTACTTTGTGGTCTCAAAACGCACTGATGCGGAATAAAGTAGTGGGCTCCACTCGGGATTTTATTATCAGTGGGACTCATGTACCCCAAAGCCAAGTACTCTTCCATGAAGTCCAGATACATTTGACGAAGTTCTGGATCTTTCAACGTACGTCTCTCCAGCGCCAGAAACCGCCGAGCTGCGGTTTCATATGATTGACCTAATACATTAAAGTCAACTTTGAACGGTAATCTTACTTGAATCCGTCCAGATGGTAAGACTTCAGTAGTCTTCACAAAGTTTTCCTCGCATTCCCTTTGTTCGGGAGTGAACCTTGTGGCTTGTGCCTCTGAGGGAATTTCTTCCATTGCCCAGAATCTTTGGACCATTTGATCAATTGTTTCTAGATCGTCTTCAGCTTTGCACAAGGCACTGCTTGCTTGAGAGCTCTCACTTTGGTTGGAGGCGTATTTGCCTGATATAACCCAACCCAAAAGTGTTTTTTGAAGTGTTGGGAACCTTGGGTTAGTTTTAATTTGACCTACAGAAAGGAGATCGAAAAATGTTTCGGCTCCCAACAAAAGATCAACCTTTGCCGATTTATAGAACCCAGGATCGGCAAGCTCAATATTGGCTGGAATTTTCCAGCCTGTCGTATTTACGGCTCGATCAGGGTGGTTTGCAGAAATTGCTCCCATTACCCAGAATTCTGCATTAAACTCAAAATCGCTTACTCGGGATATAATAGTTGCACTAACTTTAGCCCGAACCTTTTGAGTTGCATTTCCTATCCCGATGACGTTTAATGTCGCCTTCTCTCGTCGAATTCGCAATTTTTGTGCCAGCTCTTCAGTCATAAAATTGACTTGAGACCCTGAGTCAAGTAAAGCTCGAGCTGAAACATAATCACCGGAGCAAGTTTTTACCTTGACTACTGCTGTCGCTAACATAACGCGATCGGGCACGCTTACTGTGTGCATCGCTTGCGAGGTCGAAGGTTGTGGTGTTGTTTCGAACGATATTGGGTACTGGTGCAACATGGTATGATGTGACCTGTTACAAACCCGACACCGTTCTGATTTGCACTTTGAAACCGTATGTCCCTTGCGTAAGCAATTTATACACAATGGGACTGATTTCGCGAATTCGAACCTTTGCTGCGCAGAGAGAGTTTGAAACTTGGGGCAAGCTGTTAGGAAATGATCCTTGGAGTTGCAGTGGAAACAAGTTATTGGCTTAGATTTCGCAGCAACAAAGGACGATTTTGGTTTTTCAGCCCCTTTATTGTTCTGCCTTTGGATTCCGAAAGTTGAAAATTTCGATTTTGACGACGTCGATGCTTCTTCAGAGGAGAGGTGCTGGTATCTCTTATTGAGAGCCGCTTCACACTCACTCCATAGTGGCAGCTTGTCGTAGTCGAGCTGCTCCTCCCATTTTGACCGCGTAGTGGGATAACATCGCATTTGAAATATTTTTGTCGTCACCCAAAGACAGCAGGGAGTCATACACGGCAGATACTGTATCGATCATAGACCGCAACGAAAGCGAAGATGGTTTTTGAATTTTTGGAAGCTCGAACAGTTTTGCAACTGTGTTACAAAATATTAGGCATTTGTTGTCATATACCTTTTTTAAGCTTGCCAACGCCTTCGGATAATTTTCTTCCGTCATTTGGAAGGCCTTCACGGTTCATAAAGCTTCACCAGACAAACATGAAACCAAGTGGGTGAATTTTTCGATATCCGAAAGCGAAGTGTCATTATGAACAAGGCTCTCAAACAGACTCATGAAATTTTTAAATTCCGAATACTGCCCTCGAAATTTGGGTAGCGACATTTTTGGAAGTCTTGAGCTGTGAGGTGCCGTGAAGGAGGTGTCAGAAGCTTTTGGTTTGCTCTCTGACAATATCGATTTTAACATTGCCTTGGTTTCAACAATTAAGTCTTCAAGGCTGTCACGGGTGTCATAATTTTCATCGATCTCTTCTATTTCAGACTGACACGCCAGAAGCTTTTCGCTGTAACTATTCAGCATTTCGAGTCGACACTCAACTTCCGACGGATCTGATGAAATTGACTTATCCTGAATACCCGTTTTAATCCTAGATACGCTTCTTTTTTAAATTGTCCGGTGTCTTTTTAAAGACGTGATGCCTTGCACCTGGCCTAGCTGATTCTCACTTTTACTCATCTTGATTCGCTATGCACAGTAACTTTGTACAAATTATAGTTGGAAGTTTTCAACGTGGCAATACGAAAACGAAAAAAAAAATCGCTGAAACTTCAACAAAACTATCGAAAAAAAATACGCGAATCAAGTGATGGAATCTGAAACCCTTTTAAAAGGAAAACTAGACGCAATGATCTCTTTCACTTGGAATGTGTGAATATTCTCCCGGCTGATCTTGAGTGCCTAAGAGAAACTGGAACGCAGTTTATATGTGACAGGTGTCGTGTTGCTCGACGAAACTCCCTTCGCTCGCCACCCACGCCTGCTGATCCGCAACGTACTGAGAACTTTCTCTTTGAATTTTCACCTACTCCTACACCGTCATCACAAGACTCTTCTAATGCGTGTTTTAGATATGGCGCTTAAGGAAATTAGCGCTCTTAAATTCGAAAATTCACGCTTAGTTGATATCGTCAACTCCTTGTGTGATGATTATAAAATTCTCATTGAGCAGTCTGACTTGCTAAAAGCAGAGGTTTGCTCACTTAAAAACCAGTTTCGCTTTGATGAGTTGCTTTCTGCTATTGTTTCTCTTGCGACTGAAGTGAAACAATTGCAAAACAAAAACAACTGTTTGGACGATAATGGTACTATAATGGTGTCGCGAGACCATAAAACCACTTTGATGGATGTCCCTGCTAACCAAACCCAAGGAAAATCCTGGATAATTTTTAAAAAGCTTAGTTTCACTCGTGTGCTGATGGTATTAGATCATATTCAGTGGTTCGGTTTTTCACCTTCAAGAACCATCGCTGAATATAGCAAAAACTCGAAGTAATTTTGTGTGTGAGGAGAATTTTTAAATTATTGTCAGCAGTGGATTACGATCATTACTCACTGTTACTAAGGCGCTGGAGCTTTTCTTCTTTCCAGTGTTTGTTCTTCAGGCGTTAATTCAAAATGATTGTTTATTGGCCAACATGCGGGGTCTTCTAAGAGGAACTGTGGGCCAGAAAACCATATAGAGTTCTGTAGTTCATCCACGCTACAACCCCGAGACACTTGATCCGCAGGATTTTGTTTTGTTGGCACATGTAGCCACGAAGCATTCTGGGTCAACTCTTGGATCTGAGACACTCTATTTGCAACGAAAGTTTGCAACGTTGATGGATGTGTTTTTATCCAGTGCAAAACTATTTCGGAGTCTGTCCAGAAATTTGTGCTGTCAATGGATCGACTCAACATTGGCGCGATGCGTGACCATAATTTAGTCAGGAGATGCGCGGCTAGGAGCTCTAAACGAGGAAGAGACTTTGTCTTCAACGGAGCAACCCTAGACTTTGCAGTCAGCAGAATGGATTTCACCTGATCAGCGACTTGGCTTCGAATATAAATACAACAGCCATACGCTCGTATTGATGCGTCGGCGAAGCCATGTATTTGACAAGTAGCACTCGACTCAGTATATACGAAACGAGGAATGCTAATTGAAGGCAACTGCAACAAGTTCGCTTTAAAATTCTGCCAACTGTCATTGAGATACAAAGGAATCGACACATCCCAATCTAGCTTCTTAATCCAAAGCTCTTGTAATAA
The DNA here is from genome assembly GCA_964058755.1 of Campiglossa producta. Lineage (NCBI taxonomy): Eukaryota > Metazoa > Arthropoda > Insecta > Diptera > Tephritidae > Campiglossa > Campiglossa producta. The sequence continues at coordinate 311,390 of CAXKVI010000029.1, read as the reverse complement.
GATTTTAGCTGTGGTTACTAGTGGGGCCAGCAACCCAAGAGGGTCAAAGAGCCGGGCAGATACAGATAAAATATTGCGTTTTGTAGCCCGTAACTCATTAAAATCATCATCCAGAATGAACCGAAATAAATCGTCTTTTGGCAGCCAGTGAATTCCCAGCGTTTTAGTGGAGTCTGAATCGCTGAAACTTAACGATTTTTCTAGACTCTGACTGTCGAAAAGGCTTGGGTGGTTGGAGAACCACTTTGCTAGCTGGAATCCTGCCGAATTTGAAATTTCATTAACCTCACAGCGAACTCTGTCGAGGGATTCAAGATCTTCAGACCCGGTTAACAAATCGTCCACATAGAAATCTGTACGTATAATCTTGGCACCGAGTGGACATTTTTGCGCATTCACATCGCTTAGCATCTGCAAAAGCCGTGTAGCGAGAAATGGAGCTGGCGCAGTGCCGTATGTCACGGTGTTTAATCGAAAAATTTGCAGAGGCTCTGATGGATGCTTTTTCCACACTATCAATTGAAAATTTCTATCATTTTCATTTTCCATAATTTGGCGATACATCTTTGTGATATCTGCCGTAATAGCATACTTATGCATCCGAAAGCGGAGTAGCGTTGAAAATAGTTCTTCTTGTATGGTTGGTCCAACCATTAAAATGTCATTCAACGCAATTTGTGAAGACGTTCGACTTGACGCATCGAAAACAACACGGAGCTTCGTCGACGTACTTTGTGGTCTCAAAACGCACTGATGCGGAATAAAGTAGTGGGCTCCACTCGGGATTTTATTATCAGTGGGACTCATGTACCCCAAAGCCAAGTACTCTTCCATGAAGTCCAGATACATTTGACGAAGTTCTGGATCTTTCAACGTACGTCTCTCCAGCGCCTGACACCGCCGAGCTGCGGTTTCATATGATTGACCTAATACATTAAAGTCAACTTTGAACGGTAATCTTACTTGAATCCGTCCAGATGGTAAGACTTCAGTAGTCTTCACAAAGTTTTCCTCGCATTCCCTTTGTTCGGGAGTGAACCTTGTGGCTTGTGCCTCTGAGGGAATTTCTTCCATTGCCCAGAATCTTTGGACCATTTGATCAATTGTTTCTAGATCGTCTTCAGCTTTGCACAAGGCACTGCTTGCTTGAGAGCTCTCACTTTGGTTGGAGGCGTATTTGCCTGATATAACCCAACCCAAAAGTGTTTTTTGAAGTGTTGGGAACCTTGGGTTAGTTTTAATTTGACCTACAGAAAGGAGATCGAAAAATGTTTCGGCTCCCAACAAAAGTTCAACCTTTGCCGATTTATAGAACCCAGGATCGGCAAGCTCAATATTGGCTGGAATTTTCCAGCCTGTCGTATTTACGGCTCGATCAGGGTGGTTTGCAGAAATTGCTCCCATTACCCAGAATTCTGCATTAAACTCAAAATCGCTTACTCGGGATTTAATAGTTGCACTAACTTTAGCCCGAACCTTTTGAGTTGCATTTCCTATCCCGATGACGTTTAATGTCGCCTTCTCTCTTCGAATTCGCAATTTTTGTGCCAGCTCTTCAGTCATAAAATTGACTTGAGACCCTGAGTCAAGTAAAGCTCGAGCTGAAACATAATCACCGGAGCAAGTTTTTACCTTGACTACTGCTGTCGCTAACATAACGCGATCGGGCACGCTTACTGTGTGCATCGCTTGCGAGGTCGAAGGTTGTGGTGTTGTTTCGAACGATATTGGGTACTGGTGCAACATGGTATGATGTGACCTGTTACAAACCCGACACCGTTCTGATTTGCACTTTGAAACCGTATGTCCCTTGCGTAAGCAATTTATACACAATGGGACTGATTTCGCGAATTCGAACCTCTGCTGCGCAGAGAGAGTTTGAAACTTGGGGCAAGCTGTTAGGAAATGATCCTTGGAGTTGCAGTGGAAACAAGTTATTGGCTTAGATTTCGCAGCAACAAAGGACGATTTTGGTTTTTCAGCCCCTTTATTGTTCTGCCTTTGGATTTCGAAAGTTGAAAATTTCGATTTTGACGACGTCGATGCTTCTTCAGAGGAGAGGTGCTGGTATCTCTTATTGAGAGCCGCTTCACACTCACTCCATAGTGGCAGCTTGTCGTAGTCGAGCTGCTCCTCCCATTTTGACCGCGTAGTGGGATAACATCGCATTTGAAATATTTTTGTCGTCACCCAAAGACAGCAGGGAGTCATACACGGCAGATACTGTATCGATCATAGACCGCAACGAAAGCGAAGATGGTTTTTGAATTTTTGGAAGCTCGAACAGTTTTGCAACTGTGTTAGAAAATATTAGGCATTTGTTGTCATATACCTTTTTTAAGCTTGCCAACGCCTTCGGATAATTTTCTTCCGTCATTTGGAAGGCCTTCACGGTTCATAAAGCTTCACCAGACAAACATGAAACCAAGTGGGTGAATTTTTCGATATCCGAAAGCGAAGTGTCATTATGAACAAGGCTCTCAAACAGACTCATGAAATTTTTAAATTCCGAATACTGCCCTCGAAATTTGGGTAGCGACATTTTTGGAAGTCTTGAGCTGTGAGGTGCCGTGAAGGAGGTGTCAGAAGCTTTTGGTTTGCTCTCTGACAATATCGATTTTAACATTGCCTTGGTTTCAACAACTAAGTCTTCAAGGCTGTCACGGGTGTCATAAGGGTCCCGTACGATATGCCGAAAAAAAAAATGTCGAATTTCCAAGACCGAATTTAAAAAAATTTTTAAATACCGAAGAGATTTTTGACCGAAAAAAAAAATGTCGAAAAAATGCAAATGACCGAAAAAGGTCGAAATTTGGATGCTTAATGTAAAATTTCGGAAATTTGAGTTTAACAACGTATTTTATGACAGTATACAATTATTTATCACTTCCTTACCTCTTACCAAGAACTTTTCAACCATTTTCCAATACAAAGCCTATTCACATTTTCCCCTTGTTAGAGGTAACAACAGAAATATTCTCAGACATTTTCGGGCTACAAACTGCACATGTAAAAATTAAGATTGAGAATGACTTATGATTTGTACTTATTAAAAGCATAACACTAATCATTTGGTAATGATCATTTCGAGAAAGTTACCGTTATCTTACTGAGCTAAACTATGCTGGAGTCACCAATGCCAAAAATAAATCGATGTGTCTTTGATGCGAAGTCTATGTACATTTGTTTCGCTATATATGTACATCGATGCTTCGACTTGGTTAGTTTTCTAATATGTGTATATTTTTCTAATTACGTGCATATTTTTGAACAAGGAAAAGATGTTGGTCCAATTTACTTTTGTTTTTGGACAAGAAAGCGAAATAACGTTTAAACGTTCAAAATTTCACAATTTTTATAGAAACTTCGATGTATCGATACATCAAATATTTACGTGACTATAAAAGTCGCCAAAAATCTAAATTTTTCTGACATCTTTAAACCGGAGATTCGTTTCTGAGAGGTTGTTGTTAATTATATTGAGAAGAGCTTAAGAGTTTGTGCTTGTAACTTTACCTTCAGGTTTTATATTTGCTTGCAAGAGCTATTGCAAAACACTAGAAAAATAATACTCAACATTAATATATAAGATGTAGAAACAATGTAATGAATGATGTGTTAAATTCGCGCGAATTTTACACATCATTCATTACATTGTTTCTACATCTTATATATTTTTTTTTCGACATTTTTTCATTCGACATTTTTTTTCGAGACATTTTTTTTTCGACCTTTTGTGTTTTCGGCAAATTTTTTTTCGAAATTTTTTTTTCGACATTTTTAGTTTCGACTTCTTTTTTTTCGACATATCGTACCAGACCCGTGTCATAATTTTCATCGATCTCTTCTATTTCAGACTGACACGCCAGAAGCTTTTCGCTGTAACTATTCAGCATTTCGAGTCGACACTCAACTTCCGACGGATCTGATGAAATTGACTTATCCTGAATACCCGTTTTAATCCTAGATACGCTTCTTTTTAAAATTGTCCGGTGTCTTTTTAAAGACGTGATGTCTTGCACCTGGCCTAGCTGATTCTCACTTTTACTCATCTTGATTCGCTATGCACAGTAACTTTGTACAAATTATAGTTGGAAGTTTTCAACGTGGCAATACGAAAACGAAAAAAAAAATCGCTGAAACTTCACCAAAACTATCGAAAAAAAATACGCGAATCAAGTGATGGAATCTGAAACCCTTTAAAAAGGAAAACTAGACGCAATGTCGAAAAATTCTAAAGGCCTAACCGTGAGCAAAAATATGGTCAACGATTTAACCAAACAATTAAAGCTGTATAGCTTTCGAAAAATATTTGACAGTTTTGGTAGTCGGAGCCTTGTCGGAAATTTTACGAGGTGGTTTTTCACCAAACAATCCCGAAATCTTGTTTCACGAAATTTGTATAAACACAATTTAATTTCAAAGTGAGTACAAGAGATGCCAAAAATTAAAGCTTGTTGGGTGATTTTTGCAGCAATTTAGTAAAATATATAACCTCAACAGCTCTTAATTGTTAGCACTCAATACCTGTTCTTTGTGTACGGGTTCGTTTCCAGCTTCAACTTCCCTTTGGCAGAGTAGACAGTTACACTTCATTCCCACGATGTCCAACGCTGGAGGAAATTTAAGTGGCCAAATCCTCGAAGGAAGCAATATCACCAAAATAAGGATCAACGCAATTATTGGCGTTCACAGTAGCACCCGTAGCGGTAGTACGGTGAGTTTAAAGCAGCACAGTTGTACAGTTAAAGCAATTAAAAAAATGTATTTTTCTTTTTTTTGAAATATTAAATTTTGAGTTTTAATAATATGGAAAAATTTTATGAAAACAGTTGATCACAATTGGGTGAACCTCTTTTTATTAAAAACCACTACTATTTTAGTGAACGCAACTGTGCAACAATATAGGTATGGATAAATTTTCAATATGTATATCTTAAATTTTCAGAAGTTTCCGCACTTGTGGGTAGGTATTACCTCTTTAATATAACCTTTTATTTTTTCTAGGAAAACAGTGTTTTTGGGTAAGTACCTCTTAATTCTCTCTTTTTTTTTGTAGGCAAACTTTTACACACTGTTATTATTTTAAACACAACTGTATGATTATTCAAAGCACTATTAAGAGCTTTTCGTGTATTTTTCCAAAAAAATAAAATTTAAAATTTTATAATTTTAAATTTAAATATATATTTATCTGTATATATATTTTTTAATGATTTGTATAACTTTTAATTGCTCTTTTTGCTTTTCAGCCACTGCACTGCACTCACTGCATGTAAATTATTTTTATATATGTTTGTACACAAGACCGCTCGCGGACAGGCAATTCAGTTTTTTATTCAAAGTTTTATTTTTTAATTTTTTAATTTGTTCAAAATAGTTTTAAATTAGTTTTTATTAAAATTGTATATTTGTTTCTTAAGTGAGCACTCACTTGCACTTCACAAAAGTATATATATTAATTAATTTAATTTGCACTGAGTCCCTGCTCGGGCGCCATGAAAATTCGCTAATGTTTTTTAGCAAAGAAAATTACTAACTTTAAAAGTTAATCATAAAATTAGGGGAGCGCAAATTAATCACTTTAAAAAAAATGAACACTTTAAACACTTGCTATTGCCTGTCAACCGTACGATTACTCATGAACTATGATATTTAATATTCAATTTCTTCCTTTTATCACATTTTTCTTAACTATTAAACTCCTGTTAATTATTTCCAATATTCCAAATGACAAACGGTAAGCACGAAAGTTAGATGTACCCATGTGCATGTGTGTGTATATATACGTACGAAAGAGCGAGGTGATGCACGCATAAAAACATATATACACCGCATGCACATAGGTACATTTGTTAATATGTAAGCATGCATTTACTTACATTAGGATTTTAGGTGAGTTGAAATTTAAGACATTAGGGTGTTCGAAAATTTAAAGGTAAGTAAACTGGTAAGAATATTAAAATTTCATTTAATTTATTTATAGGTAAATATAAGCTAAGTATGTATAAGGCGACACTAAGGTAGGTATAAGCTGAATATAAGGTAAGTATAATTATTCTATTTAAATTCATTTTCATTAACATTTCAGGTTTGTATTATTATTTCTTAAATTAATTATTCATCAGCTTTAACAATATATATATCGTTTATCTAATAAAAACTTAAGTGTACATTAAAGATTTAGTGTCTTTTATTTGGAGTGACCCATTTCCCCCAAAAATTATACACTTACCTTTCCTTTCCTTTACTCTCCTTTCCTTTCCCTTCTTTTCTTTCCTTTCCCATACTTTCTTTTCCTTTCCTTTACTTTCCATTTCCATAAGTTTTCCTTCATTTCCTTTCCTTTCTCTTTATTACCCTTCCTTTCCCTTACTCTCCTTTCTTTTATATTCCCTTCCCTTCCCTTCCCTTCCCTTCCCTTCCCTTCCCTTCCCTTCCCTTCCCTTCCCTTCCCTTCCCTTCCCTTCCTTTCCCTTCCCTTCCCTTCCCTTCCCTTCCCTTCCCTTCCCTTCCCTTCCCTTCCCTTCCCTTCCCTTCCCTTCCCTCCCTTCAATCCCCTCAATTCCTGTCCTTTCCTCTCTTTTCCCTTTCCATTCCTTTTCGTTTCTTTTTTTTATTTACATTTCCCTTCCATCGCTCTCATTTCCTTTCCTTTCCCTTCCTTTCCTTTCCTTTACTTTTCATTCCATACCCGTCCCTTCCTTTCCTGTCCTTTCCCTTTATTACCTTTCCTTTCCTTTACTTTCCTTTCTATTCTATTCCTTTCACTTCCCTTCAATTCCCTTCTCTTCCCTTCCCTTCCTGTCCTTTCCTCTCTTTTCCCTTTCCTTTCCTTTACCTTTCCTCTCCCTTCCCTTCCCTTCACGAAATTAATAGCATATCCCCAATCTTTCCGGTTTCTTCACCGCATTCAATCTAACGTTTGTTCCAAGCCAGGTAGAACCAATGTTGTGAAGCATCAAATTGATACCGGTGATGCGAGGCCATCCGCCAAGCTCCTCGAAGTATTCCCTTGGCCAAACGCCAAGTGGCAAGAGAAATTATACAGGAGATGAGAGAGAGAGCGGTGTGATCGAAGCAGCAGCTAGTCCATGGAGCTCACGGGTAGTGCTAGTGAAGAAAAAGGATGGAAAAATGCGGTGCTGCGTGGATTACCGGAAGCTGAACGACGTAACGAAAAAGGACAGCTATCCATTACCGAGAATTGACGATACTCTGGACTCACTTTCTGGTACGAAATGGTTTTCTACACTGAGATGAGGATAAGGAAAAGACAGCCTTCAGCGTTGGAGAGGGGCTGTGGCAAATTGCGGTAATGCCCTTTGGCATTCAAGTATCAAGTATTGAAAGGACTGCATTGCAAAACATGTTTGGTGTACCTGGACGACATCATCGTGCTGGGAAAAAAGCTTTGAGGAACACCTTAAGAACTTGGAGGAAGTTTTCCTAGCTGGCGCCGGTCTGAAATTAAGTCCCAAAAAGTGTGCATTGTTCAAGAAGGAAGTAAGTTACTTGGATCAAAAGGTTACTACGGAGGGAATTTGCACGGCCAAAGAGAAGATCGAAGCAGTAAAGGATTGGCCAAGACCCAACAACTTACATGAGTTACGAAGTTTCCTTGGACTATGCAAATATTATCGCCGATTTGTACCGAATTCCTCCAGCGTAGCCAGTTGTCTTCTTGAGTTGACCAGGAAGAATGTGCCATTTGTTTGGAAGAAGGAACAAGAAGTGGCTTTCCAAAACTTGAAGGAACAACTGTGCACAGCGCCTATGTTAGCGTATCCAATCACAGGTTCAACATTTATTTTGGATACAGACGCGAGCGGTTATGCGATTGGAGGAGTTTTGTCACAGATTGTCGATGGGTAGGAGCAGGTAGTGACGTTCTATAGCCGCACAATTGGGAAACCCGAAAGGAACTATTGCGTAACATGAAGAGAACTGCTGGCATTGGTGGAGTGCATCAAACATTTCCACAAGTATCTCTATGGACAGTGATTCCACGTCAGGTCAGACCATGTATCGTTGAAATGGCTCTTGCAGTTCCGTAATCCGGAAGGTAAATTGGCACGGTGGATAGAGCGACTACAAAGATATGACTTTTCCATAGACCATCGCAAAGGCTGCAACACGGGAATGCTGATGCACTGTCCCGGCGACCATGTAACTTGGAATGCAAGAATTGTTCGAAAGCGGGGGCCAAGGAAGACGTTATAGGGGAATTACAATGTGGCAGTGGCAGCACCAGTGGCAGTGGCAACGATCAGCTGTTTTTTTAGAACACATGGAATTAAGTGGTAGCTCTCACATAAAAGCAGTGGCAGCAAGCAGTACTGCCAGTTTTAGCGCGTTTTCTAAATTTACTGACAGTGCCGAAGCAAAAGCAAGCGCGAGAAAATTTGTAAAATTGCCCACTTCTATAATAAAATTAAAAAAATCATAAATTGGAATCGAAAAATGGAAGAAAAATTGATTGAACTGGTACGTGGCAACCGCAGACTATATGACAAAACCCATGGCCTTTATAAAGATATTGTTGTGAAGGAGCGAATATGGCAGGAGATATCGGCGTCATTGGAAAAGCCAGGTAATTTTCACTTTCATTGTGTTTAATATAATATATGTATAATTAGAAATAATAATTACTTTTTGTTCATTGCAGTTGATGAGTTAAAAAAGAGGTGGAAAACGTTGCGCGACCGCTACTACAGGCTGCTAAAGCAGCACAAGGCTGAGACCACGTCTGGAAGTGGCCAGCAGCAGACTAGCCCTTACGTGAAGTTCAAATATTTTGGAATGCTTAGCTTTTTAAAGGATGTTAAGCATAGCAATGAAAAGTAAGTATACACGCTCCAACCAAGACAAATTGTTTATATTAGTTTCATATTTATTTTTACCACCAGAACTGTTGGCAATTTCCAACGAAAAGTTGTCAATTTCCAAAAAGAAGACGATGCGTCGGACTATTCCGACATGGTTGTAATGGAAACTCCACCGTCTCGGAAATCTGTACCTTTGAAGCGCAAAGCTTAAAAAATATACAGGAGGAAATGTTGGATGCTATACATTCTATTAAAGACAGCGAAGAGAAAGAGTCGCATATTATGATGTTTATGAAAAGCATCGCTGTGCAAATAGAAGCAGCAGAACTGCCCTTGGAGAGTATCTTAAAGCTTCAAACAAACATTTTAACTCTAGTAAGACAAGAAATCACTGCAAAAAATTTTACTTATGAAGTGGAATATGTATAAAGTGTAAAAGATCTGTAACAAAAACTTAATAACATTTAAAAAAATTAAGAGGAAAATTCGCCGAACTTTTATAAAACTTTCAAGTTTTTCTCAAAGTTTCCAGAATTTTCTTTCTGGTGAGCTTAAGCATTTTTTCCATATAAAACAAATTGGATACTTGAAAAAATACTGATAAAAAACTTTAAAGTTCTGATAAAATTTCGCCGAATTTTCCCTGTAAATGTTTTTAAATATAACTTGGATTTTATCACAGATCTTTTCAAGTTTTCCTACAGGCAATAAATTTGTTGAAGTCAAATCTAGTAAGTGTAAAAAAAGTGCTAAACCGCACATCGCACTTCTGCAAAACCGCACATTCGACATTTCTGTTCAAAATGAGATTTGCCCACCAGGGCATCTGGGTACACGGATTCATTCATTAGTAACAAAAAAGTAGGGGTTTGTGCAAAAGAAAGTCAAAAAACGGCATTTGATTTTGACCCACCACTTAGTGGCTCATACAAAAGTTAATCAGTTTTCAGTGTCTCCTGTAAAATTTGTGCGGCTACGTATGTGCGGTTTTGCAGAATTGCGATGTGCGGTTTTGCACTTTTTCCGACGATATGTTATTTTTGATTTTATAAACATTTCCCACTCTAAATTTTTTTTCGTATCTGTTAAAAAACAACCTAATGTAAATAAAATCGAGTGAATTGAAGATTAAAAATTTTAGTTTTAGTTATTTTTTATTTTTCTGTTAAAAAACAACCTAATGTAAATAAAATCGAATGAATTGAAGATTAAAAATTTTAGTTTTAGTTATTTTTTATTATTATTATTATTTTATTATTTTATTCAATAAAAACTTATCTAGTGCTTAGCACATGCAAACAAATAGTCTTTTATTTTGGCCTATGGAGGACTCCACTGTTCAGAAAGTTACAATTGATATTCAGAATTTCCAATTGATATTCAGAAAACATGCAACTTTTATGTAATTTTTAAAAACATTCCTGTAGAGGTATTATGTTGTGTTAAACTAAAGAGGTATTTTAAAGTATTACATTTTTGAATAGCACGTCTTCGTATCTAAGCAGAAGTTTGGTGTAAAATATATTCCTTCAAAATATCGCGAACTTCAAAAGCTTCTCTTGGCGCATTAAATCTGGTAAACATTCTGGTTTGTTTTAAAGTCCTGATGCGCTTCCGCCAAAGACCCTCGATTTCTTTGTTTCCATTTGAATGGTCAACTGCAGTTGGGGGACAATATGTACCGTCATTCATTTTGGCAAAGTTATGTAAAACAACCACGGCTTGTATAATTTTAATAGAATTATCCGGAGAGCATTGTAGACCATCTCCAAGTATTCGCCAGCGCATTGTTATGATCCCAAAACTGTTCTCGATTTTTGATCTGCCTTTTGACAGCGTTTTGTTGGACAATGCTTGGTCGTTTGGGAGGAAACGTCCCGCATAGGGTCTCATTATATTCGTGCGCAAAGGAAACGCAGCATCTGCCAAAAAGTAGTAAGGTATTTCGACACCTGAATTGTACGGCTTAGTTTTTGGTGGCAATTCCAAGTCATTATTTAATAGTTTTTGACCAAACGTGCTCATTTGCAATACTCCACCATCACTTTGACTACCATATGCACCAATGTCAACAGCAGTGAAACAGTAGTTGCTGTCACAAATAGCTAGGAGTACCACACTATAAAATCCTTTATAGTTATAATATAAGGAACAAGAATGCGCAGGACATTTCAATTTAACATGTTTTCCATCAATTGCCCCTACACAATTTGGAATCCCAGTAAGGTTAAAAAAATCAGTTGCGATTCTGGCCCATTCGTGTTCATCAGGTGGGGCAAGCTATATTCCATGTAGTTTGTCCCATATAAGTTGGCACGTTTCCAGCACAATCAATCGAACGGTTGATAATCCAATGCGAAACGTCCATGCAAGAGTTTGCCATTTAGCACCTTGCGATAAAAACCTATTACATATAATAATTGTTTACTAACATTTAAGAATGTGGGAAGCACATACTTACATCAATGTTAAGATTAATCTGCATTCTGGTTCAATTGGTTTTCTATATGATGCTTTCTCCAAATCGTCTTTCAACAAATTGAAAAGTTTATTAAATGCAGGAAATTCCATTCTTGTAATTTTATGAAACTCGCGTGGATAGCTTTTTTTGATGACTTTATAGGTTTTGTGAAAAAATCCATGCGCCTGCCTTTCTTTTTCTGTGTATATGTCATAAACCCAAACTCGGGAAGGTCTCATTTTATAAGTACAAAATAGTACATAAATTTTTACCAATTTTTTAATTTTTTTCTTTTTTTTTCGCACTTACTTTACCACCACTGCTCACTGCCATATTGTAACTATACAGCAAAACAGCTGATCACCGACAACAGTGCTGCCACTGCCACATTGTAATGTATGCATTATAGATGTACGGCTAATATAACATCGTCGGAGGAATGGGACATGAATCAACTAAGAAAGTATCAGCTAGAGGATCCAGATCTTGTACGGGTGCTGCGGGGTATCGAGAAAAACGAACGAGCAACAAGAGAGGAGATGTCAGCAGAGAGTTCTGTTGCCAAGTCATAGAGTATTGGAAAGCGAAGATGGTCAATGCGCTCGGAAGCTGATAGTTGTCCCAAGGAAAAAAATCTCTGATGTTTTGAATGAGATACATAAGAGACACTCATTATCGTAGAACACGTCATTTTTAATCCTCCTGAAAATGATAAGTATGCTACAATCAAACAGGTTCTGGTAAACCATTTTTCAATTTCCCAGGAACGACGATTCAAAAAGCTTCTATCGGGGGTAGAACTAGGTGACCGACGCCCGTCGAAACTTTTGGCGGAGATCAAACGTTTGGGTGGCAGCCAACTATATTCTACATTTATTCGGACTATCTAGTTAGATCGACTCCCTTAGTACGCACAGACAGCACTAACCGCCTCTGGGGAAGTCGACAACGACAAACTTGCATTGCTAGCCAACAAAATAGTGGGAAATCAGCGCGACTCCGAAAACAGGCACGTTATGCTGGTTAACGCCATCGGTAACACCATGCAAAAACGTCTTGACGAGTTGTCTAAGCAAGTTAGCAATTTATCTAGCAAGCTGAGTCACATAATTCCAAATAATGAACGTCCGTCTCGTCAAACAAGCGCAGACGCCACTACAGCATCATCGAGTAATGCAAACAGCACAATATGCTACTACCATCGCAAATTTGGGGCACGACTCGGGCGACTTCTGGTGGAAAACTCAACGCTCGCCGACTTTTCGTCCACGATGCGGAACGAAATACTTCGTCGACACCGGAGCGGATATTTCAGTAACACCAACACCCCGCAACAAAAAACCATCGCCAACGCAATTGCTATTATAAGCTGCAAATGGCATCAATATAGAAACATATGGTGAAAAAGCACTAATTTTGAACATCGGACTCCGGCGCCAAATCCGCTGGATATTTTGCGTTGCAAACGTACCATACCCAATAGTTGGTGCCGATCTGCTACACCAACACGGACTCGTGGTGGATCTCAAAAGGGGATGCATTTCAGACCCACACTCTGGTTGTGGTACCGAAGACTCAACGACCAAACCACACCAGATCGGTACCCAATATCACTCCTACACGACTACGCAACAGTTCTAGCTGGGAAGCATAGGAAGAGGAAGACATCCAGACGACAGCCGTCATAACCCCGGTCGGCCTTTAAGAGTTTACCAGCATTCCGTTCGGGCGACGCAACGCAACGCAGTCGTTTCATCGATTCATCAACGAAGTTCTCACTAGTCTCGATTTCGTCTATGCATACAGCTATGACTAACTTATAGCCTCAAGCAGCAGACAACAACAAGAACAACACCTCCGCTTGGTTTGGAGTGTTAAACCAGTGGTAATGCGATGGGTCAGTTGGACTGAAATTCGACATGATCGAACTGACATTCAACAGGAAATTACTTCGAGCATCGGAGGGCAGTGATATCCAGAAAGGTAATAATCCAAGATCCGCTCCCATAACAAATAACTAATTTTTGTAGAATAAATATTTTATTTGTAATTAGTATTTTTATAAAATAAAAATATTAAAAATAAAATTAAACTGTACTTTAAGAAAAAATAATTCAAGTAAGTAATTCCAGCCTCAGGAACGTGAAATTATATGGGAGGAGCACCAAAGGAGCTGCAGTCTCTCTGCTGGTGTTGGCAAACTATGGGCATCCGTCAAATCCTACAAAACTCTGTTGCTAATTATCGGAGTGACCGTCAGGCGTCGATGCCTTTTTAGACCCAGAAGGGTTCCACATTGTGGTGTCCTTTAACCATTATTGTTTAACTTCTACATATCAAAGCTCCCTTCCACACCAGAACGAGTCACCACCGTTTCCTACGCCGACAAATGTACGATAATGAGCTAATAGACGAAACCAATAGCCATCTCTCCAATCTTCCCGGTTTCTTCACCGGACGCAATCTAACGAATAAACAGATGAGCCCAGAGCTGGACGTCAACGTCGATGGTGTCACACTACCGACCGTCTTTTGCCCTAAAATCTTTCCTTTTCTTTTCGTTTACCTCCCTTTCTTTCCTTACATTTCCTTTGCTCTACCTTCCTATCCTTTACTTTTCTTTCTTCGCATTTCTTGCCTTTCGTTTCATTTCCTTTCCTTTACTTCCTTTTCCTTTCCTTTCCTTTATTTACCTTTCTATTCCTTCACTCTCCTTTCCTTTCCTTTCCTTTCCCTTCCCTTCCTTTCCTTTCATTTCCTTTCCTTTCCCTTTATTACCTTTTGTTCATTTCTGTCCAAATATGCAGACACAGGCATATTTGTTTGCATGAAATTCAAGAACAAGCAAAATGCTGAGTAGCGATTGCGTCATATTTTGCTCGCGGCCGTCAGTAAGTGTGCCGTCGCTGGCGTCAGCATTGCAACCGCTAGTGTCAGCAGTTGCGACAGCTTCTTTCCTTTACTCTCCTTTCTTTTCTACTCCTTTCCCTTCCATTCCCTTCCTTTCCTTTCCTTTCCTTTACTCTAATTTCCCTTTCCTTTCCACCGCTTTCCTTTTCTTTCCTTTCCTTTCCTTTCCTTTAAATAACTTTTATTTTCTTTCTCTTTCCTTTCCTTCTCATTCCCTTCGCTTCCCGTCCTTTCTTTACTTTTCCTTCTCATTCCCTTCGCTTCCTGTCCTTTCTTTACTTTTCCTGTCATTTCATTTCCTTTCCTTTCCTTTACAATCCCTTCCCATCCTTTCCTTTTCTTGCCTTTACTTTCCATTCCAGTCCCTTCATTTCCTTCCCTTTCCTTCACCCTCCACTCCCTTCCTTTCCTTCCCTTTCCTTTCCTTTCTTTCCCGTTCCATTGTTATCCCTTATTTTTCTTTCTTTTCGATTCCTTTTCTTTCCTTCACTCTACTTTCCCTTCCCTTTCCTATCCTTTTCCTTTATTTACCTTTCCTTTCCTTCACTCTTCTTTCCTTCAGTCCCCTTTCCTTCACTCTCCTTTCCTTATCTTTCCTTTCCTTCCATTCTTTCCTTTCCTTTCGTTACTGACAACCCACCAAGGCACCCAATTCGAAAGTGCGCTTTTCACGTCCCTCACACGTTTAGTTGGTAGAAAATGAATTCGAACTTGTGGAAAGATGGCACCGCAAATTAAATGCAGCAATCATGTGCCATGAAGTACCTCAATGGACACAAGTACTACCTTCGATTTTACTAGGGCTTAGAACTTGCTATAAAGAAGACCTAAAAGCCTCCCCGGCGGATAACCTATACGGAACAACTTTGCGAGTTCCTGGCGAATTTTTCATGCATGAGAGCTCACCGGCAGATCCGCTCTACACGCACATTCAAAAGATCAGACCAGCTCCAACATCATTGCCGCAATAAGAGTTTCTGCTACAAAGATACGGAGAACTGCACTCACGTTTTTATCAGAATTGATTCGGCCAAACGATCTCTTGCACACCCTTACTCCGGACCACACAAAGTCATCAGCCGAATCGACGACAAAGTATATAAAATTGAAGAAAATGGAAAATCGGTGAATGTTAATGTGGAACGTCTCAAGACAGCTCATCTAGCCAGTAACGATGTTTGGGATAACGCCCCACAAAGCAGAGTTCTAGCCAGACCCAACGCATCACATACTCCATATACATCAACAAGCCTACCGACTTAAGAGGAGTAAATTCGGGTACTCCCCCAAACCCTCATTTAGGGGGAAGTATTGTGGGGACTCAACACTGCTGTCACATGTGGCATCACGATTCGAACATGGGATTTTTTCAGTTCCTTTTTACTTCGATATTTCTTTAGTTTTTCCTGGCGGTTGCAACTCAAAACTAAAAATATTTGCCTAGCCGGACAGAGACGATTTTTGAGACAAGACGAATCAATCGCATATCTTTTGAAATTAACTCGGTAACTTCTTTTAATTAAATAAATCAGTCACTTCATTTGTATTAACAAACTTGATGTGTGGACATTAACCCCCACAGTATCTGAAAAATCTAAACTGCATTTTCAAGAGAAATAGTTGCTCTTTCAGAAGATATATGCAGGTTTAAATTATATGGGAGGAGCACCAAAGGAGCTGCAATCTCTCTGCTGGTGCTGGCAAACTATGGGAAATCGTCCAATCCGACAAAACTCTGTCGCCAATTATCTGAGTGATCGTCAGGCGTCGGTGCATTTTTAGACCCAGAAGGGTTCCAAATTGGGGTGTCCTTTCCCAATTATTATTGGCGGCCGCCGTGGTGTAGCGGTTAAGTGTTCGGCCTTCTACACCAAGTCGTGGCGGTTCGATGCCCGGCAAAAGTAACATCAAAAATTATTTAGAAAAAGAATTTGTCTAACCGGGTTCGCCCCTCGGCAGTAGTTTGGCAAACTCTCCGGGTGTATTTCTGCCATGAGAAACTTCTCAGCAAAAAATTCATTTGCTCTGCAAGTGCCGTTCGGAGTCGGCAAAAAACTGTAGGTCCCGCCAACTTGTAGGAAAAACTCAAAAAGCAACACACCACAAGTTGGAAAGAGAAGCTCGGCTAAAAATCTCGTTAGAGGTTATGATAACCTGTTGGTATATCGCCGCCATTAGTTTTTTTTTTTTTTCCCCCAATTATTGTTTAACTTCTACATATCAAAGCTCCCTTCCCCATCAGAACGAGTCACCATCGTTTCCTACGCCGACGAATGTACGATAATGAGCTAGTAGACGAAACCAAGTGCTATCCCCAATCTTCCCGGTTTCTTCACCGCACGCAATCTAACTTTGTCACTGACCAAGTCCACGACGACATTGTTCACGAAATGGAATAAACAGATGAGCCCGGAGCTGGACGTCCACGTCAATTGTGTCACACCGTCTTTTTCCCTAAAATCTTGGGAGTGACGTTCGACAACAGCCTCAACTTACGTGCATATTTCATGCATATCAGTATTTTTTTCACGTAGAACATCTTCATTGGCCGCGATTCAAAAATACACCCCTTCCTTTCCTTTCCTTCTCCTTTCCATCGCTTTCCTTTTCTTTCCTTTTCTTTCCGTTTACCTCCCTTTTCTTTCCTTACATTTCCTTTGCTCTCCCTTCCCATCCTTTACTTTCCTTACTTTTCCATTCCTTGCCTTTCGTTTCATTTCCTTTCCTTTCCTTTACTTACTTTCCTTTATTTACCTTTCTCTTCCTTCACTCTCCTTTCCTTTCCTTTCCCTTCTTTCCTTTCCTTTCCCTTCCTTTCCTTTCCTTTTCCTTTCCTTTCCATTCCATACCCTTCCCTTCCTTTCCTTTCCCTTTATTACCTTTCCTTTATTACCTTTCCTTTCCTTTAAATAACTTTCCTTTCTATTCTATTCCTTTCCCTTCTCTTCCTTCCCTTTCCACTTTTTGCCTTTCTTTTCCTTCTCTCCTTTCGTTTCCTTTAAATAACTTTCCTTTTCTTTCTCTTTCCTTTCCTTCTCATTCCCTTCGCTTACTAAGGTAGGTAGGTTCAAGTGGCTGCCGCAGAGGCACACTTAGGCCAGTTATGACAGTCCCGTTGTGATACCACCAACACAAGGAATGTCAGTCCCGGGACCCAGCCATATGGAAAATCCCTGAGTTGTTGGGATTTTCCACATAGCAGAACTCCTAAACCGACACCGTTACTCTTCCTCGAACCACTTAGATGACTTTATGAAGGCCATCAAGTCCTTTATGTCCAATTCCGCGATCTGGATTAGGCTATCCAGGAAGGGAACTCCCAAAAAGCGCGTTCTCGCGCCGCCTAAAGCCGGACAGTTGCAGATGAGGTGTTCCAGTGTTTCCTCCTCCTCATCATCTTTGCAACTCCTGCAGCATCGTCGTTAGGGTACACTTAGCCTTTCTGCATGCCTACCAATGAGGCAGTGACCGGTTAATACCCCTATAAATATGCCCTCCTAGTTAGGGCATAAATGCGTCTAGACCTTTTAAGATCTCAATTTGGCCAGGTTTGTTTCGATATCCGGCACCCTGGGGATTGCAGCCATCTTTTGTTGGCTTGACGGAGTGTGTGCTCCTTCAGCATCAGTTTGCATGTGGCAAAGCGCTCTTTATCCTGAAGAACTTGCTTGGTCGTTCTCTTCTGCCTTACAGTTTCCCTCAATGTCCCTATGTCCCGGGACCCATATGAGGTTTACGCGGTTCTGTTGGGCCATCTCCTGAAGAGATCGACGACAGCTGAGCGTCAGTTCAGAGTTAAACGTGTATGAGCCAAGGGATTTGATGGCCGCTTGGCTATCGCTGAAAATAGCGATATCTTTTCCGATAACACGTTTGCTTAACCAGGCCGGTGTCCAGGATTGCCGAGACTTCCGCCTAGAAGACGCTACAATGATCAGGTTGTCTGAAGGAGAGCTCAAGGTCGAAATCCCTTGAATAAATCCCTCCTCCAACTCTGCCGTCCAACTTCGATCCGTCGGTGTGCATGGAAGTGCCACAATTTGTTTCGGGACACAAATCCGTCCTCTCCCAGTCTTCTCTGCTGGGAATGTTTATTTTGAAAAAGCTATCCCCGACTGTAGTGGCCGTACAACGATCTCTGCTTAGAGGGAGAAAGCTGTAAGATTCCAGAATACGGGAGTGTCCAATAGTACCCGCACCTCAACTGGTGGTTTCCCTTAGGCGCAGAGCTATTTTGAGTTGCAAACGTACCATACCCAATAGTTGGTGCCGATCTGCTACACCAGCACGGACTCGTGGTGGATCTCAAAAGGGGATGCATTTCAGACCCACACTCTGGTTGTGGTACCGAAGACTCAACGACCAAACCACACCAGATCGGTACCCAATATCACTCCTACACGACTACGCAACAGTTCTAGCTGGGAAGCATAGGAAGAGGAAGACATCCAGACGACAGCCGTCATAACCCCGGTCGGCCTTTAAGAGTTTACCAGCATTCCGTTCGGGCGACGCAACGCAACGCAGTCGTTTCATCGATTCATCAACGAAGTTCTCACTAGTCTCGATTTCGTCTATGCATACAGCGATGACTAACTTATAGCCTCAAGCAGCAGACAACAGCACGAACAACACCTCCGCTTGGTTTGGAGTGTTAAACCAGTGGTAATGCGATGGATCAGTTGGACTGAAATTCGACATGATCGAACTGACATTCAACAGGAAATTACTTCGAGCATCGGAGGGCAGTGATATCCAGAAAGGTAATAATCCAAGATCCGCTCCCATAACAAATAACTAATTTTTGTAGAATAAATATTTTATTGTAATTAGTATTTTTATAAAATAAAAATATTAAAAATAAAATTAAACTGTACTTTAAGAAAAAATAATTCATGTAAGTAATTCCAGCCTCAGGAACGTGAAATTATATGGGAGGAGCACCAAAGGAGCTGCAGTCTCTCTGCTGGTGTTGGCAAACTATGGGCATCCGTCAAATCCTACAAAACTCTGTTGCTAATTATCGGAGTGACCGTCAGGCGTCGATGCCTTTTTAGACCCAGAAGGGTTCCACATTGTGGTGTCCTTTAACCGTTATTGTTTAACTTCTACATATCAAAGCTCCCTTCCACACCAGAACGAGTCACCACCGTTTCCTACGTCGACAAATGTACGATAATGATCTAATAGACGAAACCAATAGCAATCTCTCCAATCTTCCCGGTTTCTTCACCGGACGCAATCTAACGAATAAACAGATGAGCCCAGAGCTGGACGTCAACGTCGATGGTGTCACACTACCGACCGTCTTTTGCCCTAAAATCTTTCCTTTTCTTTTCGTTTACCTCCCTTTCTTTCTTTAGATTTCCTTTGCTCTAGCTTCCTATCCTTTACTTTTCTTTCTTCGCATTTCTTGCCTTTCGTTTCATTTCCTTTCCTTTACTTCCTTTTCCTTTCCTTTCCTTTATTTACCTTTCTATTCCTTCACTCTCCTTTCCTTTCCTTTCCTTTCCCTTCCTTTCCTTTCCTTTCCTTTCCTTTCCCTTCCTTTCCTTTACTTTCCATTCCATACCCTTCCCTTCCTTTCTTTTCATTTCCTTTCCTTTCCCTTTATTACCTTTTGTTCATTTCTGTCCAAATATGCAGACACAGGCATATTTGTTTGCATGAAATTCAAGAACAAGCAAAATGCTGAGTAGCGATTGCGTCATATTTTGCTCGCGGCCGTCAGTAAGTGTGCCGTCGCTGGCGTCAGCATTGCAACCGCTAGTGTCAGCAGTTGCGACAGCTCCTTTCCTTTACTCTCCTTTCTTTTCTACTCCTTTCCCTTCCCTTCCCTTCCTTTCCTTTACTCTAATTTCCCTTTCCTTTCCACCGCTTTCCTTTTCTTTCCTTTCCTTTAAATAACTTTTATTTTCTTTCTCTTTCCTTTCCTTCTCATTCTTCGCTTCCCGTCCTTTCTTTACTTTTCCTTCTTATTCCCTTCGCTTCCTGTCCTTTCTTTACTTTTCCTGTCATTTCATTTCCTTTCCTTTCCTTTACAATCCCTTCCCATCCTTTCCTTTCCTTGCCTTTACTTTCCATTCCAGTCCCTTCATTTCCTTCCCTTTCCTTCACCCTCCACTCCCTTCCTTTCCTTCCCTTTCCTTTCCTTTCTTTCCCGTTCCATTGTTATCCCTTATTTTTCTTTCTTTTCGATTCCTTTTCTTTCCTTCACTCTACTTTCCCTTCCCTTTCCTATCCTTTTCCTTTATTTACCTTTCCTTTCCTTCACTCTTCTTTCCTTCAGTCCCCTTTCCTTCACTCTCCTTTCCTTATCTTTCCTTCCCTTCCATTCTTTCCTTTCCTTTCGTTACTGACAACCCACCAAGGCACCCAATTCGAAAGTGCGCTTTTCACGTCCCTCACACGTTTAGTTGGTAGAAAATGAATTCGAACTTGTGGAAAGATGGCACCGCAAATTAAATGCAGCAATCATGTGCCATGAAGTACCTCAATGGACACAAGTACTACCTTCGGTTTTACTAGGGCTTAGAACTTGCTATAAAGAAGACCTAAAAGCCTCCCCGGCGGAAAACCTATACGGAACAACTTTGCGAGTTCCTGGCGAATTTTTCATGCACGAGAGCTCACCGGCAGATCCGCTCTACACGCACATTCAAAAGATCAGACCAGCTCCAACATCATTGCCGCAATAAGAGTTTCTGCTACAAAGATACGGAGAACTGCACTCACGTTTTTATCAGAATTGATTCGGCCAAACGATCTCTTGCACACCCTTACTCCGGACCACACAAAGTCATCAGCCGAATCGACGACAAAGTATATAAAATTGAAGAAAATGGAAAATCGGTGAATGTTAATGTGGAACGTCTCAAGACAGCTCATCTAGCCAGTAACGATGTTTGGGATAACGCCCCACAAAGCAGAGTTCTAGCCAGACCCAACGCATCACATACTCCATATACATCAACAAGCCTACCGACTTAAGAGGAGTAAATTCGGGTACTCCCCCAAACCCTCATTTAGGGGGGAGTATTGTGGGGACTCAACACTGCTGTCACATGTGGCATCACGATTCGAACATGGGATTTTTTCAGTTCCTTTTTACTTCGACATTTCTTTAGTTTTTCCTGGCGGTTGCAACTCAAAACTAAAAATATTTGCCTAGCCGGACAGAGACGATTTTTGAGACAAGACGAATCAATCGCATATCTTTTGAAATTAACTCGGTAACTTCTTTTAATTAAATAAATCAGTCACTTCATTTGTATTAACAAACTTGATGTGTGGACATTAACCCCCACAGTATCTGAAAAATCTAAACTGCATTTTCAAGAGAAATAGTTGCTCTTTCAGAAGATATATGCAGGTTTAAATTATATGGGAGGAGCACCAAAGGAGCTGCAATCTCTCTGCTGGTGCTGGCAAACTATGGGAAATCGTCCAATCCGACAAAACTCTGTCGCCAATTAACTGAGTGATCGTCAGGCGTCGGTGCATTTTTAGATCCAGAAGGGTTCCAAATTGGGGTGTCCTTTCCCAATTATTATTGGCGGCCGCCGTGGTGTAGCGGTTAAGTGTTCGGCCTTCTACACCAAGTCGTGGCGGTTCGATGCCCGGCAAAAGTAACATAAAAAATTATTTAGAAAAAGAATTTTTCTAAACGGGGTCGCCCCTCGGCAGTAGTTTGGCAAACTCTCCGGGTGTATTTCTGCCATGAGAAACTTCTCAGCAAAAAATTCATTTGCTTTGCAAGTGCCGTTCGGAGTCGGCAAAAAACTGTAGGTCCCGCCAACTTGTAGGAAAAACTCAAAAAGCAACACACCACAAGTTGGAAAGAGAAGCTCGGCTAAAAATCTCGTTAGAGGTTATGATAACCTGTTGGTATATCGCCGCCATTAGTTTTTTTTTTTTTTTTTTTTTTCCCCAATTGTTGTTTAACTTCTACATATCAAAGCTCCCTTCCCCATCAGAACGAGTCACCATCGTTTCCAACCCCGGCGAATGTACGATAATGAGCTAGTAGACGAAACCAAGTGCTATCCCCAATCTTCCCGGTTTCTTCACCGCACGCAATCTAACTTTGTCACTGACCAAGTCCACGACGACATTGTTCACGAAATGGAATAAACAGATGAGCCCGGAGCTGGACGTCCACGTCAATTGTGTCACACCGTCTTTTTCCCTAAAATCTTGGGAGTGACGTTCGACAACAGCCTCAACTTACGTGCATATTTCATGCATATCAGTATTTTTTTCACGTAGAACATCTTCATTGGCCGCGATTCAAAAATACACCCCTTCCTTTCCTTTCCTTCTCCTTTCCATCGCTTTCCTTTTCTTTCCTTTTCTTTCCGTTTACCTCCCTTTTCTTTTCTTACATTTCCCTTGCTCTCCCTTCCCATCCTTTACTTTCCTTACTTTTCCTTTCCTTGCCTTTCGTTTCATTTCCTTTCCTTTCCTTTACTTACTTTCCTTTCTTTTCCTTTATTTACCTTTCTCTTCCTTCACTCTCCTTTCCTTTCCTTTCCTTTCCCTTCTTTCCTTTCCTTTCCCTTCCTTTCCTTTCCTTTCCTTTCCTTTTCCTTTCCTTTCCATTCCATACCCTTCCCTTCCTTTCCTTTCCCTTTATTACCTTTCCTTTATTACCTTTCCTTTCCTTTAAATAACTTTCCTTTCTATTCTATTCCTTTCCCTTCCCTTCCTTCCCTTTCCACTTTTTGCCTTTCTTTTCCTTCTCTCCTTTCGTTTCCTTTAAATAACTTTCCTTTTCTTTCTCTTTCCTTTCCTTCTCATTCCCTTCGCTTACTAAGGTAGGTAGGTTCAAGTGGCTGCCGCAGAGGCACACTTAGGCCAGTTTTGACAGGCCCGTTGTGATACCACCAACACAAGGAATGTCAGTCCCGGGACCCAGCCATATGGAAAATCCCTGAGTTGTTGGGATTTTCCACATAGCAGAACTCCTAAACCGACACCGTTACTCTTCCTCGAACCACTTAGATGACTTTATGAAGGCCATCAAGTCCTTTATGTCCAATTCCGCGATCTGGATTAGGCTATCCAGGAAGGGAACTCCCAAAAAGCGCGTTCTCGCGCCGCCTAAAGCCGGACAGTTGCAGATGAGGTGTTCCACTGTTTCCTCCTCCTCATCATCTTTGCAACTCCTGCAGCATCGTCGGTAGGGCACACTTAGCCTTTCTGCATGCCTACCAATGAGGCAGTGACTGGTTAATACCCCTATCAATATGCAGATTTCCCTCCTAGTTAGGGCATAAATGCGTCTAGACCTTTTAAGATCCCATTTTGGCCAGGTTTGTTTCGATATCCGGCACCCTGGGGATTGCAGCCATCTTTCGTTGGCTTGACGGAGTGAGTGCTCCTTCAGCATCAGTTTGCATGTGGCAAAGGCATACCTAAGCGCTCTTTATCCTGAAGAACTTGCTTGGTCGTTCTCTTCTGCCTTACAGTTTCCCTCAATGTCCCTATGTCCCGGGACCCATATGAGGTTTACGCGGTTCTGTTGGGCCATCTCCTGAAGAGATCGACGACAGCTGAGCGTCAGTTCAGAGTTAAACGTGTATGAGCCAAGGGATTTGATGGCCGCTTGGCTATCGCTGAAAATAGCGATATCTTCTCCGATAACACGTTTGCTTAACCAGGCCGGTGTCCAGGATTGCCGAGACTTCCGCCTAGAAGACGCTACAATGATCAGGTTGTCTGAAGGAGAGCTCAAGGTCGAAATCCCTTGAATAAATCCCTCCTCCAACTCTGCCGTCCAACTTCGATCCGTCGGTGTGCATGGAAGTGCCACAATTTGTTTCGGGACACAAATCCGTCCTCTCCCAGTCTTCTCTGCTGGGAATGTTTATTTTGAAACAGCTATCCCCGACTGTAGTGGCCGTACAACGATCTCTGCTTAGAGGGAGAAAGCTGTAAGATTCCAGAATACGGGAGTGTCCAATAGTACCCGCACCTCAACTGGAGGTTTCCCTTAGGCGCAGAGCTGATGCCGCCGCTGACCGAAACCCTTCCAGATCAAGTGGCAAAATGCCCAGAATGACCTGGAGGGCTTTGTTGGGCGTTGTCCTTAGCGCACCGCTTATACAGATCTATTGGATCTATGGACTTTCCGCAACAGATTCAGGTATGTTGCCTTGCTCAGCGCAGGTCACCATACGACGACTCCATACAGCATGATTGGGCGAATGATGGCCGTGTAGATCCAACTGCACACTCTAGGGCTGAGCCCCCATTTTTTGCCAATGGCTCTTTTGCATGTTTAAAGAGCGATGTAGGCTTTCTTCTGGCGCTGAAGAACATTCTCCTTCCAATTCAATTTAGTGTCCAGAACTATGCCTAGAAACTTCGCCTTATCCGACACGCCCAGGCGCTTGCCATCTACTTCGCTTTTGTACCGGTTGGTGAAGTGGACAAGTTCCACTTTCCCCGGGTTGATACTAAGTCCGCAGCGAGAGGCCCACGTCGAAACTTCTCGCAGTGGCGGTATTTTGTACCGTTTGTAGGAGAGGAGAAGTTCCACTTTCCCCGGTTTGATACTAAGTCCGCAGCGAGAGGACCACGTCGAAACTTCTCGCAGTGCTACTTGCATCAGGTCACACAGAGTTTCTGGGAACTTGCCTCTGAATGCAATAGCTAAATCGTCTGGGTATGCCACTACCTGGGTAGAAAATAATCTAGGCAAATCTATTCTTAATCTAGGCCCTGGCTAGATTTTCTTACAATAGACAATTCTGCCTTGGGCCTGCCAGGGCTCTAGAATGGAAAGCGTATGGCTTTCAATTTACGGGAAATTTATGGTATATTCTGTAAGGGGGCTGCCTAGTTTTGCATACCTTGCACCTGATCAGTTTTTCCAATCCAGGGCCTGAATATTTTTTCTGTATTGCGCCGGCCTAGTTTTTCCAATCCAGCGCCAGGATAGTTTTTCCACGATTATAAATTTCAATTAAAGTTGTTCATTTGCCGAGCAAATTTCATGAGTTGTAACAGCTGAATGGATAGAGCTGATGACTGTAATGTGAAGGTGCCTGGGTTCAATGCTGGCTCAGGGGCAATGCATTTTTTAATTGATTATTAAATGTATGTGAAATTTGATTCAAGTTGTTCATTTGCAGAAAATATTTCAATGATTGGAATAGCCCAATGGACAGAGAAGACAACTGTGATGTAAAGGTGCCCGGGTTCAATGCTGACTGAAAGGCAATGAAATATTTTAATTCTCAGCTGCCATTGCCTTGGGAAAACTAGGCAGGTCCTAGATTAGCATTACCCCAAAGGCCCTTTATTAAAAAGCATTAACAAACAGATAAGGGCCCGTGTAAACTTTCCTTGGCAGGCCCATGAATTTAAAAGGGAAAATCTAGTCAGACCCTAGGCTAAATTCCCGCCCCCAGCTTGTCTCACGTAGCAACGAGTTGACTGTGAGGTTCCATAAAAGCGGGGAAAGAACACCACCCTGGGGCGTTCCCCTTGTGACATAGCGTGATAACTCAACCATACCAAGTGAAGAAGCTATTTTCCTTTCCCTTAGAAGTTGGTCAATTTAACCAGTTAGAGGTCTATCTACGCCCAGATTAGTTAGAGCGGAGTTGATAGTCTCCAGGCTTGTATTGTTGAAAGCCCCCTCAACGTCTAGGAAGTAGTCCTTTTCACACAGCCCTTTCTCAATGACAGATACTAGGCTGTGCAGAGCAGTCTTTTGGCTCGTAGTGGGATGCCTTCCCAGCCTTAGGAATAAACACTACCGTGGCGCTTCTCCAGGAGCCCGGAATGTGGTTGAGAGCCAGGCAGGCTGTGAAGAGAAATACCAGCCATTTAGCTGATGTCTCCAACGTGTTTATAAGTTGCGCGGGGATAATCCCGTCCGGCCCGGCAGCCTCATACGGTTCAAAGCTCTTAACTGCCCACCTTACCCTTTCCTCAGTGATAGGTATATTTACTGCCAGGTTTGATGCAGGTGCTAGTGGTGCGTCATGCAGGTTCCCCGGAAAATGTGTATTCAAGAGCAGCTCAAGGGTTTCCTCTTCCGTGCTGGTCCAGGATCCGCCAGGTTTTCGCAAATAGCTGATGGCTGTTTGACTTTTCGAGAAGAATCGTCTAAGTCTTGCTGTGTCGTCGACCTTTTCGATGCCAGTGCAGAAATTTCTCCACGAAGTTCTCTTCGCCTGTCTCAGAGCTTTTTTGTAGTTTAGCTTTATATTCGTGCTAATGAGGCTCAGGGCCGAGGCTCTTGGCCTTGTTAAATTGTTTCCGGCATGATTTGCGGAGCGAGTCCAAATCGTAGGACCGTGGTTGTGGCACTGGACAAGCCTGTCCTAGAGCATTTGAGAGCGCCGATGTAAATGTATTAACAAGATCCTCCAGCTCCTCTACTGATAAGGGGGCTTGTGAGGGCAGTACTGGTAGGTCTCTGTCTAATATTTCATTATGTAACTGCCAATTAGTGTTACGTGGATTGCGCTTCATAATTGGTTGTTCTACAATAAAGTCTAAAGGCATGGTTTCCTCGAAAAGCGTTGCCCCTATGTAGCGGCCGCTACATCCCCAACGCTATCTTCACCGTCATTAGCTTTACCGCTTTTTTGTAAAGTCAGACTAGCGTAACTTTTTTGTCAAATTATTTATATTGGCCGCTTTCATAATTTGTCAGACAAATTCTCAAACTTTTTCTTAAATTCAGTTTTGTATTTACGCTGCTAATTAATTGCGAGCTATAAGAAAATATGTTTTCGAGTCAAATTTGGAGACATAAAACAGCTACTCAGGGTTCTGGCCTTTGTGTAATGCATTTCTGCCAAAAAAAGAAAATATATACATACGTATATAATGGATGATGTAGAATTGGCTCTGTTAATAATTTTTGGATGAGGAGCTTTCTGAAGAGGAGCGTGAACGAGAACCTGAAGCAGAGCTTTTCAAACAGCGGTCAAAAGAGGGATGCTTTGAGTTGTTGGTATTGCGTCACCTTAACACCAACGAATGCAAGTTTCGCCAATATTTTCGGCTGACTCCCGCTCTCTTCGACTACGTCCTTAATTTTATAAGAAGTGACATGACCGCGAAGCCAACAAATCGCGTCCCAACACCAATTTCGGCTGAGCAGAAACTAGCAATATTTTTAAGGTAACTAAAACGTTTATAGAAGGGTTTCCCTGGAGGCAGATGATATACATCAAATTATATATACTCAATCATGGTACCATGTATTGAAATACAAACCCAAATGTTTCTCTGTCGATTTGCAATAACTTTTATGTTAAATTAATCTCCCATAACCATATCCAGATAAA
The DNA here is from genome assembly GCA_964058755.1 of Campiglossa producta. NCBI lineage: Eukaryota > Metazoa > Arthropoda > Insecta > Diptera > Tephritidae > Campiglossa > Campiglossa producta. The sequence goes on along the minus strand of CAXKVI010000029.1, from coordinate 283,878 downwards.
ACTGCTGACCCAACCAACATTATGCAATGAATGTAATCGATTAATGGTGCTTTAACATAACGCTATATCGAATACATTTACCGGCTACCGGCTTTCAGTTAACAGTGATTCAATTCTGTTATCCGATTCACATTTTCCTGCATTTACATGTACAAGTGTGGCAGCTCTCGGGCCACATCCGGCAGCCACTTGCGGTCTATGACGCCACCACTTCATACAATTTGATAATACTTTCAGGTATGAAGTTCCAGCCAATTCTGACCACTCCTATTTTTGTCCTATTTTTGTATGGAGTCGCGGCACTGTGCGGCGGTTTGGCTAAAAAATTAGTTTTTTCTTCCTCCTACACTATTTGGTTTCCATCAAATACGCGGTACTACTTTTTGCAAATACGCGGATTTGCGCGCTGTGCGACGATATACATATGTATGTGTGAACTTTTGAACTACCCAACAAACATTTTTATCAAATCTCAGTTGAGGGTGAATTTGAGAACCAATCCTATCCTCAAATCTCAAACGTTAAGCTGACGACCCAATGTATGCTTGCTTTGCTTGCCTAGGCTTACCTTGCTTTCCTTTGAAAGCGTCTATGGCCAAATAGAAGCTACAAAAGTTGTCAAAAATACAGGATGAGACAACCAAGACAACAACAGAGATTTGGGCTATTCGACGCTTTTAAACGTTTTAAGCAAGCAAAGTGAGGCTCCCACTGGGCTAACATTTCAGTGAGTTCAAAAGAATTTTGACATTTCTCGAGCCAAAGCCAGAAAAGCAAGCGCCCTACCCCAACAAACATTTTTAGCTAATCTCAATTTGAGATGCATTTGAGAAACAATCATCTTCTCAAATCTCAAACGTTCGTTTTCAATTTGAGGCGAAATAACCGTTGATAGCATTCTCAACCTAAAAGGCTCATTTTTAATATGGGATTTTCCCTGATTTTCAAATTGAGAACGGCATAATTTTCAAACGTTTCTCAAATTGAGCGGAAAGGAATAAGCAACCAAATCTCGATAAAATCTATGGAATTTAACACCATTTGACATAATGAAAACCAGCCTTAACGTGGTTTTGCGGTATTCATAACCATTAGGTCTGACATTTGCGTTATTCCTAACACCATTTGACATAATGAAAACCAGCCTTAACGTGGTTTTGCGGTATTCATAACCATTAGGTCTGACATTTGCGTTATTCCTAACCATTACAGCTAACACACGTTTGCATCACACATAACCCAAACGCACTGCAAAGACATGGTTATTTTTTGCACATCGCCTTAGGAAAATAACTAAGAAAACTACCCAAAAGTCACATTAGGCAAGTCGGTTACAAAACCGGTCAAATAATCGACATTGGGCCATTTTAGTCATAAACGCATCTCAAATAACCGTTGATAGCATTGTCAATTTTCCTTTATTTTCAAATTGAGAATGTTCAAACTTTTCTCAAACTGAATAGAGCGGAACGAAATAGAATCCGGTTGCTCTCGTTGAAATATTTATTCCGAGTGACAACTGGCCAATCATGCTACCCAAATATCCTACTTTAACAAAGCGAGTTTTTCGTTTATGCAATTAAATTTTATTAAATATGTTTTAATTCATAATGTTCAACCAAAAATACATTTGTACAAGTATTTGTGTGGTGTGTGCGTTGGATGGGCTATTTGCGCAAAGAACTGTGCTAAAATCAAAAAAATTTAGATTTTAACACAAGACTGGGAACTTGATGAAAAATGCTTGATCAGAAATGAATATTGCACACTTTGTTTGAGGTCGTTACGTAAAAAAGTCTTTTTTGCACATATTTATGTTATCGGTACTTACGCAAGGATTCAGTGTAATGTATTGGTGCTTTAACGGTAAGCGAGTATCAAGGCGAATTCATACAAGGTGGTTTCGATCGAATTCAGCTCTACACGCATGCACACACATAACAAATTTGACAGCTGAAACGCAAATAGTCCAGGCAAAAACCATATGGCAGGACCAAACCACCTTGTAAATGGATTCGCCTTGGCGAGTATGTAACTATAATAAAAATATAATAGTAAAAATTATATTAAAGTGCCTCTGTCAAAAAATCTACTTCTGCCTGGCCAACCAAAGATCCGATTTGCATTCGAATTAATGCTTGATTTTTGGGCGGCAATTTTTTCATTATTTTTGACATCGCGCCAAAAAATAATTCGTTTTCATCCTGCTCAGCATCTGTTTTTTTCGGGATTCTGCTATATCGCGCAGGAATTGCAATCTTTCCTCGGAGTTTCTTTCTTTTGCCGTCTTCTTTTTTTGCTGAGCTGGCGGACCACGAGATTGGGCAGGCATTTCACTTATTACAACATTGCTGCAAGCCACATTTTGACTAGTTTGCCCCTCCTGCGCACTACCACCATCATCACCCTCCCACTCATCAAAAAGATACTCCACCGAATCGTCAAATGTTGTATGTGATAACACATACACGCTCTCTCTCCATTGTAGCTAATTCTTTCACATTGCTTGTAGTACTAAATAATAAAAACACATAACTGAAAAAAGTTTGCATTAAAATATAGAAAAAAGTTGTACCGTCTCTTTGCGGCAGGGTACGTATCAAGAAACCCTAAACTTTGACTCCTTCGTTTGGCTGCATGACCGGCCGAACCAGTACTAGGCTTTCCTCTTCTCCTTACATAGTAGTCGCGAACATATGTCCATCGTTTGCTGCAACTATCACCTAGGAAATATAATACAATTACATATCGATTTTTCAGGTTTCTTGCTACTGGGGAGTCATTTCGTTCCTTGTCGTTTCAATATAGGGTATCCCATTCATGGATATCGTATAAAATCAAGCAAGTCGCAAGTAGTATCGTCAAAAGAATGATCGAAATTTTGCCACAACCCACGGAAGATTTCTGTTTGGAGCGGCTGATTTGCCTTCCTGAATTGAGGATCGAGTGGAATGGCTTAGGTGCCAAACCACGTACAAATAACAGGACTCGAGGTGGTCGCACCAGGAGTTTGGGTTGTATGGTGGTTTAGTCGAGGCAGTGGCACCAAGACTTGAGAGTAATAACTTCAGGCACTTGAACCTGGTTATTTACGGCGATGGGAGAAATGGCGATGAAGCAGTTGCGCTTAAAAGAGTGAATCAAAGCTGGTTTGCTGGTCATACATTTCTCAAATCTTTATTCTAAATTCTTAGCTTATATACAAATTAGATCTTACAATTATGCTGACTAGTGCATTGCTCTTGACTTCCGCAATACTAGGTCACTAGACAGCAGTCTAAGTTCTAGGTCGTTAGTAAGTGAAATTGCTGACCACCGTACTAGGTCGCCAGCTGTCGCAACTGCTGACACCAGCGGTTGCAATGCTGACGCTAGCGACGGCACACTTATTGACGGCCGTGAGCTTAAATATGACGCAATCGCTACTCAGCACTTTTGCTTCTTCTTGAATTTCATGCAAACAAGTATGCCTGTGTCTGCATATTTGGACAGAAATGAACATGCTCCCGCCCGTGACTTTATTCAACGAGTTTCGATATGCGTCATTTCCCTTACTTGTGTTTTAATTTACATTTTTAGTTCTAAATAAGGCATTTTTTTTTGTTTACATTTTAAGGTTATAATTAAATTTCATTCTTAATGCTAAGTTTTAATTTACAATTCATTCTTACTAACTCTAATGGTGCGGTGGTCCCTTTACGTCACTGTTACGGCAAATGGTGCTTGTCGTGCAGCTGGCCGTGGTTGAGGAACTGCGTATGTAACGGGAGCTCGGGACTTCTTGTGAATGCAGGTTATCAAGATTGCAACTATGATGTCAATTGATAGTATTAGAGCGGCATACGCAATTGTCGCATGATGGTATTTGAGGTGGGAAATTTGTGAGGGTAGCCCTGTCCCTATTTCCTGCATTAAACCTTGCTGTATGGTCGATATATTTTTGACCTGATCAATGTACGGTTGTATGTGCAGGATTATGGAAGATGTCTTTTCAGGATACGTAATGTTGCCGAGGCTTGCGGTTGCAGTGTATGATGCGTGGATTGCAGATGAGTATACTTGATGCCCTTGAATTATGACTGACTTGTGTTTGAGTGTGCAGTCGGGGCCAATTTTTATAATCCCAGAGCCCTTTAATGTTAGCTGGGAATGATTTGCTCCGCACGCGGCATTGATTCGAGTGGGGGACTCCAACGCGTACATCCAGAGATTATTGTGCATCAGCTGTTTTATCGGTGCGTTGTCTTCTACCGGGGCTACCTTGCAGATGTTCCCTGGATTGTTGTTGAGCAGTGACATTTCGCATTGACAAGGGCCTGAGTCTGCGGTGAATTTTGTCTGCACGTTCAGACATAAAACCTGGTTCTCCTTTATAGTAATGCACTCTTTCTGTCTTTCTGTCAATGTTATATATTGATCTCGATGCGCGTTGACTGCAATGAGATCATTGCATGGCATGATGGCAACCGTTGAACTGTTTATTCTGCTTGAAATTGGATGTGGTTTGAGCACTTCCCAGGTCTCTGGATCACACAACGGAAGTGACATTTCGAAGATCACCTTTCACCTTCATGACCTTGTAGAGTTGTAAGAGATTGTTTTTGGTCCACTGGCAACCGTAGCGATGTGGGTAGATGGTTGCGAACTCGGACTAATTCTGCTCGAAGTTGCGATGGTGACAGTAACGTTGGACTGATTCTTCCGTGGTGCGCATCTGTCAACGTATTGATAATTCTTGCCTGGATTCTATGTAGTCTGGCTGATAATAGTGCGAGTTGAGTTGCCAATGTACTGCTAGTTTGGACGAGGTTTGTTTGGTACCTTTGCGTCTGCTCCGTACGGACATAGGCTGCCACCTTCACTATTTGGTCATCCACCACCTTGAACTTCTGTTTGATGTTCTGCTCCTCTTGTTTGAAGATGTTGAGTGTTGCATCAATAACTGATGTTTGATTGTTGAGTAACCCGTATAAATGGTTGTCATTTTGTTTGAGCGAGTGCGATGTCGGCTTCCAAGGTGGCTACTACGTTGTCACAGGCCGATTTCAGCACTATGGTGTCGCATATGGCCCTTAATGTCTTTGTTCGATTGATGAAGCGTGCTGTTTCTTCCCAATATGGCTGCAGATCGTAGTAGGAAATTATTTTCCACTCAGAGCGTGACACTTCCATCTTGGTGATGCCTTCAAAGTGGATGCCGATCTTGGTGTCGAATTCTGTTGTTTCGATGTCTGCCGAAAACACAAGTGGAAGTGGCAGCAGAGCTATTATCATTGTTGTCATTGTTGACATGGACGTAACTTTTCGTCGTTTTGCCTTGGGTATTTCCTCTGGCTTGGTGCCAGACTTGGCTGGCTGCCTGAGGGTTGGGTTTCCTTTTCCCCAGCAATCCGAATGCTGTTTTGACATCTACCACTCTGATTATGTCATCTGGACCCTTATAAGTTTTCACTATTCTCCCCAAGGGCCACTTCATCACTGGGACGTTGTCTTCCTTGAGTACCACTATGTCCCCTGGTTCTATGTTCCCCGTCTGTTTTTGCCATTTGTTCCGGTACTGTAACTCGTTGAGGTAATCCCGGGACCATCGTTTCCAAAACTCGTGTTTAAGCTGGGACACTAGCTTCCATCTTGTTTCTAGGTTGAGGTTGGCAGTCGTCGCTTGTGCATCAATTTGTGCTGTTAGTGGTTCTCCTATCAGGAAGTGCCCTGGAGTAAGTGCCCCAATGTCGGTCGGATCATCTGACATTGGTGATATCGGGAGAGAATTCAGTATCGCCTCGATCTCGATTATCAGGGTTTCGAGCTCCTCATACGTTAAGCTGGCATTTGCTGTACTTCTTAGCAGCAGATGCTTTGCCGATTTGACTGCAGCCTCCCAGAGTCCACCAAAGTGCGGCGCTCTTGGGGGGATGAAATTGAATTGGATTCCTCTTTTCCCGCATTCGTGAATGATTTTTTCTTGTGCCTCTTGTGAATGTATTACCGAGTTTAACTCTGGGAGCTTGTTCTTAGCTCCTACGAAATTGGTGGCATTGTCACAGTACAGGTTTTGACAATGGCCTCGCCTGGCGATGAAGCGCTTGAGGGCCCCAATGAATGCCTCGGTGGTTAAGTCACTCACTAGCTCTAGGTGGACTGCCTTTGTGGTGAAGCAAACGAACACCGCAATATAAGCCTTGTGCGGCCTTTTTCCACGGAGTTTGTAATGCACAGTTATAGGGCCGCAATAATCTACACCGCTGTTTATGAATGGTCGAGATGGTGTGACCCTTGATGAAGGCAGGTTTCCCATGATCTGATTGAGTAGTTCTGGCTTTGCCTTGCTGCATGTTGCCCGTGCCATGATTTTTCCCTTTATGGGCCAAAATCGTTGTCGCATCATTACCAACAGAGTTTGCGGGCCGCAATGTTTGTTCTCCTTGTGTGCCATTTCGAACATCAATTTTGTAATGTTATCGTTGTATGGTCGAAGAAGTTGGTGTTTTGAGTCGTATGCCAATGATGAAGCCTCTAGTCTCCCTCCAACCCGTATCAATCCCTTGTTATCCAAAAATGGTGCGAGGTTGGACAAGTTGCTAGACCGCTGGAGCTCCTTATGATGTTTCAATTGTTTGACGATGTGCATTAGTGCCAGCTCCAGTTCTGCCGTGGTTAAGCTTCGTGATGACGGCTGTGCTGCCTTTTTGCTTTTAGCTTGCGTGATGAACCGTAGTACATAGCCGATTATACGTTGTAGCCGGTGAAATGAGTTGCCGTGATTCACCTTGTAAATCATCTCCGTTTCTTCTACCGATGTGACCAGTGATTTCGAATGGTTGGCTTTTACTTCTATATCGTTCTGGTTGTTGGAGGCTGGGTTGAGACGTTTCGGCCAGACTGATTCCTTGCCATGCAAAAATAATGGTCCAAAGAACCATAGTGCACACTCTTTAAATGCCTTTGGTGACATTCCTCTAGACAGGATGTCGGCTGGATTGTCCTTTGATCGAACATGTCGCCACTGTTCCGCTCTAGTTGTTTCTTTGATTGTTGCAATGCGATTGGCGATGAATGTGGTGTGTGCTGCGTCTGAATTTACCCAAGCCAACACTATCTCGGAATCGGTCCAGAAATATATGGCACCCTTAAATTGAATGTCTGCTGCTATTCTTTCTGCCAACTGGGCCCCTAATGCAGCAGCACATAACTCCAAGCGGGGTATTGTTTGTTTTTTCAGTGGAGCTACCCTTGACTTTGCACATAATAACCTTGTCATGACGGTGCCTTCTTTTAGCGTGGCGCGAATATAGGCCGCGGCTCCATAGGCCTTCTCTGATGCATCCGAGAAAATGTGTAGTTGCATGGTTTCCGGGAGTCTTCCCTCAAAAATGTGCCTTGAGATCTGAAGTGTTTTTATCTCTTCAAGATCTGACCTGAACGTAAGCCATCTTGTATGTAGCTCTGCTGGAAGTGCCTGACCCCAATCTAATTTTAGCTCCCATAGCTCTTGTATGAGTATTTTGGCCGTTACTACAATAGGAGACAGTATTCCTAATGGCTCGAAGAGCCTTGCTAGGTCTGACGTGACCGAGCGTTTTGTTATCCTCTTTACTTCTTCTATGTTGACCTTGACAGATAACAGGTCCGGTTTTGGGAGCCATGTGTGCCCCAATGTTTTGACGGCTGCAGCCCTTGTGTTTTCCAAGTCCAGATTAACCTCTTGATCTCCTTCTGCTATATTTTGGAGCAGTTGAGGGTGGTTGGCGCTCCATTTTCGTAGATTGAAGCCGTTTTCCTTCATGATCTTTATTAGTTGTTCTTGTATGAGCATTGCTGTGGATAGTTTGTCTGCTCCGCCTAAGCCGTCGTCAACATAAAAGCTGTCGTTTAGGAATTGAGAGGCTAGCGCATATCGAGAAACATTTTCGGTGGCAATTTGTTGCAGATATTTCGTGGCTAGATATGGTGCTGACCTAGTTCCATATGTGACCGTGTTTAGCTGATAATACGTTATTGGCATGTTGGCATCCTTTCGCCAAATTATTAGTTGAAACGGCCGGTCTTCTGGTGCTATTAAGATTTGACGGTACATTTTTTCGACATCAGTGGTGAACACGAACCTTGGCATTCTAAAACGCAGCAATATTGAAAACAGATCGCTTTGTACCTTTGGTCCTGTGTACATAATATCATTTAGGGAGTGAACGGTCGATGTTTTCGCAGATGCGTCAAATACCACGCGAAGTTTTGTGGTTGTGCTCTCTGGTCTCAGTATACAGTGATGAGGTATGAAATAGTTCGGTGTAGTAATCGTATCTGTTGATATTTTCGTCATGTGCCCCAGGTCGACGTTCCAATGATAGGAACCTGTTGAGCGCTATTGAGGGCGAGTCCCCCAGAACCATGGGGTCCTGATGGAATGGTATTTTCACTGTGAACCGATTTTCCTTATTTTTTGAGGTGTGTCTGGCAAAGTGCTCCTCACACTTTTCCTCGTCCATAGATAATGACTTCTTGTTGTCTTTTACCTCTTCTAGTTCCCAGAGTTTCGAGATAGAGGTTTCTAGGGATTCGTCCGCCAAGCACATTCCACAGGATGCATCTTTTGGGCTTCCTTCGTTGAGTCTGCCAGACACAATCCATCCGAGTGCAGTATTTTGCATTATTGGTAGATGCCGGGCTAGCTTGATTTGCCCAATGGTGAGAAGCTGGTGATAGTGCTCAGCTCCCAAAAGTAGATCTATTTTGTCAGGGCGATTGAAGTTTGGATCCGCTAACTGGAGATTCCTTGGTAGTGACCATTTTTCAGTATTAATGAATTGCGATGGTTGAGGCGAGATGATGCGAGGAAGGACGAGCGCTTCAATGCGTGCTGCGAAGCTTGTGTTTCGAGAATGTAAGGCAACGTTCACTCTATGTTGTGTTTTTGTGTTATTTGTCCCGATCCCGGTGATATTGACATGTGAGGTTTTCAGTGGTAACCTGAGCCGTTTTACCAGACGTTCTGTTATGAAGTTTACCTGTGACCCTGAGTCTAATAACGCGCGGCATTCAACTTCTGTGGCGTCTGTTTTGATTATAACTACTGCTGTGCTCAATAGGACGTATGGCCTTTGTCCACCTTTGTCCGTCGCGGTGAGTGAATCTACTTCAGAACTTCGTGATGAGATGGATGCCGCTGAGACACCTTCTGGAGTCCTTTTTCTGGTTACTTCCGCTGATGTCCTCCCGATTTTGGGCTCACCTTCGTGACTCAGGCTTGGCCTTGATGAGTTTCTGCTCGTTTCCAGGTGCAAAAGTGAATTATGTTTCTTGTTGCATTTCATGCATCCTCTTGACTTGCAAGTCTTAGAGGAGTGCCCGGGTCTCATGCAGTTTACGCATAGTTTTTGTCTTTGGACGTAATTGAGCCGTTCATTTGGTGTCATTCTTTGGAATTCTTGGCACCGAAACAAAAGGTGGCTTCCATTGTGGCAGAGCGAGCAGGAGGTTTCCTTTGGTTCGGAGGCGGCCGCACATGTTTTTGACACGAACCTTTCCTTCTGTCCCATTGCTTCCATTGATTGAAAGCAGGCTTCAAGAAAGTCCAGGAAATTGTTCAGTCCTTGAACTTCCTTCGGGTTTACTATTGACCGTTCGTATAATATGTGCGTACCCCGATCCAATTTTTTTGTGAGCAAGTGTATTAAGATGGGGTCCCAAGAGGCTGTAGGGATGCCCATGTTTACTAATGCATGCAAGCATTCTTTTGTTACATCATGCAACCTTTTTATTGATGTGGACGTTGCTGTAATTGTTGGTTGCTCCAGTAATTGGTTCATAATGGATGCAACAAAAACCCGTTTATTGTTATATCTATTTTGTAGCAGCTTCCAGGCTGTTTCGTAATTTTCGGCAGTGGCTGATAGGTGGCTTATTAGTTGTTCGGCTTCCCCTCTTAGGTTTGACTTTAAATACCAAATTTTTTGAACTGTGGGGATCTCTTGTTTGTCTACCAGTTGGGAGAAGAGGTCAAAGAATGCTATCCATTTTAAGTATTCCCCATTAAATTTGGGGATTGTTATTTTTGGAAGCTGAATCGCTTTATTTTTGACCGTTTCCTCAATTTTATTTGCCGTGTTTTCCTTGAGCTTGAAATTGCTATAAACCGATGCTTCGACAGTCGTGTATGACTCCATGTCATACCCATCTCTTACAGGATCTATGCTGTCTTCCCCGATCGAGAAGTGGAGCTCTTGAATTTGCTCCCAAAGTTTCTCTTTTAGCTTCATGTTTGCCGCTGTAGGGTCCATTTCGAGGAGCCGTTTTAGTGATGCTATCATCACGTTTTGTCTTCTAATGGCTGAAGACAATTCTGGTTTCTGAGAGGGAGCGTAGGTACTTCCGGGAAGACCTTTCGTTTGCTCGTCCGGTGTTTGGGTTTTGAGAGGTTCCGTCATGCCGGCCTCCATTATTTCCTTGTACTTTGACGTCAACTCGGATCTTTTTTTGTAGTATCCGGTGGTGAAATATTGGTGGCTGGGATCCATATCTGCGAGGCAACGGATTTTATTGTCCGTTACCTCAAATTCGGCCCACGCTATGTCTAAGCGTTCGAGGCGCTCTTTGTAATATACAGGCATTTTCCTCGCTGCTGAATCCTTTTTGAAGTTACGGATTATAGTCTCTATCAGCTCTCCAGTTGTACTTTGGGAGGCTGTCAATGCCTCCATTGTTTCTTCATTGGTTGGAGCCATATCGAAATTGAGTCCGATGCTGGCTAACTGAATTGGAAAGATTGAGGGTGGGTCAGAAGTTTCTGACGTTGTCGCTCAAGTCGTTGCGTGTTCGGGATTACAGACTGGCGGAGTTGCCGAGTTGTTCAGGTCCTGTAACTTGCGGGGTCACAGGGGTCAGAGGGTTGCGTGTTCAAATCACGTCGGGGTCACCAAAATGTTTGGAGCGGCTGATTTGCCGTCCTGAATTGAGGATCGAGTGGAATGGCTTAGGTGCCAAACCACGTACAAATAACAGGACTCGAGGTGGTCGCACCAGGAGTTTGGGTTGTATGGTGGTTTAGTCGAGGCAGTGGCACCAAGACTTGAGAGTAATAACTTCAGGCACTTGAACCCGGTTATTTACGGCGATGGGAGAAATGGCGATGAAGCAGTTGCGCTTAAAAGAGTGAATCAAAGCTGGTTTGCTGGTCATACATTTCTCAAATCTTTATTCTAAATTCTTAGCTTATATACAATTTAGATCTTACAATTATGCTGACTAGTGCATTGCTCTTGACTTCCGCAATACTAGGTCACTAGTCAGCAGTCTAAGTTCTAGGTCGTCAGTAAGTGAAATTGCTGACCACCGAACTAGATCGCCAGCTGTCGCAACTGCTGACACCAGCGGTTGCAATGCTGACGCTAGCGACGGCACACTTATTGACGGCCGTGAGCTTAAATATGACGCAATCGCTACTCAGCACTTTTGCTTCTTCTTGAAAATACATCACAGAAATTTATGTCAATGTGGAATTTTCCCAACTGTGTGGGAGCCATTGACGGAAAACACATACGCATAAAAGCACCCAGCAATAGCGGATCATTATTATACCTTTCATGAACATGAAATGGTATTATAACTTTGGTCCGATGTTTGTAAGTATGAGAAGAAGAAGAGATAGTCCCATCAATAAGTATACCGAAATGATCAGGATGACAAGCTGAGTTGATTTAGCCATGTCCGTCTGTCCGTCTGTCTGTCTGTCCGTCTGTCTGTTTGAACGCAAACTAGTCCCTCAATTTTTGAGATATCTGGCTGAAATTTTGTATGTGGCCACCATTTTGTAATATAGGAATCATTTGTCGGAACTGGCAAGATCGGACCAGTATAACATATAGCCCCCATACAACCGATTGTTCAGATATAAGGTTTTTTGACCAAAACTTCTGCAAGTAAAAAGTTAGGAACGTAAAATTTTGCAACTCGACTACTTTCTATTTATGTAGTGTATATAGTGAAAATCAACGAGATCGGGCAAATGTAACATATATACATCATACAACCGATTGTTCAGATATAAGGTTTTTTGACCAAAACTTCTGCAATTAAAAAGTTAGGAACGTAAAATTTTGCAACTCGACTACTTTCTATTTATGTAGTGTATATAGTGAAAATCAACAAGATCGGGCAAATGTAACATATAACCCCCATACAACCGATTGTTCAGATATAAGGTTTTTTGGCCAAAACTTCTGCAATTAAAAAGTTAGGAACGTAAAATTTTGCATCTCGAGTACTTTCTATTTATGTAGTGTATATAGTGAAAATCAAAAAGATCGGGCAAATGTAACATATAGCCCCCATACAACCGATTGTTCAGATATAAGGTTTTTTGGCCAAAACTTCTGCAATTAAAAAGTTAGGAACATAAAATTTTGCAACTTGAGTACTTTCAATTTATGTAGTGTGTAGAGGAAAATCAAGAAGATCGGGTAAATATAACATATAGCCCCATACAACCGGTTGTTCCGATATAAGGTTTTTTGGCCAATACATCCGCATTTAAAAAGTTAGGAACGTAAAATATTGCACCTTTAGTACTTTCTACATATGTAATGTGTATAGTGTAAGTCAGTACAATTGAACACGTATAATATATAGCCTCCATACAATCGATTGTCCCGATAACTCGGATCCTATAATTTTGTAAGTTTTTTTAAATTATAACAAAGATGTGTAATGTGTATAGTAAATATAGTTAAATTGAAACAGGCTGTACTGGGGATCGAACAGTGAAAATCGTGACGCTTATTCATGAAAGGTATATAGCCTTCGGCACAGCCGAAGACAGCTTTCCTTACTTGTTTTTTAATTATAAAGAGTACTACTCTATAGTTTTGCTGGCAATAGTTGACGCTGAGTGCAAATTTATAGCAGTTGATGTGGGATCCTATGGGAGAGAGGGGGACGCAGGTAGTTTATGCTAAATTTGATGAACTTGAAAAACTTAATCAAATAATTTGATTATTGCAGGCATTTTCTTAAAAAGTAATATTGGCAAACAAATTCAAAATGATGTGTTGAAATTCCGGGTACAGATATAAATATGCCTTATGTGTTCGTTGGCGATGAAGCCTTTGCACTGCACGAGCACTTAATGAAACCATATCCCAGAAAACAAAGCTCGCACGACAAATCGAAAGCAATTTTCAATTATAGACTTTCCAGGGCGTGGAGAACCTTAGAAAATACATTTGGCATATTTTGTTAATTTTTTAGACTCTTTTTTCAACCTATTTCAACAGCGCCCGATGTAACAGACAATCTCGTTACCAGTGCTTGCATACTGCATAATATTTTACGTGATGCCAATACTGCAGCTCCTATTCAAGCTGGAAACAATGACAATCTACCATTACCTGAACGCAATTTATTACCTCTTAATCAAAATAATAGACGAGGAGCAAACACGCCTAGTCAAATTCGCGATAACTTCAAGGATTATTTTAATAGTATCGGTGCAGGGCCCTGGGCAGGAGCAACATTATGGAAATAACTAGATAACATACGTCCCCTATAGTGCTAACAACAACAACCCCAGCGCTAGCAACAGCGCCGCGCAACACTAGCGCCAACAACAAAACCAACGCCATCAACAACGAGCATCTACAGCGTAGTCCACAACAACAGCATTAGACCGCTGCAATAATCAGAATACAACAATGCTGCAACAATAAGAAGGACTACAACAGCGCCCACAAACGGCCAACAGCAGCGCTAACAACCACAAGCAGCGCTAACGACAACAAAAATAGCGGGGCCACCAAAAATTCGACCACTGCAAAACCCAACAACAATTACAACTGCGCTAATAGAAACAATAGCGCTAGCAACACCAACAGACCGCCCTTGTATAAGCCCGCCACACCAACAATACCAACCACCAAATCAATTCCAGCAGCAACAATGTAATGAAATTTAAGCATTGAATTATAAAAAAATATGTAAATGGCAATGTTCACGTTTTTGATATATAAGGAGTACAGGTAAGGGGCCATCGAAAACCAGGTGCGTCGATGGCCATGGAAGATGGTGGGCCAACCACTGGACGTCGCAACTGCCGCGGTGTCCCTCTTGTATTGTTCGGCCTTTTATTTTTCGTTTTTATTTCAGTTGTTGTAGCTGTGACAGGTATTCTGAAGGTATTTCTGTGACAAGAGAACTCCTCCTTGTTAAGAGCCCGGCAAACACCTTTTATTTGAAATCCATATCGTACAAATATCTACTGAGTCATACCTGGGCCATATTTGGTCGATATCTCGGAAACGGGTTCGGACATTGGACTTGAAACAAATTCCCCTTAAAAGTTGTGTTAACTCCTTTCATATAATACCCATGTCGCAGAACTACGGGTTGGGGTCAAAATTCTGGTTTTTTGGAAATTCTACATTCATAATTCCAACTATTTATTTTAAAATCAAAATCTTCGCTGCAGTTGTTAAATGAGAGCGACTGCTGGATTATGGACGGTACATTTGACGTTGTTCAAAAAAAAAAAAAAAAATACACGATTTTGCTAAAAATTTCCAGAATTAATTCTGGAAAACGTAAATTCCAGAATTATGAAAAACCAGGATTTTGAAATACAGGCAAAAAAAGCAAAGGAAGTGCGGAATTCCGATTTCCAGAATTTTTTCGACCCAGAATTTTGATTCCGGAATTTTGACTACAGAATTTTGAAAAGAGGAGTTCATTGAGGCATGTCCGTCCGTCCGTCTGTGTACACGATAACTTGAGTAAAAATTGAGATAATTGCATGAAATTTTATATACAGGTTATTTTTGGCCAGGGTAGGTTGCTATTGAAAGTGGGCGAAATCGGATGATAACCACGCCCCCCTTTTTCGATATCGAAAATTTCTAAAATCACCTAAATTGACATAATTCGGTAACGGAAATGGGTAAAGTGATATAATTTTATAGGTGAATCCCCCTGGTCATTATAAAATGATTTTTTGATCAATTTTCTAAAGTGGGCGTGGCTCATAACTTTTAACTGACTACGGTAGAACGATGAAATTGGTAAGTTTGGTAGGATGAACCCCCCAATCATTCTATTATGATTTTTTGATAAATGGTTAAATGTGGGCGTGGCAACGGCCCTCCTTAAGGGAGGCATTTTGGAATATTCGACTGGTCAAAACTTTTAAACTGATTACTTCAGACTCATAAAATTTGGCACAACATATACTAGCGATATATGTAGGTGATGAAATTGGACGAGATCGCTTCCCGACCACGCCCACTTTCGATATGGAAAATTTCAAAATCACATAAATTGACATAATTCGGTAAGGTAAATAGCTGAGATAGTAAAATCTTTAGGTAAATCCTCCTAGGGCCTATATCATTGTTATCCCGTTCTGAAAATTACCGCTGGTTCACCCGAACTTAGAATTCCTTACTTGTTATATATAGATTATTGAATACTGAAGCATTTACCAAGGGTATTTAAAATTTTCAAAATTCCCATCAATGGGGAAAAGTAGATTGATGTAATTAATTTGAGGTTTTTTGGCGATCATGTTTTGACCGATAACTCAGTTATCGATAAATATATCGAAGTTCAAATGAAACCTGGGGCCACCCCCCTTTCGTTTAATACCCATATTGTAGGGAAGTTTTAAGATTTTTGGGCAATCACGTTTTCACCGATAACTCAATTATCGATCAATTTATTGAAATATATCATAGTTCAGATGAAAACTGGGGCCACCCCTTTCGTTTAATACCCATATTGTGGGAAAATTTTAAGTTTTTTTGGGCAATCACATTTTCACCGATAACTTAGTTATCGATAAATCTATCGAAATATATCGAATTTCAAATGAAACCTGGGGCCATCCCCTTTAGTTTGATACCCATATTGTAGGGCAAATTTAAGATTTCTGGGCAATCGTATTTCGATTGATAACTCAGTTATCGATCAATTTATCGAAATATATTGAAGTCCAATTGAAACCTGGGGCCATCCCCCTTCGTTTAATACCCATATTGTAGGGCAATTTTAAGGTTTTTGGGCAATCACGTTTCACCGATAACTCAGTTATCGATAAAATTTATCGAAATATATCGAGGTTCAAATGAAACCTGGTGTCATCCCCTTTAGTTTGATGCCCATATTGTAGGGCAAATTTAAGATTTCTGGGCAATCGTATTTCGACTGATAAATCAGTTATCGATAAATTTATCGAAATATATCGAAGTTCAAATGAAACCTGCAGGCTTTCCCTTTCGTTTGCTACCCATATTGTAGGGCAATTTGAAAGTTTTTGGGCAATCACCCTTTTTCACCAAATGAGACCTGGGACCTTCCGGTTTCGTTTGATATCCATATTGTACGAAGTTTCTACACCTGTTTGCGAAATATCATAAGTTTAGGTCAAGTGTACTCAAAGTTATATGGAAAACCAAAAAAAATCGAAAAGTAATGGTCCCTAGCATGGCCGGACCCCCCAAAAATTAAAAACAAAAAAAAAACTGCCTATACCTCCTTCCAGACTATTAGCTGTCTATATTCATGCTAGAGAACAGAGAGCTTACACATTACACAAAGTACTTACTTGATTTTTGGAGGCGCTCTCCGATTTCCGCCCACAGCCGTTGTTTTCTATTTGTATTCCGGTATTCTGCCGATTGTATGTTGAAGAGTGATTCATTGTTTCGGACGAAATCAATAAGTTACTCGTCCTGATCTTCGCTCCAGTCTTCCATGTCTGGGTCTGCAAATTTTAGTCTAATGTTAAAATGTATTTTCATGGTGTTATAAAAACTTACCTTTTTAAAACAAATAGGATAAAATTATTGAATGAAATTCAAAAATTTATTTTCAATTTGAAATAAAATGTCAAAAAATTTGAAGTCGTCTTTCATAGTTCACCGCTACAAAAAAGTACGGTGGCAAAAACGTTGACGAATAAATTGCTACCGTCATGACGGACGCTATATTTGTATGACGGACGCTATATTACATTACGGTGAACTTCACCGTCTTCTTACTTCACACTCAATTAATTTTACATGGCAGTATTTTTGACAACGTACTTCACCGCTATGTAACGGACGCTATATAGCGTCACCGCTTTCGAGGAAACCAGCCCTTAAAACCATTTCTATGTAACGGTGGTCGGAGAATGAATGTTCGTCAAGAACCCGCCATTTTCTGACCTACTCATAAGCGCCTTCACTACAGATAGGTCTATGACCTCCCTGCGGATCTTAGTGACAAAAGTAGGCTCATTACCCACGTTGCAAATTACCAGGTTGGTTGTTAATAGGTAATCAAACAGAGACTCGCCCCTGGCATTGATATAGGAGCTCCCCATTGAATATGGTGAGCATTGGCGTCTGCTCCAATAATAACATTACCTGTGTAGGAATTTGACACCAGGTCTTTTATCTCCGTTTGTGGTGGAGGTTCTTCGGCGTCGTAGGGCATATAGAGCGACGCCACCGTCAGGCGGGTGCTGTTGACCGTTCGACTGATAGCGGTAATATCACCATTGGTGTAGTTAGGTAGGAGAAAGGAGTTCAACTCAGACTTGACCAAAATACACGTTCTAACTTTGCTCTCCTCGCTGGCTCGAATGAGCTTGAAGCCCTTAGTCCTCAATCCGCAGATTCTCGAGCTATTGACCCAGAGTTCTTGGATGAGGACCACATCCACGTCGCCTTTAGAAAGACGACTACTTAAAGCAGCCGAGGCCACTTTAGATTTGTGCAGATTAATCTGGAGCACCACCAGCATGAGAGCGCACAGACTTCCCTACCGTTCCCATATCGTTGAGGTTTGCCCCATCCCGGAGGTTGCCTATCAACGACGAGTTGTTCCGATTAACTGCCCGATATGGCGTTGCGGGAGTCGTGCTATCTGTAGCGTTAGATGTTAATCGCTCAGCGTTCGCTGCTACCACCGTGACTACAAGTACTCTCGAGAAGGCAGCGCGCTGAGCATCACCACGATATACGTGGATAACGATCTGGCCCACGCTGTAGTGTACTAGGCTATTGCACCTTTTAAGGGGTTCGATTGGCTCTTTATTCATGGTGAACACCACCTGTCTGTCGGGCCCTACCGCATCCCCGACCAGATTGACACTCCAGTCATGCGTTGGGAGGGACGGATTCATTAGCCGTAGCATCCCGAGAATTCTCTCGGGTTCGTCAGGGATGGCCGGAATCCATGCCCTTTCCCTTGGACGAGCTGGAATGTCCTTCCAGTCGACGACCTCGATCTTTGCGCCTTTGGAGACTTCACCCAGTTTAGCAGCTGCTGCCTTGTACAGTGCTACAGTTTTTGCATCCTCGCATGCGAGTAATTTAATCTGACCCTGGTGCCAACCCGCATCCGTTACTCGCGCCGAACTACCCGGAAACTCCGGAGCAACGTTGAGAAGAATGTTCCCGAGTTCATTTCGCACGTAACGCCACCGGTTTGGAGTGTAATGGGGTGTGGTTGCTGAGTGACCGCGCTCAATCCCGACTCTTGCGTCCTCGTTCGTGCACTCTGGGCAACGTTGAGCTACCTAGGCTCGCGGCAGAAAGAGAGGGAGCCCCGGTGGGGCCACTCTGACATACTTGGTTTAAGGGCTCACCGGGGTCTTTTTCGCAGCGTCTGTACACCATGAGGTGCGGCTGTAAGCGGGCGTCTGTCTTGAAGCAAGCGGCTCGCTATATAAATGTGCAAAACTTTTCCCTCCCAATCCAGGGTGGTATGCGATACCGTGCCCATTGGACGTTTGCAGCCGGGAGGCAAATCGTGGCTGTAGTCGAACGGAGCCTCACTGATACCGGGCCGCCTCAGGGAGTAACTATGGTCTTACCGCGGTATGGGGCTCTGCCGCGGCGGACGACACACTTCCCCTTACACTACCCTTGACCCTAAGCTGGCCTTGTCCGGCGAGGGGTCGTACGAACAAGATGAAGAACACACAAAATACAAAGCAATTAACGACTTCGTTTACTCCGCAGCAGAGAAGAACTATGCTGGAGCAAGCGAAAACACAACGCCGGAGGACAAACTCCGCCTCAAAGTTAACTGGGAGGCCGACAGCGATGGAAACTACGGGTCAGTCATCCCCCAAACTGCTATCAAGTAAGAGTGACTTGATGGGAGCAAGCAGCAGTGCGGCTGCCTACGCAGTCAAGCAGAAAACGGCGGAAGCTAAACTTCCATTAAGCGCTGGTACGAAACCCAATCTCTTCACATCTGGGGCAATGGTCTCACGACCTGGTTTCAGAGTTTCGAAAGAGAAGGAAGACGCCGCAAAGGGAGAGACCGCGATGGCAACTACGAGTCTGAATCCCCCCCCAAGAGGCATCTCCCCGACGCTCCGTGTTACGTGCGGCCAATGGCAATGGCGGGATGCTCGCAAGTAATAATATGCAAAGAAAATGAAAAGAGCGGCGAGTGAATAAGGATATAAACAATGGTATTCAAATGTAAATATGTACAATAGTTTTTATTCAAAGTAATTTGTATGTGAAAATGAAATGTAATGGAGTGGATGTAATTACAAAGTGCACAATAAAAATTATGGTATGGAAAATGTAATTGTTTACTTTACCTTGCTTTGGCAGCTGATGACTCTCGTATGCTCGGAAAAGAAGTGATCGAGTGTCTAGATAAATGTCAGCTCTGTACCGCCGCCGACAGCCTACATTTGTAGGATTCGAAGGGGTAAGAGCTGTTATCGGTATAAAGATAAAAATTAAAAGTAATCGCGCGGAAGATCTACGGTTTGTTACGAGGGGCGGCCGATATATTTAGACCGGTGGTCGCGACAAGCAACGCTAAAAGAAAAGGAGGAGTCACCAGTCACCGCTCCAATCGAAGACTTAAGCTAACACGACGACTCTATGGATGGTGGGATGATAGCTGCTACAAATTGCCCTGTTGTGGATGAGAAAAGGATTAGTAAATGGACGTGGTTTTGTTATGTTCATTGCACCTTAAGATTACTGTCGTCCAATATAATATATGGGGTATATACCGCCTATTGTTGGCACGCCCCAGATATGATTAGGCCGAATATTGTGGCCTGGGCCAGTAGGCCGTTGGTAGTGGATGGCGGTGTGCCGTTCAGCATGAGGCTGGCGTACACATCGGCGCCTAACGTGAGGCGCACTGGTGAGGCGCGAAAGAACTCGGGGTCAGCCAGCTTCATAAACTGAAACGGCACCGCAACTGTTGCATCAATGGTTGTCGTCGGGTTCATCCGGTGGTGACGTGCGACGATCGTGGCTTGGGTCGTGACCCTTATGCCCACCCCAAACTCTCCTCTCAGCACTAGAGTGCACCTGATCGGCCGAGTCCCCCCAAATCGTTCCAAGTCCAGCTCGGTAGCGAGCTCGCTGTCGATGACCGAGGTGGGTGAACACGGGTCGATCAGGGCGCGGACAAAATGTAGTCTGCCGCCGGACTCAATACAGACGGTCGCAGTTGGGGCGATGGCGACAAACGATCGCAGGATGACGTTGGAGATGGGCGTGTTGGCTGCTCGACGCGACCGAAATGCGGCGGGAGGATTTTTCTGGCGGACGAGTGTTTTGTCGGTTTTGTCGGTGGCCGGATACGGTGCCGTCCGACCCGCTGTAAGGCGTGATGAGCGGAAAGGACGCGTTTCCGCGTCACCCCGTCTTACCGCAGTGACACGGCGAGATGGTCGGAAAGGACGCGTTTCCGAGCCATCAGGGTTCACCTTACCGGGCCTGTGCAGTGGTCGGAAAGGACGTGTTGCCGAGCCACCCTTTTTCTTGTCCTCTGTCGGGACTGGGTCGCGGCGTCTCCACTGCTCGTGCCGTAGTAGCGGTCGGAAAGAACGGGTTTCCGAGCCGCCGAGCTGTGGAGTGCCTGTCGGTGCTGACCGTATTGCCTCTTCTTCTTCCTCTTCCTCTGCGACTTGCTCTGCCCAGGATTTCGTGGTTTCTGTTATGGCTATTGATAGAACGCCATCAGAAATTTCTCCGTCATCTTCGTCTTGCGGCGTGTATTTCGATGACTCGCCTCTCACTCCATCGATGTGGAGTGTGGTATGGTGTGGCTCGTCACACCGGTAGCAGCGGTCCTTGCACGGACATGCTTCCGGGCGGTGGAATGGCGACAGGCAATTGGGGCAGTACTTGTGGATAAGTACTACCCGCAACCGCTCTTCAGACGCCATCCGACGGTATTGCTGGCAAAAGCGGATGCCGTGGTTGTTTCCGCATAAGCGGCACGGGATGGCAAAGGGACGAGACCTTTCCTCGGTTTTATCGCGTGTTGCGGTGAAGCGAGTCATTCTAAAATTTAATAGCCCGTTATTTTATGTGAATTTTTTATGGTTGGGTGGCTTGTGTCCCTAATATGGGTTTTGACTTATGGGCTTTGAATTTACGTGGATATTTTTCTTATTTATTCCGACCTTGGTATTTTGGGCCTTTTTGCGCTTCTTTTTGGGTATTTTTGTGCTTAATTTACCAACTTTTTTACGATGCTTTTCATTTACCAAATTTGTTGCGGTGTAAATGTATTATTACACTTCAGTGAATTTTTGGGTAAGTTTGGATATTTACCCCCATCTGGCAGGACCATTCGTATTATCGCAGAATTTTCCGATCTGGTATTGTTTGGCAGTTGCCAATTTCCTGCCACTCAAGGAAACAGGAAATAGGTGCGTGAACACTTTATATGTGCTGACACTTCAGAGTACGCGAACAGCTGACACGCTTTGTGCTGCCACATCGCATCGATGGTGACTAGTACTCTTGCGATGTTAAGGCCCATGCAGATGCTCCACGGCAGCTGCTAATAGCACATTTACACTGTTCACCCCATCATTGTAGTGACATTTCCCATACCGTGTCACGATTTGGGGAGCCTAATTTAGGGGAATGGTGTACGTTGTTGTACGATTACGACTGTGAAGGTCGTAACTGCCAGAAATGGGTATTTGCCACGATATAATATTTTATTGTTATTGTATACTTTATGGGTCAACTGCTAATAAGTTAGCGACAATTCTGGGATATAGCTCAAAAAACGGATGTTGGCCGCCGTCGGCCGCGCTTATTAAAATGGCTCTGGACTACGCCACCCCGATTCCGGATGGTTGCCGGAGCCGTGGCTGACGGCACGTATTTTTTTTTTTTTTTTTTTTTTTTTGTACAACCTATTTGTTTCCTCAATTATGTTCTCGGTGTTTATTTATGTTGGTACACCGAAATATTTATACTGAGGCTAGTATTGACTTTAATTGGTTACATTTCATATCGCGCGATGCAGTGACGCGTTTCGTGTAATAGGGCCTTAAGTGGAGGGTTTAGTACCCGTGCATCCGGTAGCGCGATTTAGTACAAAAAAAATTGGTAGTGTGGCAGCGCAAGACGGCGCTCTCAATGGATACATGTCATTGAGAAAATTGTACACGAGGTAAGTTTTACTTTTTGTGAATTTTATTTTTAATTGTATGTTTTTAATTTACTTAAATTTTCTTTTATTTTTCAGGTTGCAGGATGGTCGGTGGACTGGAAACAAGAGGAGCCTGGACGTGGCCAAAAGGTGCAGGTGAGTATGCAAGGAAAAAGGTAAGTGTGTCGTAAAAATGTATATGTTTGTACGTGTATGTATCACTCGCTGTGGTAGCCGGCACCCAGCGATGGATACATACTTGAATGAACTATTTTGGCATACGTATTTTATTTTTTTTCTTTTTCGTTTCAGGTTTTATGGGCAAACTAGAGTAATGTTTCATTGTTGGCGCTGACAATGTTGGCTCAAACCAAATGCAAGTGGCATGCAGGCTATACGCGGTCATTTGGAGAATAATGCTTTGTTGGAACACAACAACAGCTGCACAACAGGGTGAGTTGGACAGAATAACATTGAAAATACGCTTAAGAGTTTTGATTCAATTTTGTAGTAACATAGATCCGATAGATTTTATGCCATATCCATTACATCATTTGAAAAAGAATTGGTTAGCTGCAGCTGATGTACTATATTATGAATACTTTTCATTATGTGCACCATTAAGTGAACGTGAATTGGCAGCTTCACCGAACAATTTGATGGCGTTAGGATTATTGAGTGCATTCTTTGCTCAAAGCAAGATACCCTACATAAGATGGGCGCATTTGGAGTCTGTAAGCTTCGAGTTGGTTTATATTAAGTCAACAAAGAGAGCAAATAATTTGAAACAAAGTGTTGCTAGCGTTACTATGGAAATACTACAACGCTTGACAATATATCTTAAAAAACAACATTTTCCTTATTTTTGGGACATAAAAAGAAATTTCTTAGATTCTTTAAAAGAATCAGGTAAAGGTGGTAGGATTTCGAGCTATGGCCCGGGCCATGATAAGGAGTTGACTTTTTTTGGAATAGGGGTTATGGGATGTCGATACAGCTCGAACCCATAACAATAGGTTTAGGTAGGCCCCGCTGCGTATAGGGGCATATTTTTTGTTTAAGGAGTTAACTTTTTTTTGGACAGGGGTTATGGGATATCGATACAGCTCGAACCCATAACACTAGGTTTAGCTAAACCCCGCTGCATATAGGGGAAATATTTTTCTTTTGTATGCCAAACACTGGCATGGCGCTGGGCGGGTAGCAAATTATTGCGCCGGGGTTTTATTTTATATGGGCAGCCGAACATATGCCCCATCGAGTGACAGATATGCTAAGTAACTCGCAAACCAAAAATTCATTTGACTACGAAGAATCATTTGAAAATGATAAAGAAAATCGTAGTGTATTCGATGAAAGTAGCGAAAGTCATTACATTTCAATGATACAATGGAAGAAGTTGAGTATATGATGAAAAAAGGTATGCAGTACATGGCAGCAGCGGAACCAACTAAAAACCTTGGTGGCGTTGTCTATCCAGCGCCAAACGTAAAAGAGATACAAGTCGTGCAACCGTGTATGTTGGTAAAACCAACGTGCCTTGTGGCACGCAAATTTATTGGTGAGGTGGGGCCGCTTCATATATGCCCCACCAGTATATGCCTTGTGGCACGAAGATTTTGAGTCTGCGTCTCATCAAAGTTGACGGCAAAGTGCGTGCCGATCCCACATATCCAGCTGGTTTCATGGATGTGATCACCATTGAAAAAACCTATGAATTCTTCCGTTTGGTGTACGATGTTAAGGGCCGTTTCAATAATGATCGCCTATCAATAATGATGATGCTGATTTCGTTAATCGAAACGTTTAAAGGTAAGCGTCAATGTTGATATTGCTAGCTTTGGTGATTACTTCAACAATAATTACCTACTTTCAGATCTCGTGAATGGCAGAGATGGTACTGGTTCGCATTTTGCCAGTGTTCGACGCGGTTCCGGTAGACGATCCAGAATTGGCACTTGCTTTACGAGTGTCTATGGAGGAGTAGCGTGCACGTCAAGAAGAGGAGCAACGTCGAGCTGTAAAGGAATCAAATACACCCACAACTGGGAGCGGCAACCCCAACCAGGTGCATCGGGTGAGTGTAGTGTTCAACCATAGGGTTGTTTATTGGGCTGCTCTAGCTTACGCCAGATTGAGGTACTGTGTTTAACGAACACTTTTCTTGCTCTAGGTTGCTTTATCTTTTGTTTCATGAGTATGCTCACAACAAAGTAGAGTAAAGTAGCTCACAAATTTCTGCTCTAGTTTTTTTTTTTTTTTTTTTTTACCTTTTGTGTATGGAAAAAATATTCTTGCTGAAAGAATGGAAAAATATATGGGGAAATCAATCAAACTAAACAAAATTTTTGAGATTTTGATTTCAATGAATGGAAAAGTTTTCGTTGATCTAAAAACGTTTAAACTTTTCAATAACGAATTGAAACAAAATAAGGGTATTCGTGTTATGTCTTAAGTTTACAAATCTCGTATATTTACGAGTTTACTACAGTTCTTATACGAACGCCCTTGCTAAGCATTTGTGTTTTAGATTTAACCCAAATAACATTTTAAGATTGAATTTCGAATATTTCTTTATTTGAATTTTAGCACGATTTCATTCCTTTTTTGTGATTATATTGTCATATAAATGAACACAGGAATAATCAAATATGTTTCTTTTTGATAATCAAAATTAATCCTGGAAATCATTTTTGAATCATTTAGATTGTTAATTTCTGAGATTCAAACAAAGTTGGACATGAGTTTTTAATCATATTTTATGATCATGTCGGAGATCTTTAGGTGGCTAGATATTGAACTTCTACCTTTAAAAATTCTGGTTTACTCGTTATTTTTATAACGCAAAAGTCCGAAAAGAGCTAGATTCCAAAGTTGCCAAAGTTACTGGGCTAGCATATTTCGTGGTATTGATATTTTTTTCTTTTGGCATGAACAAATGCTATCTAATTTTTCAGTAAAACAATTGTATGGGGCACAAGGACTGTGCTTGGGTGGCAAGGGGTTAATACGATTGTTTACATTTATTTGAAGAAAAAAGCCTTTTATCTTCTTATCTGGCAATTGACTTTGTTGTGAGTGAATTTATGTTTGGGCGATGTGCTGCTAATTTTGTGTAGCACATTGTCATCTTCTGTGGCAGATCGGTTAGTCCGTCTGCGGTAGGGTTTTTGTTGGCCTCGTTACCAAGTTTAACGAGTGCATTTGCTTGCTATTGGGTTTATTGTTGGGGTTGGAAATGGTTTTCTGCGGTGGTAAGACCGCGAGGTTCCCTAATCCTGAACGAATAAGAAGTGGAATTAGGGATATGGAGAAGTGGAATATTACTCCCTTCCGTCATCCCCGCTGACGGGTGGAAGTAGGACCAATTTCGCGATTGGTCTGGTAGTTCGGCCCCGCGCAGTGTCTAGTTCGACGACTCGAACTCGATTATCAGGTCCACGATGTAAGTTCGCGATCCGTCCTAGCCTCCATTCGTTGGGAGGTAAGTTGTCCTCCTTTAGGACAACCAGGTCCCCTTGTTTCAAGTTTGCTTGAGGATGTTTCCACTTGACGCGTTTCTGCAGCTCGGCGAGGTACTCGGTTTTCCATCGTTTGCAGAACGTTTGGTGTAACGTCTTGAGTTTCTCCCATCTGTTGACGAGTGAGGCACGGTTCTCGCTGACGTCGATTTCGGGGGGGGGGGGGGGCTAATAGATGTCCTCCAACGAGGAAATGTCCTGGGGTAAGCGGCTCCAAATTTGACGGTTCGTTGGAAGAGGGAGTTAAGGGTCGCGAGTTAAGGCAAGACTCGATTCGACATAGTAGGGTGCTAAATTCCTCGAGGGTAAATTTATGATCGGAGGCGATCTTTTTAAAGTGGTTTTTGAAACTTTTTACCCCCGCTTCCCAGAGTCCACCCATATGAGGGGCCCCAGCTGGTATAAAGTGCCAGGTCAGGGTTTGGTGGCAATATTTGGAAAGGGTCTGGTTGCGGGCGTCCGCTAGAAAAGCCTTGAACTCGGATCGGAGAGCTCGAGAGGCACCGACGAAGTTCGTTCCATTATCGGAATGGAGGTTTTTTGGACATCCTCGTCTGGCAACAAACCTGTCGAGGGCTGCCAGGAACGAGGTGGTACTAAGGTCACTGGTGGCCTCTAGATGAATGGCCTTGGTCGTAAAGCATACGAACAGGCAAACGTAGCCCTTGGACATGCGACATCCTCTGCCGCTATAGGACTTGATGTAAAAGGGTCCGGCGAAATCTACCCCGGTGTTTGTAAATGCCCGGGAAAAGGTAGTGCGTTCGGGAGGTAGGTCTCCCATGATTTGGGTCTAAACCCGTTTACGAAAGATGGTACAGATCTTGCAGTTATGGATAACTGACTTGATCATATTTTTTACTTTTGGGATCCAGTATTGCGTGCGTAGGAGCCGCAACATGACTTGGTGTTCGCCATGAAGGGAGATCTTATGGACAAACTGGACCAGGAGGCGCGTAAAGTGACAGGCGTACGGTAGGATAATTGGATGGCGTTCATTGTACGGGAGGTCCAGGGATGCAGACAGACGGCCGCCCACCCGCAGGATGCTACAACTATCGATGAAGGGGTTGAGAGCAAGGACTTCGCTTTTTGTCCCAATAGGTTTCCCTGATTTTAAATTCCCTAATTCCTCAGAATAATGTTTCTGTTGGTAGATGGTAATAAGACGTTGAGTCGTAGCCTTAATTTCGTCGGGCGAAATGAGGTGTGACTCCGCTTTAAAAGTGGATTTTGTTTTGGGACTCGTTCTTTGAGAGAACCTCATAATATATGATATGACCCTCAAAGCTCGTGAAAAATCGGAAAATCTATCGAGAATGTCCTCTTTATTGTTTGTTTGCGTAGTTGCGTGAATTTGTACTCTCTTTGCCTCGATGTTTGTACCATACTCTTTTTCTTGGGCTGGCCATTTATTCTTGTCTTCTTGTAACCAAGAAGGTCCCTGCCACCACAGAACGTTGTCGACTAGATCCCGCGCTGATAGTCCTCTGCTGGCCAGATCTGCTGGGTTTGATGCGGAATCCACGTGTCGCCAGGCTTGATTTCCTACCTTTTCCACAATTTTTGTGACTCTGTGCGCCACGAACGTTGACCACGAACACGGTGGTTTTCGGATCCATGCCAGGACGATGGTTGAGTCCGTCCAAAGGTGAATTTTGAATGTGCCTAAATTCAGATTTTCGATGACGGATTCCAAAGTCTCGGCCAACAGAACCGCTCCACACAGCTCCAATCGGGGTAAGGAAATGGTCTTCACTGGGGCTACTCTTGTTTTCGCCATTAGCAGGTTAACGTAAACCTGATCTTTCATTTTGACTCTTAAAAAAACTGTGGCTGCGTATGCTTTTTCGGAGGCATCGCAGAATCCGTGTATTTCCACGTCGTTGGATGGCGTGAAATACACCCATCGTGGAATCCGAATGTTATTAATTTCATTGTAGTCGTGCATAAAGCTTTGCCACCTATCTAAAGTTTGATCAGATACTCTCTCGTCCCAGTCTGTCCCCTCTAGCCAAATGTTTTGCATAATCATTTTGGCTACTATGTACTATGATGACTGGGCCCAGCCATCCTAATGGATCGAAGAGTTTAGCGATGGCTGAGAGTATGGCCCGTTTAGTAATGCTATCCTTATTTGCGATGGGCTTAGCTGTAAAATAAAACTGGTCAGAATGTCCGTTCCAGCGGATTCCGAGTGTTTTGACCGTACTGGAGTCTTCGAACTCCAGAAAGTCCTCGTTCAGTCGATGATGTTTGGGTATTCCCTGTAGTATTTTGTTGCAATTCGACGTCCATTTTCGAAGGGATAAGCCCGCGGACTGTAATGCACGCGTAATTTCATCACGAGCCTTGATAGCGTAGTCGATAGTATGCCCTCCTGAGAGAACATCATCGACGTACATACTTGTTCGCAGGATATTTGCTGCGATGGGTAATGAAGTATCCACGTCATCCGCTAACTGATGCAGTGTTCGGATGGCTAAGTATGGAGCACAATTAACTCCAAAGGTTACCGTATGTAACTCGTAGACGGTGATAGGGTTCTCAGGTCTGGTCCGGAAAACTATTCTTTGAAATTTGGTCTGATTGGGTTTGACCCATATCTGACGATACATCTTTTCGATGTCGCTATTAAACACGTATCTATAGAATCTCCATCTGAGAAGCAGTATTGTTAAATCGGCCTGAAGTACTGGGCCTGGATGAAGTACGTCGTTAAGGCTGGTGCCATTAGTAGTAGGGCAGGAAGCGTTAAAAACCACCCGGACTTTGGTAGTTGTACTCTCATCCTTGATAACCGCATGATGCGGCAGGAAGTAGCAGTCCGTTGACTGGGGTGGTATCATTGTGGGAACCTTAGACATGTGTCCTAACGTCTCCTACTCCGACAATACTCTATTGTACTCTCTCTGTAGGTCCGGTGTCTTAGCCAGGCGGGTCCCATTCCTGTAAAATTGAGAACAAACGCCTTTTAATGAGGGTCCTAAGCATATATCGTTGGGAAACTCTTGTTTAAAGGGAAGGGAGACAATGTATTTGCCATCAGAGCCCCGTTCCGTTGTTGCTTTGAAAAGTGCCTCGCAATAGGCATTATCGTCGTTTAGTGCCTTTTTCTTAGGCACATCTTCCAACTCCCACAAAGCGGTTAACTGTTTATCTAGGCTTATCTCGTTAAAAAATGATACCCTATTATTAGTGGGCTGTGCTGTTTCTGCACGACCGGTCAATATCCACCCGAAGACGGTTTCTTGGGCAAGAAGCGTGCTCATCACGCTCTTCCTTATACCGTTCAATATTATCTTTGCATATATGTCGCCTCCTAGGATGAGGTCGACTGGTTCGTTAACGAAGAACCTCTTATCCGCTAGAATCAAGTCAGGGAACGCTTGCTGGGTCAATGCACTGACCTGACAAGTCGGAAGGTCCCCTGTAAGTTGTGGTAGGACTAGGACCATTGTATCAATGCTAACTAATGGGTCGATGAGGGAGCCTATTGTAATAGAGCACGACTCTGTTACCTGCGCGGACAGCGTATTGTTTATGCCTGACACTTGGATGTTCAGGCGTTTAGATGGCAGGTTTATTCTCCTTTTAAGTCTTTCAGTTATGAAAGAGCACTCAGAGCCGGAGTCAATAAGTGCTCTGGCCGAGAAATCCACTCCATTATAGTGGATCTTAATGCGTGCGGTTCCCAACAATACCCCTTTAGTTGTATTGGCATGTAATGTAGAAACATTATTAACATTTTCGTTTCTATTTGCAGACTCAAGCCTTGCCCTAGCCTGTTGCGAAGTTGAGGGCCTATCATCGTTGGAGTTGCGGTTCCAACTTCGATTATTTGTGTTGGTGTTTCGGTTCCGACTTTGATTGTTGGAGTTGGTGTTCCGGTTCCAACTTTGGTGGTTTCCTTGGGGTTGTGCTGTTGGCAGGTGGAGTAAGGTGTTGTGCCTCAAGTGACACAAAGTGCAATTAAGCGGATGAGGGCATCGTGTCACGGTGTGTTTGTCTGACAAACAGTTTAGGCAAGACCTTTTTTCCTTAATAAAGGTTATTCTGTCTTGTATGGACAGCCTTCGGAAGTTTTGACAATCCCGCAATCTGTACTCCTTGGTGTTGCACATTTGACACCAGCCAGGAGGGACGCTGGCTTGGTAAACTCCGAGTTTCTTCGGCGTTTCCCGTGAACTATTTGAAGGCTGATTCGAGTGTGCTTTGTTGCTACTCCTCCAATCGCACACGGTTTCCAATGTTTGGAACCGGTTGGATAAGAATTTATCCATGTCTTCCCATTTTGGAATCTCTGTTTTGTTCTCAATGGTTTGTTCCCAGAGAGCCAGAGTACACTCGGGAAGTTTGGTGGAACATAGATAAGTAATTATTGCATCCCAATTAGATATGTCAATTTGATGACATTGGAGTGATGCGATGCAATTGTTTATATCTCGTTGTAGTTGTTTGATCTTTGTTCCACATTCCTTGTCCACCGCGGTCAGACTGAACAACGATTTTAATTGGGTATTGACCAGGATACGCTTGTTCTCGTACCGGTCACTTAAATTTTTCCAGGCTGTAGTAAAGCCTTCGTTGGTCAGTGGACACCTCCTGACTATTTCCTTCGCCTCCCCTTGAGTTTTTTGGTTGAGGTGATACAATTTTTCAACCGGGGTAAGGCGTTTATTTAATATGTATATGGCCGTGAACATATCCCTAAATGTTGGCCAGGATAGATAATCGCCCTTAAACACATCGGTGTCACAGGGCGGAAGCCGAATATTATTTTCACGGCTGGATGTATCATCAGTACTTTGTTGTTTTTGTGGTTGTATGGGCTGTGCTGACAGCTTTTCCAGCTGAGCATTCATAGCAGCCATGCATTTCATGTAGCATGCGAAACAGGTTTTATTTTTTTGCTTTATTGATTGCAAATCTTCCTTGGTGGTCTCTTTGTGGGACAATAGGCTGTCATAAGTCGTTTTCGTCTCTTCCATTGTGACTTCAGCTCCTCTTGCTGTAGTGCAAGGGTGTGCTTATCCATTTCTTCAATGTTAGTAGAGCTCCATTCTTGCTCGAACTCCACTATGCAGTCGGACTGACGAATATATGTCTCCATTCTCTTTATTTGCTTAAATATTTTGTATATTTACAGAGAAGTGGACTTAGCAGTAGTCACTCAGGAAGATGTCTTGCTTTGGACTAAGCGAAATTTTTTATATAACGATGATTTGATTCAAATCTCTGGAGATTTGATGTATAAAATTGGTGATAGACAAATTATGTCTTTAAAAGTGTGTGATATAAATCTCTGAGGATTTAGTATATCAACAACGGTGTATATGAAACAAATCTCTGAAGATTTAATTTCTCTAAAAAGAATGTGAAACCGAAAGAAATCTCTGAAGATTTAATTTCTCTAAAGTGTATAAGAAACAAATCTCTGAAGATTTAATGTCTCTAAAAAGAATGTGAAACCGAAAGAAATCTCTGAAGATTTAATTTCTCTAAAGTGTATAAGAAACAAATCTCTGAAGATTTAATGTCTCTAAAGTGTTTGTGAACCGATCTAAATCTCTGAAGATTTAGTGTAACAAGGACTGTGTATATGAAACCGAAATAAATCTCTGAAGATTTAATGTTTCAAAAGTATTTGTGTAACAGATAACCTCTGGAGGTTTAGTGTTTCCAAAATATATGGTGATAACAATAAAAGTCTCTGAAGACTCAATGTATCAACAAAGTGTATGTGGCACAGATAGAAATCTCGGTACAGATTCAATGTGCTTTGGGTATTGTGAACCCTGTATAGCCAAACCAGGTAACAAAGTGCAATTTCCAAGAAAAATTCCAAGAAAAACTAACGCAGTTGTATTTGTCCAGATAATCGTAGACTCGTGATAATATTTTATTTAAAATTTTGAACGATACAAAATAATGTGTTAAATTAAGCGACACTTATGGACTGTGTACGCTTTAAGTGTTTATACCCACAAGCCACCCAACGTTGTGATGAATATATGGAATGTTTGATATGTGAACTTTGTGATGGATCGCTCTTTAAAAAGCATCAACTAAGTGAAATTTTAAAGTTATTTGGAGGAAGTTTCCACAGTATGTGGTCGAACAGAGAGATGTTCAGTGCAGTGATACGTATATATAAAAAAAAAACAAAAAAAATTCACTGACTGCTTGCCTTGAGCTGTGTCGGATAAGTCTTACCACTGGTGGGGGACTTAACCGATAGTCAAAAGGCGAAAGTGTGCTATCTAGAACACGGTATTTTCACTTACTTTGTTTTTAAAGGAAATCACTCACAAAGTTCACTACGTTTCGCACGTACAAAAAAAAAGTGGTGCATGAACTAAAACAAACCACGTACCTTGAGTGATGAAACTCTGTTGAGCAAATGGACTGTATAGTGATGAAATGTGATGCTTTGAGCAGATTGACTGTAGTAAGCAGATTGGTGAGCTGTGATGCTGATGTGATGTGTTGATATGATGTGATGTGATTAGAGCTGACTGTAAGCTGTGATGTGGTGTGAGTATTGGATGTATTTATGCGAACGTGTATGTGTTGGTGTCACTCGCTGGTATTATGGCTGATCGTTCGTTTTGCTCGTTCAAGTTTTCTTGAGAAAATAATTAAACTCAAATAAACTCTGTAGATTTTTTTTTGATTTTTGCTGTGCGCTTTATTAGGTGCTGGATTTTTAGTAACTGGATTTTTTAGGTGCTGGAATTTTGTTATTTCCTGGCGCGATGGACCAATGTTACGTGCGGCCAATGGCAATGGCGGGATGCTCGCACGTAATAATATGCAAAGAAAATGAAAAGAGCGGCGAGTGAATAAGGATATAAACAATGGTATTCAAATGTAAATATGTACAATAGTTTTTATTCAAAGTAATTTGTATGTGAAAATGAAATGTAATGGAGTGGATGTAATTACAAAGTGCACAATAAAAATAATGGTATGGAAAATGTAATTGTTTACTTTACCTTGGTTTGGCAGCTGATGACTCTCGTATGCTCGGAAAAGAAGTGATCGAGTGTCTAGATAAATGTCAGCTCTGTACCGCCGCCGACAGCCTACATTTGTAGGATTCGAAGGGGTAAGAGCTGTTATCGGTATAAAGATAAAAATTAAAAGAAATCGCGCGGAAGATCTACGGTTTGTTACGAGGGGCGGCCGATATATTTAGACCGGTGGTCTAAACACTCCGCGTACTGGGATAAAAGAAAGGCCGCAAGGATCCTCAAAAAATATGAGGGAGCATCGCAGGAGAAGCTGTCGCCGAAGAAAGGAAGATGGTGGAGGAAGCGAAAGCTCTGATACCAAATTTCCAGAGGCCCTATGTGCCTAAGAGGGTGAACGGTAATCCCTTCAAACGCCAGAGATCGGACGGAGAGGTAGACCCCCATCCGAAGCGGCATCAGGTCAACCCCGTAGTGGGAAAACTCAGCTTTGCTGAAGTAACCAAGGACAGAATCCTTATAGGTTTCATTGACCGAGGTAACGACCGTTGGTCCATCCCCAAAGACCAGTGGCTGTATGTCCGGAATGAAATGGGCAGGGCCCTCCTCGACTTAATGCGTGAGTCTCCGGGTAGTCCGCCGCGAGGTACTGACGCGGGCTGACACCAAGGTCAGATCAAAATATTCGCGTGCGAGGATGCAAGAACTGTCGCACTGTATAAGGCAGCAGTTGCAAGACTGGGTGAAGTCTACCCAGGGGCAAGACTAGATGTCGTCGACTGGAAGGACATTCCTGCTCGGCCAAGGGTAAGGGCATGGATTCCTGCCGTCCCTGCAGAACCCGAGAATATTCTTGAGATGCTGCAGGTCTGGAATCCGTCTCTCCCGACGCAGGATTAGGGCGTCAATCTGGTCGATGATGTGGCGGAACAGGCCAGACCTCGACGATACGCTGGCGGCAGGGAAGTCTGAGCTCTCTCATGTTGGTGGTGCTTCAGATAAATCTGCACAAATCTAAAGCAGCCTCGGCTGTTTTAAGCAGTCGTCTTTCTAAAGGCGACGTAGACGTGGTCCTTATCCAAGAGCCCTGGGTCAATAGCTCTAGGATCTGTGGATTGGGGACTAAGGGGTACAAGCTCATCCAAGCCAATGATGAGGGCAAGGTCAGAACCTGTATTTTGGTAAAGTCTGATTTAAACACCTTTCTATTACCCAACTACTCAAAAGGTGACGTTACAGCTGCCATCTTAACAGTCGGCAGCACCAGCCTAACGATGGCGTCGGTCTATATGCCCTATGACGCCGAAGAACCTCCTCCACAAAAGGAGGTGAAAGATCTGGTGGATAATTTCTGTACGGGCCATCTTATTATTGGAGCTGACGCTAATGCTCATCACGTCCAGTGGGGAAGCTCCGATATTAACGCTAGGGGCGAGTCTCTGTTTGACTACCTACTAACAACTAACCTGGTGTTTGTAACGTGGGTAACGAGCCTACTTTTATAACTAGACCTCACTGTTTGTAGCGAAGGCGCTTATGAGTGGGTCAGAAAATGGCGTGTTCTTGATGAGCATTCATTTTCTGACCATCGGTACATAGAAATTGTGTTAGACTTTATTGTTGAGCAGCCAGTTATGAAACGAAATCCACGCAACACTAACTGGTAGCTACATAACCAAATATTAGCTAGGGACCTACCAGTATTACCTCCACAAGCCCCCTCATCAGTGGGAGAACTGGATGATCTGGTAACGACCTTTACAACGGCGCTCTCAAATGCCCTAGAGCAGGCTTGTCCAGCACCAAAACCACGCGGCAAACATAGACCCCACTGGTGGTCTTACGACCTGGATTCGTTCCGTATAAAAAGGCTCTAAGGCAAGCGAAGAGAACTTCGTGGAGAAATTTCTGCACCGGGGTCGAAAAAGTCGATGATACAGCGAGACTTAGACGAGTGCTATCAAAAACTCAACCCGCCATTAGCTATTTACGGAAGCCTGACGGATCTTGGACCAGCACGGAAGGGGAAACCCTGGAGCTGCTCCTGAACACACACTTTCCGGGGAACTTGTATGATGCACCTGTAGCATCTGCAACAAACCTGGCGGTAAACATACCCATTACGGAGGAAAGGGTAAGGTGGGCAATCAAAAGCTTTGAGCCGTTCAAGGCAGCTGGGCCAGACGGGATTTTCCCCGCACAACTCATAAACACGCTGGAAATATCAGCTAAATGGCTGGTAGTTCTCTATTCAGCCTGCCTGGCTCTTAATTACATTCCGTGCTCCTGGAGAAGCGCCACGGTAGTCTTTATTCCAAAGGCTGGGAAGGCCTCACACTATGAGCCTAAAGACTACAGACCGATCAGTCTCTCGTCTTTTGCACTTAAAACCTTCGAGAGGATAATTAGCGATTATCTCTCCTCTACTATTGATAGCAACCTTATTTCTAGCTATGAACATGCATACACCAAAGGTAAATCAACGGAAACTGCGCTCCACAGCCTAGTCATCATCATCATCATCATTTATTGGCGCTTAACCGCCTAAGCGATTTTGGCCGTCGCCTATCAAAGCACGCCAGTCATTCCTTTTTAGCGATAACTGACGCCAATTGGAAACCCCAAGGGAGTTCAAGTCATCCTCCACCTGTTGTTTCCATCTCAGTCGAGGCCTCCCCCTTCCTCTGCTGCCGAATTCGGGTGACGATTGGAAAACCTTCTGGGCTGGAGCTTCTTTGTCCATTCGCATGACGTGACCCAGCCAGCGGAGCCTTTGGGCTTTAATTCGCTGGACTATGGTCAGATCTGCGTAAAGCTCGTACAGCTCATCGTTAAATCTCCTTCGATACTCGCCGTCGGCATCACGGGAAGGACCATAAATCTTCCGGAGAACTTTTCTCTCAAATACTCCAAGGGCCATCTCATCTTCTCTTGACATTGTCCATGAGTCTGAGCCATACATCAGGACAGGTATGATGAGAGACTTATAGAGCGCGATCTTTGTTCTTCGAGAGAGGACTTTACTTCTCAATTGCCTACTCAGTCCAAAGTAGCACTTGTTCGCAAGAGTGATTCTCCGTTGGATTTCTAGACTGATATTATTTTCGGTGTTAATGCTGGTTCCCAAATAGACGAAGTCCCTCACAGTTTCAAATTTGTAACTATCAACAGTGACGTGGCTGCCAAGGCGCAGGTGCGCCGATTCTTTCTTTGATGACAGCAAATACTTCGTCTTGTCCTCGTTGACCGCAAGACCCACTTTTTTCGCTTCTTTATCCAGTCCAGAGAAGGCAGCGCTTACGGCGCGGTTGTTAAGGCCAATGATATCAATATCATCGGCATACGCCAGCAATTGCACGCTCTTGTAAAAGATTGTACCATTGCGGTTTAGCTCTGCTGCTCGAATTATCTTCTCCAGCATCAGGTTGAAGAAATCGCACGAAAGGGAGTCGCCCTGTCTGAAGCCTCGTTTGGTTTCAAATGGCTCAGAGAGGTCCTTCCCGACTCTGACGGAGCTGTTAGTATTGCTCAACGTCATTTGGCAAAGCCGTATAAGCTTTGCAGGGAAGTCAAATTCAGACATGGCGGCATACAGGCAACTCCTTTTTGCGCTGTCAAAAGCGGCTTTGAAATCGACAAAGAGATGGTGTGTGTCGATTCTTTTATCATGGGTCTTCTCCAGGATTTGGCGTATCGTGAAAATCTGGTCGATGGTAGACTTACCAGGTCTAAAGCCACACTGATAAGGTCCAATCAGCTTGTCTACGATGGGCTTCAGTCTTTCACACAATACGCTAGAAAGAACCTTATACGCGATATTAAGAAGGCTGATTCCGCGGTAGTTGGTGCGGTTAGCGGGATCGCCTTTCTTGTGGATTGGGCAGAGCACACTTAAATTCCAATCTGGAGGCATGCACTCGTCTGACCATATTCTGCATAAGAGCTGATGCATGCTTTTTACCAGCTCTTCGCCTCCGTGTTTGAACAGCTCGGCGGGCAGTCCGTCTTTTCCAGGCGCTTTGTTGTTTTTCAGCCGGGATATAGCTATCCTCACTTCATCATAGTCAGGTGGTGGGACGACTTTTCCATCGTCAGGGATTGGGGTATCGGGTTCGACGTCTCCCTCGCAATTTAGCAGTGAGGAGAAGTGCTCCCTCCATAATTTAAGTACACTCTGTACGTCGGTTACCAGGTCGCCATTATTGTCCTTACAGGAACTTGCCCCGGTCTTAAAACCTTCCGTCATCCGCCGGATCTTTTCATAGAATTCACAGCCTAGTCTATTGTTGAAAAATCATTGCACGAAAACGAGTACTGTCTCGTGGCCTTTCTGGACATCGAAGGGGCTTTCAACAATATAAAGCCGGAGGCTATTAACACTGCTTTAACAAACCTGGGCATAAATAGGTCTCTTATTGGACTAATTGATCAACTACTAAAGGGAAGGAAAATAGTTTCTTCACTGGGAACAGTTGATCTTTCACGCTATGTCACAAGAGGAACGCCTCAGGGTGGTGTTCTCTCCCCGCTCCTATGGAACCTCACCGTAAACTCGCTGCTACGAGACACAAGGTGGGGGGGCGGGAAGATAGTGGCATGTGCAGACGATTTAGCTATTGCATATAGGGGCAAATTCCCACAAACCCTGTGTGACTTGATGCAAGTAGCACTGCGAGAAGTTTCTTCATGGTCCTCTCGCTGCGGACTTAGCATCAACCCGGGAAAGGTGGAGCTTGTCCTTTATACCAGGCGGTACAAGATACCACCGTTGAACCTACCAGAACTAGATGGCGTGCGCCTGAACTTAGCTGACAAAGCCAAATTCCTAGGCACAGTTCTAGATAGAAAGCTTAACTGGAAGGAGAATGTCATCCAGCGCCAGAGGAAAGCGTGCATTGCACTTTACACGTGTAAAAGAGCCATTGGCAAAAAATGGGGGCTCAGCCCCAAAATTTGCAGATGGATCTACACTGCGATAATCCAGCCAATTATGCTGTATGGAGTCGTGGTATGGTGGCCTGCGCTAAGAAATGCAACAAACCTAAATCTGTTAGGGAAAGTCCACAGATCGAGCATGATCTGTATAAGCGGGGCGTTAAGAACAACGCCCAATGAAGCTCTCCAGGCCATTCTTGGCTTTTTGCCACTCGATCTGGAAGGGTACCGGGCAGCAGCAGCATCGGCTGTGCGTCTAAGGGAAACGTCCGTCTGGGGCGCAAGCACTATTGGACACTCCTGTATTCTAAGATCTTACAGCTTTCTCCCTCTGAGCACAGATCGGTGTGCGACCACAACAATCGGAGATTGTTGTTTTAGAATAAACATTCCCAGCAGGGAAGACTGGGAGAACATAGATCGGTGTCCCGCTACTAATGGCGGCACTTTTATATACACCGACGGCTCGAAGTTAGACGGCAGAGTCGGAGGAGGGGTTTACTCAAGGGATTTGGACCTAGAACTCTCCTTTAGACTACCTGGATAGGTGAACGCACCATCGGACAGGATATCTGTATTTTCAGCGACAGCCAAGCGGCCATCAAATCCCTAAACTCGTTCAACTCTGAACTGACGCTCAGCTGTCGTCGATCTCTTCAAGAGATGGCCCAACAGAACCGCGTGAGCCTCACATGGGTCCCGGGACACAGGGACATTGAGGGAAACTGTAGGGCAGACGAACTTGCCAGGCAGGGCACGACCAAGCAGATTCTTCAAGATAAAGAGCGCATAGGTATGCCGTTTGCCACGTGTAAGCCAATGCTGAAGGAGCATACACTCCGCGAAGCCAACGAAAGATAGCTACAAGCCCCAGGGTGCCGGATATCCAAGCAAACCTGGCCAAAGCGCGATCTCAAAAGATCTAGACACATATACGCCCTAAAAAGGAAGGAAATCTCCATATTAATAGATGTTTTAACCGGGCACTGCCTTATGGGTAGGCACGCAGCAAGGCTAGGCGTTCCCTACCGACGATGCTGCAGGAGTTGCAAAGAGGATGAGGAAGAGGAAACGGTGGAGCATCTCATCTGCAACTGCCCGGCCTTAAGCGGAGCGAGAAGGCGCTCTCTGGGAGTTCCCTTCCTGGTTAGCTTAAGCCAGGTCGCGGAGCTAGACATAAAGGACTTGATGGCCTTCATCAAGTTATCAAAATGGTTCGAGGAGGGGTAGCGGTGTCGGTTAGGAGTGTCAGTCCCGGGTTTCGGCTATATGGAGAGTCCCGACAGCACTGGGATTTTCCATATGGCCGGGCCCCGGGACTGACTTTCCTAGTGTTTGGTGGTATCACAACGGGCCTTTTATTACTGGCCTAGGTGTGCCTTTGCGGCAGCCACTTCTACCTACCTAACGCCACCGGTGCTTGGGGATGGCCAGACGGTCATTGCCTCGGTCAAGGACGCCTATAAGGATCCTGTCCTTGGTTACCTCAGCAAAGCTTAGTTTGCCCGCTCCAGGGGTATTCTGATGCCGCTTGGGAGGGGGATTTAACTCCAGGTCCGATCCCTGGCGCTTGAAAGGGTTAACTTTTAACCTCTTTGGCAAGGAAGTGGTGCCGCCTACTTCCAAAGGAGTGGGTTCATCCACTTCCTTGGAAGTGGTTCAGTCCACTTCCGAGGCCCCAAATCGAACCCCTGAACAACAAAATACTGCCAATTCTGTTCAACTAACGGCTACTAAGCTGGTTGTGGTTCCACCGCGAAAATCGATATTCGTGTCTAGATTTCAGAAAGACACTTCCGTCAACGACCTTAAGTCTTACATCAAATCGAAAATTAAGGCTGAGGGTTTAGTAATACATAAGTTTAAATTTAATTATGAGCGAAAAATTTCTTCATTTAGGATTGATGTTTTTGATGAAGATTACGATGTGATTTTGGATCAGTCGTTCTGGCCTCCTGGTGCTTTTATTCGCGAGTTTTCACCTAAGTCAACTGCGAACGACCCAGATGCTGTACAAATTCCTCGTCAGAATACTGATCCAAAAAACTAATTCTAAATTCTTTCTTGAATATCTATTATCAGAATGTTAGAGGTTTAAATACCAAATTAACTGATTTTTACTTAAAAACGATCAATTGTAACTATAGAATTATTGCTTTCACTGAAACTTGGGTAAAACCACATGTCTTTGATTCCGAAATTTTTTGTGATGGTTATCAGATTTATAGAAACGATCGCTTAGACAGAACCGGGGGCGGGGTCCTATTGGCTGTACATTCTTCAATACCATCTGAAGATGTTAATTTACCTTATATTGAAAACATAGAATTTAAATGCATACGTATAGGAATTGGCACAGGCCATATTTATTTAGCTGTTAGTTACATTCCACCGTCATCTGATGTATCAGTGTATATGCACCACATTTCACTTATAAAAACTGTAAGTTCTTTGATTAAGCCCGTGGACTCAGTAGTTGTTTTGGGTGACTTTAACCTGCCACACATCTCGTGGAGAATAATTGATGGCAATATTGTCCCAGTGTCATCTAAGTTGTGTAATGAGTTTTTGGACGAAATGACCAACCTATGTCTTAGTCAGATTAATGTTATTCCGAACAAGTTAGGAAAAGTCTTAGACTTGGCCTTTGTTGATGACTTGTCTAAATTCACTGTAAATCGATGTGATCCTTTAGTTCTTCCCGAAGACGCTTACCATCCATCTTTTGAAATAGCCTACGAAATCATAAACTATAATCGCGATTGTATTACGAAACCTTATGACTCTATTAAAACTTTTGATTTCTCTAGAGCCAACTTCAAAAAGATAAATAAAGAACTTTCCAAACTTGTTTGGCCTCATTACAATGAGGATGTCGAGCGAAACTTATCTCACTTCAATAGTACCATATACAGCCTCTTTGAAAAGTTCGTACCAAAGCGCATCTGTTTACGTAATGATGAGCCAATGCAAGTCTGGTGCACTAAAGAACTCAAATCTTTAAAAAATCGAAAGTCACGCTTCTTTAAACTATACAAAAAAACTGGTTTACACTCTGATTATGTACAATACTCTGTTTTGCGCCATAAATATTTAGAATTGAATAAAAAGTGTTACAATGCTTACTTATGTAAAATTAAAAAGAACATTATTTGCAATCCGAAGACATTTTATGGTTTCGTAAACGCTAAACGCAGGGTAAAAGGGTTTCCTTCATCTATGAAATTTAAAGATAAAATCTCTAGTGACGACCCAGAGATTGCCAACTTCTTTGCTCAATTCTTCAAGTCCAATTATTCTTCTGGAATAAATTTATCATCTAACGGATACCCTTATTTACCACACTCCATTAACTCAATCCATGTTCCCCATTTAAACCCGGAAGATGTTTTATTACACCTAAAGGCCTTAAAGGAGTCTTTCAAATATGGCCCCGACTTAATCCCGACATGCTTTCTTAAAAAGTGTGCTGAATACATCTACCAGCCCTTAACACAGTTGTTTAATCTGTCTTTACAGTGTGGGATTTTCCCAACTTCATGGAAAGAATCTTTCCTTATACCTCTTTATAAAAGTGGGAGCAGGTCCTGCGTAGAAAATTATCGTGGAATAGCAAAGCTCTCCGCCATTCCCAAGTTATTCGAAGCCATCATTACCAATTATCTAGCATTTTCGATCCCAACACTGATTGCAAGTTCTCAACATGGATTTTGTAAAGGCAAATCAACCATAACTAATTTACTTGAATTCACTACCTACGTCTCGAATGGGTTTAGAAATAATTTAAGCACTGACGTTATATACACCGACTTTAGTAAAGCATTTGACAAAGTTTGCCACGCTTTACTCATACATAAACTTGATCTCATAGGCTTTCAACCTGGTTTTACTCGTTGGATCTCCTCCTATCTTTGTGGTAGAACACAACGTGTAATTTTAAAAAATACGTATTCAAATGCCATTGATGTCTCTTCTGGTGTCCCTCAGGGCAGTCACCTTGGCCCGGTTCTGTTTTTGCTATTCATAAACGACATGTAATATCGAAACCATAAAGAAATTCGATACTTTCAATCGAGCAACAGCTTTGTTCTTTTGCCATCCTGAAGGTTACTCAAATACCCCAACATAAAGGTACCAAAAGGGCATAGGTGAGAAAAGTCTAGGTCGCTAAAGAAAAGGAGAGATAAATAGATAACGTAGAGGCCTGTCCTGTCAAGTGGAGTCTTCCCCCCCGCTTCCGCGCAACTTGCGCGAAACCATGGGCACTGTGCTGACTCCTAATTACTTACAGTGCCCCCAAACCTGACTCAAGTCTATCTGTCGGTCACTTAGTCATTTTCCCTAATACTCACCTTCACATATCCGTGTGCGCGCAAGCGCAGCACCCACACCAAAATCGCGTCTCTTAACCCTGCATCTTAGCAAACAAGACACCTTGTTTCAACCATTCATTATTATTATTTAATGTAATAATTAGTATATTGGACCTATCTCTATCCCTAATCTATTTTATCTTAAACTCCAAACTTCACTCAAATTCCAACTTTCTTCTTATATATAGGTACTTAGGTGTAGGTGTATATGGCTATGTATCTAGTCTTATAACCTAGCAAAAAAAGGTAAAGAAAATGCAAAGCAAAATTACAAATAAAAAAATCTAATTCTCAAACTTACACTAAATGATCCTAAACTAATCTCATTACGCATGTAATTCAAAAAAAATGTTACAAAAATTCGGGAGAAAAAAGTTTGAAGAAAAGTTAAAATTCTACGACGCTCTAATGATGATCTTGTGATCAGCTGTTCGGTGTCCCACTGACCCAGTTTTAAATTTCGAGTTCAACGACCCAGATATAAAAAATGTGTATTTATGTATGCAAAAGAATAAGCATCAAACAGGCTGAGAGAGTTGTGTGATTAAGTGTTTTTAGGATCGTTACGTAAGTACATATATTTCTTCGTTTTTGTTTTGTCACTAATCCATTTTATCTACCTTGGGAGTAGGTTGGGATTATTTGCTCATTATATGTACATACACACCGGCATATATACGTATTATGAATTACTCACCTAGTCACTGCTCCAATGGCGCCACTGTAGAGTAACTGTGCTGTAAAATTCGGAAACAGAGAAAGTCATATATGCTCACCCACCTATGCTCGATCATGCGCACAACGATCGCTCTCTAGTTATTGCTCAGCCAGATCACTCGCTTGTGATCTTGGCTTTCGAGCTGCTGTTTCAGTGTACTACACCACCTCGGATGCGCACGTCAGGCAAACCCCCTTGTAAAAAAATTCAATTAGAGACCAAAAAAAATCAAAAAAAGTTTAAATCTCCAATATCTGGGAGATAAATTCCGGATTCGGATATTGGTGGAGACGGCCGACCAAGGAAAAAGGTTGGCCAAGATGGCGCCAAGTTGCAACCGAAGTATTTAGGTAAGAGTTACCAAAAAAAAAAAAAAACGTGGGTGGTGTTGCGTTTGTGCGGTACAAAAACAAAAAAACCCAAAGAAAAAGCGTATGAGTTATAAATGCGATAAAGAAAAGGTGAAGGAAACCGGCAAAACCTAACGAAAAATTGGTAAAAAGTGCGAAAATGAAATGAAAAGTTTCTTAAGTAGGAAGAAATGAAATGAACAAAATAGGTAACTCAAAAACTGGATAAAAGAAAAATGTATACTAAAATGAAGAAAAGTGGGTGCTTAAGTGCACAAATTAGATTCCGGAATTAATGAGTAAACATTCGAAATGTAATATTAAGTAGGTTAGGTTAGGTTCAAGTGGCTGCCGCAGAGGCACACTTAGGCCAGTTTTGAAAGGCCCGTTGTGATACCACCAACACAAGGAAAGTCAGTCCCGGGACCCAGCCATATGGAAAATCCCTGAGTTGTTGGGATTTTCCACATAGCAGAATCCCGGGACTGACACTCCTAAACCGACACCGTTACTCCTCCTCGAACCACTTAGATGACTTTATGAAGCCCATCAAGTCCTTTATGTCAATTTCCGCGATCTGGCTTAGGCTATCCAGGAACGGAACTCCCAAAAAGCGCGTTCTCGCTCCGCTTAAAGCCGGACAGTTGCAGATGAGGTGCTCCACTGTTTCCTCCTCCTCATCATCTTTGCAACTCCTGCAGCATCGTCGGTAGGGCACACCTAGCCTTTCTGCATGCCTACCAATGAGGCAGTGACCGGTTAATACCCCTATCAATATGCAGATTTCCCTCCTAGTTAGGGCATAAATGCGTCTAGACCTTTTAAGATCCCATTTTGGCCAGGTTTGTTTCGATATGCGACACCCTGGGGATAGCAGCCATCTTTCGTTGGCTTGACGGAGTGTGTGCTCCTTCAGCATTAGTTTGCATGTGGCAAACGGCATACCTAAGCGCTCTTTATCCTGAAGAACCTGCTTGGTCGTGCCCTGCCTGGCAAGCTCGTCTGCCTTACAGTTTCCCTCAATGTCCCTATGTCCCGGGACCCATATGAGGTTTACGCGGTTCTGTTGGGCCATCTCCTGAAGAGATCGACGACAGCTGAGCGTCAGTTCAGAGTTGAACGTGTATGAGCCAAGTGATTTGATTGCCGCTTGGCTATCGCTGAAAATAGCGATATCTTCTCCGATAACACGTTTGCTTAACCAGGCCGCGGCGTCCAGGATTGCCGAGACTTCCGCCTGGAAGACGCTACAATGATCAGGTAGTCTGAAGGAGAGCTCAAGGTCCAAATCCCTTGAATAAACTCCTCCTCCAACTCTGCCGTCCAACTTCGAGCCGTCGGTGTATATGGAAGTGCCACCATTTGACACCAATCCGTCCTCTCCCAGTCTTCTCTGCTGGGAATGTTTATTTTGAAACAGCTATCCCCTACTGTAGTAGTCGCACAACGATCTGTGCTTAGAGGGAGAAAGCTGTAAGATTCCAGAATACTGGAGTGTCCAATAGTACCCGCAGCCCAACTGGAGGTTTCTCTTACGCGCAGAGCTGATGCCGCCGCTGACCGAAACCCTTCCAGATCAAGTGGCAAAATGCCCAGAATGACCTGGAGGGCTTCGTTGGGCGTTGTCCTTAGCGCACCGCTTATACAGATCATATTGGA
Source organism: Campiglossa producta (assembly GCA_964058755.1). Taxonomy (NCBI): domain Eukaryota; kingdom Metazoa; phylum Arthropoda; class Insecta; order Diptera; family Tephritidae; genus Campiglossa; species Campiglossa producta. Next base: position 238,941 of record CAXKVI010000029.1, on the reverse strand, counting down.
TCTATGGACTTTCCGCAACAGATTCAGGTATGTTGCCTTGCTCAGCGCAGGCCACCATACGACGACTCCATAAAGCATGATTGGGCGAATGATGGCCGTGTGGATCCAACTGCATACTGTAGGGCTGAGCCCCCATTTTTTGCCAATGGCTCTTTTGTATGTGTAAAGAGCGATGCAAGCTTTCTTCTGGCGCTGAAGAACATTCTCCTTCCAATTCAATTTCCTGTCCAGAACTATGCCTAGAAACTTGGCCTTATCCGACAAGCCCAGGCGCGTGCCATCTAGTTCTGGTAGGCTTAGTGGCGGTATTTTGTACCGGTTGGTGAAGAGGACAAGTTCCACCTTCCCTGGGTTGATACTAAGTCCGCAGCGAGAGGACCACGTCGAAACTTCTCGCAGTGCTACTTGCATCAGGTCACACAGAGTTTGTGGGAACTTGCCTCTGAATGCAATAGCTAAATCGTCTGCGTATGCCACTATCTTCCCGCCCCCCCAGCTTGTGTCACGTAGCAACGAGTTGACTGTGAGGTTCCATAAAAGCGGGGAAAGAACACCACCCTGGGGTGTTCCCCTTGTGACATAACGTGATAACTCAACCGTACCAAGTGAAGAAGCTATTTTCCTTCCCCTTAAAAGTTGGTCAATTAAATCAGTTAGAGGTCTATCTACGCCCAGATTAGTTAGAGCGGAGTTGATAGCCTCCGGGCTTATATTGTTGAAAGCCCCCTCAATGTCTAGGAGGGCCACGAGACAGTAGTCCTTTTCACACAGCGATTTCTCAATGACAGACACTAGGCTGTGCAGAGCGGTTTCTGTTGATTTACCCTTGGTGTATGCATGCTGATAGCTAGAGATAAGGTTGCTATCAATAGTCGTTAAGAGGTAGTCGCTTAGTATCCTCTCAAAGGTTTTTAGTACAAAGGACGAGAGACTGATCGGTCTGTAGTCTTTTGGCTCGTAGTGGGATGCCTTCCCAGCCTTAGGGATAAACACTACCGTGGCGCTTCTCCAGGAGCCCGGAATGTGGTTGAGAGCCAGGCAGGCTGTGAAGAGAAATACCAGCCATTTAGCTGATGTCTCCAACGTGTTTATAAGTTGCGCGGGGATAATCCCGTCCGGCCCGGCAGCCTTATACGGTTCAAAGCTCTTAACTGCCCACCTTACTCTTTCCTCAGTGACGGGTATATTTACTGCCAGGTTTGTTGCAGGTGCTAGTGGTGCATCATGCAGATTCCCCGGAAAATGTGTATTCAAGAGCAGCTCAAGGGTTTCCTCTTCCGTGCTGGTCCAGGATCCGTCAGGTTTTCGCAGATAGCTGATGGTTGTTTGACTTTTCGAGAGGACTCGTCTAAGTCTCGCTGTGTCGTCGACCTTTTCGACGCCAGTGCAGAAATTTCTCCACGAGGTTCTCTTCGCCTGTCTCAGAGCTTTTTTGTAGGCCTTTAGTTTAGCTTTATATTCGTGCCAATGAGGCTCACAGCCGAAGCTCTTGGCCTTGTTAAATTGTTTCCGGCATGATATTCGGAGCGAGTCCAAATCGTAGGACCACCAATGTGGCCTGTGTTTACCGCGTGGTTTTGGCACTGGACAAGCCTAGAGCATTTGAGAGCGCCGATGTAAATGTAGTAACAAGATCCTCCAGCTCCTCTACTGATGAGGGGGCTTGTGAGGGCAGTACTGGTAGGTCTCTGTCTAATATTTCATTGTGTAACTGCCAATCAGTGTTACGTGGATTGCGCTTCATGATTGGTTGTTCTACAATAAAGTCTAAAACCATTTCTATGTAACGGTGGTCGGAGAAAGAATGTTCTTCCAGAACCCGCCATTTTCTGACCCACTCATAAGCGCCTTCACTACAGATAGTGAGGTCTATGACCTCCCTGCGGGTCTTAGTGATAAAAGTAGGCTCATTACCCACGTTGCAAATCACCAGGTTGGTTGTTAAGAGGTAATCAAAGAGAGACTCGCCCCTGGCATTGATGTCGGAGCTCCCCCATTGGACATGGTGAGTATTAGCGTCCGCTCCAATAATAAGATTACCCGTGCAGAAATTTGACACCAGGTCTTTCACCTCCGTTTGTGGTGGCGGTTCTTCGGCGTCGTAGGGCATATAGACCGAAGCCACCGTCAGGCGGGTGCTGTCGACCGTTAGACTGATAGCGGTAATATCCCCATTGGTGTAGTTAGGTAGGAGAAAGGAGTTTAACTCAGACTTGACCAGAATACACGTTCTGACTTTGCTCTCCTCGCTGGCTCGAACGAGCTTGAAGCCCTTAGTCCCCAATCCGCAGATTCTCGAGCTATTGACCCAGGGTTCTTGGATGAGGACCACATCCACGTCGCCTTTAGAAAGACGACTACTTAAAGCAGCCGAAGCTACTTTAGATTTGTGCAGATTAATCTGAAGCACCACCAACATGAGAGCGCACAGACTTCCCTGCCGTCCCCATATCGTCGAGGTTTGCCCCATCCCGGAGGTTGCCTATCAACGACGAGTTGTCTTGCTGTCTGTAGCGTTAGATGTTAATCGCTCATCGTTGGCTGCTACCACCGTGACGTCGAGGGCTTCCTCGTCCTGTAGGCTGTCCTCCATCTCCGAGTTGTTCACAGCACTATCGCCAAGGGACGTGGCGGATAACATGCTTTCCGCATCGGAATCCTCCGCTTCCTCTTCTGGTAATTCGTTTTCCGGTTCCCCCGGAGCAGCCGAGAAGGCAGCGCGCTGAGCATCACCACGATATACAGCTATGGTCAGAGATTTAGCGCACTTTCCATTGTACTGAAAAATAGTACAGTAACTTTCAAGATAATACGAATTGCACAAAAAAATTTGAGGTTTAACAATAGTATTGTATTGCTCTCTTCAAATGACAAAAGAATTTCCGTTATAATTCTTTGATATTTATTTTTGCTAAGTTTTTCCTTACATCCGTCTAAAGTGCATTGGACATCGATTTAGCGCACTTACGTTTGTTTTGCTATTACTTGCGATTGGTTGAAAAAGTTTATAGTTTTTTGGTTAATATTTAATAAATAACCTCTTCTCTGATAATTTTGTTAAATTTTCTGGAAGAAAATACTGGTCGATTTGACAAAAAAGTACTTTTTTTAATCAGGGAGCAATCAAGGGCAAAATTTCAAGAATTTTGGTATGTTTTCGAAAAAAATTGTATACAATGCCATCAGAGATGTGAGTTCGGATCCGAATTTGTCAAAGCATAACAAGAAACGTAAAGATTCCCCTAGTAAAACTTTTCCCCAAGGGGATAAAATGTTCGGAAGAAAGAGTAAAAATTATCCTTTTAAGTCCTTACCATTGAAAGTGGTTGAAATAATTTCGAAATTGTGCTCAACTGTGTCCAGAAAACTTATACGAAGACCCCTAAATGAAAATAAAAAGTATGGGCGCATAACCAAGAAAAAGCGCCTCCTGCCAAAACAAGAACACTACACTAGACCGCTCCCTAAAACTTCCATGTTCTCACTACTATGTTTTCGGAGTTCCGTGGATTGGTTTCTTGATTTTTTTCATGTTGCACACACTTTTCTCGCCAGGATAGACAAGGCTTAATTTGGTTGCATCCGAAAAAAGTACAATTTCTCAAAATTCTACACCTTTGAGTATGTGGATTCTTGAGAATGAAAAAGGTGCTTTAATGTTCTTGTTTGACAGGAGCGGCGTTTTCATGTTTATGCACCCATTCTTTTTATTTTCATTTAAGAGTCTTCGTATAAGTTTTCTGGACACAGTTGAGCACAATTCCGAAATTATTTCAACCACTTTCAATGGTAAGGACTTAAAAGGATGATTTTTACTCTTTTTTCCGAACATTTTATCCCCTTGGGGACAAGTTTTACAACGAGTATCTTTACTTTTTTTGTGATGCTTTGACAAATTCGGATCCGAACTCACATCTCTGATGGCATTGTACACCATTTTTCTCGAAAACATACCAAAATTCATGAAATTTTGCCCTTGATCGCTCCCTGATTAAAAAAGGTTCTTTTTTGTCAAACCGACCAGTATTTTCTTCCAGAAAATTTAACAAAATTATCAGAGAAGAGGTTATTTATTAAATATTAACCAAAAAACTATTAACTTTTTCAACCAATCGCAAGTAATAGCAAAACAAACGTAAGTGTGCTAAATCGATGTCCAATGCACTTTAGACGGATGTAAGGAAAAACTTAGCAAAAACAAATATCAAAGAATTATAACGGAAATTCTTTTGTCATTTGAAGAGAGCAATACAATACTATTGTTAAACCTCAAATTTTTTTGTGCAATTCGTATTATCTTGAAAGTTACTGTACTATTTTTCAGTACAATGGAAAGTGCGCTAAATCTCTGACCATAGCTGTACGTGTATAACGATCTGGCCTACGCTGTAGTGTACTAGGCCATTGCACCTTTTGAGGGGCTCGATTGACTCTTTATTCATGGTGAACACCACCTGTCTGTCGGGCCCTACCGCATCCCCGACCAGATTGACACTCCAGTCATGCGTTGGCAGGGACGGATTCATTAGCCGTAGCATCCCGAGAATTCTCTCGGGTTCGTCAGGGATGGCCGGAATCCACGCCCTTGCCCTTGGACGAGCTGGAATGTCCTTCCAGTCGACGACCTCTATCTTTGCGCCCTTGTAGACTTCACCCAGCTTAGCAGCTGCTGCCTTGTACAGTGCTACGGTTTTTGCATCCTCGCATGCGAGTAATTTAATCTGACCCTGGTGCCAACCCGCATCCGTTACTCGCGCCGAACTACCCGGAAACTCTGGAGCAACATTGAGAAGAATGTTGCCGAGTTCATTTCGCACGTAACGCCACCGGTCCTTAGGGATGGCCAGACGGTCATTGCCTCGGTCAAGGACGCCTATAAGGATCCTGTCCTAGGTTACCTCAGCAAAGCCAGGGGTATTCTGATGCCGCTTGGGAGGGGGATTTAACTCCAGGTCCGATCTCTGGCGCTTGAAAGGGTTAACTTTTAACCTCTTTGGCATGTACGAATTTTGGAAATCCGGTATCACAGCTTTCGCTAGCTCTACCGATTTACTGGAATTCGGCGACAGCGTTTCCTGCGGTACCCCTTCATACCTCTTCAGGATGGGAGTGGGGACCCGTAGTTGCCATCGCGGTCGCTCTCCTTGCCGAAATCTCAGTTGCAGCTTCCTTCTCCTTCGAAACTCCGAGGCCAGGTCGCGAGACCGCTGCCACAGACGTAAAGATACTGGTTTTCATATCAGCGGTTGATGGGAGTTTAGCATCCGCCTTTGTCCGCTTAGTTGCGTTGGCAACCGCACTGGTGCTAGCTCCCATCAAGTCAATCTTAGTCGATAGAGGGTTGGTTGACCGACTCGTAGTTGCCATCGCTGTCGATCCCCCCCTTGATTGTTATTAAGTAAGAAAATAAAATTTTTGACGCCGAATTCTATGCAACCCCAAAATGCCCCTTATGGCCTAATGCCCCTTCAAGCAACTATGTTTTTACTCCCCTATTCAAAAAATTGTAAATAAAACTTAAATATAAAGCCACTCCTTGCGTCTCGATCCTGGTATATGTCATGTAGTGTATGTGTGAATGTGTTGTCGTGGAATTATGTTGACTCTGGTGACGATGTTTTTGCTGCTGGTGTCTTTGTGTTGTAGTTGTTGCTGGCGTCCGTGCCGCCCAATCTGGCCCATATCTGGTGTTGCTTCCTTCGATCAGATTTGATTTGTGTTTGTTGTTGTACTGTTAAGTCCCGTGACGGTTTTCAGTGTCTCTATGTTGTTTTTGTAGTGTATGACTGACTGATGTATCTCTATGTTGTGTCTCTATGTTGTAGTTGTAATGCGTAACTTATTGTTGTTTTGTGGAATTCAATGTTTTGGGTGCCATTTCCCAAGCGTTCAGCGGCAAAAATCCTGTGCCCTGGTGGGTACTCCCGGTGACAATGCGACCTGGATCCAAGAACAAGAACACAAAATATTTCAGAAAAAATGTAAGGGTATAGGGTAGGTTTCATTAAGAGGGAAACAGGAAAAGGTTATGCTCAATTAAACATATATATATTATTTAGGAGTGTAACGGAGTGTGGTTGCTAAGTGACCTTGCTCAATCCCGACTCTTGCGTCCTCGTTCGTACACTCTGGGCAACGGGAGCTACCTAGGCTCGCGGCAGAAAGAGAGGGAGCCCCGATGGGGCCACTCTGACATACTTGGTTTAAGGGCTCACCGAGGTTTTTGCGCAGCGTCTGTTCACCATGAGGTGCGGCTGCAAGCGGGCGTCTGTCTTGAAGCAAGCGGCTCGCTATATAAATGTGTAAATATTTTCCAAAAACCCCGAAACGGGTTGTGCGCTGGGTTTGGGACCCGCCACGTAAAAAATTTAGTCCAATGAAAAATAAATTAAAGCCTGGGATGAGAACCCCCTTTAATGTTGACGACCCGGCAAAACGAATAAGGCATAATGATTTGGATATTAGGGCATGTACCGGGAATGTCCGGACCCTTTCAAGGGACGGTACCGCTGCCCGACTGGTTGATGTCCTCGTTAACGCAAAGGCTGACATCACCGCCCTGCAGGAAATGCGATGGACGGGACAAGGAAAGACGACCATCGGACCTTGTGACGTATACTACAGTGGCCAGACACGCGGCAAAGCGCGTGGTGTAGGATTCGTGGTGGGAAAGAGACTTCGCCGCCAAGTACTAGCGTTCACCCCCGTGGACGAGCGTCTCGCTGCGATCCGCATCAAAGCGAAATTTTTCAACATAACATTTATCTGCGCCTATGCGCCGACTGAGGAGACGGACGACGCAGAGAAGGACTCCTTCTACGATAAACTTGAACAGACTTATGATCGCTGCCCCCAACATGATATCAAAATCGTGCTCGGCGACTTTAATGCGAAGGTGGGCAAGGAAGGAGTCTTTGGTCCAACAGTTGGAAAATTTAGTCTCCATGATATAACATCCCCCAACGGCACTAGGTTGATTGATTTCGCTGCTGCTCGCAATATGGTCATCAGTAGTACCAGGTTCCAGCATAAACGAATACACCAAGCCACATGGCTGTCTCCTGATCAAAGAACAAGAAACCAGATTGATCATGTCATGATCGACGGCAGACATAGCTCCACCGTTCTGGACGTGCGTACCCTTCGTGGTCCCAATATCGACTCGGACCATTATCTTGTTGCAGCCAAGATACGCACACGCCTCTGTGTAGCAAAGAAAGTGCGCACAGTAACGGAAGGAAAGTTTGACGTCGAGAAGCTGCGCACGACACAGACAGCTGACAATTTCTCCACTCGACTCTCACACCTGCTATCGGAGAGCAATCCTCGACCTAACGATGCAACCGAGCAATGGAAGCATATCTCTCACTCATTACGTACCGCCGCTGAGGCCACTATAGGGTTCCAGCGAGCCCGCAAAAACAACTGGTACGATGAGGAATGCAGCACTGCCTCGGACAAAAAGGACCCTGCCTACAGGGAGACGTTGCGAACGGGCGCAACCCGCAGTGTATGGCAACGCTATCGTGAGGCAAAGAAGGAAGAGAGACGCCTTTTCAGAAAAAAGAAACGTGAGGCCGAAAGGCGTGAGTGTGAGGAGCTTGAGATGCTGGCTGACAGGAATGATGCCCGAAAATTCTATGAAAAGATCCGGCGGATGACGGAAGGTTTTAAGACCGGGGCAAGTTCCTGTAAGGACAATAATGGCGACCTGGTAACCGACGTACAGAGTGTACTTAAATTATGGAGGGAGCACTTCTCCTCACTGCTAAATTGCGAGGGAGACGTCGAACCCGATACCCCAATCCCTGACGATGGAAAAGTCGTCCCACCACCTGACTATGATGAAGTGAGGATAGCTATATCCCGGCTGAAAAACAACAAAGCGCCTGGAAAAGACGGACTGCCCGCCGAGCTGTTCAAACACGGAGGCGAAGAGCTGGTAAAAAGCATGCATCAGCTCTTATGCAGAATATGGTCAGACGAGTGCATGCCTCCAGATTGGAATTTAAGTGTGCTCTGCCCAATCCACAAGAAAGGCGATCCCGCTAACCGCACCAACTACCGCGGAATCAGCCTTCTTAATATCGCGTATAAGGTTCTTTCTAGCGTATTGTGTGAAAGACTGAAGCCCATCGTAGACAAGCTGATTGGACCTTATCAGTGTGGCTTTAGACCTGGTAAGTCTACCATCGACCAGATTTTCACGATACGCCAAATCCTGGAGAAGACCCATGATAAAAGAATCGACACACACCATCTCTTTGTCGATTTCAAAGCCGCTTTTGACAGCGCAAAAAGGAGTTGCCTGTATGCCGCCATGTCTGAATTTCACTTCCCTGCAAAGCTTATACGGCTTTGCCAAATGACGTTGAGCAATACTAACAGCTCCGTCAGAGTCGGGAAGGACCTCTCTGAGCCATTTGAAACCAAACGAGGCTTCAGACAGGGCGACTCCCTTTCGTGCGATTTCTTCAACCTGATGCTGGAGAAGATAATTCGAGCAGCAGAGCTAAACCGCAATGGTACAATCTTTTACAAGAGCGTGCAATTGCTGGCGTATGCCGATGATATTGATATCATTGGCCTTAACAACCGCGCCGTAAGCGCTGCCTTCTCTGGACTGGATAAAGAAGCGAAAAAAGTGGGTCTTGCGGTCAACGAGGACAAGACGAAGTATTTGCTGTCATCAAAGAAAGAATCGGCGCACCTGCGCCTTGGCAGCCACGTCACTGTTGATAGTTACAAATTTGAAACTGTGAGGGACTTCGTCTATTTGGGAACCAGCATTAACACCGAAAATAATATCAGTCTAGAAATCCAACGGAGAATCACTCTTGCGAACAAGTGCTACTTTGGACTGAGTAGGCAATTGAGAAGTAAAGTCCTCTCTCGAAGAACAAAGATCGCGCTCTATAAGTCTCTCATCATACCTGTCCTGATGTATGGCTCAGACTCATGGACAATGTCAAGAGAAGATGAGATGGCCCTTGGAGTACTTGAGAGAAAAGTTCTCCGGAAGATTTATGGTCCTTCCCGTGATGCCGACGGCGAGTATCGAAGGAGATTTAACGATGAGCTGTACGAGCTTTACGCAGATCTGACCATAGTCCAGCGAATTAAAGCCCAAAGGCTCCGCTGGCTGGGTCACGTCATGCGAATGGACAAAGAAGCTCCAGCCCAGAAGGTTTTCCAATCGTCACCCGAATTCGGCAGCAGAGGAAGGGGGAGGCCTCGACTGAGATGGAAACAACAGGTGGAGGATGACTTGAACTCCCTTGGGGTTTCCAATTGGCGTCAGTTATCGCTAAAAAGGAATGACTGGCGTGCTTTGATAGGCGACGGCCAAAATCGCTTAGGCGGTTAAGCGCCAATAAATGATGATGATGATATTATTTAAACATATATATATGTTTATAATCTTTTGTTTGCTCAGCCGTAGGTGCACATGCACAGAACTATCTGTATACAGATGCACCTACGTGGATGCAATTTCACTTTTTGGCTTGCCAGGGGGATTGGCCATGAAATCAAACCAATTTCGCCATAGAACATGCCAGGGTATGTATGGTGAGGATAGGAAAGATTTTTCCAATTTGTGGGTGTGGATTAAGGTGTTGGTGTCTGCGTTCCTTCGTTGATTTCCAATATAAACAGTTTTTGCTGAATTACGGACTTTGTTTAAAGCTTCCCGCACTTCACTAAAAAACTTTACTTTTGCTTTCGCTTAGCTACACTCACTTCAGGGCACAGTTTAACGTAACTTTGGCCCGTTGACTACCTCGGCACCCCTTTTATAGCTTCTGCCGTGGAAAGGAAAGTTACCTATTTGGGCAGGTTTTCACACAGGCTCACAATCTACCATTCGTTTCTCCCGCATGCACATACACTCGCACAACAGGCTACTATGGTCCTTTCTTTCTAACATAGATATAATGTTGCTAGGCGTTCAGCAGCATTGCCTCTGTTACAGTGTTCTGTTGCTAACAGCAATCATCCGTGCTATCTACAGCTGTAACACAAGCAGTGTTGATGAAGCCTTGCTGCAGTACATCTATGTTAGGTACTTAGCTCACTTTGGGATATGTTGCCAGCATGGTGAAAGGCTGTCGTTACAGGCTCGCAATCGCCGATGGTACCTGTACTATGGAGCATGTGCGTAAAAAGAAGTTTCAACGCAGCCTATCACACACAGTTTCCTTGCGTCCAACGTGTGGACTCGACCCACGACTCAATGCCGGGCATCAATGACTACAAACGTACATGTTTAGTTAACTAAAACTAACTCATGGGGTTACTTCTACTGCTTATATTCTACTTATGCTAAATCACTGGGGATGCATATACTCTAAGTATCTAAAAAAAAAAAAAATATCACAGGTAGAATAACTAAGGCTAACTAAATAAAATATCACAGTATTAGGTATTAGTCAAGTAAATGAATAAATAAAAATAATAATTGCAACAATAATCGGATAAGTAATCAAAAAAATTAATTCATACGTCAGTTAGTAAAAAAAATTAAGGATTTAGTCAAATAATGATAATTGCATACGTCAATTGATAAAAAGTCTAAAAAAAATAAAAAATAAAAGAAAAATTTTAATAACTACCTGCGTCAATAGCTAAACAATTAACAATATAAATAAACGATGATAAATACCTTTATACGCAAAAACAAACATAAAAGCATGGAACATAAAACATAAGAACTAACACTACGACAACCATGTATCTATTTTGCGAAAATATCTTTAGCGTGGTATACGCCGATCTTTTTCTCATTACTATCGCCAAGTTCATACATCGAGTTTCCTATGACACTTAGGACTATGCACTTAACTTGTTTAGGTGCTAACTTGGCGTTGTAATTTTCGATTTGGGAGCTTTGCTTAAAGTTTCGGCGGTATACCACTTGTCCTATTTGAAACTTAACATCTTTACCTCTAGTATCATAAACTTTTCTACTCTTTTCATGGGCCAACTTCAGTTCCTTCATTATTTTATCACGCAATAATTGTTGTTTGTCGTTATTTGCTACCACCTCAACGTCAACATCCTTCAATGCGCCCAACCTTCGGTATAGCTCGTATGATGCAGCATGCTGTATCATAGGCATACCGAAAGTGGCATAGTACGGCGACATATTTATGGCTGAATGTGCAACGCTGCGGAGGGCAAATGCGGCATCAGTAACATATTTTTCCCAGTTTTTCTGGTTGTCCTTTATGAAGGATCGGGCGATCTGCAGCACAGATCGATTTACCCTCCCCGCAGCGTTACCCTGAGGCGAATAAAATGCAGTTTTTATGTGTTTTGTGCCGTACTTTTCTAAGAAGTCTTTGAATATTTCAGATACGAATTGTTTTCCGTTATCCGAGTGGACATATTCGAGCACACCGAATATGTGGAAAACATCTCTTTCCAAAAACTTAATTACAGCAGCTGAAGTTGCCTTTCTCATTGGTTCTAAAAATACAAATTTTGTAAAATGGTCCAAACACACAAAGACATACACATTACCATCACTACTACGAGGATACGGACCCATAAAATCAATAAACAGACGTTGGAAAGGTCGTTCGGTGAGTTTTTGCTTTCCCATTAATGGTTGTCTGAATACCTTTTGTGTCTTATTTGTTTTGCAGATTTCGCAATCTTTGACATGTGCAAATACATCAGACACCATGCCTGGCCAATAATATTTTTGTCGTAGTCGGGATAGGGTCTTATGTAAGTTATGTCACTCGGTGTGACTAAAACAAAAAAATATATTTTTTGGGGAGCTGAAGGCTCCTTTATTGGTTCAATTCAAACTTAGAACTAACTTACAGAGATAATAAATTCTTAAACCTAGCTTACGCTGCCGCCGCTCTGTCGTCGATTCTGCTCTTGATTTGCTGACGGCGCGGTTCCCACCGATCGCCGCATTCCTTCTTGTTTATGAGGTGTTGTGTTTCTGATGAAGCTAGCGCATGCAAGTCTGTGCAACAGGGTGTCGTTTTGCACTTAGGAATTTTGTTGTCGAACCAAGTTTTGTGCATGTGCCATGCTAACAGCTCCCCCCCTGAAATTCAAACGTCCTCGTTTGAGGTCCTAGGTTTTTCAAATATCTGGTTAAGTCCTTCTATTGCTGTTTCGGTTAATTCGATGGTCGGTTTTTGTTCGGTATTTTTCTTCGACCATATTTTTAGCGCAATTATTAGGCTCAGGATTAATAGAATTGTGATAAGGCTAATGTTAATGGCGTGCTTTACTTGACTTGCCGCCTCTGCATAGCCAATTTGTTTTATATTGTTCAGATTCAGCTGTTTTAACATTTGTAAGGATAATACCTCTTCGGTATTGCTGGTTTTTGAAAAAGGTTGAAGTATAGCTGGCAGGGGATTGCTAGTTAGTCTGGCCTTGTTGAAAAATTCGTTTCCGTTAATTTTTACTGTATCATTATCGTAATGGATTAGAAAGGTACCGTTTAGGTGTATGGGCTCTTCATCAATTTGGATCTCTCCTTCGAAATTGTTTAAAAATATTATATCTGGTGCTATCTCTTCTATTTCAGGGATGTGCTGGCTGTTGGTTACTGTGCAGTTCGGCGGGCGACTTCTTAACAAGCTACTTATACAGTTATCCCTACTTATCTCTAATACACTACTTCTAACACATATTTGGAGCGAATTGTATTCTTTACAGGGTTTCAATATTCCGTACAGGGTTTCTTTGCAATCTAGTAATGAATGAAATTTAATTTTGTTAATGTTATTATCTTTCTTAACCGCTCTTACTTCTATTGATTTACAAATTTGAGATCCCACTGTGGGTAAGTTTACTATGTAGATTATTACTTTACTGTTTGTTGCTATCTTTACTTCGGAAAATTCGAGAGCTTCATCTAGGTTAACAAAAGGAATTTCATCTTTATCAAAAATTTGCTTAACGATATCTGTTTCTTCGTTTGACATAATGTAGGAATTTACTATATTGGCCTTCGCCCAATGTATCGCATAGGCGATATTTACTATTTCGTCTTTTAAAATTTCCAATTTATATTTCAATCTGAGGAATGCTTCTACTCCCTTGTTTTTATCATTTTGCAATTCTTTAGTAATGTTATTTGTAATGTTCGTAATTTCGTTAATTTTTTCAATTGTAAGCTTATTGATAAGGATTTGATTGTTGTTGTTTTCGAGGACATTATTTAATTTATTTACGACTATTTCATGATCTTCATGATCCGGATTTCCGGCAATCCATTTCCATGCACTGCCAATGAAATTTAGGGATCGTTTAGATCGACTTTCTATTTTCAGATTATTTAGGTGGGTCCGTATTTGGGATATAAGGAGGGATATGAATGGGTAGTTTGGATTTTTGGAGAGCTCTTCCATATGTGCCCTGGATTCAATGTCTTCCAGGATGTAGTTGTATTTTTCTATGTCAATTTCGTGTATTATTCTAAATGTTCCAGTTTGTAGTTTGGCTGTCCCTCTTTCTACTGTAACTAGTTGTGCGTTGGAATAGTCAAGGATCCTTACCTCAGCGAGGCACAGTCGCACCAATAACAGTCTGAAATGAGATATGTCAAAAAGCGTTAGTTTCGTATTCTGCTCTTGTGTATGACTTGACCTTTCTCTGTTATAACTGTACTATTTCTATTTTCTCTAACTATCTCCTTACTATACTGTTTGCTTAGCTTAGTACCTAATCTTCTATTTTTCTTAACATAAATTATCTGTCCTGGTAAGTACGTCTTAATTTCGTGTTTACTCTTGTTGTGGAGCTCGATGTCCTTCCTTTGCTTCTGGGCGAGTTTTTGCAAGTTGTTTTGTCGTGTCCTTTCTATGTCCTCTGGCGTAAATGTCACGTTTCTGCAAAAGAACAGGTCTACCGGTCTCTTCCCTGTAACTGTATGAATGGTGTGGTTGTATTCCGAAACCGATCTTTCCAGAAGCTCTTCGAAGTTTCTGTGTCCGCCGTTTTCTTTGATGCAGCGCATTATCTCCGTCAGTGTGGAGTGGAATCTCTCCACTTGTCCGTTTGCTTGACTTCTGTATGGTGGTGTAGTATAGACTTCGATTCCCAATTCGTCCTTCATCATGAACATAATAGAGTTGGAGTTGAGTGATGGCTCGTTATCGATTACCACTATCCTTGGGACACCGAAGTTAAACAAAATGTCCCTTAGAGGTCTCCTAACGTCCTCTATGGCTCTGCTATTCAACATTTTTGTTACCGCATACTTTGTGAACTTATCCAATGCGGTCATGACCCTCTTGCCTTCCGTCAGAAAAATATCTATGTGTACTGTATGTCCCGGGAAAGTTGGTAGTGGAGTTGCTGCTAGTTTTGGCTTGTTTGGGTGTCTCTCGTATTTATTTTCTTTGCACACCGTGCAGTTGGTTATGAGTCGTTTGATTTTGTTTACCATTCCTGGAAAGTAGTTTTTTTCAAGGATCTGAATCTTATTCTCCTTTGCGCTCCTGTGCGCTCTCAAGTGCTCTCTTAGGATAACTTCTTCCTGTTCCTGTTCGCTGCTGATATCGTCCACGATTTTCTGGGTGTATCTGCACTTGTAGTTGCTAAAATGTTCAGGGTAGATATTTTGAATTTTCCCCATTGTGCTTTCGCTCGTGCAAATTCCATTAATCACCGAAGGATTCAGATATCTTTTTAGTAGTTCTGTTAAGTTCTGTTCGTTAAATTGTGGCTCCTCAACTATGTGTCGATGAACGGTTGGGAAGACTATTTTGAATTGATAGGATGCTGTTTCTGCCTCTTTGAGAAAAATTTGATTTTTAAAAACATTCACAGGCACTTCTGTACATGGAATAAGGTTATGATTGGAGCTATCGTCGCTATGAATGGTAGGAGTAAGTGAATTAATTTCGTTCGGTATTCTTGACAGTGTATCTGCTACTACGTTCGATTTTCCCGGCTTATAGATCAATTCATGGTTGTATTCCTCTAGTATTGCCTTCCACCGTTTCATTTTGCTGTTTGCGTTTTTATGGTTAAGGGCATACGTTAGAGGTTGGTGGTCGGTGATTATTTTTACTTTCTTAGATCCGTACAAATAGCTTCTTAGCGCGTACAGAGACCAGATTATCGCAAGCATTTCTTTTTCGTTGGTGGCGTAATTTTCTTCCGTTTTGTTAAGTGTCCGTGAAATAAAGGTTATAGGGCGGTCGCCCTGCGACAGGACTGCTCCTATTGCGAAGTCAGAGGCATCTGTGGTAAGTTCGAATTCCTTTTCGAAATCTGGGTGGGCTAGGACTATGTCTCTTGAAATTAACGTGCTTTTAATTTTGTTAAAGGACTCTACCGCTTCTTCGTTCAACTGAACATCTATTCTTCTGGAGTTTCGCTTTGAGACATTACCGGCTTCTCCCCTAAGGATTGATGTTAGAGGCTTAGCTATTTTCGCATAATCCCTAATAAATCTTCTATAGTAACCCGACATGCCCAAAAAGGATCTCAGCTCCTTCAAATTTCGAGGAACTGGGAAATTCGCAACGGCTTCCACCTTTTTAGGGTTGGTTTTAATTCCATCTGAACTGACGACGTATCCCAAGAATTCCACCTCTTGCTTGGCAAATTCGCATTTATTTAACTGCACTTTCATATTAGCGCTTTCTAAGGTTTTGAAAACCAGTTCCAGATTTTTTAAGTGCTCTTCTTCGTTTTTTCCAAAAATTATTACATCATCGATGTAAACATAACATCGAACTCCTATGTGCTGCCTGAGGATATCGTCTAAAGCTCTTTGAAATGTTGCTGGGGCATTCTTCAGCCCGAAGGGAAGTCGGAGGAATTCATATTTTCCGTTATTAACGGAGAATGCGGTTTTTTCCACGTCTGATTCGCGTAGTGGTATTTGGTGAAATCCGCTTTTCAAATCTATTACAGTAAATAGACTATTGTTTCCGAGGTTCGATAGGACTTCATTAATTTCAGGAATGGGGTATTTGTCTGGGATGGTCACCGAGTTAAGCTTACGGTAGTCGATAACCATACGATATTTTTCTTTGCCGGATGCATCCGGCTTTTTGTTAACTATCCACACGGGTGAGTTGTATGGAGATTTAGATTTTCTAATTATTCCGTTGTCGAGGAGCTCTTCTATTTGTCGTTCGATTTCTTCTTTGAGTGCCATAGGATAAGGGTAGGGCTTAGAGTAGACGGGCGTGTCGCTAGTTGTGCGTATCTCGCCCTTTACTAGGGTAGTAAAAGTAAGTTTCTCATCTGGATCAGAAAACAAATTCGGGCACTTCGTAATGATATTCCTAATGCGCAGTTGTTGTTCTGCAGAGAGATGTGGGGTGTTTATATTGACGGTGTTAACTTGCTGAGATGCTCGTTGTTTTAAAGGGATGATGACTCCCGGAAAAATGGTCATGGTGCTTTTCTCGGTATCTATTATAGCATTAAGCTTCCTCAAAGTGTCATTCCCGATGATTCCATGGAATGAGTTTAGGGGTGGCAGGATAAAGAATTTAATTTTCCCCACGTTGGGTCCGAATACGTCTATGAATGCGTGTTGTGTTATCTCGATAGTTCCTGCCACTGATTCCACCTTGAATGGTTTGTTTGGCAGTGGGTTTCTTATCCTAGTTGATTGTATGTAGTTTTTGTTGGACCCTGTGTCTATCAGGAAATCCACTGTGTCCCCGCGTCTTGTCACGAATTCATAGTAAGGAAGCGAGGACGGCGTTAATCTAAAAAATTAATCAAGTCGGGCTCAGTTTGGTTTTGATCTTCGGAAGTAAAGTTTATTTGTCCCCCTGTAGTCCCGTTTCCTTGTTGGGATGTTCCGTAATAGTCGTCTTGGGGGTAAGTATCGTAGATCCGGTTCGGGTCCGGATCTCCTTGGTAATCATTCAAATTCAATGGGCCTGTATTTGCGTGAAAGTTACGCTGCATTTTGTTGGGAGGGCGAGTATGTTGTGAGGAAGGTGGGCGTTTCTGGGCTTGGGGCTGGGTATTATAACCGGTGTTAGGTCTATTTTGGTAATTGACCTGCCTAGAGTGTAGGGAGGGGTCTACTTCCATTGGGACTGGTGGCTTTGGTGGTAGGTTGGGCCGGTTGTTAAAACCCGAATTGTATTGTTGTTGTGGTATGTTGGGCCGGCTGTTGTATTGTTGTTGGAAATTATTATTTGGGCGATTATTAAAGTTCCCTTGATTTGGTTGTCCTCGAGGATTCATGTTGGACGTTCTATAGTTATTGTAGTTTCTTAAGTTGTTGTTGTTGTTATAGTTCCGCGGTAAGGGCACCGAATAAGTGAGTTCAGGGTAAAAGGGTCTATTATTATTCGTGTTAGTTAGGTCAGGATAAAAAGATCTGTTATTATTTATGTTATATCTGGGGGGTCTTGGAGGTAGTTGACTAAGGGATTTATTTACGGTGTGGGCATGATTCATGCGGAAGGACATGTTATCCAATTTTTGGCACAAGTTTAGAGCCTGAGGCAAGGTGGTGGGCTCGCGGATGCTGAGAAGGCGAGGTAAATCGCCGTTCAGCCCGCGTACGAAGGTATCGAGAGCTTTCTCCCGATACGAATTTGTCATCGTCCTTATTGCTTCTTCGCCAAGGTCAAGACATGCA
Source organism: Campiglossa producta (assembly GCA_964058755.1). NCBI lineage: Eukaryota > Metazoa > Arthropoda > Insecta > Diptera > Tephritidae > Campiglossa > Campiglossa producta. The sequence continues at coordinate 221,339 of CAXKVI010000029.1, read as the reverse complement.
ATCTTGTCCAAGATCAGCGACAAGTGCTGGTAAACCTTTTGGTAGAAGGTAGAAATATCATCATGACGTTGAGCCAACGTCGTCATCTGGTACTCGAGGGTACCGATGTCTCTCTTATCGGAATAGTGCATCATCAGGCACTTGCGGATTTGATTCCATTCGAGTGGGGTACTATAGGATTCAAGGGCAGTGTCGGCGTCGCCGACAATTTTGTGCCTTATGGTGTGCAGAATGGAAAAATATTTGGGGGTATCCTTCAAGGCTTCGTATGCCTTGAGGATTCTGTCGACGCTCTTTCGCCATGAACTGAACTCTCCAGGTTTACCGGAGAATTCCCGTAGGCATTTGACCATGTCTGGTATTCTGTCCAGATCATTCATGTTAGTTCTATTCAGTATAATATTTGATTCTATGCCCGTGGAGTCACCGATGACAGGTGCGTTCATCCGCTCAAGCACCTCTCGGACCACGGACTCTATTACGTTAGGATTAGGAACAGAAGGGTTTGGGGGGTCTGAGGGGGGGTCGGATCCACCTGCGTAATCGAGTCGCATCTGGTTAATCCGCTCCACCAATTCTTCTGCGGAAGTACCTGGCATTTCTTCTTTGTTGATATATAAAAAGGAAACTACTCACTCTTGTTCTGCTATTCTTACTCACAAAATTTGATTTGATTGATTTCCTTTTGCTTTAGCAATTACACTTTTTTCTTCTCTATAATTAACCTTTAACAATTTTTCTTTAGCTTTTCAATTTTCCTTCTTTTATTTTCTTTTTTATAACTAAATTTACACAATTTGTTTCAATTTATATATTTTTTTTCTCATTAGCGACTTAACAATTTTTTTTCTTTTTCTTGCTTTTTCCTCTTAACAATTTTCTTTAGCTTTTAAATTTTCCTTCTTTTACTTTCTTTTTTATAACTGAATTTACACAATTTTTTCGATTTATTTTTCTTTTCGCATTAGCGACTTCAGAATTCTCTTTGGCTTTTCAATTTTCCTTCTTTTATTTTCTTTTTTATAACTAAATTTACACAATTTTTTTTATTCCAAATTTAGCGATTACACTTTTTCTGTTTTGATTCGGAACTTTTTTCCTTACACTATTATTCGCATCGCCGCGCTGGAGTTGGGGTTTTTAGCGACCATAGGGTTATCTCGTTCCTTACGTACTGAAGCCCTTTTGACGTATTTTGTTCCGACTCCTTGTCGAATGGTAGCTGCTGCTTTTGATTTTTTTCGCGGTGGTTATCGATTCGCGGCCTTACTTTTTGATTTTCAGGCGTACTACCTTTCGACGCGCTGGCGGTCCCTGCTCGGGCGCCAGTTATGTCACTCGGTGTGACTAAAACAAAAAAATATATTTTTTGGGGAGCTGAAGGCTCCTTTATTGGTTCAATTCAAACTTAGAACTAACTTACAGAGATAATAAATTCTTAAACCTAGCTTACGCTGCCGCCGCTCTGTCGTCGATTCTGCTCTTGATTTGCTGACGGCGCGGTTCCCACCGATCGCCGCATTCCTTCTTGTTTATGAGGTGTTGTGTTTCTGATGAAGCTAGCGCATGCAAGTCTGTGCAACAGGGTGTCGTTTTGCACTTAGGAATTTTGTTGTCGAACCAAGCTTTGTGCATGTGCCATGCTAACATGTATACCACCATGACCAGCGGAAGGTGAGCCGTGAGAAATTTCCACTAGCCCCGGTCGCAATTCCGACGGAACCCAAAGCTTCCAGGTCTGGTCCGCTAGAAGATCGTCCCCCCTATCGAATTGCGTCCGTTTGTACCCGAAACCGTCCGATAGATATAGGTCGGGGAGCTTTTCTTGATTTTCGGTCACCGTTTTTCGAAGTTCTTTGTACTCCTCCGACGGTGACTCGAGGCATACGTTTATCGCACGGTCATTCGTCAGTATTTCGTCCATGTGCATCCGTGAAAGCGTGTCGGGAACCACGTTCTGCGCACCTTTTCTGTGCTCAATCTTAAAGTCGTATGCTTGAAGTTTTAGACTCCATCTTGCCAATCTACCCGACAGATATTTTTGGTTCATGAGCCATTTGAGACTAGCATGGTCTGTAATAATGGTGAACGGGGTTCCCTCCACATATGGCCGAAAAGGCTTTACGCTCACTATCGCTGCATAACATTCAAGTTCGGTGATGCTGTAGTTTTTCTGTGCTTTGTTTAGTTTTGCCGACACGTAAGCAATGGGTCTTTCGTTCTGGTCATCGTCTAATTGAAACAAAACCCCGCCCACTCCATCAGTCGATGCGTCGCACTGAATATAAAACCGTCTGCTAAAGTCCGGGTGCGTAAGTACTGGCGCTGAAATCAAGCTCTGTTTGAGCTTCTCAAACGATTGCATGACCTGGTCCGTCATTGTAAACTTCTTTATCGTGTCTTTCTTGAGGCAGTCGTGCCGCGGAGCTGCAATAGTCGCATAGTCCTGGATGAAACGTCGGTACCAGCCCGACATGCCCAAGAACCGTCGAAGTTGCTTCGGGGTTTTAGGTGTAGGAAAGTCCCTCACGGCTGCCACCTTATTGGCATCTGTCCTAATACAACCATCCCCGACTACGTACCCAAGATATCGCACCTCTTTGTAACAAAATTAGCTTTTTTCAACATTGATTGTTAACTTAGCATCTCTAAGACACCGAGCGACCTTTTCCAATAAACACATATGAGACTCAAAATCAATTGAACATACTAACAAGTCATCAAGGTAGACAAAGACACATTCACGTAAAGCGGCCGGAATAACCTTGTCCATAAGACGACACATTCGTTGTGCAGCATTGCACAACCCGAAAGGCACGACCGTGAATTGGTATAGGGGTCGGCCCGGGACAGTGAAGGCTGTCTTCTCACGTGACTTGGTATCGAGAGGAATCTGCCAGAAAGCGTCCTTTAGGTCGATTGCGGAGATGTATCTTGTGTTTTGCAGGCGACTTAAAATTCCATCAATGTGGGTTAAGGGGTATGCATCCTTTATTGTCCTTACATTCACTTTACGCGCGTCTAGACATAGCCGGTTTTTGGTACCCTTAATCACCAGTGAAACTGGTGAGTTCCAGCTGCTATTAGACTCCTCTATCACGCCCATACTTAGCATACGGTCCAACTCTGCGAATATTAGTTTTTGGATAGCGGGTGAAATTGGATAATGACGCTGCTTAACTGGCAGATTCTCGTCGACAACCTCGATGACATGTTCTTCCTTGTCCGTTCGTCCTAGCCCTAATACCGCGAAGGATGGAAATTGGGCTTTTACAGGCTCCAACGTGTTACTCTCTTCAGTCGTTAAAACATGTTGAACGGCGTCGAAAGACAGATCACCCTCGGCAGGAACGAGTTCCGCCACACTGGCAACATTATCACACACATTCACCAACTTACTCACAACACTCATTCCAAAAGCCTGCCAAAAATCGACCCCTAAATATACCTCTTGCTGTAGATCAGGCACTATCAAAAACTCTAATTCTTTCGTCACATTATCCCACAAAACAGGTAACTTTATTACCCCCACCACGGCGGTTTCTTCCCCATTTGCCGTCCGGATGTTTTGACCCTTGATAGGCATAATCAAGGCCTCTCTACCGCGCAGGAGTGCCGCTGAGCCTTTTCCTAAGCAGCAGGCACTCGCCCCCTGAGTCCAGGAGAGCCAGGACCTCGTGACCTCCTATCTGTGTTTTCGCAAAAAATCTATTATCTCCTTTTACAGTTACTATTGTTGCAACTATCTTGCTACGTAATTGTCTGAAATATTTCTTCTTCTCTCTCATTTTCTTTATTTTTTCAAAATTCCTATTATTCTTCCTCATATTAATACTTTCACAAAATATTCGCCATCTTGCCTCCTCATATTCTAATTTCCTTTGGTGTAAGCTTTTTACTTCTCGCTTTTCATTCCTAACCACTGGCATTACAATCTTGGCCTCATTATCAACCCTCTTTAAAATTTTTAGTTCGGTGTGGCCGGGTTGCTTATCTCCTGGCAGGAGTCCCCGGTTATCTCCGCCAGCATCTGGTTTCCCTTTTTAGGCTTAAAATCACAGAATGACGCATTACTACCACAGGCAAAACAAAACATACTATGGAACTGTGACGAACATTTATTTGGCTTTTGTGCTTCTGCCAGGTTTTTCTCGAAGAAATCCACCGGCATGCCACACGAAAAGCACAACATCCAATGGAACGGTGACGCACAAAAGGAATTTATATTGGACTTGGACACATTAGGATTAACAGATGGGGTTGGAACACTAGAATTAACGGGGGTTTGGTGCTGGACTTGGGGTTGGGATTGGGGTCTCCTGTTAAGGGCTTCTATTTTCACCTCGTTCTCAAACTCTATCTCATTCACGGCCCTACTCCTACTCTTGTTTTCCTTCATAAGTTTTTCGGCTCTCCTGCACTCAGCTTTGAGATCCGCCAGAGGGTCCATTTTTAGGGCGAAAGTCAAGTTGGCCAGGTATGGTTTGAGATTTCCCCGGATTATGCCAACCAGTTCCTTCTAAGGGATTGTCGTCCGCAAGCGGAATCTCATGTCATGTATCTCCCCGTAAAAGTCGTCGAAAGTTTCGCTGGGTTGCTGCTTCCGTTCCATTATGCACGGTGGTTTCCATTTCCGCCACACGGCCGCTAAGGTTCCCAACGTTGGTTTTTATAGACCTCACTTGGGTTGCTATTTGCGAGACCATGTCTTGCTGTTGCGCCATCATTGCCATCATTCGGCTCAGTTGCTCTACGTTCGACATTGGATTGGCAGTTTCCATGCCAGGTGGATTTCCAACGTTTGGACCTGAAATGGTCTGTTGTGTTCCTCCCTGTGCAATACCGCCTCCCACAGCACCCACCTCCTCAGTGTCGGACATTTGACACAAGAGATCGATTTTTTGAGAGAAGTTCAAACTATTGTTCGATTCGTTGAATGACAGTCCGCTTGCGAACGTCACCCTATGAACGCGCTCGGGGTCGATGGACGAAAAAACCCGGGATGTGCACCTATTGAGGTAGTCAGCCGGAGCAAAGTTGCCTGCTTCTGGAATCCCTGTGTCAATCTGGTTGTACACAGACCCATCTACCAAATTTTCAAACTCCCTCCTTTCGATCTCCCTCGCTTGGCTACGCGTGACCGGCCTATTAGTTCTCAGCACCCCTAGACCACCAGGTACTTTGTCCTCAGAAACCTTATCTGCCTCCTTGTCTTTGGCAGACATTCACTTGCGAAGAAGTTCCACTAACCACACAACTAATGAAACGGGTTGCGATTATAAATGTTAAATTTCGTTTGTGCAACGCACCCTAATGTGTACTCCAACAAGTACAAAAAGGTAACATCAAAATTCAAAATTAGGCGATTAATCGCAAGTTGTATTATTATGTTTACAAATAATACCGTGTTTAATTAAGCTGAACTTAAAAATCAATTCCACAAGATATATGTAGATAGGTATATAAAAAAAATCCAAATATTTATTATTTCATACGTTGTGATATATATATGTATGTACAGATATGTGTATGTGTTTATGTGTATGTGTAAATTCAGATATTTATTCGATTTCAATTTGTAATTATATGAAAGATATTTATTTGTATGAGTGTGTGTATGTATAGCGTTTGTTTAGATATCCCAACTGCTATCACCGTACAACTAAAACAAAACCCTGATTAACCCTTTCCCGCCGGCTGTACTTTTAAAAGTACAGCAAATTAGGCTCTTTTCCGTGATTTTTTTAGGACACACCTTAATCGATTCCGACTAATTTGCCAATCCTGTGGTTAGTTGACAGTCCATTCTAAGCAATTAATTTTTTTTACCGTTATTGGGATCACATTGTGTCACCTGTTATGTGTCAAAGTCAATCAGTTAGAAAAAAAAATGTATCTTTTAAGAGTTGTACATCTGTGAAGTGATAAAAAAGTAAACTGTGACTATTTAAATATCTTTATTTATTGAAAACGTGTATAGAAAAGTATTAGTAAGAATACTAAAAACAATATGTTTGCGATAAGTTCAGTTTTATACATTTTTTTACGCTCCAAAATTTGGTGTACTTTAAAAAGTACAGCCGGCGTATATAGTATTCATTTTTTGCTTTTTTCTACCGTATTCAGAAATTTCTGTAGTACAGGACAAAAAAACTTTCCGTGAGAAAAATAGCTTTAGAGGTCTCCAAGAAGCAGTTGAGGATCTATTGTGTTATAATTATGAAAGAAATGATGTTACAAATTCGGATTTAATCATCACTTCCCTAGGGCAAGACCCCCAAATTTAAACTGAGGAGTGTACATACTAACGCCGGCTGTACTTTTTAAAGTACAGGTTAGGAAATGGGCGTGGCATAAAAAATATTTTTTTGGCATCCAGAGGCCAAAATTAGCTGGTCCATGAAAAATCATGACAATCGGTCCACGGGTTCTATACCCCGGCGTTAATGGGTTAATATTTTTAAAATGTTTATTGTTGGGATTCACTCCTCTTTTCTCAAATCAATATACAATCTTAATTTTAATTTCAAACTACGATAAGGGTGGTAAGGGTGAAAACCCCCACTCAGCCCTTCTTCGGCGGAGGTGAAAACCCACCGCTTACTATGACTTCAGACTCCTAGCTAAAATAAAGGCGGCTGAGGTGAAAGCCTCTGCTCGACCCAACCGGCAGCGGAGGTGAAAACCCACCACTGAATATAAACTCTGCGATAGTGAGGTGAAAACCCCCAGTTCCGCATTCATCGAGGTGAAAACCCACGACTACTATACCTATCCCAATCCGCAGATTCTCGAGCTGTTGACCCAGAGTTCTTGGATGAGGACCACATCCACGTCGCCTTTAGAAAGACTACTACTTAAAGCAGCCGAGGCCACTTTAGATTTGTGCAGATTAATCTGGAGCACCACCAACATGAGAGCGCACAGACTTCCCTACCGTTCTCATATCGTTGAGGTTTGCCCCATCCCGGAGGTTGCCTATCAACGACGAGTTGTTCCGATTAACTGCCCGATATGGCGTTGCGGGAGTCGTGCTATCTGTAGCGTTAGATGTTAATCGCTCAGCGTTCGCTGCTACCACCGTGACGTCAAGTACTCCCGAGAAGGCAGCGCGCTGAGCATCACTACGATATACGTGGATAACGATCTGGCCCACGCTGTAGTGTACTAGCTATTGCACCTTTTAAGGGGCTCGATTGACTCTTTATTCATGGTGAACACCACCTGTCTGTCGGGCCCTACCGCATCCCCGACCAGATTGACACTCCAGTCATTCGTAGCATCCCGAGAATTCTCTCGGGTTCGTCAGGGATGGCCGGAATCCATGCCCTTTCCCTTGGACGAGCTGGAATGTCCTTCCAGTCGACGACCTCGATCTTTTCGCCTTTGGAGGCTCCACCCAGTTTAGCAGCTGCTGCCTTGTACAGTGCTACAGTTTTTGCATCCTCGCATGCGAGTAATTTAATCTGACCCTGGTGCCAACCCGCATCCGTTACTCGCGCCGAACTACCCGGAAACTCCGGAGCAACGTTGAGAAGAATGTTCCCGAATTCAGTTCGCACGTAACGCCACCGGTCCTTGGGGATGGCCAGACGGTCATTGCCTCGGTCAAGGACGCCTATAAGGATCCTGTCCTTGGTTACCTCAGCAAAGCTTAGTTTGCCCGCTCCAGGGGTATTCTGATGCCGCTTGGGAGGGGGATTTAACTCCAGGTCCGATCCCTGGCGCTTGAAAGGGTTAACTTTTAACCTCTTTGGCATGTGAGTATTTTGGAAATCCGGTATTACAGCTTTCGCTAGGTCTACCGATTTTCTGGAATTCCTTCATACCTCTTCAGGATCTTTGCAGCCCATCTTTTCTCGTGGTATGTGAAGCGGCGGGGAGATGTCTCCCGGGAGTGCGAACCCGCAGTTGCCATCGTGGTCGCTCCCTTTGCCGAAATCTCAGTTGCAGCTTCCTTCTCCTTCGAAACTCCGAGGCCAGGTCGTGAGACCGCTGCCACAGACGTAAAGAGACTGGTTTTTGATATCAGCGGTTATGGAGCGGAGGTTGTCCTCCAGCGTTGTTCTTGCTTTCTCGCTTGCTCCTCCATAGCTCTCCTCTGCTGAGGAGTGAAATTTGGCCTGGTTTGTTTTTTAGGTTTTCCGTTTTTATTTACGTAATTTGAGTTCATATTGTTCGTACGACCCATCGCCGGACAAGGCCAGCTTAGGGTCAAGGGAAGAGTAGGGGGAAATGTGTCGTCCGCCTCGGCACACCCCCGTACCGCAGTAAGGCCATGCTTACTCTCTGAGGCGACACGGTATCAGAGAGGCTCCGTTCAAATACAAACACGATTTGCCTCCCGGTTTCGCATAACACCCTGGATGTGGAGGGGGAAGATCTTTGTCGTCGCGCCAGAGAGGCTAGGCTGCTCTCGTGATGAAGTGCTGTATCTACTTAAGCCTCGTACCGCGGCAAGGTATCCACCCTTCACGAGGCAAGGTATCCACCCTTCACGAGGCAAGGTATCCACCCTTCGCTTCCTAACCTTTCTTTACTTTTCCTGTTATTTCATTTAATTTCCTTTCCATTAAATTCTCTTCCCTTCCTTTCCTTTCCTTGCTTTTACTTTCCATTCCCTTCCCTTCCTTTCCTTCCCTTACCCTTCTTTTCCTTTCCTAATCTCTGCTTTTTCTTTTTTTGCTTGCCTTACCTTTACTCTCCCTTCCTTTCCTTTCCTTTCCCTTCTTCTCCTTTTCTTTCCATTCCCTTAACTTCCCGCCCCATTCCCTTTAATTTCCATTTCTTTCCTTTCCTTTCCTTTTCTTACTTTTCCTTTCCTTACCTTTCATTTCCGTTCCCTTCCCGTTCCCTTCTCTCCTTCCCTTTCCAATAATATTCTGTATTTTCCTTTCATTTCTTTTCCTTCCCTTTCCTTCACCCTCCTCTCCCTTCCTTTCCTTCCCTTTCCTTTCTTTCCCGTTCCATTGTTATCCCTTATTTTTCTTTCTTTTCGATTCCTTTTCTTTCCTTTACTCTACTTTCCCTTCCCTTTCCTCTGCTTTTCCTTTGTTTAGCTTTCCTTTCCTTCACTCTTCTTTCCTTCAGTCTCCTTTCCTTCACTCTCCTTTCCTTACCTTTCCTTCCATTTCCCTTCTTTCCTTTCGTTCCCTTTCCGGTCCTTTCCACTCATATCCTTTATTTTCGTTTCATTTCATTTCACTTCCTTTCCTTTATTTTCCGACAACATAGTGTTAAGCTCCTCCATTGGTTGTTTTTTATTTTTATTTTTTTATAAAATATAAATGTTGATCCACTTCTGCAATTGAAAGTTCAATTTTGATTAGTAATGAACTAAAATGCCCAACTCTAGAAAGTAATTTCGAAACCATAAAGAAATTCGATACTTTCAATCGAGGAACAGCTTTGTTCTTTTGCCATCCCGAAGGTTACTCAAATACCCCAAAAGAGTTCATTGATAGCATTTTATTTATATTTCTTTAAATCTCCGGAACTGCTCGAACGATTTAGATACAATTTGGCATTATAGATAGTATGATTCATTCTAAGATTATATTCGTGTTGCCACTTGGGAGGTTTACAAGGTTGCCACCTATCTCAATTTATTTTTAAATATTGAGCAAGATATGCAAATATGGGTATAAAATGAAAGATATTTTCGACCGTATTCCAAATATGTAAATTGTGACGGACTTTTCCTTCGGTATGCTGGGGTAGGCTCAGTCCGTCCAGGGTTCTGAAAATATATGTTCCCTAAAGGTCCTCTCGAAATGACAAAACCCTGATTAATATTTTTAAAATGTTTATTGTTGGGATTCACTCCTCTTTTCTCAAATCAATCTACAATCTTAATTTTAATTTCAAACTACGATAAGGGTGGTAAAGGTGAAAACCCCCTACTCAGCCCTTCTTCGGCGGAGGTGAAAACCCACCGCTTACTATGACTTAAGACTCCTAGCTAAAATGAAGGCGGCTGAGGTGAAACCCCTCTGCTCGACCCAACCGTCAGCGGAGGTGAAAACCCACCACTGAATATAAACTCTGCGATAGTGAGGTGAAAACCCCCAGTTCCGCATTCATCGAGGTGAAAACCCACGACTACTATACCTAGCTCTACTCGCGAACGACTCAATTATTCTAATAAATGCTCGCCCTTTTATACTCTTTTTGTGCGCAGCAACCTTCCAATTTACAATAACAATGCTTAAAACTACTGTTCCTTAACCTAACGGCGCATCTTCCACTTAATTTCTAAGACCTTAGGTATATATGCGACATTTACATATATGTATATAATATGTATCATATTTTCTAACAGTTTTTATACTGCCACTTCTTCCTCTTGGAATGCCCCCATTGCATTCCATCAGCTGTTCGCTCGCACTGCCTTGATCAGCTGGGCCTGCTGTTCACATAAATATTGGTGACGTCAATATGTATAAGTTACTTGTTCATTTGGTTGCATTCCCAACGCCTATTGTTATTGCCGTTCTAACAATGCATTTTCCTTCTCTTCTTTATGCTACGTCCGCTGCATCGGATGATCTAGTATGTAGGCATGCGGGTGTATGTAGCCAAGCAAAGCTGTTTGGGTTGATGACCGACCCTTTTGCTAGTTGGAATGCTGGTAAATTGTTTGTGTAAAATTTCGGTTATTGTCAACAAGAATATTTTCTCATGTTGGGCCGCTGATATTCCGGTAAAAAATCTTACAAAAAACATACATAAGGTGTGCCTAATATTGTACGAATTAGATTTCATTAGTAAATTATGAAATTATGTAGATTGTATGTTTGTGTGTACATATAAGCATGAGTATGTATATATTTTTGTACAAAAGCGTGTATGTGCGTGACGTTTAAAATGGCATATGTGCAAAAATATAAAATTTCAGTATACTTCATATAATTGGCTATATACAAAGTATAAGTATTTGTCGTTTGTGCAGAACCGCGTATGTACTTAATTTAAGCAATGGCTTATGTGCAAACTATCAGATCTCAATGTTTTTGCATAAAAATTGCTAAGTATAACATCTAAGTATATTTCCTTGTGCAAAAGGCGTATGTATAAAAATCTAAAAATCCAGTATTGTTCATAAAACAACTCGTACTTCATTCGAGCGTATGGAGCGTATGTCTAAATGTTGTGAGGGCTCCGAATTCGGATTGGGGTCCTCACACTCCCCCCTCACCTACCGCAATAAGACTTATTATTATTTGAAATAATGCTTATTGTAACCGTATTCTTCCATGTTGGCGCTGGGCCTTTCGTATGTAAGGCTGAAAATTCCAGTAGTAATAAACAATTAATTAATTATCTGCACAACATCCTATGTGCAAAATATAAATATGGGCTGTATTTCATTATTTACATGTATATGTAGGTAAACTTCATTAAAATTCCAAAATATATGTTTTTTTTTTTTTGGTTGGGGTCTTCACACGCCTTCCTCACTGGCGGTCATTAAGCTGATGGTTACGAGGCCGGTTCTTGTGATCCGGACCCGAAACACTCGCCCTCCGACATCCCGTCTGTATGACCTCTTCCTCCTCTGGGCCTGGTCGCTACCTAGGTGTGCCTCGATGTCGGTCACCAACTCCTTCGGAAGGGGTTCGACCCCCGACTGGTTTTGCCATGCGCCTGCCGCGGGGCCCGTCGAGCCACTGAACCACTCCTCTATTTCTTCGACTACTTCATCCGGGGGGTCTTTACTGCCATCCCCGGTTAGGCCGTTGCTGGCCGCTAAGCTCAGCGTATCGCTGCCACCGGCTTCTTCTCCGTCTTCGATTGCGGGTACACCTGTTGGTACGGCGGGCTCGTTAACCGAGTCGGCATAGTGTAGCCGGGCCATCATCGTCACCCTCCGCGTCCGCTCTATATAACCATCGCCACGTACTCTCTCGTCGTCTGCTTGGCGGATGGACATCCAGACCCATGGTCAGAACGGTTCGTCGCCGTCGGGCTCTGGCTCGCTCTCCGACGAGATCAGGATGGGGGTCGACCCTCGGACCAACGTGCCACCATGCCCTTCCTCCTCTAAGCCATATGTCGGGCTCTGGATCTGGCCCTTCTCGTCGCTATAGGTCGGGCTCTGAATTTGGCTCTCACTGTCCGAAATTTCGACCGGGCTCGTCGGTATCTCGTCTTCGTCGTCGGCGGCATATACTTGGCCAAATGCCTCGGTGCAGGTGCTGTCGTCCTCACTTTCGTCCCCCTCCTGGGAGTCTTCTTCTTCGGACATTTGCTCGTCCTCGGTATCGTACCTCTCCTGGGTACCTTCCTCTTCGTCTTCGGCCCCTTGGTTCACGACCTGAGGTTGGTGCAGCTCGACAAGCCGCCTTAGCTTTAGGCGGGGGGAGCCGTCGATGGCTTTCTCGCTGGAATACTTTATAACTGCGCGGTCACTCATAATTAAAACGTTTGGTCGTCCTGGGCGTCACGGCCTGCTTATATACGTAACTTTCTACTGCGGTCAAACTGTGGTTTTCCCAGCAGAACTCAGTCCTAACAGCGTTGTTATTGCGTGTTTTTCTGTTTTCAAAATCTTTGGTTAGGCACTAACAGGACAATTCCAATTATGCTCTACGTTATTCTCGTTACCGTTATGTTCTTTTGTGGTGCTGATTGGCCGTGTGATGTCAGGTGATCGTCACCACTGTTGCGGTAGAAATTGGTAATGCTGCAGTAGGGTGTGCCTAAAAACCGTCGGAATTGTTTTGTTTTATGTGGTAAACTTTATATTTGGGTTTAGAGCATGAAATGTGCATAAATGCTATTTTGTGGGTCTATGTACTTAAGTTACCGTTTGTGATCGGTATTGTACATTATATTTGGGACCTTGCTGAAAACTCTTTTGCCCTGTGTCTGTGGGGCTGCTTTGTTGTGCTTATCATTGGCGTGTTACCTGTTTTTGGGTTTTTCGTGCGTGTCCTAAATTGAAAGGATACGAAATAATCGGTTATTTCGTGGTTTTGTTGGTTGGCCATGTTATTGGCGTACTCCGCTGCCATTTGCATCCCGATTTCTATTGTCGATGCTTCACCCTGTATCTCTTCGACGATCAATTGCTCGTTTTCCGGTGGGAATTCTACCTGTGGACTATTTCTGGCTAATTCTCTTACCGATGATGAGCCACATCTCACTACTTTGTTACAGTCTCTCTGCTGTCGCGCTCTTAGCATTTGCATTGCTACTTTGGATGTCGATGGTTGCTCTGATTCGTGTGGCGCCTCTGGTTTCTCAGGGTCTTTGGTATTCGTGGTTTCTTTAAACCTTACTCTTCGCTGAGGTGTGCTTTGCCTGTTTTTGCTAATGGTTTGTTGCCCGCGTGTTTCATTCTCTCCTGGACTTTGCTCTTGCGTGTAATCTCGTGGTACTTCAACCTGGTGGTAGGCCTTCAGTTCGCTTACGTGTACTGTCCTCCTTCTGCCTTTGTGCAATTTGTCTAACACTACGATCACCGGTGACATGAAATTCACTACTCTATGTGGGCCACTGTATTTGGATGCTAGCTCTTTCACCAATACTAGATCGCCTAAAGCCTGCCATTGCCTTCTGCGTACGTCGCAATGCCTTTCCTTCCGCTTACGCCGCACCATGTTGTACATTTCCTTCTTTGGCTTGTAACATACTTTCTCACATCTCTAAACATACCTGGCCAATAATATCGTGTGATTGCCCGAGCAATCGTCTTGCGGATTCCTATATGTCCGGTACTTGGTGCGTCGTGAATTTTACTTAGCACTCTTCGCCTTTCTTGTGTTGGTACGCACAACTTCCATGGGACTGAATCCTCACCATCCATTCGGCCAACTATTCGTCTATATAACTTTCCCTCGTGAATCACATAGTCGGTGAGTTGTTCGGGCATCTTCGTTAGCGCTGCTACCTTTGCGGAATACCAATTACAATAAGTGTTATCTGGTTGCGCGGTCATGCTTTCACACTGCTCCGGTTGGGTAATTACTTCTTTTATCTTCGGGTTCTTGGGGAAATATTGCTGTTTAATGGGGCGGTCATCTCTCGTGACTGTCTGGTGCCCGGCAACATTTAACTCTCGCGACCTCTCTGTAATTATTTTAAATTCTGTTTTAGCGAGATCACTCACCACGATATCCTTGGTACTCAGTGCTCCTCTGCTGTGTTCGGGCCTTGCGTTCGGATTGGTGTCGTTAGTCACTTCCACCACCGCTGTGCACCTTGCTATACTCTGCTTTCGATCCTCTGTTCGTAATGCTATCGTTTGTTCACCGCACCTTCACTCCATGCTTGCCTTTTCCATATAGTCTGTTCCAGTCACCACCTCATCAGCTAGTCCTGGTAACACTAGTAGCTCAGTTGGGTGCACCTGGTCGCCCAGCTTTACTTCCGCTTCTATTGCTTTCATCACGCTCTTCGCTCTGCCATCGCCCATCACCACTCTCGTATCTACTTCTCTAGACTTACGTACATCCAGTTTCGTCGCCATCGACTCACTTACAAAACTCCGTGTTGCTCCTGTGTCTATCGCTGCCATTACGTTTATTCCATCTAATTTCACTGCGGCCAATATCCGCCCTTGCGCCTGTTTGAATATGTCTTCGGGGTACGAGGTTGAGTTCATTGGTACCCCACCCCTCGGTGCTAATGGGGCTCTACGGCAACAATCACGCGTTAGCACACCTTTCTTACCACACACCCAGCCAAATTCGCGTCGAGAGTTACGGCACCCATAGGAGAAGTGTCCGTACTCTCCGCACCGCCTACGTGCTGTCCGTGGGTATATGTGTCCTTGTTGCGCACTACTTGCTATACGTGCCATTGACTGTGCATTTGCGCTAACCTGTGGTACGTTGTCGTTTTCCTGCATATAGTGGAAACGCTCCTCTTGCCGTCTGGGTACAAACGATCTCGCTGCTGGCCTATGTGGCTCCCTCTCTGGTGTGATATTTTCATAGTCTTCTACTAGGCTCCCCAGGTCTTCCAGAGTGTGGAATTCGTTCCTCTTTACATACAGTTGGTACTCTCTCCTTGAGTTACCGTATATCCGGTTTAGTTTTTGCTCGCTCGTGTAATCGGAGTGCCTCATGAGCCCCTGAAGCGTCAGCACGTAGTCCTTAAATTTTTCACCTGGCTTTTGCACCCTCTGCCGGATTTCATCGTCTATACCTTGAACTCAGGAAAAATTTCAAGAAGTCCTTCTTAAAAGCGTCCCATTGCTGCCAGTGACGGTTATTATTTCGGAACCATACCAGTGCTTTATCTTTCAGCAATTCTGGTAGCGCACGTGGTATGGCATTACGGCTAATTTCATAGCTGTCTGCCAGCTCTTCGACCCGCTCAATGAAGCCAAGTGGGTCCTTCTCACCATCGTATTTTAAACCCCACTTGCGTACTCGATCCATCACATTTCCACAAGATTCCGTCTGGGGATATCCGTGCGGTGCAGCTTGTATGCCCGTGTCGTGTCGTGCAATATGCACATTATTATTTACTCCTGCTAATGCATTACTCGTGCTCGCTCCGTCGGGATATGTAAATCCTTGCTCCTCGCCACTCTTGGGTGTCGGAGGGTTAATTCTGATGGTTGGCCCGCCATCTTTGGGTGTAGTTGGCCGGGCATGAAGTTGTTCTATGCGCTTGGATATACGTTGATAAAAGCCTGCGCATTTCCTCCACCGTACCAGTATATTCCACTCCGAATTTCGGCAGTATGCCACCAGATCCTCGTGCTGGAGGTAGTATACCCAGGATACCTTAACCATCTTGATGCTGATCTTGTTGATTCGTATTTGTATTTCCTCTATTTTAGTTCTCTCGTCGATCCTCGTGATCCTCTATTTTACCCAGCAGAATTTTTAAATCCTCGTGTGTTTCACCTTAGTGTCCCTTCGGTGCTCGTGATCCTCTATGTGTCGTTTCGTTGGCTTTATATTACCCAGCAGAATTTTTAAATCCTCGTGTGTCCCTCCATAGTATGCCTTTCGCTTCAAATTTAACCCAGCAGATTTTAATCCTTCTGATGATCCTTATATGTATGTACGTCTCTGCGTGTATACTAATTTACCGTGATGTCTTCGCTTGCCTCTCTGTGTTTTGCTCAAGATCGATTAATTTTCTTTCTCTACGTTGTTTTATAGTCCCTGCTCGGGCGCCATTTGTGACGGACTTTTCCTTCGGTATGCCGGGGTAGGCTCAGTCCGTCCAGGGTTTTGAAAATAGATGTTCCCTAAAGGTCCTCTCGAAATGACAAACCCCTGATTAATATTTTTAAAATGTTTATTGTTGGGATTCACTCCTCTTTTCTCAAATCAATCTACAATCTTAATTTTAATTTCAAACTACGATAAGGGTGGTAAGGGTGAAAACCCACTACTCAGCCCTTCTTCGGCGGAGGTGAAAACCCACCGCTTAAGACTCCTAGCTAAAATAAAGGCGGCTGAGGTGAAAACCCACCACTGAATATAAACTCTGCGATAGTGAGGTGAAAACCCCCAGTTCCGCATTCATCGAGGTGAAAACCCACGACTACTATACCTAGCTCTAGTCGCGAACGACTCAATTATTCTAATAAATGCTCGCCCTTTTATACTCTTTTTGTGCGCAGCAACCTTCCAATTTACAATACCAATGCTTAAAACTACTGTTCCTTAACCTAACGGCGCATCTTCCACTTAATTTCTAAGACCTTAGGTATATATGCGACATTTACATATATGTATATAATATGTATCATATTTTCTAACAGTTTGTATACTGCCACTTCTTCCTCTTGGAATGCCCCCATTGCATTCCATCAGCTGTTCGCTCGCACTGCCTTGATCAGCTGGGCCTGCTGTTCACATAAATATTAGTGACGTCAATATGTATAAGTTACTTGTTCATTTTGCTGCATTCCCAACGCCTATTGTTATTGCCGTGCTAACAATGCATTTTCCTTCTCTTCTTTATGCTATGTCCGCTGCATCGTATGATCTAGTATGTAGGCATGCGGGTGTATGTAGCCAAGCAAAGCTGTTTGGGTTGGTGACCGACCCTTTTGCTAGTTGGAATGCTGGTAACTTGTTTGTGTGAAATTGCGGTTATTGTCAACAAGAATATTTTCTCATGTTGGGCGGCTGATATTCCGGTAAAAAATCTTCAATTTTACAAACATACATCAGGGTCTGCCTAATATTGTACGAATTAGATTTCATTAGTAAATTATGAAATTATGTAGATTGTATGTTTGTGTGTACATATAAGCATGAGTATGTATATATTTTTGTACAAAAGCGTGTATGTGCTTGACGTATAAAATGGCATATGTGCAAAATTATAAAATTTCAGTATACTTCATATAATTGGCTATATACAAAGTATAAGTATATGTCGTTTGTGCAGAACCGCGTATGTACTTAATTTAAGAAATGGCTTATGTGTAAACTATCATATTTCAATGTTTTTGCATAAAAATTGATAAGTATCAGTGGCGTGCCTTCCATATAAGCCGAAAAGCCCGGCTTGCCTAGCTAATCCTCTATGAGCTACAATATGTTTCAAAAATGTATCGTAACAATTTCTTTTTTAACGTTTACATTTGGTTTCACTAACTGCCAATAGCATAAACATATACCTACCGCTCTTCCTGCCACCTGTCGGCTGATAGCATAACAATTAACATGCAAATATTTGAGCGCGTATGATGCCATCTCTTACTTTCTTACTTAAAATAGCCTTGAACCGCCTAGGCGATGATGGCCATCTCGCTTTTACTTATTGGCTTTTACCTGGCTTTCAAATTCCTTACTAAAATCTCTTTGTGAAGCATCTGTTTTTTTGAATTTGGAAGAAATTTTGTATGCAACTACGAAGCCAGCTTCGTGCTGTTGTTACTATAAGCTTTAAAGCCAAACTGGATATGTATACACATATCTACAATGTTAACGTGCAAAGCGCTCTACTCAAAAATTACACTAGTTTACAAATAATTAATTTGAAAAAATACCAAGAGATTCATACATATGGGTGAATTGGCACTGGTATGCTGAGCTGTGAACATATTTTTAAAAAAATTTTGTATGGGCAGGTTTTCGAGATATCGGTAATTTTGTGTTTTTTAGGTATCACTTCATTCAAAAAATCGTTTCGCCAAACGTACAAAAGCGAAGAACGGAAGCAATAGCTTGTTCGAAAGAAAATTAAAATACGATTCTAACGACGTATAAAATGTAGTGATAGGTCAAACCATCGCTGAGCAATAGCTGGCCAAAGTCGAAATTTTGTCGAATTTTTACGATTTTTGAAAAAATTTCGATTTTAAAAATGGTTTTTTTGTACGAAGTTGTGAAAATCAGGATAATTTTTTCTCCCAAAATTTAATACCAAACACTTTAAGCATAATATTATGCAGATCCGAAAGTCGATAAATATCAGATGCAAAAGTCGATAAATATCTATCCTGAACTCTTCTTCTTCGTCTGAAATGTTATTTGGCAGCAGTATGTGCTTTTGTTGGGGTTATAAAGACTGGGGCTTGCCTTGATTGAAACACGTAGGCACGCCACGGATAAGTATAACATCTAAGTATATTTCCTTGTGCAAAAGGCGTATGTATAAAAGTCTAAAAATCCAGTATTGTTCATAAAACAGCTCGTACTTCATTTGAGCTTATGGAGCGTATGTCTAAATGTTGTGAGGGTTCCGAAGCCTTCGGATTGGGGTCCTCACAAAATCTCAAGCAGGTTGCCACCTAGGGTTGCCACCTACAATTATTCTACTGAAAGTTGGTAAAAATTGCAAAAAACCTTATATATAAACGACAGATAACAAATGGTCATTATTGTGACATTTATCAATAAAAAATTCGTCGAATTTTTGCGAATTTTGCATAACTTTTTCAAATATATTATATAATTAATCCATTAGATCTTGATCCATACTTGTATAGGAAATTTGCTAAAATTATTCTACTGAGGCTAAAGTTGGTAAAAATTGCAAAAAACCTTAAATATGGCTGAATAGACGTGTTTAATTTGTGCTGCCGGTTTCGTCAACTTTCTTTATATTTTTAAATACTTTGGATACTTTTTGATAAAAAGTCCCGTGTACCTGAAAACGCTGTCGATTTTTTGCGCCATTGGTATATTTAGTTTAGCGCTTTCACAATTAAATAAAACAATAAATAATAACACGAACCTGTTTAAATATGTCTTTTGGGGAGAAAAAAATCAACACAAGGAGTGCAAAGTTGTCCCCTCTGCAGAGTAATACCCCCAGCACGTTAAAAACAAAGAATCGGAGAGCCCGTTGCCTGCACATTGGCTAAAGCATTAAGAGTAGTGAGGAGAGATTACTGCAAAAATTCACCGAAATCTCAGCAGAGTTGACAAGTGTGAAGACAAATTTGAAACTCTTGGAGGTAAGGCTGACCGCTGCTGAGGCGGCATGTGAGGAGATCGCTACTCTAAAAGCCGAGGTTCTTGAACTAAAAAAAGTATCAGCAAAGCATGAAAATGATGCTGTTTCTACTGATTTCATTATCAACCGCATACCCAAGTCAGGTAATGAGAATTGTGTTGACATTCTCTCTAATATATGTAGAGCGGTGGGTACTAAGCAGCCTCCAATAAGGGAAATTTGTCGCGTACCTGTCACAAAGGAAAGTAGCAAGAGCGCATCACCTCCTATTATTGTGGTGAAGCTTTTCTCCTCTTTTGCGCGCTCTAAACTATTTAAATGAATTGCTAGCCACTGCAGGACAAACAAAAGAGTATTACAACTGAATGATATTGCTACGGAGTTTAACGCAAGTATTCACTTGCATGAGAGCCTCTCCAAGGCGAATAGCAAAGTAATGCACTATGCTGCTCAGCTTAAGCGCAATAAAATGTTAACCGCAGCATTTTCAATAGGTAAACAGGTGCTTGTAAGAAAGGGAGAAGGTGATAAGGCGATAAAAGTATTTGATAAGAGATCTATTGATGAAATTGTTGGCGCTGTCTAAATCTAAAAGAATATTACACAAACGACATATATGCATACATACATAATTCGTTTTAACATTATGTTAGTTTTAAGTTTGCTTTATTTCGCTACACTTTTATTCTATACTTCTTCACTTTTCTCCTTATTTACTTCTTGTACCCCGATTATCTGTGGTTTCGCTAGTTCTTTTAGTTCAAATATGTATTTGCATGTACGTAAGTCTGTTCCTAGATCAGTGCAAAGTTTGACTTAGTATGGATTGGAAACAAACCTTTGGCGCTGAGGGAAAACACAAGCTCATGTTAGACATTCTCTGTAAACAATCTAATGGACTTCACATTGTTCATTTTAATGCGCGTAGTCTCGGTCCTAATAAGATGGATTATGCTAGATACGTCTTTGAGCAATCATTAATAGATATTATATGTGTTTCTGAAACCTGGCTTAGTAGTGCTGTATCGGATATTTATTGTAGTATTAACAACTACAATGTTATTCGAAATGATCGGCAAAACAAACGAGGGGGAGGTGTGGCAATTTATTGCAAAAGAGGGTTGAATATAAAGGTACTTGCTAAGTCTAGTGGTTCAGATGTTGAATTCATAATTTCGGAGGTTTCTGATGGGTCAGCAAAAATTTTGGTTGCTTGTGTTTACAATCCTCATAAAAGCTATCCGTTAGATTGTTTTTTCTCAGAGTTATCTGTATTTCTTATTGAATATGAATTTTTCGTTATTAGTGGTGATTTTAATGTCAATTTACTTAATGATGACTCGTGCAGACTTCAACTGCTTGATCACATATCAGCAGCTGGGCTGCATGTAGTGAATAGCACAATGCCCACTAGATATGACAATATCTCGAATCCAAGCCTTTTAGATTATTTTATAACTTCCGACTTGTCCTATGTACTTAAATTTGACCAACTTTGTTTTATGTCGGATCATTATTTAATTTTTTGCACTTTTGATATTGTTTTCAATCCTCCGGCAGCTGATGCAACTGTTACGTACCGTGATTTTCGTTCTCTGGATAGCAACGCACTATTCGCTGGTTGCTTGAATCTGGAATGATTGTTGGTATTGCGAAACAGTGGATGAAAAGCTTGAACTACTTAATAACAATGTATTTTTTTTATTTGATCGACATGTTCCTTTTCGCACTGCACGTATTATCAATAAATCTTGTCCATGGTTCAATAAAAATATATGTTTTGCTATAAAAAAGCGAAATATGCTGCACTAGAAATGGAGAAAATCACGTACAGAGATCTTGTGGACTTTATATAAAGCTGCCCGGAAAAAAGCAACTACCATGATAAGAGAAGAGACGGTTTTGCCATCGCAAATTGAATCCATCTCTCCCATCAAAAGATCTCTGGAGAAATTTGAATAGTTTACGAGTTCATGGTAAAGATAATAAGCAATGCAATATAGATCCTGATATTTTAAATGACTTTTTTTTTATTGGCGTGGCGGATTCCCAGAACCCCATTACCCTTGATATGGCTCCAGAAGCTACCTCGGCGGTCCAAGAGCAGTTTGGTTTTCAAGGTGTACGTGAGTCTGAGTCATCAAGGCTGTTATGTCAATCAAGTCCAACGCTGTGGGAAGTGATGGAATATCATTAAAGTTTGTGAAGCTTATCCTTCCCTTTATTATACATCCGCTTACTCAACTAATCAACCATTGTTTTTCAAGCGGTATCTTTCCAGCTGCTTGGAAAAAATCAATTATTTTGCCTGTTCCAAAGATATCTATTGCGTCGCAGCCTTGTGATTACAGACCTATCAGCATTTTACCAGCTTTTTCGAAAGCTTGCGAGTCGTTAATGGCTCTTCAAATAAGAAATCACATTATAAATTACAACCTATTTTCGCCACTGCAGTCCGGGTTTAAACCGATGCATAGCTGTGCCACTGCTATGATCAAAATCACTGATGACAACAGAAAGCCATTTGATGATGGAAACCTGATACTTTTCTGTCTCTTGGACTTTTCTAAAGCATTTTGATTTTCTGCAAGTTCTGTCAAGCTTTTAGCTAGCTATCTAGGTGGAAGAGCTCCGCAAGTTAAATGTGAAAGATCTTTATCACAGTCAAAAGCCGTAAGTGCAGATGTTCCTCAGGGATCAGTTCTTGGTCCTCTGTTGTTTAGTATGTTTGTAAATGATGTATTCTCTGAGTGCAAATATGTCAATGTCCATGCGTATGCTGATGACATTCAGTGTACCTGTCTAATCGTATTGGTCTTGTCGAAGACCTGTGTTTTAAAATTAATAGTGATCTGTCATCTATACAGTTTTGGGCCCAAAAAAATTACCTTTTATTGAAAGCGTCGAAGTCCTATGTTGTGCCTATATCCAAACATGGAGTGAACACAGATGACACAGTCTTAATTTTTTGGCTGCAAGAACTTGTATGTTTGTCTTTAAATTATTATAAGGGAAGACTCCTGCGTATCTGTATAATAAGCTGCAAATAACCAGGTCACAGAGACGCAATAAACTGGTTGTTCCTATATATAGATCTCTAACATCTGAGCGGATGTTTTTCGTTAGTGCTGCAAGACTTTGGAACTCTATTCCAGAAGGTGTTAAAGCTGAACTGAATAGGAACAACTTTAGGACTAAAATACATCAATACTTCGCTCACATTTGAACACAGGAAATTGGAGGTGAATCTATGTCTTTTTATACCTTTCATGAACATGAAATGGTATTAAAACTTTGGTCCGATGTTTGTAAATATGAGAAGAAGAAGAGATGGACCCATCAATAAGTATACCCAAATGATCAGGATGACGAGATGAGTTGATTTAGCCATGTCCGTCTGTCCGTCTGTCTGTCTGTCTGTCTGTCTGTTTGAACGCAAACTAGTCCCTCAGTTTTTGAGATATTTGGCTGAAATTTGGTATGCGGCCACCATTTTCCAATATAGGAATCATTTGTCGGAACCAGCAAGATCGGACCAATATAACATATAGCTCCCATACAACCGATTATTCCGATAAACGGATTTTGGGCTATAACTCCTGTAATTAAACACGAAGGAACGTGAAATTTTATAAGTGCTGCTATTTTTATATGTGAAATATCGATGCTGAAAATCATAGAGATGGGATAAATATTTCACATAGCTCCCGTACAATCGATTATTCCGATAAACGGAGTTTGGGCTATAACTCCTGTAATTAAACACGTAGGAACGTGAAATTTTGTAAGTATTGCTATTTTAATATGTGAAATATCGATGTTGAAACTCATAGAGATGGGATAAATATTTCACATAGCTCCCATACAATCGATTATTCCGATAAACGGATTTTGGGCTATAACTCCTGTAATTAAACACGTAGGAACGTGAAATATTGTAAGTATTGCTATTTTGATATGTGAAATATCAATGTTGAAAATCATCGAGATTGGATAAATATTTCACATAGCTCCCATACAATCGATTATTCCGATAAACGGAGTTTGGGCTATAACTCCTGTAATTAAACACGTAGGAACGTGAAATTTTGTAAGTATTGCTATTTTAATATGTGAAATATCGATGTTGAAACTCATAGAGATGGGATAAATATTTCACATAGCCCCCATACAATCGATTGTTCCGATAAACGGATTTTGGTAGATAACTCCTGTAATTATATAGGTAGGAACGTGAAATTTTGGAAGTATCGCTATTTTTATATGCGAAATATCGATGTTGAAAATCATTGATATGGCATAAATATTTCACATAGCTCCCATACAATCGATTATTCCGATAAGCGGATTTTTGGCTATAACTCCTGTAATTAAACACATAGGAACGTGAAATTTTTTAAGTATTGCTATTTTTATATGTAAAATATCGATGTTGAAAATCATTGAAATGGGATAAATATTTCACATAGCCCCCATACAATCGATTGTTCCGATAAACGGATTTTGGTAGATAACTCCTGTAATTATATCGGTAGGAACGTGAAATTTCGTAAATGTTGCTATTTTAGAATGTGGAATGTCGATGTTAAAAATCAATGAGATTGGACCAATATAACACATGTCCCCATATAATCGATAGCTCCGATAATTTCGGTATGAGCTAAAGTTAAATTCACACAGGCTGTACTGGGGATCAAACAGTGAAAATCGTGACGCTTATTCATGAAAGGTATTTAGCCTTCGGCACAGCCGAAGACAGCTTTTACTTACTTGTTTCTAACTGGCTTACTATTCTCTTGTTCTCTCTATCTATTTTATTTCTACTACCTTCTCTATAATGTTTATACTGCTTGTCATAAGGATACGTTAATAACATATTTAATAATAATTCTGTATTAGGTTAGGTTGAAGTGGCTGCCGCAAAGGCACACCTAGGCCAGTATTAAAAGGCCCGTTGTGATACCATCAACACTAGGAAAGTCAGTCCCGGGACCAAGCCATATGGAAAATCCCAGTGCTATTGGGACTCTCCACATAGCAGAATCCCGGGGCTGACACTCCTAAAACCGACACCGTTACACCTCCTCGAACCATTTAGATGACTTGATGAAAGCCATCAAGTCCTTTATGTCCAGCTCCGCTACCTGGCGTAGGCTATCCAGGAAGGGAACTCCGAAAAAGCGCCTTCTCGCACCGCTTAAAGCCGGGCAGTTGCCGATGAGATGCTCCACCGTTTCCTCCTCCTCATCATCTTTGCAACTCCTACAGCATCGTCGATAGGGTACACCCAGCCTTGCTGGGTGCCTTCCAATAAGGCAGAGCCCGGTTAAAACCCCTATTAATATAGATATATCCCTTCTTCTTAGGGTGTAAATATATTTAGATCTTTTAATATCCCATTTTGGCCAGGATTGTTTGGATACTCGGCACCCTGGCGATAAAAGCCATCTTTCATTGGCTTGTCGGAGTGTGTGCTCCTTCAGCATTAGCTTGCATGTGGCAAAGGGCATACCTAAGCGTTCTTTATCCTGAAGAACCTGCTTGGTCGTGCCCTGCCTAGCAAGTTCGTCTGCCCTACAGTTTCCCTCAATGTCCCTGTGTCCCGGGACCCATGTGAGGCTCACGCAGTTCTGTTGGGCCATCTCCTGAAGAGATCGACGACAGCTGAGCGTCAGTTCAGAGTTGAACAAGTAAGAGCCAAGGGATTTGACTGCCGCTTGGCTATCGCTGAAAATAACGATATTCTGTCCGATAGCGTGTTGCCCTATCCAAGCCGCGGCGTCCTTGATTGCTGAGACCTCAGCCTGGAAGACGCTGCAATGATCAGGCAGTCTGAAGGAAAGCTCAAGGTCCAGATCCTTGGAATAAATCCCTCCTCCAACTCTGCCGTCCAACTTCGAACCGTCGGTGTATATGGAAATGCCGCCATTAGTAGCAGGACACCGATCCGTCCTCTCCCAGTCTTCCCTGCTGGGAATGTTTATTCTGAACCAGCTATCTCCGACTGTTGTGGTTGCACAACGGTCCGTGCTCGGAGGGAGAAAGCTGTAAGAATCCAGAATACCGGAGTGTCCAGTAGTGCCTGCGCCCCAGCCGGAAGTTTCCCTTAGACGCAGAGCCGATGCTGCCGCTGCCCGGTACCCTTCCAGATCGAGTGGAAAAATGCCAAGAATGGCCTGGAGAGCTTCGTTGGGCGTTGTTCTCAACGCGCCGCTTATACAGATCATGCTAGATCTGTGGACTTTACCTAACAGGTTAAGGTTGGCTGCCTTGCTCAGCGCAGGCCACCATACCACGACTCCATACAGCATAATTGGCCGGATTATCGCAGTGTAAATCCATCTGCAGATTTTGGGACTGAGCCCCCATTTTTTGCCAATGGCTCTTTTACAGGTGTAAAGTGCAATGCACGCTTCCCTCTGGCGCTGGATGACATTCTCCTTCCAGTTAAGCTTTCTATCCAGAACTATGCCTAGGAATTTGGCTTTGTCAGCCAAGTTCAGGTGCACGCCATTTAGTTCTGGTAGGCTTAGCGTTGGTATTTTGTACCGGTTAGTATAAAGGACAAGCTCCACTTTTCCCGGGTTGATATTAAGTCCACAGCGAGATGACCACGAGGAAACTGCTCGCAGTGCTACTTGCATCAAGTCACACAGGGTTTGTGGGAATTTGCCCCTGTATGCAATAGCTAAATCGTCTGCATATGCAACTATCCTCCCGCCCCCCCAGCTTGTGTCTCGTAGCAACGAGTTTACAGTGAGGTTCCATAAAAGCGGAGAGAGAACACCACCTTGAGGCGTTCCTCTTGTGACATAGCGTGAGAAATCAACTGTGCCCAGTGTAGAAACTATTTTCCTTCCCTTTAGTAGCTTATCAATTAGTCCAATAAGAGACCTGCTTATGCCCAGATTAGTTAGAGCGGTGTTAATAGCCTCCGGGCTTATATTGTTGAAGGCACCTTCAATGTCTAGGAAGGCCACGAGACAGTAATCTTTTTCATACAACGATTTTTCAATAACAGAGACAAGGCTGTGAAGCGCAGTTTCCGTTGATTTACCTTTGGTGTATGCATGTTGATAGCTAGAGATAAGGTTGCTATCAATAGTAGAGGAGAGATAATCGCTAATTATCCTCTCGAAGGTTTTTAGTGCAAAGGACGAGAGACTGATCGGTCTGTAGTGCTTAGGCTCATAGTGTGAGGCTTTCCCAGCCTTAGGAATAAAGACTACCGTGGCGCTTCTCCAGGAGTGCGGAATGTAGTTGAGAGCCAGGCAGGCTGAAAAGAGAAATACCAGCCATTTAGCCGGTGTTTCCAACGTGTTTATGAGTTGTGCGGGGAAAATCCCGTCTGGCCCAGCAGCCTTGAACGGCTCAAAGCTTTTGATCGCCCACCTTACCCTTTCCTCCGTGATGGGTATATTCACTGCCATATTTGTTGCAGATGCTAAAGGTGCTTCATGCAAGTTCCCCGGAAAGTGTGTATTCAATAGCAGCTCCAGGGTTTCCCCTTCCGTGCTAGTCCACGATCCGTCAGGCTTCCGCAAATAGCTAATGGCTGTTTGAGTTTTTGAAAGCACTCGTCTAAGTCTCGCCGTATCATCGACCTTTTCGACCCCGGTGCAGAAATCTCTCCACGAAGTTCTCTTCGCCTGCCTTAGGGCCCTTTTATAGGCCCTCAGTTTAACTTTATATTCGAGCCATTCAGGCTCCGTACCGAGGCTCTTGGCCCTATTAAATTGGTTCCTGCAGGACTTGCGGAGCGAATCCAGGTCGTAGGACCACCAGTGTGGTCTATGTTTACCGCGTGGTTTCGGCACTGGACAAGCCTGCTCTAGGGCATTTGAGAGCGCCGTTGTAAAGGTCGCAACCAGATCATCCAGTTCTCCTACTGATGATGGAGCTTGTGGGGGTAACACTGGTAGGTCCCTAACTAATATTTGATTATGTAGCTGCCAATTAGTGTTGCGTGGATTGCGTTTCATAACTGGCTGCTCAACAGAAAAATCTAAGGAAATTTCTATGTACCGGTGGTCGGAAAATGAATGCTCCTCAAGAACACGCCATTTCCTAACCCACTCATAAGCGCCTTCGCTACAAATAGTGAGGTCTATGACCTCCCTATGGGCTTTAGTGATAAAAGTAGGCTCGTTACCCACGTTACAAACCACCAGGTTAGTTGTTAATAGGTAGTCAAACAGAGACTCGCCCCTAGCGTTAATATCGGAGCTTCCCCACTGGACGTGATGAGCATTAGCGTCAGCTCCAATAATAAGATGACCCGTGCAGAAATTTTCCACCAGATCTTTCACCTCCTTTTGTGGAGGAGGTTCTTCGGCGTCATAGGGCATGTAGACCGACGCCATCGTCAGGCTGGTGCTGCCGACCGTTAAGCTGGCAGCTGTAACGTCACCATTTGAATAGTTGGGTAAGAGAAAGGTGTTCAGCTCAGACTTGACCAAGATACAGGTTCTGACCTTGCCCTCCTCATTAGCTCGGATGAGCTTGTACCCCTTAGCCCCCAATCCACAGATCCTTGAGCTATTAACCCAGGGTTCTTGGATAAGGGCCACGTCTACGTCGCCTTTATAAAGACGACTGCTTAGGGCAGCTGAGGCTGCTTTAGATTTGTGCAGGTTAATCTGAAGCACCACCAACATGAGAGCGCTCAGACTTCCCTACCACCGTCGTGGAGGTCTACCCCGTCCCGGGGCCTATCTCTCAACGACAATTTATCTGCACGATTTGGGGTGGCGGAATCTCTACTGTCTGAAGCGGCATCAACGTTAGTGTGCACCGGATTGCCCTCCACCACCGTGCGGTCGAGGTCTTCCGCGTCCGTTAGGCTATCTTCCATCGCCGAGTCCGTTCACGGCTTCCTCGCAATTTGACGTGGCGGATACCATACTTTCCGCGTCTGACACCCCTGCCTCCTCTTCTGGTCCTTCGATTTCCGAGTCCTTAATAATTAGAATATAATTTTCATACCATGAGATCTAGAGACAAATGATGTACATATAAAAGATTTTTAAGTCTTGTTTGTACAATGAAATTTTTTATAATAATAAATAAATAAATAAACGTCAGATAACAAATGTTCATTTTTGTGACATTTATCATATATAGGGGCCTATTACGGTTTGCGAGTCGAACAAAAATATGCGCGACTCGCCTATATTTGTATTACCGACTGCGAGTCGCCCGGTAACATTCGCCTCAAACTTCAAAATTAAGCGAATGTCAAAAATGAAGCGATTACTGTTTGCGACTCGATCCAAATTCCTTCGCCGGGAGTGTCAAAATCTGGCTAACAGAATTTGAAGGTGACTAGGAGGTAAAATTTGATTTTATGGTCATATTGGGATTATTTGGGGGTCATTTTGTGGTAATTTCGTTGTTATTTTGTGGTCATTTTGGGAATATTTTGGGGTCATTTTGTGGTTATTTTGGACTAATTTGGGGGATATTTTGTTGTTATTTTATGGTCATTTTTTGAATAATTTGGTGTCATTTTGTGGTCATTTTGGGGTAATTTTGGGAATATTTTGGAATTAGTTTGTAGTCATTTTGGACTAAATTTGATGATATTTTGTTGTTATTTTGTGGTCATTTTTGGAATATTTTGGTGTCATTTTGGACTAATTTCGGGGATATATTGTTGTTATTTTGTGGTAATTTTTTGAATAATTTGGTGTCATTTGTGGTCATTTTGGGGTAATTTTGGGAATATTTTGGAGTTATTTTGTGGTCACTTTGGACTAAATTTGATGATATTTTGTTGTTATTTTGTGGTCATTTTTGGAATATTTTGGGGTCATTTTGGACTAATTTCGAGGAAATTTTAGTCGTTATTTTGTGGTCATTTTTGGAATATTTTGGTGTCATTTTGTGGTCATTTTGGGAATATTTTAGGGTCATTTTGGGAGTTTTTTTGTGGTTATTTTGACTAATTTTGTGTTCATTCTGGAGATATTTTTGGTCATTTTGTGGTAATATTGGGATCATTTTGGGGTAATTTCGGGGATATAGTGGTGTCATTTTGTGGTCATTTTGGGGTAAACCAAGCTTTGCTGAAGTGACCATGGACCGGATCGTAATAGGCATCCTTGACCGAGACAACGATAGTTTGGCCATCGCCAAAGACCAGTGGTGGTATGACCTGTACGTAGCCGGAAGACCTAGTTACGACCTTTACAACGGCGCTCTCAAATGCCCTCGATAAGGCCTGTCCAGTGCCAAAACCACGCTGTAAACATAGGCCACACTGGTGGAGGAAACAATTTAATAAGGCCAAGAGCCTTCGCAAGGAGACTCAATGACTCAGATATAAATATAAACATGCAAGGCTCTGAGGCAGGCGAAGAGAACTTTGTGGAGAAATTTTTGTACTGCGGTCGAGAATGTCGACTATACAGCGAGACTGAGACGAGTGCTCTCAAGAACTCAAGAAGCTACATATAGGCTATTTGCGGAAACCTGACGGATCCTGGACCAGCTCGAAACGCTGGAGCTGCTCTTGATTACACACTTTCCAGAGAACTCACATGTTGCACTCTTAGCACCTGCAACAAACCTGGCTGCACACATTTTCATCACGGAAGAAGGGAT
Organism: Campiglossa producta; assembly: GCA_964058755.1. Taxonomy (NCBI): domain Eukaryota; kingdom Metazoa; phylum Arthropoda; class Insecta; order Diptera; family Tephritidae; genus Campiglossa; species Campiglossa producta. Next base: position 191,351 of record CAXKVI010000029.1, on the reverse strand, counting down.
AAGATGGGTAATTAAAAGATTCGAGCCGTTCAAGGCTGTTGGACCAGACGGGATTATCCTCGCACACGTTGGAAATGGTTGGTTTTTCTATATGCAGCTTGTCTGGCTCTTAACTACAATATTCAATAAAAACGTACAATAATAATAAATAATTGAAATTTCAGTTTTGTTCAATATGAAGTTTTTTTTTACATTTGACGTTCACCGCTTTATGTTTTTAGAACTGGCAACAAAATCTTTCAGGTGAACTAGTTTGTTCGCTATCCATAATCATTCGAGCTAGGCGACTCGCCAAATAAGGCGACTCGAATAACTCAAGCGACTCGCGAACCGTAATAGGCCCCATAGTTATCAAAATGATCATGATACATAATAATATGTAAATCTTAAGAAGGGTTGCCACCTTTGGGGACCGCTCCACCGATTTGGATAAAATTTGGCATTATAGATAGTATGATTCATTCTAAGATTAAATATGTGGGGGTTGCCATTTGGGGCCCTTCAAAGGATTGCCACCTACCGCATTTTTTCTTTTAATATTGAGCAATACCGACCGTATTCCAAATATGTAAATTTCAAGCAGACTTTTCACATAGTACAACTCTCCTTCCTATCTTTCTTCGCCTTCACACTCCCTCCCTTTCTCTCTTCCTAACCCTCTTTTCTTCTACCACGCCCCTCTTCCTCTATATCCGATTCGCCTAACACCTTATTATAGCAAAATTAAATGGGCTTCAAAACGTTCTAAAAATTTTGAAAAAACCTTTAAAATTTTCATAAAAATTCGTAAAATTTTTGTGAATTTGCATAACTTTTTCAAATATATTTTACAATTAATCCACTAGATCTTGATCCATACTTGTATAGGAAATTAGCTACAATTATTCTATAGAGGCTAAAGTTGGTAAAAATTGCAAAAACCTTAAATATAAACGACAGATAACAAGTGGTCATTATTGTGACATTTATCATATATAAATTCGTAGAATTTTTGCGAATTTTGCATAACTTTTTCAAATCTATTTTAAAAATAATCCATTAGATCTTGATCCATTCTTGTATAGGAAATTAGCTAAAATTATTCTACTGAGGCTAAAGTTGGTATAAATTGCAAAAAACCTTAAATATAAACGACAGATAACAAATGGTCATTATTGTGACATTTATCATATATAAATTTTGGATAACTTTTTCAAATATATTTTACAATTAATTCATTAGATCTTGATCCATACTTGTATAGGAAATTAGCTAAAATTATTATGCTGTGGCTAAAATTGGTAAAAATTGCAAAAAACCTTAAATATAAACGACAGATAACAAATGGTCATTATTGTGACATTTATCATACATAAATTCGTCGAATTTTTGCGAATTTTGCATAACTTTTTAAAATATTTTTTACAATTAATCCATTAGCTAAAATTATTCTACTGAGGCTAAAGTTGGTAAAAATGGCAAAAAACCTTAAATATAAACGACAGATAACAAATGGTCATTATTGTGACATTTATCAATATAAATTCGTCGAATTTTTGCGAATTTTGCATAACTTTTTCAAATAAATTTTATAATTAATACATTAGATCTTGATCTAAACTTGTATAGGAAATTAGCTAAAATTATTCTACTGAGGCTAAAGTTGATAAAAATTGCAAAAAACCTTAAATATGGCTGAATAGACGTGTTTAATTTGTGCTGCCGGTTTCGTCAACATTCTTTATATTTTTAAATACTTTGGATACTTTTTGATAAAAAGTCCCGTGTACCTGAAAACGCTGTCGATTTTTTGCGCCATTGGTATATTTAGTTTAGCGCTTTCACAATTAAATAAAACAATAAATAATAACACGAACCTGTTTAAATATGTCTTTTGGAGAGAAAAAAAATCAACACAAGGAGTGCAAAGTTGTCCCCTCTGCAGAGTAATACCCCCCAGCACGTTAAAAACAAAGAATCGGAGAGCCCGTTGCCTGCAAATTGGCTAAAGCAGTTGGAGAAGAAAATTGAGAAGCAGCAAAAGAGCTGGTATGAAAAAATTAGTGCGAGCATTAAGGGTAGTGAGGAGAGATTACTGCAAAAATTCACCGAAATCTCAGCAGAGTTGACAAGTGTGAAGACAAATTTGAAATTCTTGGAGGTATGGCTGACCGCTGCTGAGGCGGCATGTGAGGAGATCGCTACTCTAAAAGCGGAGGTTGTTGAACTAAAAAAAGTATCAGCAAGGCATGAAAATGATTCTGTTTCTACTGATTTCATTATCACGCTTGCCACTGCAAGACAAACAAAAGAGCATTACAACTGAATGATATTGCTATGGAAGGTAACCCAAGTATTCACTTGCATGAGAGCCTCTTCAAGGCGAATAGGGAACTAATGCACTATGCAGCTCAGCTTAAGCGCAAAAATGTTAGCCGCAGCATTTTCACTAGGTGGACAGGTGCTTGTAAGAAAGGGAGAAGGTGATAAGGCGATAAAAGTATTTGATAAGAGATCTATTGATGAAATTGTTGGCGCTGTCTAAATCTAAGAGAATATTACACAAACGTGCATATATGCATAAATACATAATTCGTTTTAACATTATGTTAGTTTTAAGTTTGATTTATTTCGCTACACTTTTATTCTATTATCCTTCACTTTTCTCCTTATTTACTTCTTGTACCCCGATTATCTGTGGTTTCGCTAGTTCTTTTAGTTCAAATATGTATTGCATGTACGTAAGTCTGTTCCTACATCAGTGCAAAGTTTGACCTAGTATGGATTGTAAACAAACCTTTGGCGCTGAGGGAAAACATAAGCTCATGTTAGACATTCTCTGCAAATAATCTAATGGACTTCACATTGTTAATTTTAATGCGCGTAGTCTCGGTCCTGATAAGATGGATTATGCTAGATACCTCTTTGAGCAATCATTAATAGATATTATATGAGTTTATGAAACCTGGCTTAGTAGTGCTGTATCGGATCTTTATTGTAGTATTAACAACTACAATGTTATTCGAAATGATCGGCAAAACAAACGAGGGGGAGGTGTGGCAATTTATTGCAAAAGAGGGTTGAATATAATGGTACTTGCTAAGTCTAGTGATGCAGATGTTGAATTCATAATTTCCGAGGTTTCTGATGGGTCAGCAAAAATTTTGGTTGCTTGTGTTTACAATCCTCATAAAAGCTATCCGTTAGATTGTTTTTTCTCAGATTTATCTGTATTTCTTATTGAATATGAATTTTTAGTTTTTAGTGGTGATTTTAATGTCAATTTACTTAATGATGACTCGTGCAGCCTTCAATTCCTTGATCACATATCAGCAGCTGGGATGCATGTAGTGAATAGCACAATACCCACTAGATATGACAATACCTCGAATCCAAGCCTTTTAAATTATTTTATAACTTCCGACTTGTCCTATGTAATTAAATTTGACAAACTTTGTTTTATGTCGGATCATGATTTAATTTTTTGCACTTTTGATATTGTTTTCAATCCTCCGGCAGCTGATGCAACTTTTACGTACCGTGATTTTCGTTCTTTGGATAGCAACGCACTATTCGCTGATTGCTTGAATCTGCGCTGGAATGAATTGAATCTATCTCTCCCATCTGTTCTGTCAAGCTTTTAGCTAGCTATCTAGGTGGAAGAGCTCCGTTAAATTGAAAGATCTTTATAACAGTCAAAAGCCGTAAGTGCAGGTATTCCTCAGGGATCAGTTCTTGGTCCTCTGTTGTTTAGTATGTTTGTAAATGATGTATTCTCTGAGTGCAAATATGTCAATGTCCATGCGTATGCTGATGACATTCAGTTGTACCTGTCTAATGTTATTGGTCTTGTCGAAGATCTGTGTTTTAAAATTAATAGTGATCTGTCATCTATGCAGTTATGGGCCCAAAAAAATTACCTTTTATTAAATGCGTCGAAGTCCTATGTTGAGCCTATATCCAAACATGGAGTGAACACAGATGATATTCCACTATTATGGATCGGTACAACTTCCCTCAAACAACACTTAAGATAAAGAACTTAGGCTTTATGTTAAATAGTAAGCTTAGCTGCACAGACCATATGAATGTGGTAGTAAGCAAGGTATACATGACTTTGCGTAGACTACAGCTTTCCGCCTCTTTCACACCTCCAGAAACACGGCGGAAACTAGCGATACAATTAATTGTACCTCACTTCACATAAGCCGAATTAGTTTATAGCAAGCTTGACTCAATTTCGGCTCAAAAGATCAATGTTACATACAATAATGCTACGAGGTATGTGTATGGCTTAAGCCGATATGAACATATATCGCCATGGAGAGAAAAACTTCTGGGTTGCAACATTCTTAATTTTTTGGCTGCAAGAACTTGCATGTTTGTCTTTAAATAATTAGATGGGAAGACTCCTGCGTATCTGTATAATAAGCTGCAATTAACCAGGTCACAGAGACGCAATAAACTGGTTGTTCCTATATATAGATCTCTAACATCTGAGCGGATGTTTTTCGTTAGTGCTGCAAGACTTTGGAACTCTATTCCAGAAAGTGTTGAAGCTGAACTGAATAGGAACAACTTTAGGACTGAAATACATCAATACTTCGCTCACATTTGAACACAGGAAATTGGAGGTGAATCTATGTCTTTTTTCTAACTGGCTCACTATTCTCTTGTCCTCTCTATCTATTTTATTTCTACTACCTTCCCCATAATGTTTATCAGCTGTCCAACTTTATCAAGTGTTATTGAACTTAAATTTTTGCATACAAAAAAATAAAAAGAAAGCCAACAAAGAAATAATCTAATAAACTAACAAAAATATATTTATACACAAAAACACAAAACTCTTCGTTTTCTATTGTTCTTTTGTGTCACTCTTGCCGAAGCTTTTACTCAACCAAACAGATTATTGTTATTGTAAACCTGTTTTCCTGCCTGGACTGTGCTTTTTTCTAAAATGCCAACTACTAGATCAGCCTTTGCTTCGCCAAGTCAGGCAACAACAATATCAGCATCTGATGATGTGTGGAGACAAATGGAAGAGAAAATTGAAAATGCGGTGAGGGTGGTGATAAAAGAAGCCGAGAAACGTTTAATGAAGAAGTTTAAAGAGTTGGCGGGAGAAGTGGAGAATGTGAAGCAGAGTACGTTTGAAAGCAAATTGGAAAAAGTTGAAAATGATAATGCACTAATAAAAGACTTGTATAGCGAAGTTCTCGAACTAAGAGGAAGCCTAAGTGAGTGTGAGAATGACCGGGTGGCTGCTGATGTCATCATAAACGGCATACCAGAAAATAGAGATGAAAATGTGAGCGAAGTATTTAGCAACATATGCAGTGCAGTGCAGTTGCAAGTTTTGCCTATTCGCGGTGCTTTCAGGGTTCGCAAAAACAACAAACCCAATGCACCTATTGTCGTTAAACTTGCGTCGCCAAGTGACAGGTCTCTTTTGCTTAGAGCTGTTGCTAAATTTAATAAAGCGAAGAAAAGAGGTGTTTCTCTTAGATACATTGGCCATGACAAATTTGCATTGCAGCTAAAAAAGAGAAATAGGCTGGTGTCAGTATTCTCAATAAGGGGAAGGGTGTATGTTCGTGCTCGCGAAGAAGTGGATGCAGTAAGAGTTTCAACTGAAGATGAGATAGAGCGCCTAACAACTTTATGACTGTCTGTTTTTATTTATGAGTTTATGTTATGTTTTTTAAATCATGTTTGTTATATTAAGTTAAGTCACACTTCTATTTTCTGTTTATATTCTATTTTCTTGTCTTCTTCTACTCTCGTCTTAACCTTTGCTTTTTTCTTGGGTTTTAGTACATATGCCAACTTGTTCTGTTTTGTAATGTGCTATTATGACCAATATGATGGGTTCTAATCAAACTAGCGTTAATGAAAATCATAAGGTGATGGTTGATATCTTGTGCAAACAAAACAAAGGTTTCAATGTAGTGCATTTTAATACACGTAGTCTCAATGCTGAAAAACTAGATTATGCCCGAAACATTTTTGCTGATTGTACTGTTGATGTTGTATGTGTTACGGAGACTTGGTTCAGTGCTGACGTTCCCAATCTGCCATATAATATTCCCAACTATAACTTGCTTAGGTTTGATCGAAGTCTTAAAAGGGGTGGAGGAGTGGCGATATACTGCAGGACCAATCTTAAAATAAAAATATTGTCAGAGTCCAAAAACTCCGAAACTGAATTCCTAATATGCGAAATTTCCGATGGTGTTAGTAAAGTGTTATTAACGTGTGTGTATAATCCGAGTAAGTCCTGCTTGTTAGATGTTTTTTTTGAAGAGTTGTCAGTGTTTTTACTTGACTATGAACATTATGTAGTTTGTGGAGATTTTAATGTTAATTTATTTGTTGACGACTCGTATACCAGAAAACTACTTGACCATGTATCGACAGCAGGCCTTGTTATCGTTAACAAGTCTGTACCTACTAGGTATGCGGAAAATTGCAATCCTAGCCTTTTAGATATCTTTATAACATCTGACCATATAAATGTTAAATTTGACCAACTATTTTTTATTTCTGACCATGATCTCATATTTTGTTCTTTAGATATAGCTCTTAATCGTTCTGTCATTGATGTTGGTTTTTCGTTTCTTGATTTTAAGTCCCTAAATGTTGATGCTTTGTTTTGTGATTTATCTACTATTTGTTGGGACGATTGCTGGTTTTATGATACGGTTGATAAAAAGCTTGAATTTTTAAATAAAAACCTCTTAGCACTTTTTGATGTCCATGTTCCTGTTCGTTATGTTCGTCCAGTGAGTCGATCATGTGCGTGGTACACTAAAAAGGTCTGTTTGACAATTAAAAAGCGTAATAAGATGTATGCGAAGTGGAGAAGGACGTTGAGTGACAGTTGTTGGACCCAATATAAGGTTGCGCGAAATGAAGCGACGCTGGTCATTAGAAAAGCGAAGAGTTGGTATTGTCGGAACAAACTCAATGCAAGGCAGCCATCGAGAGATTTGTGGCGCAACCTTAAACAATTAAATGTTCATGGAAAGAATGCTACAGAGTGTGAACTGGACCCGGATGTGCTGAACACATATTTTGCTAGTGCAAGTAGTGGCCTTAATCTTCCACCGAGTTATGGGGGTGTTCCAGCTGTAAATGGTCTTGTAGGTAGGTTCGAGTTTACGGCCGTGAGTGAAAATGATGTTCTGAAGGCCCTGACGGGAATAAAATCAAATGCAATAGGGGAAGATGGAGTTTCACTCAGGTTTGTAAAAATTGCTTTACCATGGATCCTCGGAACTATCACTCATGTGATCAATCACTGCTTCGCAAGTTCATGTTTCCCTTCTGAGTGGAAAAAGGCCATTATACGTCCAATAGCGAAAAAATCAAATGCTACTAGCCCATGTGATTACCGCCCAGTGAGTATACTACCAGCTCTTTCAAAAGTATGTGAGTCACTGATGGCCTCTCAGATTTCATTTTATCTACAGGAAAGAAGACTATTATCACCACTTCAGTCTGAATTTAGAGCCCATCACAGCTGTTCCACTGCAATGGCTAAGATATTAGATGATATAAGGGTCGCATATGATAGTGGTGACTTGACTCTTCTTTGCCTGCTAGACTTTTCGAAGGCCTTCGATCTGGTGAACCACAATCTCTTGTGTAAAAAACTTAGAAATCTGTTTGGCTTTTCAGATAGCTCAGTCATGCTTATGTCTAGTTACCTTGAGGGACGATCTCAAAAGGTAAGAGTTAAGGATCTTTCATCTCTTGAATGTTATACTTCATCCGGAGTTCCACAAGGGTCTGTTCTTGGACCGTTATTGTTTAGTATATTTGTAAATGATGTTTTTACTGTGTGTCAATATGTGAACGTACATGCATATGCTGATGATATTCAGCTATACTTGTCCGGTCGTATTGGTCTTGTCGAAGATCTGTGTTGTAGAATTAATAGTGATTTGTCAGCGATATCGATGTGGGCTAATGATAACTGTTTGTGTCTAAATGCTCTAAAGTCGTTTGTCCTACCTATTAGCAACAGCGTTATTAATCTGACCGACATTCCCGAACTTGTCGTCGGCAACACTGCTTTGTCAATTACCGAGAAAATAAAAAGTCTTGGCTTTGTTATTAATTCCAAGTTGAACTGTCGGGATCATATAAACAAAGTTGTAGCAAATGTATATGCAGTGTTACGCCGTCTTAGGACTTCCGCGTCTTTTACACCACAAGATACCAGACTCAAATTAGCCAAGCAACTCATTTTACCACTTATAACATACTCTGCGATTGTCTATAGTAATATCGACTCGATATCGTCCCATAAAATTAATGTCGTGTTCAACAATGTTACTCGTTATGTGTATGGAATAAAAAAGTTTGATCACATTTCCTTGTGGAGAGATAAAATTTTAGGGTGTAGTATTGAAAAGTATCTTGACGCAAGAAGTTGTATTTTTTTATTTAAGCTGATTCAGACGCAATCTCCGAGATATTTGTACGAAAAGCTCCAACACAGCAGGTCCAATAGGCATCATAACTTAATTATTCCTAGATACACGTATTTGACATCATCTAGATTGTTTTTCATTAACGCAGTGAGACTTTGGAACTCGATTCCAAATATGATTAAAACAAAATTAAACGCAAGAAATTACGAAACAGAAATATATAAATTTTTTGGTACTATATAAGATTACATATTTTATCAAGATTTTCATTTAGATATTTATTTTTCCTTCTTCTCTATACACTACTGTCCTTCTTTCGATCGACTACTCCTAATTTCCGTTTTCTCCCTTTCTTTATTCAAAATATTTAATGTTATTAGTTATAGTTTTAAAATAATCTACCTAAGTTGAGATATTGTGTAAACATATATTACTTTTGATGCGCTGTGAAAAGACATATATAGTCTTATAAGTGTAACTCATTGTTTTTAACAAATAATAATAAATAATAAATAATAATAATAGTAATAGTAATATAAAAAATTTTTAAGTCTTAGTTGTACAATGAAATTTTTTATAATAATAAATAATTAAATAAACGTCAGATAACTAATGTTCATTTTTGTGACATTTATCATACATATATAGTTATCAAAATGATCATGTTACATAATAATATTTATGGAAAAACATATATGAGATGGTCATTTTTATGACACTATATATATATTTTTAGAAAAAATATGTAATATATATGATATATACAGTCACCAAAATGACCACATAACATAAACAAATATATAAACCGAAAAACCACGTCACATATTCAATTTTTATATATATAATTTTTCGAGTACAACTTAACTTTAAAATACAACAGTTATATCAAAAAGGAATTTAGTTAAAGGTTATATGAGGGGATTTTTTAAGGAAAAACAAGGGTGTCATTAAAGTACTCACCTTACAAACAAATATATATATATATATATAACAAAGGGCAAGTTGGACTTAGTTCTAGGGCCATTGACGTTTTGGAAGTAAATTCTGAGATGTGAAGTTAAATTTTTGACTGGTCCTGCTAATTGCTAAGCATCACCGCCACGTTGACCATCTTTTCGATGGTTTTTGAAAGGCTTAATTTTCACATTTGTTGGCCATAGCTTAGCATCTAAGAGTTTTTCCATGAAGGCAGGAGTATCAAATTAGACGAGCGCGACTTGTTTGGATGATTCTCCTTCACCACAGCTTTAGGGGTTATTATGAGTTTATTAGTAACTCCAGAACAGAATCAAATTCAACCAGATACCTATAGATGTTTTTTTTAACGAAAATTTTAATGCAATTTCTAAACTCACTTTTTTTTAAATGCGCACTTTATTTTTGGCTCTGAACTCGGATTCTTCGTCTCAAAGAATCATATTTTAACGCTTTTGCGCAAATTAAAAAAAATCCATTTTGAAAAAAATATTAAAAAAAGAGGCACGTTTAGTTTTATACTAAAAATTAATTTTTTAAAACATCTAAAAAACTACTAATGGCGCGATATACCAATAGGTTATCATAACCTCTAACGAGATTTTTTGCCGAGCTTCTCTTTCCAACTTGTGGTGTGTTGCTTTTGAGTTTTTTCCTACAAGTTGGCGGGACCTACAGTTTTTTTGCCGACTCTGCTCTTTTCTTGGGTTTTAGTACATATGCCAACTTGTTCTGTTTTGTAATGTGCTATTATGACCAATATGATGGGTTCTAATCAAACTAGCGTTAATGAAAATCATAAGGTGATGGTTGATATCTTGTGCAAACAAAACAAAGGTTTCAATGTAGTGCATTTTAATACACGTAGTCTCAATGCTGAAAAACTAGATTATGCCCGAAACATTTTTGCTGATTTTACTGTTGATGTTGTATGTGTTACGGAGACTTGGTTCAGTGCTGACGTTCCCAATCTGCCATATAATATTCCCAACTATAACTTGCTTAGGTTTGATCGAAGTCTTAAAAGGGGTGGAGGAGTGGCGATATACTGCAGGACCAATCTTAAAATAAAAATATTGTCAGAGTCCAAAAACTCCGAAACTGAATTCCTAATATGCGAAATTTCCGATGGTGTTAGTAAAGTGTTATTAACGTGTGTGTATAATCCGAGTAAGTCCTGCTTGTTAGATGTTTTTTTTGAAGAGTTGTCAGTGTTTTTACTTGACTATGAACATTATGTAGTTTGTGGAGATTTTAATGTTAATTTATTTGTTGACGACTCGTATACCAGAAAACTACTTGACCATGTATCGACAGCAGGCCTTGTTATCGTTAACAAGTCTGTACCTACTAGGTATGCGGAAAATTGCAATCCTAGCCTTTTAGATATCTTTATAACATCTGACCATATAAATGTTAAATTTGACCAACTATTTTTTATTTCTGACCATGATCTCATATTTTGTTCTTTAGATATAGCTCTTAATCGTTCTGTCATTGATGTTGGTTTTTCGTTTCTTGATTTTAAGTCCCTAAATGTTGATGCTTTGTTTTGTGATTTATCTACTATTTGTTGGGACGATTGCTGGTTTTATGATACGGTTGATAAAAAGCTTGAATTTTTAAATAAAAACCTCTTAGCACTTTTTGATGTCCATGTTCCTGTTCGTTATGTTCGTCCAGTGAGTCGATCATGTGCGTGGTACACTAAAAAGGTCTGTTTGACAATTAAAAAGCGTAATAAGATGTATGCGAAGTGGAGAAGGACGTTGAGTGACAGTTGTTGGACCCAATATAAGGTTGCGCGAAATGAAGCGACGCTGGTCATTAGAAAAGCGAAGAGTTGGTATTGTCGGAACAAACTCAATGCAAGGCAGCCATCGAGAGATTTGTGGCGCAACCTTAAACAATTAAATGTTCATGGAAAGAATGCTACAGAGTGTGAACTGGACCCGGATGTGCTGAACACATATTTTGCTAGTGCAAGTAGTGGCCTTAATCTTCCACCGAGTTATGGGGGTGTTCCAGCTGTAAATGGTCTTGTAGGTAGGTTCGAGTTTACGGCCGTGAGTGAAAATGATGTTCTGAAGGCCCTGACGGGAATAAAATCAAATGCAATAGGGGAAGATGGAGTTTCACTCAGGTTTGTAAAAATTGCTTTACCATGGATCCTCGGAACTATCACTCATGTGATAAATCACTGCTTCGCAAGTTCATGTTTCCCTTCTGAGTGGAAAAAGGCCATTATACGTCCAATAGCGAAAAAATCAAATGCTACTAGCCCATGTGATTACCGCCCAGTGAGTATACTACCAGCTCTTTCAAAAGTATGTGAGTCACTGATGGCCTCTCAGATTTCATTTTATCTACAGGAAAGAAGACTATTATCACCACTTCAGTCTGGATTTAGAGCCCATCACAGCTGTTCCACTGCAATGGCTAAGATATTAGATGATATAAGGGTCCCATATGATAGTGGTGACTTGACTCTTCTTTGCCTGCTAGACTTTTCGAAGGCCTTCGATCTGGTGAACCACAATCTCTTGTGTAAAAAACTTAGAAATCTGTTTGGCTTTTCAGATAGCTCAGTCATGCTTATGTCTAGTTACCTTGAGGGACGATCTCAAAAGGTAAGAGTTAAGGATCTTTCATCTCTTGAATGTTATACTTCATCCGGCGTTCCACAAGGGTCTGTTCTTGGACCGTTATTGTTTAGTATATTTGTAAATGATGTTTTTACTGTGTGTCAATATGTGAACGTACATGCATATGCTGATGATATTCAGCTATACTTGTCCGGTCGTATTGGTCTTGTCGAAGATCTGTGTTGTAGAATTAATAGTGATTTGTCAGCGATATCGATGTGGGCTAATGATAACTGTTTGTGTCTAAATGCTCTAAAGTCGTTTGTCCTACCTATTAGCAACAGCGTTATTAATCTGACCGACATTCCCGAACTTGTCGTCGGCAACACTGCTTTGTCAATTACCGAGAAAATAAAAAGTCTTGGCTTTGTTATTAATTCCAAGTTGAACTGTCGGGATCATATAAACAAAGTTGTAGCAAATGTATATGCAGTGTTACGCCGTCTTAGGACTTCCGCGTCTTTTACACCACAAGATACCAGACTCAAATTAGCCAAGCAACTCATTTTACCACTTATAACATACTCTGCGATTGTCTATAGTAATATCGACTCGATATCGTCCCATAAAATTAATGTCGTGTTCAACAATGTTACTCGTTATGTGTATGGAATAAAAAAGTTTGATCACATTTCCTTGTGGAGAGATAAAATTTTAGGGTGTAGTATTGAAAAGTATCTTGACGCAAGAAGTTGTATTTTTTTATTTAAGCTGATTCAGACGCAATCTCCGAGATATTTGTACGAAAAGCTCCAACACAGCAGGTCCAATAGGCATCATAACTTAATTATTCCTAGATACACGTATTTGACATCATCTAGATTGTTTTTCATTAACGCAGTGAGACTTTGGAACTCGATTCCAAATATGATTAAAACAAAATTAAACGCAAGAAATTACGAAACAGAAATATATAAATTTTTTGGTACTATATAAGATTACATATTTTATCAAGATTTTCATTTAGATATTTATTTTTCCTTCTTCTCTATACACTACTGTCCTTCTTTCGATCGACTACTCCTAATTTCCGTTTTCTCCCTTTCTTTATTCAAAATATTTAATGTTATTAGTTATAGTTTTAAAATAATCTACCTAAGTTGAGATATTGTGTAAACATATATTACTTTTGATGCGCTGTGAAAAGACATATATAGTCTTATAAGTGTAACTCATTGTTTTTAACAAATAATAATAAATAATAAATAATAATAATAGTAATAGTAATATAAACAATTTTTAAGTCTTAGTTGTACAATGAAATTTTTTATAATAATAAATAATTAAATAAACGTCAGATAACTAATGTTCATTTTTGTGACATTTATCATACATATATAGTTATCAAAATGATCATGTTACATAATAATATTTATGGAAAAACATATATGAGATGGTCATTTTTATGACACTATATATATATTTTTAGAAAAAATATGTAATATATATGATATATACAGTCACCAAAATGACCACATAACATAAACAAATATATAAACCGAAAAACCACGTCACATATTCAATTTTTATATATATAATTTTTCGAGTACAACCTCACTTTAAAATACAACAGTTATATCAAAAAGGAATTTAGTTAAAGGTTATATGAGGGGATTTTTTAAGGAAAAACAAGGGTGTCATTAAAGTACTCACCTTACAAACAAATATATATATATATATATAACAAAGGGCAAGTTGGACTTAGTTCTAGGGCCATTGACGTTTTGGAAGTAAATTCTGAGATGTGAAGTTAAATTTTTGACTGGTCCTGCTAATTGCTAAGCATCACCGCCACGTTGACCATCTTTTCGATGGTTTTTGAAAGGCTTAATTTTCACATTTGTTGGCCATAGCTTAGCATCTAAGAGTTTTTCCATGAAGGCAGGAGTATCAAATTAGACGAGCGCGACTTGTTTGGATGATTCTCCTTCACCACAGCTTTAGGGGATATTATGAGTTTATTAGTAACTCCAGAACAGAATCAAATTCAACCAGATACCTATAGATGTTTTTTTTAACGAAAATTTTAATGCAATTTCTAAACTCACTTTTTTTTAAATGCGCACTTTATTTTTGGCTCTGAACTCGGATTCTTCGTCTCAAAGAATCATATTTTAACGCTTTTGCGCAAATTAAAAAAAATCCATTTTGAAAAAAATATTAAAAAAAGAGGCACGTTTAGTTTTATACTAAAAATTAATTTTTTAAAACATCTAAAAAACTACTAATGGCGCGATATACCAATAGGTTATCATAACCTCTAACGAGATTTTTTGCCGAGCTTCTCTTTCCAACTTGTGGTGTGTTGCTTTTGAGTTTTTTCCTACAAGTTGGCGGGACCTACAGTTTTTTTGCCGACTCCGAACGGCACTTGCAAAGCAAATGAATTTTTTGCTGAGAAGCTTCTCATGGCAGAAATACACCCGGAGAGTTTGCCAAACTAATTCTTTTTCTAAATAATTTTTTGATGTTACTTTTGCCGGGCATCGAACCGCCTCGACTTGGTGTAGAAGGCGGAACACTTAACCGCTACACCACGGCGGCCGCCTAAAACATCTAGTTCCAAAAAAAAACATTAATCGATTATATAAGCTTCAATTAATGTTATAGAAAAAGCAGAATAATAAAATTGTAAATCATTCTCTTACACCAACTATTTCAAATACACATTAAAATTTCTCACTATGAAAAAAATTATTTTTTGGAAAATTTGCCAACTCCCAACTGAAAAACGATAGAAAGCTGAAAATTGGGCCAGAAGTGTAGAATTTTATAGGGAACAATACTATAATTTTTTTTTTTTGATAACCTCATTATTTAAAAACTGAATTTTGTGAACAAGCCTAAGATTTCGATAACTTACGCGAAATTATTCAATATCGCCACTTTCATTATACAAATATGTCGATCAATTCAGATTGTTTTCAGCTGTTTTTCTTAGTGCTAGAGCAACATATTTTTTATACTTTTTATACATTGTTAAAATGCTATTAACATAAAGACTGAATTTTTTATTTTTGTTTACAACTATGTACGTATTTTTGTAAGGTGTTTTGTTTATTCAAGAAACAAAAATAATAAATTGTGGGGCACCTTGTGCCGAGGTTAAATAAAATAAACTGAACGCTGATATATAGCGTAAGAATATTGATCGTTTATTGAAAACTACTTTCTCTTTTGTACATTATTGAGTTAAAACATATACAGAATTACACTAATACTTATAAACTAAAAAGTATTTACATGCAAAGTCAGCATTGATTCACATTGACAAACTGACGCTGTCGATCAGTCATGCTGATCGATTCGTGTATTGGTCAATGTGACGGCTTGAGTAATCACGTTGACAATTGTAAACAGATATGTTATGTTGAACTCCCAATGGGTTCAACATAATTTATTTGGGTCGCTAAAATGTATTGAGTAATGCAGTCCTAGTAATGCTACATCATCCGCCTTAGGGTACTTGCATAAAAGCAAAAAACGACTAATCGGTGATTAACTTGACAGCTAACCATACAAAATGCGTCAATTAAACTCCGGATAGTCGTTATCGGCTTTTATTCAAGCTGCCCTTAGGAATAGTCGTATATAATTGAAGACAATTGTATACGACTATTAAAAGACTTA
Organism: Campiglossa producta; assembly: GCA_964058755.1. Lineage (NCBI taxonomy): Eukaryota > Metazoa > Arthropoda > Insecta > Diptera > Tephritidae > Campiglossa > Campiglossa producta. Next base: position 175,681 of record CAXKVI010000029.1, on the reverse strand, counting down.
ATGACTCACGTAAGGTTTGCATGCGTTTACAAATTTTAATTGCTTTTCATATTCTTATGCAATTTATTGCATAACGGTAACTTGATATCGTGAAGGGTTGACACCTTGCCGCGGTACGAGGGCTTAAGTCGATAACCACAGGGCTGCGCTGCCCTTGTGATCATAGCGCCGCCGGTACTACATCACGAGAGAAGCCAAGCCTCTCTGGCGCGACGACTAAGATCTTCCCCCTCCCAATCCAGGGTGTTATGCGACCACGTGCCCATTGGACGTTTGCAGCCGGGAGGCAAATCGTGGCTGTAATCGAACGGAGCCTCTCTGATACCGGGCCGCCTCGGAGAGTAACTATGGCCTTACCGCGGCATGGGGCTCTGCCGCGGCGGACGACACATTCCCCATACTCTTCCTTTGACCCTAAACTGGCCTTGCCCGGCAAGGGCTGGTACGAACAAGATGAAAAAAAGTAATAAAAACCTTAAAACTAATGATACAACCATGTATACTGCCCAGCAGAGGAGGAAAATGCTGGAGCAAGCGAGAACGCAACGTCGGAGGATAAACTCCATTTCTTTATCAGCCGAGAGATCGACAGCGATGGCAACTATCCCCAAAGTAAGTACCGGTACAAAGACGATGAAGCCAACAACGGCCGATGCTAGAGCCCTAGTAAGTGCCGGTACCGAAACCAAGTCTTTAACGTCTGTGGCAGTGGTCTCACGACCTGGCCCCAGAGATCCAAATAAGGGAACGACCGCGATGGCAACTACGGGTCGAAATTTACCCCAAAAGACATCTCCCAGTCGCTCTGAGTACTTGGAGCGGCCGCGAGGATACTGAAGAAATACGAGGGTATTTCACAAGAGAAGCTATCGCCAAATGCTAGGAAGACGGTGGAGATGGCTGAAGCTATCTTACCGAACTTCCAAAGCGATTACGCGCCAAAGAAGGTTAATATAAATCCCTTCAAACGCCAGAGATCGGACGTGGATTTAAAACCTCACCCGACGCGGCAGCAACACGCCCCCGTAATGGGTAAACTCAGCTTTGCTGAAGTGACTAAGGATAGGATCCTCATAGGCGTCATTGACCGAGGTAATGAAAACTGGGCCATCCCTAGGAACGCTATCGGTAATGCCCTTCTCGACATTATGGATGAGTCTCCGGGTGCCACTCCGATGGGTTCTGACGCGGGATGGCACCAGGGCCGAATCAAGGTTTTCGCTTGCGAGGATGCAAAAACTGGTATCTGCCACGTCAAATGGCGAAGGAGCAGTGAACAGCTCGGTGATGGGAGACAGCCTGCTGGACGGGGAGGACCTCAACGTCACAGTGATAGCAGCTAGTCCTGAGCGCACCACAGTTGACACTGCCACAGTAAGTAGGATCTCTGCCACGACAAACCGTGGTCTGAAGAAATCGTCGTTGAAAGATAAGCCTCCAGACGAGGTGGAACTCGACGATACGGCGGTGGCAGGGAAGTCTGAGCACTCTCATGTTGGTGGTGATTCAGATAAACCTGCACAAATCTAAAGCAGCCTCTGCTGCTTTAATCAGTCGTCTCTCTAAAGGCGACGTAGATGTGGTCCTCATCCAAGAACCCTGGGTCAACAGCTCAAGGATTTGCGGTTTGGGGACTAAGGGTTATAAGCTTATTCGAGCCAGCGAGGGGGGCAGGGTTAGAGCCTGTATTTTAGTTAAGTCTGAGCTGAATGCATTTCTCTTTCCCAACTATACCAATGGTGAAGTTACAGCTGCCAGTTTAACAGTCGACAGTACCAGTCTGACGATGGCGTCGGTCTATATGCCCTACGACGACGAAGAACCTCCGCCACAGAGGGAGGTAAAAGACCTTGTGGCAAATTTTTCCATGGGTCATCTTATTATCGGAACTGACGCCAATGCTCATCACGTCCAGTGGGGAAGCTTCGATATCAATGCTAGAGGAGAGTCGTTGTTTGACTATTTGTTAACAACTAACCTGGTAGTTTGCAACGTGGGTAACGAACCTACGTTTATTACTAAAACCCGTAGGGAGGTAATAGATCTCACTATTTGCAGCGAAGGCGCTTATGAGTGGGTCAGAAAATGGCGCGTTCTCGATGAGCACTCATTCTCCGACCACCGGTACGTAGAAATAGTTCTAGACTTTTCTGTTGAGCAGCCGGTTATGAAACGCAACCCACGTAACACTAACTGGCAGCTACACATTGAAATACTATCTAGGGACTTACCAGCACTGCCCCCACAAGTCGCCTCATCAGTAGGGGAGTTGGAGGATCTGGTAAAGACCTTTACAACGGCGCTCTCGAATGCCTTAGAGCAGGCTTGCCCAGTGCCAAAACCACGCGGTAAACATAGGCCGCATTGGTGGTCCTACGACCTGGACTCGCTCCGAAAATCATGTAGGACACAATTTAATAAGGTCAAGAGCCTTGGCACGGAGACTCAATTGCTCGAATATAAAGTTAAACTCAGGGCCTACAAAAAAGTTCTGAGGCAGGCGAAGAGAGTATCGTGGAGAAATTTCTGCACTGGGGTCGAAAATGTCGACGATACAGCGAGACTTAGACGAGTGCTCTCAAAAACTCAAACAGCCACAAGATATTTGCGCAAACCTGACGGATCCTGGACCAGCACGGAGAGGGAAACCCTAGAGCTGCTCTTGGTATTTCTCTATACAATCTGCCTGGCTCTTAGCTACATTCCGTGCTCCTGGAGAAGTGCCACGGTAGTGTTTATTCCTAAGGCGTCTCATTACGAGCCCAAGGACTACAGGCCGATCAGTCTCTCATCCTTTGTGCTCAAAACCTTCGAGAGGATAATAAATGACTACCTCTCCTCTACTATTGATAGCAACCTGATCTGTAGCTATCAGCATGCATACACCAAAGGGAAATCTACAGAAACTGCGCTTCACAGCCTAGTTTCTGTTATTGAAAAATCGGTGTATGAGAAGGAGTACTGTCTTGCGGCCTTTTTAGATATTGAAGGAGCCTTCAACAACATAAGCCTGATGCTATAAACACCGCTTTAACAAGTCTGGGCATAAGCAGGTCTCTTATTGGACTTATTGATCAACTGCTAAGGGGTAGACGAATAGTTTCATCACTGGGCTCGGTTGACTTATCACGCTATGTCACAAGGGGAACGCCTCAGGGTGGTGTTCTCTCCCCACTTCTATGGAACCTCACTGTCAACTCGATGCTGCGAGACACAAGCTGGGGGGGGCGGGAAGGTAGTGGCATATGCAGACGACTTAGCTATAGTATATAGGGGCAAATTCCCACAAACCCTGTGCGACTTGATGCAAGTAGCACTGCGAGAGGTTTCCTCATGGTGCTCGCGCTGCGGACTGAGCATCAACCCGGGAAAAGTAGAACTGGTTCTTTTCACCAACCGCTATAAGATACCAGCGCTAACACTACCAAAACTGAATGACGTGCACCTGAACCTGGCTGACAAAGCCAAGTTCTTAGGCACAGTTCTGGATAGGAAACTAACCTGGAAGGAGAATGTTCTTCAGCGCCAGAAGAAAGCGTGTATTGTACTCTACACATGCAAAAGAGCCATTGGAAAGAAATGGGGGCTCAGCCCCAAAATATGCAAATGGATCTACACCGCAATCATTCGACCAATCATGCTCTATGGAGTTGTGGTATGGTGGCCTGCGCTGAGCAAGGCAACAAACCTTAATCTGCCAGGTAAAGTACACAGATCTTGCATGATCTGTATAAGCGGTGCGTTAAGAACAACGCCCAATGAAGCACTCCAGGCCATTCTTGGCATTTTGCCACTCGACCTGGAAGGGCACCGGGTAGCAGCAGCATGGGCTCTGCGTCTAAGGGAAACGTCCGGCTGTGGCGCAAGCACTACTGGACACGCCTGTATTTTGGGATCCTATAGCTTTCTTCCGCTGAGCACAGATCGTTGTGCGACCAAAACAGTCGGAGATAGCTGTTTTAAAATCAACATTCCCAGCAGGGAAGAATGGGAGAGCACGGATCGGAGTCCCGCCACTCATGGCGGCACTTCCATTTATACTGATGGCTCGAAGTTGGACGGCAGAGTTGGAGGAGGGGTTTATTCAAAGGATCTGAACCTTGAGCTCTCCTTCAGACTACCTGATCACTGCAGTGTCTTCCAGGCTGAAGTTTCAGCAATCATGGACGCCGCGGCTTGGATAGGCCAACACACTATCGGACACGACATTTTTATATTCAGCGACAGCCAGGCGGCCATCAAATCCCTTGGCTCTTATTCGTTCAACTCTGAACTGACGCTCAGCTGTCGTCGATCTCTACAAGAGATGGCCCAACAGAATCGCGTGAACCTCACATGGGTCCCGGGGCATAGGGACATTGAGGGAAATTGTAGGGAAGACGAACTTGCGAGGCAGGGCACGACCAAGCAGGTTCTTCGGGATAAAGAGCGCTTAGGTATGCCGTTTGCCACATGCAAGCTTATGCTGAAGGAATACACACTCCGCCAAGCCAACGAAAGATGGCTGCAATCTCCAGGATGCCGGATATCCAAAGAAACCTGGCCGAAATGGGATCATAAAAGATCAAGACAAATGTATGCCCTAAGGAGAAGAGAAATCTCCATATTAATAGGCGTACTGACTGGCTCATGTTCCTAATTATTATTATGAGTAAAGTGCAGTGCTTGTTATGGGGTTGTTTTCGTTTTGTTATTACTAAAGATTTTATACCGTTTTAAGTCTATTCTTATGAATTATAATTTCCTTATTTTTATTGTTTTCATCACTATTTCCTGTTCTATGTGGTATTAAAGTAAAATTGTTATTTTTATCAATATTCTTAACCTTATAAAGTCCTTTATATTTCTTATCCAACTTATGGGAGGCCTCTTCTCTAACACTAATCTCCTATGTTTATTCCCTTACGTGGCGGTGATGCTTAGCTACTTTTATCATAATTCCATTTTTGTTTTTCTTTAGCCTCTTGGACTAGTTTTCTAGCTCTTCGTTGTGCTATCTGAAGTCTATATTTTACTTCCTTGTCGTAAGCTTCGTGATTGTACAATGGGTTGATTTTATTTCTTTTAGGAATTGACGATACAATTTATTGAAATCAGAACTCCAAACGGTGGCGTACTTGTCGATTATTACACTAATATATCGTGATTTACGCATTATTACACTAAAATATCTTGCTTTACGGATATAATGTGAGATAGTGACCCTAATAATATAATCTGGCTAAAAAAGTCATAATAATTTTATTGCTGATTTGTTTAACTATGCTCAAGTGAGACAGTGACTCTTTTTTACCGTTATTTTAATTTCTTCTTCGCCATAACTTGCTCTCTAAAATGCCGTGTTTCTGTGCAAATAAGATAGTGATATCGTCTAAAACAGTGCAATGCGCAAACTGCAATGATCTCTTTCACTTGGAATGTGTGAATATTCTCCCGGCTGATCTTGAGTGCCTAAGAGAAACTGGAACGCAGTTTATATGTGACAGGTGTCGTGTTGCTCGACGAAACTCCCTTCGCTCGCCACCCTCGCCTGCTGATCCGCAACGTACTGAGAACTTTCTCTTAGAATTTTCACCTACTCCTACACCGTCATCACAAGACTCTTCTAATGCGTGTTTTAGATATGGCGCTTAAGGAAATTAGCGCTCTTAAATTCGAAAATTCACGCTTAGTTGATATCGTCAACTCCTTGTGTGATGATTATAAAATTCTCATTGAGCAGTCTGACTTGCTAAAAGCAGAGGCTTGCTCACTTAAAAAATACCCAAAGTTTTCTCCAAAATGCCCCAAACATACCCAACATTTTCTCCAAAATGCTCAAAATAAATGAAACACGTTTGGTTTTTTAATCTTGTTTTAATGAAAAATAAGACATAATTTAGAAAAACATAATGGCACTTTGCATTTTTTCTGTTTTTTAAGTTACAAGAAAAATACATGGAAAAAAAACGGATTGTCATGAGCACATACATGTATTTCTAAAATTTACATCAAATTGTTTCCCGACTTTAGTTATAGTTACATCAAATTAAATGTAATTAAATGTTATTTCTTTTGATGTAAAGCTACATTTACACTGCACCAAATGCGTCACTTTGGCCAAGTTTTTTCAAGACCGTTCATCCGCATATTGAATTTGATCACCAAATTAGGTCAAATTAAATCAAAGTCGTCTAATTTGGCAAACAAATTCATTCTGCGGACAAACATTCTCGAAATAACTTCGCCAAAAGCGACGCATTTGGTGCAGTGTAAATGTAGCTTAAAATAACTAAAGAAATCCACGCACAGTACGCGAAAAAATTCACCTTTACAACTTAAAACTGGTTACATGTAGTTTTTTGGTACAATTTGTATGTACTTCTAAAATTGAAAAATTTACATCAAAATGTTTCTCGAGTTTAATCCTATTTACACCAAAGGAAAGGTAATTAAATAACGTTACTTTTGATGTAAAATATAAATCCAAATCGAGATACCATATATGAAAAAAATAATACTTTCTTGGAAAATTTCATGAAATTTTTATACACATACTTAAATGTATTTCTAAAATTCAAAAATTTTCTTCAAAATGTTTCTCGATTTTGATCATATTTACACCAAAGGAAAGGTAATTAATAAAGTTACTTTTGATGTAAAATAGCAATCCAAATCGAGATACCATATATGAAAAAAATTCTACTTAGGAAATTTCATGAAATTTTTATACACATACTTTTTCATCAAAATGTTTCTCGATTTTGATCCTATTTACATCAAATGAAAGGTTTAAATAACGTTGCTTTTTATGTAAAATAGCAATCCAATTCGAGATACCATATATGAAAAAAAATATACTTTCTTACCACTTAGAAAATTTCATGAAATTTTTTTACGCCTATGTACATAGTTGCATTCCTAAAATTTTAAAATTATAAATCATAAAATAACCTTTCTTGTGATGTAAAATAATAGCAATACAAATCGAGATACAATGGGATAAATTAATAAAAAAACTAAATTGCTTTTTCTCAAATTTTCATTCGTTTTTCTTATAGGATCTATACACAGTGCGTCTGACTCGCGAGTCATCTGCCGAGTTGACTCGCCGTCATTCTACAAAATATCAAACTCATTTGGATTTTTTTGAGTCATATCGGTGTAACTACTACACACACATTTTCACTGATCCACTTAAGCTGACTATCGACTCAGACGACTCGTGTATAGGGCTTATTACAACAAAAAAAAAATTCATGTAATTTTTGACACAATTTATATGCATTTCTAAAATTGAAAAATTTACATCAAATTGTTTCTCAATTTTAATCCTATTTACATCAAATGAAAGGTAATTAAATAACGTTACTTTTGATGTAAAATAGCAATACAAATCGACATGCTATATGTGAAATAAATTCAACTTCCTTACAACTTAGAAAATTTCATGAAATTTTTTAACACATAACTGCATTTCTAAAACTAACAAAAAAATATTTGTTATCGCCGGTTCCTCCCCCTCAAATTTTTCATGACCACGATATGAGCGGTGAGTGCATCGGGCATGTGTATGGGCTCATGTTGTCTATATGAAAGCCAGCTAGTGGAGAGATAGAAGAGGATAAATAAAATAACATCGATCATTAAAATATCGTATATCTTACCATCTGGTGACCACAAACATTCTTTGGTGACCTTACTTCCGGTAACTTCATCCACATTTCACACAATTGTTCGGTTAAATCCTGAATCCTGAATGAAAATGGAATAATTAGAAATCCGTGGCACGATAAAAATTGATTTAAAACATCCCGTAAAAGTTCGACAAATTTTGGAAATCCAAGATGTCATCTTTGTTGTATTATCTTGTTGTCTATGGTGGTGGAATCAAACCTTGTTACAATGAAAAAATAATAACGATAATTAGCAATTTTTTTAGCAGGGCTATTTTAAATAATTGTTCATTTTGCGGATTTTCTCATTTTCATATAATTTTTTGAAAAAATTCGCTGTGAGAAGATTTTTAAAATTAGCTGGTGTTTTGTAGTGCTTAAAGATTTATAAGAAGTTAATTTAAAATAGAATTCATGCATTTGCTATTTTATAAAAAAGTTATATATTTAGCCAAAATTGTTGCTAGTATACGTTTAGTCCGTTTCATACTAGTTCCATAGCAGTAAAAAATTCTACTTGTATTTTGTAACTTTTTAACGGAATTCATTATTGTCGTTAACATCGATTTTAACAAATTTTGTACAGAAAATTGTGTCAAAATTGACGATTTTTATGTAACGAAGTTCGTTAAAAAATTACAGAAACCAGACCTCTTAAATTTTACATAACAATCATAATTCATGTCCATGTGTTCTTTTATTTTAGTGATTAATTTATTCATATTGGGGGCCTTAATCAGAAATTAATAATGAATTAATTCAAATAATATTATTATATTCAAATCAAAAATAATCATGATTAATAGTTATTAGAAAAATAATCAATAATAATTGAAAAAAATCGTCTAACTTTTTTAATTAAAACAATCAAGTAATAAAAGAATTTAATTTTAATTTAATTTAAAATAAATTTAACAATAGAATAATTTAAATTAATTATTTTCATTTACACGGCTCAACAAATTTTGACCACCATAACATGCAAATGCATAAAGGTATATACATTTGTATCTTGTGGTGACACTACAACAACCAGACTTTGGCAATCCCCATAATATGCAGGTGCACAAGAAAAAAAAACAACGGTATTTGTTTCCTTTAGGGGTCAACTGCTAATAAATAAGCTAAAATTATATGAGATAGCTCAAAAGACGGGTTTTGGCCTCAGGATCATGAATCCGGAAGCGCTTTTTTAATTTTTTGTTTTAGTGAAAAGTTATGGTCAACAAACCGTACGTTTTTAGGTACAGCCCAATAAAATTACAGCAAAAACATGAAACTTTGATAGCAAATATCTGAAGCAAAATATTAAAAAAGCGCGTCCGGATTCGTGATCCTGAGGCCAAACCCCGTCTTTTGAGCTATCTCATATAATTTCAGCTAATTTATTAGCAGTTGACCCCTAAAGGAAACAAATACCAAACCAACTTCTGGCCATACAAACTCCGATCATGGCCAGGTACACACTCATTTTAATTTGTTAACTTACCAAATTATTATTGTTGTTGTTGTTGTTGCAACGAGGTGTAGTACATTAATATAATTAAATTATAGTCGCCGTAGTTGCTATTTGTTGAGTTGTTGTTGAGTTGCTGGAAAATACAAAGAAGATTAGTAAATAAAGAAACAATTTACACATAAAATTTTATATGTATACCCTTGTACATCTTCATAGTATGTATGGAGTTTTTCAAAGTGAGTTTGAAATAGTGCACCTGAACATTGCCTGTCTAGACCAGTTCCCTGCAAATATACTTAATTCGTTTCGGTTTGGATCTCCTCAAATATATATGCGGCCATGGTCAAGAGTAAACATACAAATGTATGTACACTTTTCTGAACTGACTTTAGCAAACGCCTTAATATGCGAATGCACAAGGGCATGGACATACATTTGTGTCTGGTTATACTATAAAAAACTCCAGACCATGGTAGGGTACACTTTTTTAAACTCACTTTGGCAAACACAATAATATTCAAAAAGGCACAAGCGAATATATATTTGTACATTATGGTGAAACTATAGCCAACTCAAAGCCATGATAGCCAGACACTTTTATGAACTCAGTTTGGTAAATTGTATAATTTGGTGACACTCCTGGTCAGAAGTTGGATATGATATTACCAAAATATACAAATATATATGTGCTTATGCTTACTATGACGTACCTGTGCCTTTTGGTTGTTTTGTCCGCCTCAATACAGATTTGCTGCAAAATAAAAGAAATATATTAATATAATTTAAAAATAAAATTTTGGTTCGGCGGAAGATCCGCGCTTACCTAGTGAAAATTCCTTCAGAAATGGCGCCTAGTATTGAATTTTGCGCTCATTATGACATCATCAAATGTCAATCGTCTGGTTGTTTCATTCGCAGTTTTGTCTCATTCGCACAACTCAGAAAAAATTTCCCAAAAAATGTGTTGGTATTAGTGTTCTTATCGAAATAATAGAGATTGTGTTGGAATTCGATAAAAAAAAACTGGATTGCTGGGTAGCCGTGGTTGGCAGGGGTTCCTGTAATGGAGTCGCGAGACTATCAATCCAGTTTGATTGATACTTATGTTGGTGTCACTGCGTGAGCCACAAGTACAGTTGCTACTACGTCTATGAGTGGCTCCCTGTCTTCTGCTGCTGTTGGGAAAGAACCTTTGCTTTTAGCAAGTCAGACTGCTCAATGAGAATTTTATAATAATCACACAAGGAGTTGACGATATCAACTAAGCGTGAATTTTCGAATTGAAGAGCGATAATTTCCTTAAGCGCCATATCTAAAACACGCATTAGAAGAGTCTTGTGATGACGGTGTAGGAGTAGGTGAAAATTCAAAGAGAGAGTTCTCAGTATGTTGCGGATCAGCAGGCGGGGGTGGCGAGCGAAGGGAGTTTCGTCGAGCAACACGACACCTGTCACATATAAACTGCTTTCCAGGTCTCTTAGGCACTCAAGATCAGCCGGGAGAATATTCACACATTCCAAGTGAAAGAGATCATTGCAGTTTGCGCATTGCACTGTTTTATGCTATCTCACTATCTTATTTACACAGAAACACGGCATTTTAGAGAGCAAGTTATGGCGAAGAAGAAATTAAAAGAACGGTAAAAAAGAGTCACTGTCTCACTTGAGCATAGTTAAACAAATCAGCAATAAAATTATTATGAATTTTTTAGCCAGATTATATATCATTTAGAGTCACTATCTCACATTATATCCGTTAAGCACGATATATTAGCGTAATAATGCGTAAATCACGATATATTAGTGTAATAATCGACAAGCACACCACCGTTTGGAATTCTGATTTCAATAAATTGTATTGTCAATTCCTAAAAGAAATAAAATCAACCCATTGTACAATCACGAAGCTTACGACAAGGAAGTAAAATAGACTTCAGATAGCACAGCAAAGTGCTAGAAAACTAGTCCAAGAGGCTAAAGAAAAACAAAAATGGAATTATGATAAAAGTAGCTAACCATCACCGCCACGTAAGGGAATAAGTTATATAATAAATATAATGGACATTATAAAGTTAAGAATATTGATAAAAATAACAATTTTACTTTAATACCACATAGAACAGGAAATAGTAATGAAAACAATAAAAATAAGGAAATTATAATTCATAAGAATAGACTTAAAACGGTATAAAACTTTTAGTAATAACAAAACGAAAACAACCCCATAATAAGCACTGCACTTTACTCATAATAATAATTAGGAACATGAGCCAAAGAAAACAAAGACAACATGTTATGTTGAAAAAAAAAAAACACAAAGTCAGCACATCAATGTTACACGGAAAACATATGTAAACAGCTAAAAACCACATAAACAAACTCTGTGATTCAATATGTCTTTTATTAGTCGTATACAATTGTCTTCAATTATATACGACTATTCCTAAGGGCCGCTTGCATAAAAGCCGATAACGACTAGCCGGAGTTTAATTGACGTATTTTGTATGGTTAGCTATCAAGTTAATCACCGATTAGCCGTTATTGGCTTGTATGCAAGTGGTCCTAAGGGAGATGATGTAGCATTACTCAATACATTTTAGCGACCCAAATAAATTATGTTGAACCCATTGGGAGTTGAACATAACATATCTGTTTACAATTGTCAACGTGATTACTCAAGCCGTCACATTGACCAATACACGAATCGATCAGCATGACTGATCGACAGCGTCGGTTTGTCAATGTGAATCAAGGCTGACTTTGCATGTAAATAGTTTTTAGTTTATAAGTATTACTGTAATTCTGTATATGTGTTAACTCAATAATGTATAAAAGAGAAAGTAGTTTTCAATAAACGATCAATATTCTTACGCTATATATCAGCGTTCAGTTTATTTTATTTAACCTCGGCACAAGGTGCCCCACAATTTATTATTTTTGTTTCTTGAAGAAACAAAACAACCTACAAAAATACGTACATAGTTGTAAACAAAAATAAAAACTTCAATCTTTATGTTAATAGCATTTTAACAATGTATAAAAAAAGTATAAAAAATATGTTGCTCTAGCACTAAGAAAAACAGCTGAAAACAGTCTGAATTGATCGACATATTTGTATAATGAAAGTGGCGATATTGAATAATTTCGCGTAAGTTATCGAAATCTTAGGCCAGTTCACAAAATTCAGTTTTTAAATAATGAGGTTATCAAAAATAAAAATAAAATTGTAGTATTGTTCCCTATAAAATTCTACACTTCTGGCCCAATTTTCAGCATCAAAAAATTATTTAGAAAAATAATTTTTCTTAACGGGGTCACCCCTCGGCAGTAGTTTGGCAAACTCTCCGGGTATATTTCTGCCATGAGAAGCTTCTCAGCAAAAAGTCATTTGCTTTGCAAGTGCCGTTCGGAGTCGGCAAAAAAACTGTAGGTCCCGCCAACTTGTAGGAAAAACTCAAAAGCAACACACCACAAGTTGGAAAAAGAAGCTCGGCAAAAATCTCGTTAGAGATTATGATAACCTGTTGGTATATCGCCGCCATTAGTAGTTTTTAGATGTTTTAAAAAAATAATTTTTAGTATAAAACTAAACGTGCCTCTTTTTTTAATATTTTTTTCAAAATGGATTTTTTTTAATTTTCGCAAGAACGTTAAAATATGATCCTTTGGGACGAAGAATCCGAGTTCAGAGCCAAAAATAAAGTGCGCATTTAAAAAAAAGTGAGTTTAGAAATTGCATTAAAATTTTAGTAAAGAAAACATCTATAGGTATCTGGTTGATCCATTTTTTACTGGTTACTTTAATTACAAATTTTTTTTTTTATGTTAGGCATGAAAATGTGTGTGGAAATATGTGTTCTTCTTAAAACGCTAACGGTGAAACTCCTAGTTGCCATATAAACATAATTGTGACAACAGAAAACTTTTATTATCTTGAAACAAGAAGATTGGAGTAAACCATTTTTGTTTTGTACATATTTAACTGCACCTGCATATTTCCTTTTTTAACTCAGACACCCGCTAGTCATAGCTACGTTTTATCATTTTTAACTTAGTTCTTAGTAAAGATTTCAGAATAAAGAGAATAAATTTCACTAACGAGTTAAAAGGTAGTTTTTTATTAGTTACGATGCAGCACATAAAAGTGCTTGTTTCACACATACATATACTTACGTGCGTGTATAATTACCGACCGAAATGAAACTAATACCTTTAAAGGGAAAAAGGCCGAAGCCAAAAAAACCATTTTTATTAAGTAAATAACGCACACTGCCCTAGCACACTATACATAGTTATATTTACAGATCACAAAGATGTTTATTAAATTATTCTATTCTACACATTCGCACTCGCACGCCTTTACTTTTTTCTGGCACCGCGTCTTGCCCACAACTCACTCCCTCGCTCAACTCTATCATTACTCTTTTCTCTATATGAACTCACGCAATCGAGGCAAGCCATGACAAGCTGCACTCAATAACGTATTTTCAAAACGGTAAATTTATTCGGGCAGACGCATTGCCCTGCGCGACCGTTAAAGCTTGCACATCATTAGGATCATCTGTTAATGGGTATAACGGTCTGAAATTCAGTATAGCCTTAATCTCTACCAAAAGCGTTGCTAGATGGTCTTGTGCCAGCGTTTTCTGGCCCACAATTCTGGTTAAGTGGAATTTCATGGATTTAGCAGCTGCCTCATAGATCCCACCTTGATGTGGTGCAGCTGGGATCATAAAGCGCCACTTAGGTCCTTTCATTGCTAAATGCTTCAATGTCTCTTGCCCCCTCCAGTGGTCAACTGCTCTCTTCATCATTTTACTAGCCCCAACAAATGTCGTTGCATTGTGGCTAAAAAGCTTTGCACATCGCCCACGTCTTCCAAGTCAATGTGTACAGCTCGAGTTTTCAAGCATACAAACACAACCACCCAACATTTTGTTCTAGCAATATAATCGTCTCGCACCCTCACACGCACTCCAAATGGTCCTGCATAATCTAGCCCACAATGCAGGAATGGCTTGCCCACATGCATTCTCTCACTTGGTAAATCCGCCATCAATTGCTGTTCCAGCTTGTAGTTATGTTGCACACATACTACACATTTATGCAGACATTTTCTGAGCTCATCTCTTAATCGTGGAATCCAATATTTCTGCTTGATGTAATTAGTCATTACTTGCACCGCCCCATGCTTAGTTTGTCTTAGTTTGTCTATGAGCATAGTCAGCTATCAAAATTGCTAATCTGGAACCTTTAGCGACAATCGCCTGGAGCCTTGCCTCATGCTCTAGCCCTGCTCCAGCCACTTGCCCTTCAACTCTCAAAATACCATTCCTATCTAATATCGGATGTAATGATTCTATTTTGCTATGCTCCGGGAGTCTTCTCTCCTTATTTAGCAGTGTAATCACCCTAAAGAAGTGATTTTGCTGTGAATCTTTTAATAAGTATTCCATTGCCCACAATTTTTCATGCTCCGTTGGCAAGTCTGATCTTGCCTTCATGACCCTTAGTCTACGCCTCTTGCACTGCCTTCCTTTTGCTCCTATCACTCGCTTCCCTCTTTCCTTCACCGTATCAATGAATCGCTTCACATACCCTAATACATTCAAGATACCATCCAAGTTATTCTTGTATTGGGTAAGAGGTATCAGATCAGCCCTTCCAAAAATCTCTAGCTCCGCCCGATAGGTATTTATGATATTTACTTTCAGTTCCGCTTGTGTGTCTTTGCAATCTCTTATTTTAGCCTGTTGGAACTTATCTGCTGGCCACTGCGCCCTAGGAAGAGATAACCACTCTGGGCCATTCAAGCAAAGCCCACTCCCACTAGCTCACCAGGGCTTAAGCCTCTACTTAATAAGTCGGCAGGATTATCTTCCGACCTTACGTGTTTCCAGTTTTTCGCTGTGGTGTTATCCTGAATGGTTGAAACTCGATTAGCTACAAAGGTTTTCAAATCTCTTGGTATCTTTTCCAACCAATACAGTACAACCAGCGAATCTCTCCACAAGGTATAATTGATCTCGCCCCAGTTCATCGCCCTCTTAACTTCCAGCAGTAATCTGGACAAAAGCTCACATGCTGACAACTCCTACCTCGGTATCGTCACTTTCTTTACTGGTGCTACCCTAGTTTTGGATACTATTAATCTGCACCTAACCTTTCCGTTATCTTGCATCGTTCGAGCATAAATAACTGCCCCATAGGCTGATTCGGACGCGTCAGTGAAACCGTGTAGCTCTACTTGCCCCAACGAATGTGTACCAAGCCATCTCGGCATCCTGAAATCTTCAAGCTTTCTCATCTCGCTCCAATAATCTTTGAATCTCGCTTCTAGCTCCGATGGTAATTTTTCATCCCACTCTAGCTTCAAGCGCCATAAGTCCTGTATCAGGATTTTTCCTATTACAATTACTGGAGAAATGTAGCCATTTCGATCAAATAGTTGAGCCACACAGCTCACCACAACCCGTTTTGTTATAACATTTGGAAGCTCCGGTGTTTTTACGACAAATGCATACTGGTCTGGTGATACCAACCATACCAACCCTAGCTCACTGGAATCTAGCGCCCTCATAAGCTCCTTACTATTCGACCTCCACTTGCGCAGGCTGAAACCCGCACTCTTTAAGATGCGATCCATCTGCTGTGCCAGCATGATCGCACCTTGCTCACTATTTGCCCCAGTCACGCAATCATCCATGTACATGTCATTTATGATAGCCTCTGCCGCTTCTGGATGGTCGTCTTGCGCGTCTCTAGCACACTGTATAACTGATCTCACAGCATTGTATGCTGATGATGTCATACCATATGTCACTAATGTTAGCCAATATTCCCTCATGTCCCATTGATCTCTCGCAATCCCAATCTGGCGAAACATCATCTTGATATCTGCGCTAAATGCGATTTTATGCCTTCTGAATCGCATTACTATCTCGCACAAATCTCTCTGCAACTTGCCCCCTAGTAATTGCACCTCATTTAAAGAAATCCCTTTGTTAGTACGGCAGCTCGCGTCAAAAACAACGCGAAACTTTTTCACCACACAGTGATGCGGGATATAATATGTCAACTCACTCTGCCCCGAATGTTTATCCACTATCTTCATATGCCCCAATTCTTCATACTCTCTCATAAATTCTATATATTTCGCCCTCAGCTCTGGCTCACCTGTCTGCTCATCTAAACCTTGCGCATATTCGCCAAAAACTACTACGCCCAATGCTGTCTCCATCAAGGCTATTCCATTCAAGCCATCTCGCACCACTTTAATGACAATTCTTGCCACTAAGCTATCCCCAAGTAACATATGCACACTTTCCGGTTCCCAGTATTTCGGGTCAGCTAACTCACCATTTAGACCACTATGTATAGGACCTACCATCGCATCTGGTGAAGGAAGCACTGGAGACCACTGGCTCTCTTTGGGAAGAACCCAAAACTCATCTTTGATCTGCAGACTCGATGAATACCAAGAACTTAGCAGCAGCGTAGCCTTCTTGCTCACTTGCAGTGGATTACCCTCAATGCCGACCATCTTTCTTCCGATCGGTTCTGTAATTATACCATACCTTCGCTGTAAGGTAAAAGTTATCATATTAATCTGTGCCCCAGTATGTAGCAGTACTCTAACAGGCCCCAATTCGTATCCATTAATAACAATTTTAACCATTGCCGTTGGCAACAATGCTCTCGCTTCCCCTTGCCCCTTATTAAAATTCACTGAATACTTTTCATAAGTAGAATTAATTTTATTATTTCGTTTTATATTTTCATTCCTTTTTAATTTTGGTTTCGGCTCTGGCACCTCTGACGTATCTAATTTGCTGTCATCTCGCTTCATCTCGCCCTCTTCCGGAACCTTACCAAATCTCTTTGCCCCCTTTAGTTGTCAATCCATCTTCCTCTTCGGCTTGGAAAGATTGCGCTGCCTTTGCACCTGCACTGCATTTACTTGCTTCTTCGGCTCTCGGTTTGGACAGAGCACACTGTTATGTGTGAGCCTACCAGGACACTTCCAGCATTCAGCTTGGTAGCAGCTTTCAGCCCCATGGCCCATCTTGAAGCAATTTGGACAAAGGTTCCTTCGTGTTATGAATTCTTTTCTTGCCCTCAAACTAAGCGCCATAAATCCTGGGCAATGGTAAAGCATGTGGTTTTCGCCACATGCGTCGCAGACCATTGGCCTAGCCCTAGGACCTGAGGACGATGCCTCTGCTCTAGCCCTAGCACCTGAGGATGATGCGTCCGCTCTGGCCCCTTTCTTAATGGCCCCACTCGATTGTCTCCTGTCTGCTTCTGGGATGACAACTGCGGACTGAATGCGCCTACGGTTGTCCGCTGTGTTAGCTAGCGCCAACGCTTGCTTATCCAAAAAGGACAGCATGTCATCCACCTTCGGCGTGTCGCTTTCCGCTTCCCACTGCCTTGCAGTTTCCGTATCCAGCCGGTCATGTATCATGTGAACCAGGAAAAAATCCCAGTGTTCGACCGGAAGCCCTTGCGCCTTTAACTGCCGACGCACCTCGTGCGTTACGTTTGACATACGTCGCAAGTCGAATACAATTCCTTAGATGCTCTCGCCCAATCAAATAATTCTGGTCATACATTTGATTTAACCTCTCCCATGCCTGACCGTAGTTAGTGGTAGAAAACTGCCATTGTCCAAACGTTTGCCTTGCGCGGCCAACCAATGAATTAGTCAAGTATAGAAACTTGAACGCAGGATCTATCTTGTCATTATCGTGCACGGCTGCACGGAACCGGTCACGAAACCCGGCCCACTTTGTTAGTGTACCTTCAAACTCGCCCCGTGTATTCTTAAAGTCATTTTGTTGGACCGGCATTTGCACCTGAACATTAATTGGCTGGGCTACGCTTTCTGGCCCCCAAGCTGCTTTTCCTTTTCTATCTTAGCCTGCATCTTCGCACACGCCTCAAAGTAGACTGCCTCAACAGCGGCTAAATTTTCCTCACAAAATCGCTCTAGCTCCTCCTCGCCCACATCCTCAATCACTGCTGCGTATTCTTTATTGTACGACTGCCAAACTATCCTTAGGCCGGTCAGTCGCACCTTTGTCTCGCTCCCTAATGCTTGCTCAAAACTGGCGCCTTTGCAGAAATCGAGTGCACGTTGTATGCTAGCTGCATGGATTTCAATTTCTTTAGAGATGCCATTTCTGCAATGAAATTAACAAAACAAAAGCCAACAAAAGATTTATATAAGCGTTAGGTTAGGTTAGGTTCAAGTGGCTGCCGCAGAGGCACACCTAGGCCAGTATTAAAAGGCCCGTTGTGATACCACCAACACTAGGAAAGTCAGTTCCGGGACCCTGCCATATGGAAAATCCCGGTATTAACGGAATTCTCCACATAGCAGAATCCCGGGACTGACTTCCCTATACCGACACCGTTACTCCTCCTCGAACCATTGGGCGTTGTTCGTCACGCACCGCTTATACATATCATGAAAAATCTGTGTACTTTACCTAGCAGATTAGGGTTTATTGCCTTGCTCAACGCAGGCCACCATACCACAACTCCATAGAGCATGATTGGTCGAATGATTGCAGTGTAGATCCATTTGCAAATTTTGGGGCTGAGCCCCCATTTCTTTCCAATGGCTCTTTTGCACGTGTTGAGTGCAATACACGCTTTCTTCTGGCGCTGAAGAACATTCTCCTTCCAGGTTAGTTTCCTATCCAGAACTGTGCCCAAGAACTTGGCTTTGTCAGTCCGCAGCGCGAGCACCATGAGGAAACCTCTCTCAGTGCTACTTGCATCAAGTCGCACAGGGATTGTGGGAATTTGCCCCTGTATACTATAGCTAAGTCATCTGCATATGCCACTACCTTCCCGCCCCACCCCTACCTTCCAATACCAGCCATTTGGCTGATGTCTCCAGCGTGTTTATGAGTTGTGCGGTAATAATCCCCTCTGGCCCGGCAGCCTTGAACGGTTCGAAGCTTTTAACCGCCCACCTAACCTTTTCCTCCATGATGGGTATGTTTACAGCCAGGTTTGTTGTAGGTGCTAGGGGTTCCTCATGCAAGTTCCCTGGGAAGTGCGTATTCAAGAGCAGCTCTAGGGTTTCCCTCTCCGTGCTGGTCCAGGATCCGTCAGGTTTGCGCAAATAGCCTGTGGCTGTTTGAGTTTTTGAGAGCACTCGTCTAAGTCGCGCTGTATCGTCGACATTTTCGACCCCAGTGCAGAAATTTCTCCACGATACTCTCTTCGCCTGCCTCAGAGCTTTTTTATAGGCCCTGAGTTTAACTTTATATTCGAGCCATTGCGTCTCCGTGCCAAGGCTCTTGGCCTTATTAAATTGTGTCCTACATGTTTTACGGAGCGAGTCCAGGTCGTAGGACCACCAATGCGGCCTATGTTTACCGCGTGGTTTTGCCACTGGGCAAGCCTGCTCTAGGGCATTCGAGAGCGCCGCTGTAAAGGTCTTTACCAGATCCTCCAACTCCCCTACTGATGAGGGACTTGTGGGGGCAGCGCTTGCAGGGACTTCCCTAGATAGTATTTCATTGTGTAGCTGCCAGTTAGTGTTACGTGGGTTGCGTTTCATAACCGGCTGCTCAACAGAAAAGTCTAGAACTAATTCTACGTACCGGTGGTCGGAGAATGAGTGTTCATCGAGAACGCGCCATTTTCTGACCCACTCATAAGCGCCTTCGCTGCAAATAGTGAGATCTATGACCTCCCTACGGGTTTTAGTAATAAACGTAGGTTCCTTACCCACGTTGCAAACTACCAGGTTAGTTGTTAACAAATAATCAAACAACGACTCTCCTCTAGCATTGATATCGGAGCTTCCCCACTGGACGTGATGAGCATTGGCGTCAGTTCCGATAATAAGATGACCCATGGAAAAATTTGCCACCTGGTCTTTTACCTCCCTCTGTGGCGGAGGTTCTTCGGCGTCGTAGGGCATATAGACCGATGCCATCGTCAGACTGGTACTGTGGACTGTTAAACTGGCAGCTGTAACGTCTCCATTGGTATAGTTGGGCAAGAGAAAGGCATTCAGCTCAGACTTAACCAAAATACAGGCTCTAACCCTGTCCCCCTCGCTGGCTTGGATTAGCTTAAAACCCTTAGTCCCCAAACCGCAAATCCTTGAGCTGTTGACCCAGGGTTCTTGGATGAGGACTACATCTATTTCGCCTTTAGAGAGACGACTGATTAAAGCAGCCGAGGCTGCTTTAGATTTGTGCAGGTTTATCTGAATCACCACCAACATGAGAGCGCTCAGACTTCCCTGCCACCGCCGTATCGTCGAGTTCCACCTCGTCTGGAGGCTTATCTTTCAACGACGATTTGTTCAGACCACGATTTGGCGTAGCCGAGATCCTTCTAACTGTGGCAGTATTGACATTGGTGCGCTCAGGACTAGCTGCTATCACTGTGACGTTGAGGTCTTCCCCGTCCAGCAGGCTGTCTCCCATCTCCGAGCTTTTCACTGCTCCTTCGCCGTTTGACGTGGCAGATACCATACTTTCCGAGTCGGACATCTCCGACTCCTTTACCGGCACTGCGATGTCCGAGCCCTCCGGTGCAGCCGAAATAGCAGCGCGCTGTGCATCGCCGCGGTATACGTGGATCACGATCTGACCCATGCCGTAGTGCACTCGTCCATTGCACCGTTTAAGGGGCTCGAGTGCTTCCTTAGTCAAGGTGAAGACCACTTGCCTGTCAGGCCAGATTGACACCCCAGTCCTGCGTCGGGAGAGACGGGTTCATGGTCCTCAACATCCTGAGAATTCTCTCAGGTTCAGCAGGGATAGCAGGAATCCACGCTCTTGCCCTTGGCCGAGCCGGGATGTCCTTCCAGTCGACAACCTCGATTCTTGCCCCTTGGTAGATCTCACCCAGTCTTGCAGCTGCTGCCTTGTACAGTGCAACAGTTTTTGCATCCTCGCAAGCGAATACCTTGATTCAGCCCTGGTACCATCCCGCATCAGAACCCATCGGCGTGGCACCCGGAGACTCATCCATAATGTCGAGAAGGGCATTACCGATAGCGTTCCGGACGTACCGCCACTGGTCCCTAGGGATGGCCCAGCTTTCGTTACCTCGGTCAATGACGCCTATGAGGATCCTATCCTTAGTTACTTCAGCAAAGCTGAGTTTACCCACTACGGGGGCGTGTTGCTGCCGCTTCGGGTAAGGTTTTAAATCCACGTCCGATCTCTGGCGTTTGAAGGGATTTCCATTAACCTTCTTTAGCGATAGCGTCTCTTGTGAAATACCCTCGTATTTCTTCAGGATCCTCGCGGCCGCTCTTTTGCCCAAGTACTCAGAGCGACTGGGAGATGTCTTTTGGTGTAAATTTCGACGCTTATTTGCGGTCGTTCCCTTATTTGGATCTCTGGGGACAGGTCGTGAGACCACTGCCACAGACGTTAAAGACTTGGTTTCGGTACCGGCACTTACTAGGACTTTAGCATCAGCCGTTGTTGGCTTCACTGTGTTTGTACCGGTACTTACTTTGGGGATTGCCCCCTTGTTATCCAGAGCTAATTGACCCGTAGTTGCCATCGCTGTCGTTCTCTCGGCTGATAAAGAAACGAAGTTTGTCCTCCGACGTTGCGTTCTCGCTTGCTCCAGCTTTTTCATCATCTGCTGTGCAGTATACATTGTTGTAACTTTAATTTTAGAGTTTTTGTTATTATTTATCATCTTGTTCGTACGACCCCTCGCCGGGCAAGGCCAGTTTAGGGTCAAGGAAAGAGTAAGGGGAATGTGTCGTCCGCCGCGGCAGAGCCCCATACCGCAGTAAGGCCATAGTCACTCTCCGAGGCGGCCCGGTATCAGAGAGGCTCCGTTCGATTACAGCCACGATTTGCCTCCCGGCTGCAAACGTCCAATGGGCACGTGGTCGCATAACACCCTGGATTGGGAGGGGGAAGATCTTAGTCGTCGCGCCAGAGAGGCTTGGCTTCTCTCGTGATGTAGTACCGGTGGCGCTATGATCACAAGGGCAGCGTAGCCCTGTAGCTATCGACTTAAGCCCTCGTCCCCGCAAGGTGTCCACCCTTCACGAGGGTATATAAGCGTTAGTAATTATTCAATATATGCACACAGCGCGCGCATTTTAGCCCACTCTTCTTTGCTCCAATAAATTCTATGACAAGCTCACTGCTAAACAATATAGAAATTTATTTACACATCGCGCCCCAGTAAGTATTCTAGCCCTCTTTCATTTGCTCCTTATAAAATTATATAAACAAGCTCACATCTAAGCAACATGCAAACTTTGTCTATATTTCTCGCACCCGCATACATATGTATACCCTGCCCTCTTTACTTTGCTCCAATACAAATTTTGAGAAAGGCTCACTGCAAATCAATGCAAAATTTATTTATATATCTCGCACCAGTATATATTCTTTTCTTTGCTCCACTATCAACAAGCTCACTGTTCATCAACATGAACACTTTGTTTATATTTCTCTCACCAGCATATGTATACTATGCCCTCTTTACTTTGCCCCAATAAAATTCTCAAAACAAGCTCACTGCACATACCTTTTTTCATATTTCTCGCGCCCGTATACATATGTTTTTGGCCCACTTCAACCGTGCCCCTCAAAACGAGCACACAATAAACCATGCCATTGCCAAAATAAGCACCAACACCTGCAGGTTGTTATTTATTGATCGCTAGCGATAACAACAAGCCCCTCTTTGCACACATTACCCCACTTCTCGTACACATTTTTTCATTGCACCATTCTTTTTCCTCCTTTTTTTCACTATGCACCAAACTACCCTAAATTTTCCATATCTAATTCTGGCTAATTTCTTTTGTATACCGACTGGCACTCTACAACATATTTACTAGCACTCTTCTATATGTACATATTTAAATATATACACACGCATGCCCACTTGCCAGACATATATGGATATGTATTCAGAGATTTTCGCGATGCCTAATATCTACTTGCGCACTTATATAAAAAAAACCAAACCAGGCATGCCCGCACAAGCGCCATGAATATATGCATATGTATGTGTATATTTTATTTTGCACGCACCGCATAATTATGTACATATAGAACTACTATGTACCTTTGCATAAAACCAAACATATGACATGCCCGCACAAGCGCCTTGTTACATACGTATATATTTATACTTTCCCCATTTTTTCACGCACCACAAAACTTCAATATCATCGGCATACGCCAGCAATTGTACGCTCTTGTAGAAGATTGTGCCATTGCGGTTTAGCTCTGCTGCTCGAATTATCTTCTCCAGCATCAGGTTGCAGAAATCGCACGAAAGGGAGTCGCCCTGTCTGAAGCCTCGTTTGGTTTCAAATGGCTCAGAGAGGTCCTTCCCGATTCTGACGAAGCTGTTGGTATTGCTCAGCGTCATTTGGCAAAGCCGTATAAGCTTTGCAGGGAAGTCAAACTCAGACATGGCGGTATACAGGCAACTCCTTTTTGCGCTGTCAAAAGCGGCTTTAAAATCGATAAAGAGGTGGTGTGTATCGATCCTTTTATCATGGGTCTTCTCCAGGATTTGGCGTATCGTGAAAATCTGGTCGATGGTAGACTTACCAGGTCTAAAGCCACACTGATAAGGTCCAATCAGGTTAGGTTAGGTTAGGTTCAAGTGGCTGCCGCAGAGGCACACCTAGGCCAGTATTAAAAGGCCCGTTGTGATACCACCAACACTAGGAAAGTCAGTTCCGGGACCCTGCCATATGGAAAATCCCGGTATTAACGGAATTCTCCACATAGCAGAATCCCGGGACTGACTTCCCTATACCGACACCGTTACTCCTCCTCGAACCATTGGGCGTTGTTCGTCACGCACCGCTTATACATATCATGAAAAATCTGTGTACTTTACCTAGCAGATTAGGGTTTATTGCCTTGCTCAACGCAGGCCACCATACCACAACTCCATAGAGCATGATTGGTCGAATGATTGCAGTGTAGATCCATTTGCAAATTTTGGGGCTGAGCCCCCATTTCTTTCCAATGGCTCTTTTGCACGTGTTGAGTGCAATACACGCTTTCTTCTGGCGCTGAAGAACATTCTCCTTCCAGGTTAGTTTCCTATCCAGAACTGTGCCCAAGAACTTGGCTTTGTCAGTCCGCAGCGCGAGCACCATGAGGAAACCTCTCTCAGTGCTACTTGCATCAAGTCGCACAGGGATTGTGGGAATTTGCCCCTGTATACTATAGCTAAGTCATCTGCATATGCCACTACCTTCCCGCCCCACCCCTACCTTCCAATACCAGCCATTTGGCTGATGTCTCCAGCGTGTTTATGAGTTGTGCGGTAATAATCCCCTCTGGCCCGGCAGCCTTGAACGGTTCGAAGCTTTTAACCGCCCACCTAACCTTTTCCTCCATGATGGGTATGTTTACAGCCAGGTTTGTTGTAGGTGCTAGGGGTTCCTCATGCAAGTTCCCTGGGAAGTGCGTATTCAAGAGCAGCTCTAGGGTTTCCCTCTCCGTGCTGGTCCAGGATCCGTCAGGTTTGCGCAAATAGCCTGTGGCTGTTTGAGTTTTTGAGAGCACTCGTCTAAGTCGCGCTGTATCGTCGACATTTTCGACCCCAGTGCAGAAATTTCTCCACGATACTCTCTTCGCCTGCCTCAGAGCTTTTTTATAGGCCCTGAGTTTAACTTTATATTCGAGCCATTGCGTCTCCGTGCCAAGGCTCTTGGCCTTATTAAATTGTGTCCTACATGTTTTACGGAGCGAGTCCAGGTCGTAGGACCACCAATGCGGCCTATGTTTACCGCGTGGTTTTGCCACTGGGCAAGCCTGCTCTAGGGCATTCGAGAGCGCCGCTGTAAAGGTCTTTACCAGATCCTCCAACTCCCCTACTGATGAGGGACTTGTGGGGGCAGCGCTTGCAGGGACTTCCCTAGATAGTATTTCATTGTGTAGCTGCCAGTTAGTGTTACGTGGGTTGCGTTTCATAACCGGCTGCTCAACAGAAAAGTCTAGAACTAATTCTACGTACCGGTGGTCGGAGAATGAGTGTTCATCGAGAACGCGCCATTTTCTGACCCACTCATAAGCGCCTTCGCTGCAAATAGTGAGATCTATGACCTCCCTACGGGTTTTAGTAATAAACGTAGGTTCCTTACCCACGTTGCAAACTACCAGGTTAGTTGTTAACAAATAATCAAACAACGACTCTCCTCTAGCATTGATATCGGAGCTTCCCCACTGGACGTGATGAGCATTGGCGTCAGTTCCGATAATAAGATGACCCATGGAAAAATTTGCCACCTGGTCTTTTACCTCCCTCTGTGGCGGAGGTTCTTCGGCGTCGTAGGGCATATAGACCGATGCCATCGTCAGACTGGTACTGTGGACTGTTAAACTGGCAGCTGTAACGTCTCCATTGGTATAGTTGGGCAAGAGAAAGGCATTCAGCTCAGACTTAACCAAAATACAGGCTCTAACCCTGTCCCCCTCGCTGGCTTGGATTAGCTTAAAACCCTTAGTCCCCAAACCGCAAATCCTTGAGCTGTTGACCCAGGGTTCTTGGATGAGGACTACATCTATTTCGCCTTTAGAGAGACGACTGATTAAAGCAGCCGAGGCTGCTTTAGATTTGTGCAGGTTTATCTGAATCACCACCAACATGAGAGCGCTCAGACTTCCCTGCCACCGCCGTATCGTCGAGTTCCACCTCGTCTGGAGGCTTATCTTTCAACGACGATTTGTTCAGACCACGATTTGGCGTAGCCGAGATCCTTCTAACTGTGGCAGTATTGACATTGGTGCGCTCAGGACTAGCTGCTATCACTGTGACGTTGAGGTCTTCCCCGTCCAGCAGGCTGTCTCCCATCTCCGAGCTTTTCACTGCTCCTTCGCCGTTTGACGTGGCAGATACCATACTTTCCGAGTCGGACATCTCCGACTCCTTTACCGGCACTGCGATGTCCGAGCCCTCCGGTGCAGCCGAAATAGCAGCGCGCTGTGCATCGCCGCGGTATACGTGGATCACGATCTGACCCATGCCGTAGTGCACTCGTCCATTGCACCGTTTAAGGGGCTCGAGTGCTTCCTTAGTCAAGGTGAAGACCACTTGCCTGTCAGGCCAGATTGACACCCCAGTCCTGCGTCGGGAGAGACGGGTTCATGGTCCTCAACATCCTGAGAATTCTCTCAGGTTCAGCAGGGATAGCAGGAATCCACGCTCTTGCCCTTGGCCGAGCCGGGATGTCCTTCCAGTCGACAACCTCGATTCTTGCCCCTTGGTAGATCTCACCCAGTCTTGCAGCTGCTGCCTTGTACAGTGCAACAGTTTTTGCATCCTCGCAAGCGAATACCTTGATTCAGCCCTGGTACCATCCCGCATCAGAACCCATCGGCGTGGCACCCGGAGACTCATCCATAATGTCGAGAAGGGCATTACCGATAGCGTTCCGGACGTACCGCCACTGGTCCCTAGGGATGGCCCAGCTTTCGTTACCTCGGTCAATGACGCCTATGAGGATCCTATCCTTAGTTACTTCAGCAAAGCTGAGTTTACCCACTACGGGGGCGTGTTGCTGCCGCTTCGGGTAAGGTTTTAAATCCACGTCCGATCTCTGGCGTTTGAAGGGATTTCCATTAACCTTCTTTAGCGATAGCGTCTCTTGTGAAATACCCTCGTATTTCTTCAGGATCCTCGCGGCCGCTCTTTTGCCCAAGTACTCAGAGCGACTGGGAGATGTCTTTTGGTGTAAATTTCGACGCTTATTTGCGGTCGTTCCCTTATTTGGATCTCTGGGGACAGGTCGTGAGACCACTGCCACAGACGTTAAAGACTTGGTTTCGGTACCGGCACTTACTAGGACTTTAGCATCAGCCGTTGTTGGCTTCACTGTGTTTGTACCGGTACTTACTTTGGGGATTGCCCCCTTGTTATCCAGAGCTAATTGACCCGTAGTTGCCATCGCTGTCGTTCTCTCGGCTGATAAAGAAACGGAGTTTGTCCTCCGACGTTGCGTTCTCGCTTGCTCCAGCTTTTTCATCATCTGCTGTGCAGTATACATTGTTGTAACTTTAATTTTAGGGTTTTTGTTATTATTTATCATCTTGTTCGTACGACCCCTCGCCGGGCAAGGCCAGTTTAGGGTCAAGGAAAGAGTAAGGGGAATGTGTCGTCCGCCGCGGCAGAGCCCCATACCGCAGTAAGGCCATAGTCACTCTCCGAGGCGGCCCGGTATCAGAGAGGCTCCGTTCGATTACAGCCACGATTTGCCTCCCGGCTGCAAACGTCCAATGGGCACGTGGTCGCATAACACCCTGGATTGGGAGGGGGAAGATCTTAGTCGTCGCGCCAGAGAGGCTTGGCTTCTCTCGTGATGTAGTACCGGTGGCGCTATGATCACAAGGGCAGCGTAGCCCTGTAGCTATCGACTTAAGCCCTCGTCCCCGCAAGGTGTCCACCCTTCACGAGGGTATATAAGCGTTAGTAATTATTCAATATATGCACACAGCGCGCGCATTTTAGCCCACTCTTCTTTGCTCCAATAAATTCTATGACAAGCTCACTGCTAAACAATATAGAAATTTATTTACACATCGCGCCCCAGTAAGTATTCTAGCCCTCTTTCATTTGCTCCTTATAAAATTATATAAACAAGCTCACAGCTAAGCAACATGCAAACTTTGTCTATATTTCTCGCACCCGCATACATATGTATACCCTGCCCTCTTTACTTTGCTCCAATAAAAATTTTGAGAAAGGCTCACTGCAAATCAATGCAAAATTTATTTATATATCTCGCACCAGTATATATTCTTTTCTTTGCTCCACTATCAACAAGCTCACTGTTCATCAACATGAACACTTTGTTTATATTTCTCTCACCAGCATATGTATACTATGCCCTCTTTACTTTGCCCCAATAAAATTCTCAAAACAAGCTCACTGCACATACCTTTTTTCATATTTCTCGCGCCCGTATACATATGTTTTTGTCCCACTTCAACCGTGCCCCTCAAAACGAGCACACAATAAACCATGCCATTGCCAAAATAAGCACCAACACCTGCAGGTTGTTATTTATTGATCGCTAGCGATAACAACAAGCCCCTCTTTGCACACATTACCCCACTTCTCGTACACATTTTTTCATTGCACCATTCTTTTTCCTCCTTTTTTTCACTATGCACCAAACTACCCTAAAATTCCATATCTAATTCTGGCTAATTTCTTTTGTATACCGACTGGCACTCTACAACATATTTACTAGCACTCTTCTATATGTACATATTTAAATATATACACACGCATGCCCACTTGCCAGACATATATGGATATGTATTCAGAGATTTTCGCGATGCCTAATATCTACTTGCGCACTTATATAAAAAAACCCAAACCAGGCATGCCCGCACAAGCGCCATGAATATATGCATATGTATGTGTATATTTTATTTTGCACGCACCGCATAATTATGTACATATTGAACTACTATGTACCTTTGCATAAAACCAAACATATGACATGCCCGCACAAGCGCCTTGTTACATACGTATATATTTATACTTTCCCCATTTTTTCACGCTCCACAAAACTTCAATATCATCGGCATACGCCAGCAATTGTACGCTCTTGTAGAAGATTGTGCCATTGCGGTTTAGCTCTGCTGCTCGAATTATCTTCTCCAGCATCAGGTTGCAGAAATCGCACGAAAGGGAGTCGCCCTGTCTGAAGCCTCGTTTGGTTTCAAATGGCTCAGAGAGGTCCTTCCCGATTCTGACGAAGCTGTTGGTATTGCTCAGCGTCATTTGGCAAAGCCGTATAAGCTTTGCAGGGAAGTCAAACTCAGACATGGCGGTATACAGGCAACTCCTTTTTGCGCTGTCAAAAGCGGCTTTAAAATCGATAAAGAGGTGGTGTGTATCGATCCTTTTATCATGGGTCTTCTCCAGGATTTGGCGTATCGTGAAAATCTGGTCGATGGTAGACTTACCAGGTCTAAAGCCACACTGATAAGGTCCAATCAGTTTGTCCTCGATGGGCTTCAGTCTTTCACACAATACGCTAGAAAGAACCTTATATGCGATATTAAGAAGACTGATTCCGCGGTAGTTGGTGGGGTTAGCGGGATCGCCTTTCTTGTGGATTGGGCAGAGCACACTTAAATTCCAATCTGGAGGCATTCCCTCGTCTGCCCATATTCTGCATAAGAGCTGATGCATGCTTTTTACCAGCTCTTCGCCTCCGTGTTTGAACAGCTCCGCGGGTAGTCCGTCTTTTTCAGGCGCTTTGTTGTTTTTGAGCCGGGATATAGCTATCCTCACTTCTTCATAGTCAGGTGGTGGGACGACCTTTCCATCGTCAGGGTTTGGGGTATCGCGTTCAACGGGTTTAGCAGTGAGGAGAAGTGCTCCCTCCATAATTTAAGTACACTCTGGACGTCGGTTACCAGGTCGCCATTATTGTCCTTACAGGAACTTGCCCCGGTCTTTAAACCTTCCGTCATCCGCCGGATCTTTTCATAGAATTTTCGGGCATCGTTCCTGTCAGCCAGCGTCTCAAGCTCCTCACACTCACGCCTTTCGGCCTCACGTTTCTTTTTTCTGAAAAGGCGTCTCTCTTCCTTCTTCGCCTCACGATAGCGTTGCCATACACTGCGGGTTGCGCCCGTTCGCAACGTCTCCCTGTATGCAGCGTCCTTTTTTTCCGAGGCTGTGGTGCATTCCTCATCGTACCAGTTGTTCTTGCGGGCTCGCCGAAACCCTATAGTGGCTTCAGCGGCGGTACGTAATGAGTGAGAGATAGCTTCCATTGGTCGGTTACATCGTTAGGTCGAGGATTGCTCTCCGATAGCAGGTGTGAGAGTCGAGTGGAGAAATTATCAGCTGTCTGTGTCACGCGCAGCTTCTCGACGTCAAACTTTCCTTCCGTTACTGTGCGTACTTTCTTCGCTGCACAGAGGCGTGTGCGTATCTTGGCTGCAACAAGATAATGGTCCGAGTCGATATTGGGACCGCGTAGGGTACGCACGTCTAGAACGGTGGAGCTGTGTCTGCCGTCGATCATGACATGATCAATCTGGTTTCTTGTTCTTTGATCAGGGGACAGCCAGGTAGCTTGGTGTATTCGCTTATGCTGGAAGCTGGTACTACTGATGACCATATTGCGGGAAGCGGCGAAGTCAATCAACCTAGTGCCGTTGGGGGATGTTACATCGTGGAGACTGAATTTTCCAACTGTAGGACCAAAGACTCCTTCCTTGCCCACCTTGGCATTAAAGTCGCCGAGCACGATTTTGATATCATGCAGGGGGCAGCGATCATAGGCTTGTTCAAGTTTATCGTAGAAGGAGTCCTTCTCTGCGTCGTCCGTCTCCTCAGTCGGCGCATAGGCGCAGATAAATGTTATATTGAAAAACCTCGCCTTGATGCGGATCGCAGCGAGACGCTCGTCCACAGGAGTGAACGCTAGTACTTGGCGGCGAAGTCTCTTTCCCACGTGTCTGGCCGCTGTAGTATACGTCACAAGGACCGATGGCCGTCTTTCCTTGTCCCGTCCATCGCATTTCCTGCAGGGCGGTGATGTCAGCCTTTGCGCTCGCGAGGACATCAACCAGTCGGGCAGCGGTACGCTCCCTAGAAAGGGTCCGGACATTCCACGTACATGCCCTAATATCCTTCTCAATGTCCTTACTTCGTTTTGCCGGGTCGTCAACATTAAAGGGGGTTCTCATCCGAGGCTTTTTCGATTTTTTCATTGGACTAGATTTTTTACGTGGCGGGTCCCAAACCCAGCGCACAACCCGTTTCGGGGTTTTGAAAATATTTTTACACATTTATATAGCGAGCCGCTTGCTTCAAGACAGACGCCCGCTTGCAGCCGCACCTCATTGTGAACAGACGCTGCGCAAAAGACCTCGGTGAGCCCTTAAACCAAGTATGTCAGGGTGGCCCCACCGAGGCTCCCTCTCTTTCTGCCGCGAGCCTAGAATAGCTCACGTTGCCCAGAGTGTACGAACGAGGACGCAAGAGTCGGGATTGGGCAAGGTCACACAGCAACCACACCCCAATACACTCCCTTATAGATACAGATGCATAAAAATAAGTTCTATTATTGGATAATATACAGACATTGATCTAAATTGATATCTATTTATATGAACAGATCAAATCGTTAACGACTAAAAACCGATAGTCGCGCGGAAAAAATATAAGCACCGATAAAAATAAAACTCGGTAATACAAAAAAAAAACGTTTAATAATATTTATATTTATTAAATTTCAAAAACATAATGTCCTACCCAAAATCTCCCCATATCGTAGAGGAGCCACCGAAACTGGCTGAAGACGAAAAGCCACAAGGCAGCCCCGCTGACGGCACCCGCTCAAAACAGGGTGGAAAGCAAAAAATTTTCAGCTGCAAAATTCATAACCGAAAGTGACAGTATCATAAGATACTGCACTAGATTCGCCTCAATCCCTATAGAGGATAACACGGAATCGGTTCTAGAAGTCAAGGACAAATCTCTTGACAGATTTTGGACACGTCTACAAACGGCATATGACGCAATCATCGAAACCGATGATTCAGACTTGCCAGAAAATTTTAAAGAATCGGCTTAGTCAAATTATGAAAACTGCAAAGACCGTTATGAAAAAACAAAGGCCATGATCTCCGATCAATTAAAACTTTTAAGGCCAATTATTGCACCTACTCTACAACGAGTAGGGCTGCCCCAAACACAAATCAAAGAAACAAATTCAGGCATATGTCTCAAAGTGCCGACCTGTTATACTGAAGTATTTCAAGGGGGTTATGAGCAATGGCCGTCGTTCCGAGATATGTTCTCAGCCGTTTACATGAACCACCCAAAGCTATCACAAGCGCAAAAATTATACCATTTAAGAAATAAAACTAAAGGTCAAGCAGGAGTAATAGTAAAACTGTTCACACTTAACGATGACAATTTTAATCTGGCTTGGGAAGCGTTAAAACCTAGATATAAAAATGAAAGAGTATTAGTCGATAAACAAATACCGACATTAATGAACTTGCCTAAAATTCAAAAAGAAACTAGCGAGGAATTTGCAAAAAACATTATATATATAAGAAAATGCATCGAAACCTGTACAATTAGTGCACTACAAAAATAACATATAAAAAAAATGCAAAAATGTGCATATGTGCAGCTACCATACTTTAAGCTAGGATCTCAACTAAAAGCTTTTTTTGAACTGGATGACATTGTCAACGAAATGTCATTTCCAGTTTTGAGTTGAGTTGTTTATTTCCAATTAATCCTTACGTGCAATGTGTCGTACACGTGAAAAAATGAAAAAATGTCCTTATTTTCCAAAAAGAAGCAGATAGGATTTCAACTCAAAGTGATTTATCATCAGAAAACCATCCCAGACGATGTAGCATTTCCAGTTTTTGGTGTCAGTTTAGGTCAACCTATTCTTCATTCAGGAGCAGTGTGCCCAGTGTATATCGCATTTAAAAAATCAAAAACTCGTAAAATTCAGTCAATTTTTTGCTATTAAACACATCTATTATTCGGCCTCGATTATTCGACCTTTTCAGCCGAAGTCGAATAAAAATACTAGCCGAATAGGCCGAATACCGAAACTTGGCCGAATATTCGGTCGGACACTAGTAACTATAGCCTTACCACGGTATTGGGATCTGCCGTGGCGGACTCTAAGCTGGGCTTGCCCGGAGAGGGGTCGTACGAACAAAATGAACAATAAAACCAACAAAACAAAAGATACAGCAACAACGTATACTGCACAGCAGAGGAGGATAATGCTGGAGAAAGCGAAAACACAACGTCGGAGGACAACCTCCATTTCCACATCAGCCGAGAGAACGACAGCAATTCTAATTACGGGTCGATCAACTCTGGATAATAAGGCGGCAATCCCCAAATCAAGCACCGGTGAAAACCTCCATTAAGTGCCGGTACCGAAGGCAATTTCTTAACGTCTCACACTGGGACCGAGCGTGCTTAAAATTCAGTTTTTAAATAATGAGTTTTTCAAAAAAATAAAAACGCAGTATTGTTATCGAGGAGAACGTGTATTTTGGTCAAGTCTGAGTTGAACTCCTTTCTCCTACCTAACTACACAAATGGTGATATTACCGCTATCAGGGGCCAACCTGGTAATTTGCAACGTGGGTAATGAGCCTACTTTTATCACTAAGACCCGTAGGGAGGTCATAGACCTCACTATCTGTAGTGAAGGCGCTTATGGGTGGGTCAGAAAATGGCGGTGTTAATTTGTATGTTGTGTTTGCTGCTCTCTTGAGCTGCTAACTGACTTTATTAAGTTCTAACCGAACCTTTATATACATACGTGAAAATAGATGTTAACTTATTAACGAAGTCTAAAAATGTTCCACCCTGTAAAAATGCAGTGCACGGAACATGATCCGTATTGGATTTCGTCTGCATTCCAATTGCGCTATACTAACCGTGTGAACGGAATGTGTTTGCGTCTGCAGTCATTAACCGTGTGAACGTAATCTGTTTACGTCTGCATTTAAAGGGTTAGTTAACATCCTCCCCCCGATGAGCGCAGCTCGATTTCCTGCACTGGCCCGTGAGTTAAACGTTCACCGTGAAGTCCAAAATTTCATTAGAATGTCGGGGCGCTGGAGTAGGTCTTTTGGGTTGCTCGGATGGATTGGTATCCGCAGAGATAGGCAATGATTGATGTTTGCGTGTTTTGCACCTCCCTTTGATTATCGTAAAGACCAGTAGACATACAGCTATAAGCAACGCTGCATAACCCACTGTCATATGGTGTGTATTTTGTGTTTCAAGTTGATGTGGTAGTTCCAACAGATGATGGTTTGCCAATGTGGATTGCAGTAATGTCAAATTTTGGGTGTCAGCTATATATTTCACATCGGTCAACTTGTGAAGAAGAGGTTTTATTTGTTCTACCTTGGCTACTTTGGAGATTTCGCCAAGACTCGTGTAGGATGAACTCAGGCTGCTGGCTAATACCTGATGGGCATGAATGGATACAAAATGTTGTTTTAGTATACAGTTTGGTTGAAGTGACAGCAGTCCGGATCCCTTTAAAGTAATCTGTGTAATATCTGGGCCACATACTACTGTTGCACGAGATGAAACTGGTGTCGCATATATCCATTTGTTGTCATGATGTAGTGGTATCCACGCAAAACCATTTGGCGTTTTTCGCAGTAGACAACTTGATTGCGTATGATTCCGGAAAAGGGCTTCTTCACATGCGCACATGGCCGATCCGTGGCTGTAATGAATCTGAATTTTGGGACAGATGTAGCTTCCCTGTGTAATGTCCATGCAATATTGAAATTCCAATTCACTCATTGGAAAGAATTGATCACGAGCCGTGTTTATAGCCAGTATCTGGGCACATGGATCTATTTCAACCATTGTCCCATTGGTCAAGTTGGGGATCGGTACGATATTGAACAGGTCGAATCTGTCATGTTCCACCAGGGGCAAAGTTATACTGAATATTACATGCTTTTGTGTTACTCCTCCTTTAACCTTCATGAGCTGGTACAACTTCAGTAAATCGTCTTGCTGCACCGGTAGTTCTAATGATGCTGTCAACTGAAGTTTTATCTTGTTTATTTCTTGTTGTAATTGGATTGGTGTTAGGAGCAGGGGACTTATTTTCCCGTGATGAGAATCGGTTAACACGTCCAATATGGATGACTGAATGCGTTGTAAGTTGGCTGAGATAAGTGTCAGTTGCGTGGAAAGCGATGAAAACGCTTGAAATATTCTATCTTGGTTTATCGCAGCGGCGTCGGCGCGTATTCCATTAATAATTTGGCTGAGTTGTTGATCGATGAAATGGAACTTTTTGTCGACCGCGATCTGATCTTGCTTCACAATATTTATTGTAGAGTCTACAATAGATGTTTGGTTTTTGATGAGATTGAGCAGATGAGACTCGTTCTCGTTCACTTGTGATACTGTATTGGACATTTGTTCAGCATACTGTGAGTCCAATATACCAAACAATGAATATGCAACATTTCCAATCGCATTTATTGCTCCTCTTTTTTGCCGATTGGATCTCATCATCGAGGCATCCAAGTGCAATGCGGCTTCAGTCTGTTCAAAGTGCCTTACCAGAGAGTGACAGATGCTCTTTTGGTTCATTTCCTGACATAGGAGGCTTAATGCTTTGGTGCCGTTTGAAAGCGCTGCCAATTCTCCCGAGAACGCTTTCAGGTCGTAGTATATAATGAGGTTCCACTCGGTAGATGATATGGCTGCCGATCCAATCCCCTCAAAATGAATGCCAACTTTTGACCCAAATCTTCTATTTTCAATTTGAATTCCCAAAGCTAGGGGAATAAGTAACAATGTGATCAGCAGCATTGCGAGTCCATTATGCAAGGCGCGGATGTTGTTCTTCGGTGGAGAATCCTTTTCGTCTGTTTCGGCTGCTTGTGGTTCTCTTTCGTTATTTTCTTCCATGGGTAATGGTGCCAACCGATGAATTGATCTCTTGCACGTGCCAGTTGCGGTTTTTACCTCCGCCACCCGCACGATGTTATCTTGTCCCTTAAACACGTTGAGCACTCGTCCTAATGGCCATTGAAGTACTGGTGTGTTGTCTTCTTTAATGATAACCATGTCACCTATTTTGACATTGTTTTGCTTGTTCTTCCATTTGTTTTTCAACTGTAGCTCTGATAAGTATTCGGTAGACCATCGCTTCCAAAATTCCTGTTTGAGGTAGGAGACCAATTTCCATCTTGTGAGTAGGCTCATTTTTTGTGTTGTGCTGCTTGCATCTAACTGTGCGTTGATTGGTTCTCCAATGAGGAAGTGACCTGGAGTTAGAGCTGTTAGGTCATTAGGGTCGTCGGACATTGGGCTGATCGGTCTAGAGTTGAGGATTCCCTCCACCTCGATGACTACAGTGTCCAATTCTTCGTAAGTCAGTGATGCCGTAGAGGTGCTTCTGACCAGAAGATGCTTGGCTGATTTTACCGCTGCTTCCCATAATCCGCCGAAATGAGGGCTCCTCGGAGGAATAAAATGAAATGTTATTCCTTTTAAAGCGCATTGATTTATGATTGATTTTTGTGATGAATCAGCATAAACCGCTTGGGTCAATTCAGCTAGCTGATTTCTTGCCCCTACGAAGTTTGTAGCGTTATCACAATATAGATTCTGGCAATGGCCTCTTCGGCTTATGAATCGCTTTAGTGCTCCAATAAATGCCTGGGTCGTCAAATCGCTAACCAGTTCCAGATGCACAGCCTTCGTTGCAAAACAACAGAACACAGCTATATAAGCCTTATGTGGTTTCTTTCCTCTTATCTTGAAGTGCACTGCAAAAGGTCCACAGAAGTCAACTCCGGAATTGATAAATGGTCGTGCCGGCGTTACTCTTGTTGACGGAAGGTTTCCCATAACCTGGAACAGGAGCCTTGGTTTCGCCTTGTTGCATCTCATACAATTGGCCACGATTGATCGAGCCATAATCCTTCCCTTCACTGGCCAGAATCTCTGCCTTGTAAATGATAAAAGCGCTTGAGGTCCACAATGCCGGTTTTCGTAATGGATTGTTTGCATTAATAACTTGGTTATG
This sequence comes from Campiglossa producta, assembly GCA_964058755.1. Lineage (NCBI taxonomy): Eukaryota > Metazoa > Arthropoda > Insecta > Diptera > Tephritidae > Campiglossa > Campiglossa producta. The sequence continues at coordinate 138,985 of CAXKVI010000029.1, read as the reverse complement.
ATGTTGTTGTATGGGAGCAACATAGGATGTTTGGCCTCGTATGGAAGTTCTGATGCTTGTAGGCGGCCCCCCACTCGGATGATGCCTTCATTGTCCAAAAATGGTGACAGACTGCGATATGGACTGTTTTTCCCAACCTCGTTGAATTTTTTCAATTTCTTTAGCTCGTCATCAAAGTCCAACTGTTGCATTATTTGGACGATTGCCATGAGAGACTTGTCTAATTCATGCACGGTCAATGGTATTTTGGCGTCTTCTGATTGTTTTCTCGCCCTGTTGATGAATCGCAACATGTAACCTATAACCTTTTGTAGTGTTTTGAAGGAGCCGTTATGTCGAATATTATAAAGGACGTTTTCTTCAATTACGGGGATTGTAACCGGGATCGATGTCACTTTTTTGCGTTCCATGTTGATGCCCTCGTCGATTGTTGTGTTCGCCTTTGAATATTTTGATGGCCACGTGTCTTCCTCGGTAAGCAATATTTTCGGCCCATTAAACCACAAGCTGCAGGCTTCAAGCTTTCCTGGCGGAAGTCCTCGTGATATAATATCTGCAGGGTTGTCTTTCGAACCTATATGCCGCCATTGCTCAGGAATTGTGTGCTCATGAATTGCAGCTATCCGGTTTGCCACAAATGTTTGATATGATGCTGAGTGCGAATTGATCCATGCTAGTACTATCTGGGAATCAGTCCAATAGTATGTAGGAACATCCAGCTTAAGGTCTGCCCTGACTCTAGCGCTAAGTTGAGCTCCCAAAACTGATGCGCATAGCTCAAGCCGCGGAAGAGTTTGTCGCTTCAACGGCGCTACTCGTGATTTCGCACACAACAGCTTTACCATTACTTGTCCATCGTCTAGCTGTGATCTAATGTATATCACAGCTCCATATGCTTTTTCCGACGCATCTGAGAATACGTGAATTTGTACCTTTGCTGCGATGTGTCCTTCAAATACGTGTCGCGGGACCTGCATGTTATTTAGCTTTTCCAAATTGCTTCGGAATGTTGTCCATGTAGCATTCAATTCGGCCGGTAATGCTTCGTCCCACTCTAGCTTGAGTTGCCATAGATCCTGAATGAAAATTTTCGCCGTGACTACTATTGGTGCTAGTATGCCCAACGGATCGAATAGCCTAGCTATGTCCGCACTAACTGATCGCTTCGTTATGATGTTGTTGCTTGCTAAGCACACCTTTACGCAAAACTTGTCAACTTTAGGCATCCATGTCATACCCAACGTTTTGAAAGTTTGATTGATGTCATTATCAAAATCTATATCGACTTCTTGTTCTCCTAAGCCAACATTTTCGAGCAATTGTGGATGATTGGAACACCACTTTTGCAGGTTGAGACCGCGCTGCTTCAAGATATGTATTAGTTGCTGTTGAATTTCCATGGTTGTAGTTAAGCTATCTGATCCCCCAATTCCGTCATCTATATAAAAGTTTTCTTGTAGGAACTGCGAACCCAATGGATGTGATAGCATATTTTCCTTTGCAATTGTTTGCAAGCATTTCGTTGCCAAATACGGGGCAGATCTGGTCCCATAAGTGATTGTGTTCAATTGATAATGCCTTATTGGCATGCTTGGGTCTTTTCGCCATATGATGAGTTGGAATTTTCTGTCTTCCGGATGCATGAGGATCTGCCTATACATTTTTTCTACATCTGTTGTGAATACGAATTTAGGCATGCGAAAGCGAAGTAAAATGGTGAACAGCTCGCTCTGAACAATGGGTCCAGTATACATGAGGTCGTTCAATGATATTCCAGAGGTTGACCTTGCCGATGCGTCAAATACCACACGCAGTTTTGTGGTACGGCTTTCTGGTCTGGAGATGTAGTGGTGAGGAATGAAATACCTCGGGTGATTTATGGAGTTAATATCCACTTGAGTCATGTGACCCAACCTTTCATACTCTTCCATAAATTGTATGTATTTATCCCTTGTCTCTGGTGATTTTGCCAATCGGCGTTCCAAGGCCAAAAATCGATTGCTTGCAATCCCAAACGATTCCCCTAAAGCCTCCGGACCTTCATGAAAGGGTAGTTTTACCATGAATCTTCCATTTTGAATAACTGTATTTTGAGCAAAGTGAGTTTCACACTGTTTTTCAGCTGTTGATAGTTGTTTTCCCAAGGTTGCAACTTCATCAAGTTGCCATAACCTAGCCAATGCTGATTCTAGATTTATATCCTCTTGAATGCAGATTCCACAACTTGCATTTGCACTGTCATTGCCGCCAATTTTTCCGGAAACGATCCATCCTAGAAGCGTATTTTGCAGAATGGGTAGGTCTTCGGATAGTTTTATTTGTCCGGCTGTCATCAACTGATTGTAGAACTCCGCTCCTAACAATATGTCAATTTTGTTCGGATGATTGAATGATGGATCTGCTAGCGTTATATTGCTGGGAATTTTCCATTCGTCGATATTGATGTCTTGTGAGGGCTGTGGAGATATAATGTGCGGTAGTACTGCTGCTTCTAGCCGTGTTGCGAAACTATTGATCCGTGAATGTAACCCAATATTGACTCGATGTCGTACCTTGGTGTTACTGGAGCCGATACCATTAATGGAAATTGATGATGATTTTGTTGAAATACCCAATCTTTTCACCAACCGCTCTGTAACAAAATTCACCTGTGAGCCCGAATCCAGGATTGCACGGCACTGCACTTCTGTTCCATTTCCCTTGACCTTTACCATGGCAGTGCTAAGCAGGACATAAGTATTCGTTCGTGAGTGTTCGGCGGTTGCCAGTGAAGCTGCTTCCTGTTTGGAAGCTGTTGCTTTGGTCGTTGATGGTGTAGTATTTTTCAATGCATGCTTTTCAGTTGGAGTGGTTTCCAATGATGACCTTGCGTTTGCGTCTTCAAAATGTAACAATGTGTTATGCTTTTTGTTACATTTCAAACAACTTCTTAGTGGGCAGTTTACCGCAGCATGCCCCGGTTTAAGACAGTTGTGGCAGTATCTATGCCTTTGTACAAACTGGAAACGAGTAGATGGAGATTGTTGGAGAAATTCCTTGCATGAAAACAATTGGTGTTTTCCCTTTTTGCACATGTTGCAGTTGTCATTATTAGGATTCTTTGACGTGACCGTAGTGCAGACCTTTGAAGTTTGGTTTGTAGTTTTGATACCCATTGCCTCCAGGGATTGAAAGTGCTTTTCGAGGAATTGCAGGAACTCTGTGAGCGTTTGTACTTCTCGTGGTTTCGATAACGATTGCTCGTAGCGCAGACGTGTGGGTTGATCCAATTTCTTTATTAGCAGATGAATCAGTAGTGGATCCCATGTTGATGTGTCTATTTGTAAATTGTTCAGAGCTAAGAGACATTCTTTGGTTGTGTCATGAAGTTTTTTGATGTTGTCCATTGAAGTCCCTCCCGTCGTACTGAGTAGCTCATTTATTAGTTTGCTCACCAGCAAGCGTTTATTGTTGTAACGCTCCAAGAGTACCAACCAAGCCGCTTCGAAATTTTCTTCTGTTGAAGCGAAATGCTTAATGAGATTTCCAGCTTCACCCACCACGTGAGTCTTCAGATAGTACATTTTCTGAATTTTTGCTAGTGGCTGACTTATTACCAGTTGCGTAAATAAGTCGTAGAACTCCTGCCATTTCAGGTAGTTCCCGTCAAACTTTGAAATGGTGATTTTTGGCAATGAAACTGAGTGTGGTTTGAATGTTGCACAACCTGGACTTGATGATTGCATAACCCTCACCTCATTATCTGCTGCCTGCAGACAACTCCGCACTCTTTGCTCCAGCACCATGAATTGATCGTAACTGTAACCCTGCTGTGTGGGATTGTCGAACATTTCAAATATTTTGAAGTGAATATCCTCGATGTTTGCCCATAATTTACTGATTACAGGTTGGCATCTTGGTGAAACGGTGTCGTTTAACGCTCGTTCCAATGAAGCCATCATTACTCCTTGCCTGCGTACCAACTTGATGAAACTGTTTGTTTCTGATTCCGGTTGATTCCCCTGTGGTGGTTGTGTTTCAGCCGGCTTTTGTTGAGTTGCAGCTGGCAGCTGGTGATGACTTGCAGCTAGCTGACGCGCTGCAGTTTCGAATACTTCCCTATATTGGACCACTACGTTCATTATGGTGTTGTAGTACTCCTTCGTGAAGTAATCGTGATCCATGGGCAGGTTTTCGAGTACACGAATTTGGGTGTCGGTTGTTTCGAAATTTTCCCATTCGCTGTTTAACCTCCTTAAGCGTTCCTCGTAATATTCCGAGGACTGCTTTCGGGTGGCGGCGTCCTTTTTGAAGTTCCTTATTATGGTTTCAATGTTGGAGCCATATGTTTTTTGTTCGTTGACCAATTCACTGAAGGTTGCCATTTTTTCTTGGGGTCACCAGAATGTTAATTTGTATGTTGTGTTTGCTGCTCTCTTGAGCTGCTAACTGACTTTATTAAGTTCTAACCGAACCTTTATATACATACGTGAAAATAGATGTTAACTTATTAACGAAGTCTAAAAATGTTCCACCCTGTAAAAATGCAGTGCACGGAACATGATCCGTATTGGATTTCGTCTGCATTCCAATTGCGCTATACTAACCGTGTGAACGGAATGTGTTTGCGTCTGCAGTCATTAACCGTGTGAACGTAATCTGTTTACGTCTGCATTTAAAGGGTTAGTTAACAGGCGGGTTCTGGAAGAACATTCATTCTCCGACCACCGTTACATAGAAATGGTTTTAGACTTAATTGTAGAACAACCAATCATGAAGCGCAATCCACGTAACACAAATTGGCAGTTACACAATGAAATATTAGACAGAGACCTCCCAGTACTGCCCCCACAAGCCCCCTCATCAGTAGAGGAGCTGGAGGATCTTGTTACTACATTTACATCGGCGCTCTCAAATGCTCTAGGACAGGTTTGTCCAGTGCCAAAACCACGCGGTAAACACAGGCCACATTGGTGGTCCTACGATTTGGACCCGTTCCGCAAATCATGCCGGAAACAATTTAACAAGGCCAAGAGCCTCGGCTCTGAGCCTCATTGGCACGAATATAAAGCTAAACTTAGGGCCTACAAAAAAGCTCTGAGACAGGCGAAGAGAACTTCGTGGAGAAATTTCTGCACTGGCGTCGAAAAGGTCGACGACACAGCGAGACTTAGATGATTCTTCTCGAAAAGTCAAACAGCCATCAGCTATTTGCGAAAACCTGACGGATCCTGGACCAGCACGGAAGAGGAAACCCTTGAGCTGCTCTTGAATACACATTTTCCGGGGAACCTGCATGACGCACCACTAGCACCTGCATCAAACCTGGCAGTAAATATACCTATCACTGAGGAAAGGGTAAGGTGGGCAGTTAAGAGCTTTGAACCGTATGAGGCTGCCGGGCCGGACGGGATTATCCCCGCGCAACTTATAAACACGTTGGAGACATCAGCTAAATGGCTGGTATTTCTCTTCACAGCCTGCCTGGCTCTCAACCACATTCCGGGCTCCTGGAGAAGCGCCACGGTAGTGTTTATCCCTAAGGCTGGGAAGGCATCCCACTACGAGCCAAAAGACTGCTCTGCACAGCCTAGTATCTGTCATTGAGAAATCGCTGTGTGAAAAGGACTACTTCCTAGACATTGAGGGGGCTTTCAACTGGAGACTATCAACTCCGCTCTAACTAATCTGGGCGTAGATAGACCTCTAACTGGTTAAATTGACCAACTTCTAAGGGAAAGGAAAATAGCTTCTTCACTTGGTATGGTTGAGTTATCACGCTATGTCACAAGGGGAATACCCCAGGGTGGTGTTCTTTCCCCGCGTTTATGGAACCTCACAGTCAAATCGTTGCTACGTGACACAAGCTGGGGGGGCGGGAAGATAGTGGCATACGCAGACGATTTAGCTATTGCGTTCAGAGGCAAGTTCCCACAAACTCTGTGTGACCTGATGCAAGTAGCACTGCGAGAAGTTTCGACGTGGTCCTCTCACTGCGGACTTAGTATCAACCCGGGGAAAGTGGAACTTGTCCTCTTCACCAACCGGTACAAAATACCGCCACTAAGCCTACCAGAACTAGATGGCACGCGCCTCGGCTTGTCGGATAAGGCCAAGTTTCTAGGCATAGTTCTGGACAGGAAACTGAATTGGAAGGAGAATGTTCTTCAGCGCCAGAAGAAAGCTTGCATCGCTCTTTACACATGCAAAAGAGCCATTGGCAAAAAATGGGGGCTCAGCCCTAGAGTATGCAGTTGGATCTACACGGCCATCATTCGTCCAATCATGCTATATGGAGTCGTCGTATGGTGGCCTGCGCTGAGCAAGGCAACATACCTGAATCTGTTGCGGAAAGTCCATAGATCCAATATGATCTGTATAAGCGGTGCGCTAAGGACAACGCCCAACGAAGCCCTCCAGGTCATTCTGGGCATTTTGCCACTTGATCTGGAAGGGTTTCGGTCAGCGGCGGCATCAGCTCTGCGCCTAAGAGAAACCTCCATTTGGGGTGCGGGTACTATTGGACACTCCAGTATTCTGGAATCTTACAGCTTTCTCCCTCTAAGAACAGATCGTTGTGCGACCACTACAGTCGGCGATAGCTGTTTCAAAATAAACATTCCCAGCAGAGAAGACTGGGAGAGGACGGATTGGTGTCCCGAAACAAATAGTGGCACTTCCATATACACCGACGGCTCGAAGTTGGACGGCAGAGTTGGAGGAGGGGTTTATTCAAGGGATTTGGACCTTGAGCTCTCCTTCAGACTACCTGATCATTGTAGCGTCTTCCAGGCGGAAGTCTCGGCAATCCTAGACACCGCGGCCTAGTTAAGCAAACGTGTTATCGGAGAAGATATCGCTATTTTCAGCGATAGCCAAGCGGCCATCAAATCCCTTGGCTCATACACGTTCAACTCTGAACTTACGCTCAGCTGTCGTCGATCTCTTCAGGAGATGGCCCAACAGAACCGCGTAAACCTCATATGGGTCCGGGACATAGGGACATTGAGGGAAACTGTAAGGCAGACGAGCTTGCCAGGCAGGGCACGACCAAGCAGGTTCTTCAGGATAAAGAGCGCTTAGGTATGCCGTTTGCCACATGCAAACTAATGCTGAAGGAGCACACACTCCGTCAAGCCAACGAAAGATAGCTGCAATCCCCAGGGTGTCGGATATCGAAACAAACCTGGCCAAAATGGGATCTTAAAAGGTCTAGACGCATTTATGCCCTAACTAGGAGGGAAATCTGCATATTGATAGGGGTATTAACCGATCACTGCCTCATTGGTAGGCATGCAGAGAGGCTAAGTGCGCCCTACCGACGATGCTGCAGGAGTTGCAAAGATGATGAGGAGGAGGAAACAGTGGAACACCTCATCTGCAACTGTCCGGCTTTAAGCGGCGCGAGAACACGCTTTTTGGGAGCTCCGTTCCTGGATAGCCTAAGCCAGATCGCGGAACTGGACATAAAGGACTTGATGGCCTTCATAAAGTCATCTAAGTGGTTCGAGGAGGAGTAACGGCGTCGGTTTAGGAGTGTCAGTCCCGGGATTCTGCTATGTGGAAAATCCCAACAACTCAGGGATTTTCCATTTGGCTGGGTCCCGGGACTGACTTTCCTTGTGTTGGTGGTATCACAACGGGCCTTTCAAAACTGGCCTAAGTGTGCCTCTGCGGCAGCCACTTGAACCTAACCTATTGTTCCCTATAAAATTCCTGGCCCAATTTTCAGTTTTGTATCGTTTTTCAGTAGGGAGTTATCCATACACAAACATGGCAAATTTTCCAAAACATATTTTTTTTTTCAAAATGAAAAATGTTTATGTGTAATTGAAATAGTGGGTGTAAGAGAAGGATATACAATTTTATTATTCTGCTTTTCCATAACATTAAGTGAAGCTTATAAAATCGATTAGTGTTTTTTTTTTGGAGCTAGATGTTCTAAAAAATAAATTTTTAGTATAAAAGTAAACGTGCCTTTTTTTAAATATTTTTTTTTTTTCAAAATAGATTTGTTTTAATTTGCTCTAAAACGATGCAAATGTAAAAATGCAAAAGTAAAATATGATCCCTTGTAACGAAGAATCCGAGTTCAGACCCAAAAATAAAGTGCGCATTTAAAAAATAAGTGAGTTTAGAAATTGCTTTCCAATTTTAGTTAAAAAAAAAACATATATATCTGTTAGTTACAAATTGTGGTTAAGGTTACTTGTTGTCGACGAACGATCCTTGAATGCAACATTGTGTCGTACAAATATGTTTGTTTAACATGTATATCTCTCAACTACTATGATGAGTGATAACTTTAGTGCTAAAACACGCACTCGTCCAAGCGTGAATTCTAGAAAGTTCGGTAAAAACTCAAGTACCAACAGCGTAGCCAGCGCTGTGACAACAGAGGATGAATTCAGTAACCAGAATGAAGTTGTGATCGACAGCGAAGCCGGCGTTGAAAGCGAGCAATAATTAATAGGTCAGATACAACAAAAGCAGACGAACAATTAATTAAATATTTTCAACAACAGATTTTCGCATTGGAGAATAAGCTGGAAAATATTCAACTAAAATATATTGAAAGCGAGTTTCAACAAGAAGCACTTGAAGTGGCACTTCAGCATGCCTCAGCCGCAAGAGGTGTAACAGCAGTGTCCAGCGTCCCTATCGTTGCGTCGAATGCTGCTACCGTCGACATTCACGTACGGCCTGTCACAAGTTGCACAACCACATCAGCCGCTGGTTCTAAATTCAGCAGCGTCAGTACATTTGTTGCTCCTGAGGCATCCCTCGCCCAAGCGCCGTTCCGGGTGAATCATATCCCATCCGTTCCCCTCCCAATCTAGGGTGTTATGTGAAACCGTGCCCATTGGACGTTTGCAGCCGGGAGGCAAATCGTGGCTGTATTTGAACAGAGCCTCTCTGATACCGGGTCGCCTCAGAGGGTAAGCATGGCCTTACTGCGGTACGGGGCTCTGCCGCGGCGGATAACACATTTTCCCCTACTATTCCCTTAACCCTGAGCTGGCCTTGTCCGGCGATGGGTCGTACGAACAAGATGAACTCAAATAACCTAAATAAAAACGAAAAACCTAAAAAACAAACAACGCCAAATTTCACTCCTCAGCAAAGGAGAGCTATGGGGGAGCAGGCGAGAAAGCAACAACAACGCCGGAGGACAACCTCCGTTCCACAATCAAGGGGGGGATCGACAGCGATGACAACTACGAGTCGGTCAACCAACCCTCTATCGAGTAATATTGACTTGATGGGAGCTAGCACCAGTGCGATTGCCAACGCAGCTAAGCGGACAACGGCGGATGCTAAACTCCCATCAACCGCTGATATGAAAACCAGTATCTTTACGTCTGTGGCAGCGGTCTCACTACCTGGCCTCGGAGTTTCGAAGGAGAAGGAAGCTGCAACTGAGATTTCGGCAAGGAGAGCGACCGCGATGGCAACTACGGGTCCCCACTCCCGGGAGACATCTCCCCGCAGCTTCACATACCACGAGAAAAGATTGGCTGCAAAGATCCTGAAGAGGTATGAAGGGTACCACAGGAATCGCAGTCGCCGAATTCCAGTAAATCGGTAGAGCTAGCGAAAGCTGTGATACCGGATTTCCAGAGATCGGACCTGGAGTTAAATCCCCCTCCCAAGCGGCATCAGAATACCCCTGGAGCGGGCAAACTAAGCTTTGCTGAGGTAACCAAGGACAGGATCCTTATAGGCGTCCTTAACCGAGGCAATGACCGTCTGGCCATCCCCAGGAACGGTGGCGTTACGTGCGAAATGAACTCGGCAACATTCTTCTCAACGTTGTTCCCGAGTTTCCGGGTAGTTCGGCGAGAGTAACGGATGCGGGTTGGCACCAGGGTTAGATTAAATTACTCGCATGCGAGGATGCAAAAACCTTAGCACTGTACAAGGCAGCAGCTGCTAAACTGGGTGAAGTCTACAAGGGCGCAAAGATAGAGGTCGTCGACTTGAAGGACATTCCAGCTCGTCCAAGGGCAAGGGCGTGGATTCCGGCCATTCCTGACGAACCCGTGAGAATTCTCGGGATGCTACGGCTAATGAATCCGTCCCTCCCAACGCATGACTGGAGTGTCAATCTGGCCCTCAAAAGATGCAATGGCCTAGTACACTACAGCGTAGGCCAGATCGTTATCCACGTATATCGTGGTGATGCTCAGCGCGCTGCCTTCTCGGCTGCTCCGGGGGAACCGGAAAACGAATCACCAGAAGAGGAAGCGGAGGATTCCGATGCGGAAAGCATGTTATCCGCCGCGTCCCTTGGCGATAGCGCTGTGAACAACTCGGAGATGGAGGACAGCCTACAGACGAGCAAGTCCTCGACGTCACGGTGGTAGCAGCCAACGCTGAGCCATTAACATCTAACGCTACAGGCAGCAGGACTCCTGCAACGCCATATCGGGCAGTTAATCGGAAAAACTCGTCGTTGATAGGCAACCTCCGGGATGGGGCAAACTTCGACGACATAGGGACGGCAGGGAAGTCTGTGCGCTCTCATGTTGGTGGTGCTTCAGATTAATCTGCACAAATCTAAAGTGGCTTCGGCTGCTTTAAGTATTCGTCTTTCTAAAGGCGACGTGGATGTGGTCCTCATCCAAGAACCCTGGGTCAATAGCTCGAGAATCTGCGTATTGGGGACTAAGGGCTTCAAGCTCTTTCGAGCCAGCGAGGAGAGCAAAGTCAGAACTTGTATTTTGGTCAAGTCTGAGTTGAACTCCTTTCTCCTACCTAACTACACCAATGGTGATATTAACGCTATCAGTCTAACGGTCGACAGCACCCGCCTGACGGTGGCGTCGGTCTATATGCCCTACGACGCCGAAGAACCCCCACCACAAACGGAGGTGAAAGACCTGGTGTAAAATTTCTACAAGGGTAATCTTATTATTGGAGCGGACGCTAACGCCCACCATGTCCAATGGGGGAGCTCCGATATCAATGCCAGGGGCGAGTCTCTGTTTGATTACCTCTTAACATCCAACCTGGTAATTTGCAACGTGGGTAATGAGCCTACTTTTATCACTAAGACCCGCAGGGAGGTCATAGACCTCACTATCTGTAGTGAAGGCGCTTATGAGTGGGTCAGAAAATGGCGGGTTCTGGAAGAACATTCATTCTCCGACCACCGTTACATAGAAATGGTTCTAGACTTTATTGTAGAACAAGCAATCATGAAGCGCAATCCACGTAACACTAATTGACAGTTACACAATGAAATATTAGACAGAGACCTGCCAGTACTGCCCTCACAAGCCCCCTCATCAGTAGGGGAGCTGGAGGATCTTATTACTACATTTACATCGGCGCTCTCAAATGCTCTAGGACAGGCTTTTCCAGTGCCAAAACCACGCGGTAAACACAGGCCACATTGGTGGTCCTACGATTTGGACTCGCTCCGCAAATCATGCCGGAAACAATTTAACAAGGCCAAGAGCCTCGGCTCTGAGCCTCATTGGCACGAATATAAAGTTAAACTAAGGGCCTACAAAAAAGCTCTGAGACAGGCGAAGAGAACTTCGTGGAGAAATTTCTGCACTGGCGTCGAAAAGGTCGACGACACAGCGAGACTTAGACGAGTCCTCTCGAAAAGTCAAACAGCCACCAGCTATTTGCGAAAATCTGACGGATCCTAGCAACAAACCTGGCAGTAAATATACCCATCACTGAGGAAAGGGTAAGGTGGGCAGTTAAGAGCTTTGAACCGTATAGGGCTGCCGGGCCGGACGGGATTATCCCCGCGCAACTTATAAACACGTGGAGACATCAGCTAAATGGCTGGTATTTCTCTTCACAGCCTGCTTGGCTCTCAACGACATTCCGGGCTCCTGGAGAAGCGCCACGGTAGTGTTTATCCCTAAGGCTGGGAAGGCATCCCACTACGAGCCACAATACTACAGACCGATCAGTCTCTCGTCCTTTGTACTCAAATCCTTTGAGAGGATACTAAGCGACTACCTCTCAACGACTATTGATAGCAACCTTATCTCTAGCTATCATACACCAAGAGTAAATCAATAGAAACTGCTCTGCACAGCCTAGTATCTGTCATTGTGAAATCGCTGTGTGAAAAGGACTACTGTCTCGTGGCCTTCTTAGACATTGAGGGGGCTTTCAATAATATAAGCCCGGAGGCGATCAACTCCGCTCTAACTAATCTGGGCGTAGATAGACCTCTAATTGGTTTAATTGACCAACTTCGAAGAGGAAGGAAAATAGCTTCTTCACTTGGTACGGTTGAGTTATCACGCTATGTCACAAGGGGAACGCCCCAGGGTGGTGTTCTTCCCCGCTTTTATGGAACCTCACAGTCAACTCGTTGCTACGTGACACAAGCTGGGGGGCGGGAAGATAGTGGAATACGCAGACGATTTAGCTATTGCATTCAGAGGCAAGTTCCCACAAACTCTGTGTGACCTGATGCAAGTAGCACTGCGAGAGTTTTTGAGGTGGTCCTCTCGCTGCGGACTTAGTATCAACCCGGGGAAAGTGGAACTTGTCCTCTTCACCAACCGGTACAAAATACCGCCACTAAGCCTACCAGAACAAGATGGCACGCGTCTGGGCTTGTCGGATAAGGCCAAGTTTCTAGGCATAGTTCTGGACAGGAAATTGAAATGGAAGGAGAATGTTCTTCAGCGCCAGAAGAAAGCTTTCATCGCTCTTTACACATGCAAAAGAGCCATTGGCAAAAAATGGGGGCTCAGCCCTAGAGTATGCAGTTGGATCTACACGGCCATCATTCGCCCAATCATGCTGTATGGAATAGTGGTATGGTGGCCTGCGCTGAGCAAGGCAACATACCTGAATCTGTTGCGGAAAGTCCATAGATCCAATATGATCTGTATAAGCGGTGCGCTAAGGGCAACACCCAACGAAGCCCTCCAGGTCATTCTGGGCATTTTGCCACTTGATCTGGAAGGGTTTCGGTCAGCGGCGGCATCAGCTCTGCGCCTAAGAGAAATCTCCAGTTGGGGTGCGGGTACTATTGGACACTCCAGTATTCTGGAATCTTACAGCTTTCTCCCTCAAAGCACAGATCGTTGTGCGACCACTACAGTCGGGGATAGCTGTTTCAAAATAAACATTCCCAGCAGAGAAGACTGGGAGAGGACGGATTGGTGTCCCGGAACAAATCATGGCACTTCCATATACACCGACGGCTCGAAGTTGGACGGCAGAGTTGGAGGAGGGGTTTATTCAAGGGATTTGGACCTTGAGCTCTCCTTCAGACTACCTGATCATTGTAGCGTCTTCCAGGCGGAAGTCTCGGCAATCCTGGATGCCGCGCCTTGGTTAAGCAAACGTGTTATCGGAGAAGATATCGCTATTTTCAGCGATCGCCAAGCGGCAATCAAATCCCTTGGCTCATACACGTTAAACTCTGAACTGACGCTCAGCTGTCGTCGATCTCTTCAGCAGACGGCCCAACAGAACCGCGTAAACCTCATATGGGTCCCGGGACATAGGGACATTGAGGGAAACTGTAAGGCAGACGAGCTTGCCAGGCAGGGCACGACCAAGCAGGTTCTTAGGATAAAGAGCGCGTAGGTATGCCGTTTGCCACATGCAAACTAATGCTGAAGGAGCACACACTCAACCAAGCTAACGAAAGATGGCTGCAATCCCCAGGGTGTCGGATATCGAAACAAAATGTGATCTTAAAAGGTCTAGACGCATTTATGGCCTAACTAGGAGGGAAATCTGCATATTGATAGGGGTATTAACCGGTCACTGCCTCATTGGTAGGCATGCAGAAAGGCTAGGTGTGCCCTACCGACGATGCTGCAGGAGTTGCAAAGATGATGAGGAGGAGGAAACAGTGGAGCACCTCATCTGCAACTGTCCGGCTTTAAGCGGCGCGAGAACGCGCTTTTTGGGAGTTCCGTTCCTGGATAGCCTAAGCCAGATCGCGGATCTTTAATCCTAGGGGTGGACTGGAAAAACTCTTTTTTTTTGTATGGGGACCGATCCGGGTTACTGTACTACCATTACGTGGATGACTTTGTCGATAGTTTCAAAAGTATAGCAGAAGCAATCCGTGTGTCAAAAAAGGTACGTGATATTCACCAAGATGCCGGATTTGAACTACGGAGCTTCACATCAAATTCGTCAGAAGTTCTCAATGCTCTGGGCGGCGTAGAAGCTACAATCCCAATCGTTAATAAAAATGGAGTACCAACGGAAAAGGTGTTAGGCATGTTTTGGCGGCCAGCAACCGATCATTTTCACTTTGAGTTAAAGTTTCACAATGTCGACGAAACAGTTGTGCGTGGCAACAGGCGTCCCTCGAATAGGGAGCTTCTGAGTATAGTAATGTCTATATTTGATCCGCTGGGTTTTTTGAGCCACATCACAATTATCGCTAAACTTATCATGCGCGAAGTCTGGAGACAACAGTTATGCTATAATGCGCCCTTGCCGGATGACATAAGCGCCGCTTGGGAACGCTGTCGTCAGGTTCTCCCCGACGTGATGGAAATGGAGATACCACGATACTACTTTCGTAATGGTGAGCCTCGCCATCTCCAACTCCATGTTTTCGTGGACGCCAGTGAGGACGCCTTCGCACCAGCAGCTTATTAGCGCGCTATCAACTACCATGGGGAAAACGAGGTCACCTTTATTTGCTTCAAGCAAGGACCGCACCAATCAAACCATTAACAATACCACGCTTGGTACTTCAGGCAGCTGTCCTCGACACTCGCTTGCTACAGTCAATCAGAGAAGAGCATTCTATCTGCAGCTCTAACTTCTCTCTTTGGACTGACTCTAGAACCGTATTGAACTGGATAAATAGCGAATACCGGCGTTATAAACCATTCGTGGCCCATCGGGTGGCTGAAATCCTGGCCACCACCGAGACGCCGAACTGGAAGTAGATTTCAACTGCAGAAAACGTAGCAGATGAAGCAACTCGGGCAAATCGCTGCATGGATTAACTTCACCAGAGCTTGTTGCTGCAAAACATCATCTGTACCGTCGCGCCCAGCAGGAAGTATTCGCAAGTGAAATTAAACTAATAGAAAATCGGAAGCCGGTTCCACGCAGCAGTAGCCTACTCCATATGTAGACGGTGAAGGAATATTACGTGTCAAAGGACGACTGGATAACGCAAGTTGGCTGCCCCTCGATGCAAGGCGCCCTGTGATCCTTCCATCCAATCATCCGTTGACGAAGCTGATTGTTGCCCACCACCACTGTGAACTAAACCATCAGAACACCGAAGGTACTATATGCGAAATACGCCGCCGTTTCTGGACTCCTCGTCTACGACAAATATTACGTAACGTTATTGCCAATTGTTTCGTGTGCCGCCTGTCAAAGGCAACGCCCGCTACGCCAATCTTGGGCCCGCTCCCGGAGGATCGCCTTACACCGTTCGTTAGGCCATTTACTTACACCGGCCTGGACTATTTTGGCCCTGTTAATGTCACTATCGGCCGACGTCAGGAAAAACGTTGAGTCGCGCTTTTCACTTGTCTAACGGTGAGAGCCATTAGGTATGCCGTTTGCCACATGCAAACTAATGCTGAAGGAGCACACACTCAACCAAGCCAACGAAAGATGGCTGCAATCCCCAGGGTGTCGGATATCGAAACAAAGCTGGCCAAAATGTGATCTTAAAAGGTCTAGACGCATTTATGCCCTAACTAGGAGGGAAATCTGCATATTGATCGGGGTATTAACCGGTCACTGCCCCATTGGTAGGCATGCAGAAAGGCTAGGCGTGCCCTACCGACGATGCTGCAGGAGTTGCAAAGATGATGAGGAGGAGGAAACAGTGGAGCACCTCATCTGTAACTGTCCGGCTTTAAGCGGCGCGAGAACGCGCTTTTTGGGAGTTCCGTTCCTGAATAGCCTAAGCCAGATCGCGGAACTGGACATAAAGGACTTGATGGGCTTCATAAAGTCATCTAAGTGGTTCGAGGAGAAGTAACGGTGTCGGTTTAGGAGTGTCAGTCCCGGGATTCTCCTATGTGGAAAATCCCAACAACTCAGGGATTTTCCATATGGCTGGGTCCCGGGACTGACTTTCCTTGTATTGGTGGTATCACAACGGGCCTTTCAAAACTGGCCTAAGTGTGCCCCTGCGGCAGCCACTTGAACCTAACCTAACCTATAACCCACCCGTTACTATGAATGTATTCACTAACTTGGGCCATCGTCCCTATGCAATCGATTAGCATACAACCGGCTCAGTTGTAGCATCATCGTATCCTCCTTTCACTGTCTTAAATTATTCCAGTATTCCTGTCGTCTCACCTAACATTTTAGGCTATTATGCGACACCTGGGCATATAGACAATAAAATCACCGCCCCATGCGCAGGTGCAACCTCAGCAATGTGCAACGTCGGAGCCAGCAATACAGCAACCGTGTCTATAGCCACCAACCTTACGCAGCCGCCCTACTGTGTGGCAAATGTTCAAAGCTGTCCAGCCGTAAACGCCCCTCAGCCACCGATGCTGCAGGAGTTGCAAAGATGATGAGGAGGAGGAAACAGTGGAGCACCTCATCTGCAACTGTCCGGCTTTAAGCGGCGCGAGAACGCGCTTTTTGGGAGTTCCGTTCCTGGATAGCCTAAGCCAGATCGCGGATCTTTAATCCTAGGGGTGGACTGGAAAAACTTTTTTTTTTGTATGGGGACCGATCCGGGTTACTGTACTACCATTACGTGGATGACTTTGTCGATAGTTTCAAAAGTATAGCAGAAGCAATCCGTGTGTCAAAAAAGGTACGTGATATTCACCAAGATGCCGGATTTGAACTACGGAGCTTCACATCAAATTCGTCAGAAGTTCTCAATGCTCTGGGCGGCGTAGAAGCTACAATCCCAATCGTTAATAAAAATGGAGTACCAACGGAAAAGGTGTTAGGCATGTTTTGGCGGCCAGCAACCGATCATTTTCACTTTGAGTTAAAGTTTCACAATGTCGACGAAACAGTTGTGCGTGGCAACAGGCGTCCCTCGAATAGGGAGCTTCTGAGTATAGTAATGTCTATATTTGATCCGCTGGGTTTTTTGAGCCACATCACAATTATCGCTAAACTTATCATGCGCGAAGTCTGGAGACAACAGTTATGCTATAATGCGCCCTTGCCGGATGACATAAGCGCCGCTTGGGAACGCTGTCGTCAGGTTCTCCCCGACGTGATGGAAATGGAGATACCACGATACTACTTTCGTAATGGTGAGCCTCGCCATCTCCAACTCCATGTTTTCGTGGACGCCAGTGAGGACGCCTTCGCACCAGCAGCTTATTAGCGCGCTATCAACTACCATGGGGAAAACGAGGTCACCTTTATTTGCTTCAAGCAAGGACCGCACCAATCAAACCATTAACAATACCACGCTTGGTACTTCAGGCAGCTGTCCTCGACACTCGCTTGCTACAGTCCATCAGAGAAGAGCATTCTATCTGCAGCTCTAACTTCTCTCTTTGGACTGACTCTAGAACCGTATTGAACTGGATAAATAGCGAATACCGGCGTTATAAACCATTCGTGGCCCATCGGGTGGCTGAAATCCTGGCCACCACCGAGACGCCGAACTGGAAGTAGATTTCAACTGCAGAAAACGTAGCAGATGAAGCAACTCGGGCAAATCGCTGCATGGATTAACTTCACCAGAGCTTGTTGCTGCAAAACATCATCTGTACCGTCGCGCCCAGCAGGAAGTATTCGCAAGTGAAATTAAACTAATAGAAAATCGGAAGCCGGTTCCACGCAGCAGTAGCCTACTCCATATGTAGACGGTGAAGGAATATTACGTGTCAAAGGACGACTGGATAACGCAAGTTGGCTGCCCCTCGATGCAAGGCGCCCTGTGATCCTTCCATCCAATCATCCGTTGACGAAGCTGATTGTTGCCCACCACCACTGTGAACTAAACCATCAGAACACCGAAGGTACTATATGCGAAATACGCCGCCGTTTCTGGACTCCTCGTCTACGACAAATATTACGTAACGTTATTGCCAATTGTTTCGTGTGCCGCCTGTCAAAGGCAACGCCCGCTACGCCAATCTTGGGCCCGCTCCCGGAGGATCGCCTTACACCGTTCGTTAGGCCATTTACTTACACCGGCCTGGACTATTTTGGCCCTGTTAATGTCACTATCGGCCGACGTCAGGAAAAACGTTGAGTCGCGCTTTTCACTTGTCTAACGGTGAGAGCCATTAGGTATGCCGTTTGCCACATGCAAACTAATGCTGAAGGAGCACACACTCAACCAAGCCAACGAAAGATGGCTGCAATCCCCAGGGTGTCGGATATCGAAACAAAGCTGGCCAAAATGTGATCTTAAAAGGTCTAGACGCATTTATGCCCTAACTAGGAGGGAAATCTGCATATTGATCGGGGTATTAACCGGTCACTGCCCCATTGGTAGGCATGCAGAAAGGCTAGGCGTGCCCTACCGACGATGCTGCAGGAGTTGCAAAGATGATGAGGAGGAGGAAACAGTGGAGCACCTCATCTGTAACTGTCCGGCTTTAAGCGGCGCGAGAACGCGCTTTTTGGGAGTTCCGTTCCTGAATAGCCTAAGCCAGATCGCGGAACTGGACATAAAGGACTTGATGGGCTTCATAAAGTCATCTAAGTGGTTCGAGGAGAAGTAACGGTGTCGGTTTAGGAGTGTCAGTCCCGGGATTCTCCTATGTGGAAAATCCCAACAACTCAGGGATTTTCCATATGGCTGGGTCCCGGGACTGACTTTCCTTGTATTGGTGGTATCACAACGGGCCTTTCAAAACTGGCCTAAGTGTGCCCCTGCGGCAGCCACTTGAACCTAACCTAACCTATAACCCACCCGTTACTATGAATGTATTCACTAACTTGGGCCATCGTCCCTATGCAATCGATTAGCATACAACCGGCTCAGTTGTAGCATCATCGTATCCTCCTTTCACTGTCTTAAATTATTCCAGTATTCCTGTCGTCTCACCTAACATTTTAGGCTATTATGCGACACCTGGGCATATAGACAATAAAATCACCGCCCCATGCGCAGGTGCAACCTCAGCAATGTGCAACGTCGGAGCCAGCAATACAGCAACCGTGTCTATAGCCACCAACCTTACGCAGCCGCCCTACTGTGTGGCAAATGTTCAAAGCTGTCCAGCCGTAAACGCCCCTCAGCCACCCATGGGATTTCCTGGAGGGCCTCCAGCCAACATTGCACCAACGCCACACTTATATTCCTCACTATATGACCCATGTACCCGAGTTTAGTGGCCACGCAGAAGACTGGCCAGTATTTTTCACGACGTTTCAACAGACGCGGCGGTCGTTATAGCAACCTGGAGAATAACCAGCGACTGCAAAAGTGCCTGAAGGGTGAGGCACAAGACTTTGTCAAATCACTATTAATACATCCGAATAATGTTGGAGCGATTATCGAAACACTACGCTTCCAATTTGGACGCCCTGAACAGCTTATCCGGAGTCAGTTGTATCAAATAAGGGAAATACCACTTATATCAGAAAGTAACGTTGTAAAGCTGGTACCATTCGCTACAAGGGTGAAGAATCTTGTGGCGTTTTTGCCAATGACCAAAAAGATTGAATAGGCCAAATATGCCGCAGCGGTCCAACCACATGTCACGGTTATTCACTTTAGCTAATGGTTAACACAAATCGCAAACTTAATCTGTACAGTTCAAGACTACGAAAGATATGATCCGTCGAAATGCCGAGCACTATTATACGCTTCAGAAAATCAGTACGCGAGCCCTGTGGGGCGCAGCAGATTCCTACAGCGGACGAGTTACGCATGCCGCAGTTGAAATGCGCTGTATGTTTTAATGTACATACAACCGCGGAGTGTCAGCGCCTTCTTGAGGCAACTACGGTTGATAGATGGAAGGAAGTCAAGCGGGCACGCCTGTGTTTATCGTGCCTTAGCCAAGGGCATACAACTCAGGAGTGTCGTCGCCGTAAACCTTGTAATATTGATGGATGCCAAGGGATGCACCTTAAAATGCTTCACGACACTGATCTAACACAAACACAATCAACAAAACATTCCACCGCATCTCAGGCAGAACAACTCGGAACTGCTAACAAACCTGTTTTGAATTGCTCTCGAGCAACGGGCGAACGGAAGCTATTGTTTCGTATATTACCAGTAACGTTACATGGTCAAGGAAAGAGTGTTGATACCTTCGCATTATTGGATGAAGGGTCATCCGTCACATTAATTGATAGCGAGATCTCAAGGGAACTTGGGTTGCACGGACATAAGCACAACCTTAACGTACAATGGTTTAGAAGAAAGGTGATACAAGACCCAGCTGTGGTGGTCATTTTTTTGGGATCGCCTTCAAAATATCTTTAATCCTAGGGGTGGACTGGAAAAACTTTTTTTTTGTATGGGGACCGATCCGGGTTACTGTACTACCATTACGTGGATGACTTTGTCGATAGTTTCAAAAGTATAGCAGAAGCAATCCGTGTGTCAAAAAAGGTACGTGATATTCACCAAGATGCCGGATTTGAACTACGGAGCTTCACATCAAATTCGTCAGAAGTTCTCAATGCTCTGGGCGGCGTAGAAGCTACAATCCCAATCGTTAATAAAAATGGAGTGCCAACGGAAAAGGTGTTAGGCATGTTTTGGCGGCCAGCAACTGATCATTTTCACTTTGAGTTAAAGTTTCACAATGTCAACGAAACAGTTGTGCGTGGCAACAGGCGTCCCTCGAATAGGGAGCTTCTGAGTATAGTAATGTCTATATTTGATCCGCTGGGTTTTTTGAGCCACATCACAATTACCGCTAAACTTATCATGCGCGAAGTCTGGAGACAACAGTTATGCTATAATGCGCCCTTGCCGGATGACATAAGCGCCGCTTGGGAACGCTGTCGTCAGGTTCTCCCCGACGTGATGGAAATGGAGATACCACGATACTACTTTCGTAATGGTGAGCCTCGCCATCTCCAACTCCATGTTTTCGTGGACGCCAGTGAGGACGCCTTCGCACCAGCAGCTTATTAGCGCGCTATCAACTACCATGGGGAAAACGAGGTCACCTTTATTCGCTTCAAGCAAGGACCGCACCAATCAAACCATTAACAATACCACGCTTGGTACTTCAGGCAGCTGTCCTCGACACTCGCTTGCTACAGCCCATCAGAGAAGAGCATTCTATCTGCAGCTCTAACTTCTCTCTTTGGACTGACTCTAGAACCGTATTGAACTGGATAAATAGCGAACACCGGCGTTATAAACCATTCGTGGCCCATCGGGTGGCTGAAATCCTGGCCACCACCGAGACGCCGAACTGGAAGTAGATTTCAACTGCAGAAAACGTAGCAGATGAAGCAACTCGGGCAAATCGCTGCATGGATTAACTTCACCAGAGCTTGTTGCTGCAAAACATCATCTGTACCGTCGCGCCCAGCAGGAAGTATTCGCAAGTGAAATTAAACTAATAGAAAATCGGAAGCCGGTTCCACGCAGCAGTAGCCTACTCCATATGTAGACGGTGAAGAAATATTACGTGTCAAAGGACGACTGGATAACGCAAGTTGGCTGCCCTCGATGCAAGGCGCCCTGTGATCCTTCCATCCAATCATCCGTTGACGAAGCTGATTGTTGCCCACCACCACTGTGAACTAAAACATCAGAACACCGAAGGTACTATATGCGAAATACGCCGCCGTTTCTGGACTCCTCGTCTACGACAAATATTACGTAACGTTATTGCCAATTGTTTCGTGTGCCGCCTATCAAAGGCAACGCCCGCTACGCCAATCATGGGCCCGCTCCCGGAGGATCGCCTTACACCGTTCGTTAGGCCATTTACTTACACCGGCCTGGACTATTTTGGCCCTGTCAATGTCACTATCGGCCGACGTCAGGAAAAACGTTGAGTCGCGCTTTTCACTTGTCTAACGGTGAGAGCCATCCATCTGGAACTAGCGTTCGATTTAAGTACAGACGTATGCATCATAGCTATACGAAATTTTATTAACCGGCCTGGCGTGCCTGTTAGAATAAGAACTGACAATGGGAAAAACTTCGTTGGAGCGACCGAGGAGGCAAAAAGGTTTTCCGAAGTTTTTGATTGTGGTCGTGTGCAGGACGAGCTTGGTTCGAGGTGCATAGAGTGGGTTTTTAATTGCCCTATTAACACCCAGGCAGCACACTCTTCAGTGCTTCCTGATTGAGGCAGAAAATGTGGTCAACCCGAGACCACCAACTCACTTGCCTATTACGGCCGAACCAGAGGAACCACTGACACCAAACCACTTCTTGCTTGGAGGCGCGAACACTTCGCGGACGCCTAGCGTTGACACCGAGCCAAAGCGGATTTGCGCCTTGAGGAAGCAGTGGCGAATTGCCAGGCAACTACGTGACCATTTTTGGAAAAGGTGGATTAACGAATATTTGCCTACACTTACTCGTCGAACTTAATGAACCACTGAAGAAGGGCGATATAGTCTTTGTTTGTGACACAAACGTGCCAAGGAATCAATGGGGCCGGGGTTTTGTGGAACACGTGTATCCTGCAAGAGATGGTATAATCCGCCAAGCCGATGTGCGCTTAGCCGGGGGAAGTGGGGTGTCGACGAACGATCCTTGAAAGCAATATTGCGTCGTATTACATTCAGTTAATTTGATTTTATGGTTTTGCAAATGTAGCAACTTCTAATTACCTCGGTTCTCTTTCTACCGGAATTCGTTGATTCAAAGCCGATGGAGACGGAACCGAGGTAAGTAAGCTTATGAAATTTAATTTAACATTCATTTTAAATGTACAAATATGTTTGTTTTAAATGTATTGAAATAAACATCGATACAGTTTCAAGTTAAAAATTCGCAGTCTCTAAGAATCAACACTTGTCAAGCCAGGTTTCTTTAATTTAGACTTGTAAGCTACAATATAATATGAGTTCTTTGAAGCACAAGTTGTGTTACTCCAGTTTTGTTTTTTTCTAATGTTAAGCTAGGTATTTACATCGAGTTTCACGTGAAACAGCTGTCAAAATCCATACAAGATTTCTTGTCGTGAAATAGCTGTGAAATTTCGCTTGTACTTCACGGCAAAGTAGTACTGAGTTCACGACCTGAAAATATTGCGCGTCCGTTCTGGACGTGCGTACACTGCGTGGTCCCAATATTGACTCTGACCATTATCTTGTCGCAGCCAAGATACGCGCACGCCTCTGTGCAACGAAGAAAGTGCGCACAGTAACGGAAGGAAAGTTTGACGTCGAGAAGCTGCGCATGACACAGACAGCGGATAATTTCACAACTCGACTCTCACACCTGCTAGCAGAGGGCAATCCTCGACCTAACGATGTAACCGAGCAATGGAAGCATATCTCTCACTCATTGCGTACCGCCGCTGAGGCCACTATAGGGTTCCAGCGAGCCCGCAAGAACAACTGGTACGATGAGGAATGCAAAACTGCCTCGAAAAAAAAGGACGCTGCCTACAAGGAGACGTTGCGAACGGGCGCAACCCGCAGTGTATGGCAACAATATCGTGAGGCAAAGAAGGAAGAGAGACGCCTTTTCAGAAAAAAGAAAAGTGAGGCCGAAAGGCGTGAGTGTGAGGAGCTTGAGATGCTGGCTGACAGGAATGATGCCCGAAAATTCTATGAAACGATCCGGCGGATGACGGAAGGTTTTAAGACCGGGGCAAGCTCCTGTAAGGACAATAATGGCGACCTGGTAACCGACGTACAAAGTGTACTTAAATTATGGAGGGAGCACTTCTCCTCACTGCTAAATTGCGAGGGAGACGTCGAACCCGATACCCCAATCCCTGACGATGGAAAAGTCGTCCCACCACCTGACTATGGTGAAGTGAGGATAGATATATCCCGGCTCAAAAACAACCAAGCGCCTGGAAAAGACGGACTACCCGCCGAGCTGTTCAAACACGGAGGCGAAGAGCTGGTAAAAAGCATGCATCAGCTCTTATGCAGAATATGGTCAGACGAATGCATGCCTCCGGATTGGAATTTAAGTGTGCTTTGCCCAATCCACAAGAAAGGCGATCCCGCTAACCGCACCAACTACCGCGGAATTAGTCTTCTTAATATCGCATATAAGGTTCTTTCTAGCGTGTTGTGTGAAAGGCTGAAGCCCATCGTAGACAAACTGATTGGACCTTATCAGTGTGGCTTTAGACCTGGTAAGTCTACCATCGACCAGATTTTCACGATACGCCAAATCCTGGAGAAGACCCATGATAAGAGAATCGACACTCACCATCTCTTTGTCGATTTTAAAGCCGCTTTTGACAGCGTAAAAAGGAGTTGCCTGTATGCCGCCATGTCTGAATTTGACTTCCCTGCAAAGCTTATACGGCTTTGTCAAATGACCTTGAGCAATACCAACAGCTCCGTCAGAATCGGGAAGGACCTCTCTGAGCCATTTGAAACCAAACGAGGCTTCAGAGAGGGCGACTCCCTTTCGTGCGATTTCTTCAATCTGATGCTGGAGAAGATAATTCGAGCAGCAGAGCTAAACCGCAATGGTACAATCTTTTACAAGAGCGTGCAATTGCTGGCGTATGCCGATGATATTGATATCATTGGCCTTAACAACCGCGCCGTAAGCGCTGCCTTCTCTGGACTGGGTAAGGAAGCGAAAAAAGTGGGTCTTGCCGTGAACGAGGACAAGACGAAGTATTTGCTGTCATCAAAGAAAGAATCGGCGCACCTGCGCCTTGGCAGCCATGTCACTGTTGATAGTTACAAATTTGAAACTGTGAGGGACTTCGTCTATTTGGGAACCAGTATCAACACCGAAAATAATATCAGTCTAGAAATCCAGCGGAGAATCACTCTTGCCAACAAGTGCTACTTTGGACTGAGTAGGCAATTGAGAAGTAAAGTCCTCTCTCGAAGAACAAAGATCACGCTCTATAAGTCTCTCATCAATGTCAAGAGAAGATGAGATGGCCCTTGGAGTATTTGAGAGAAAAGTTCTCCGGAAGATTTATGGTCCTTCCCGTGATGCCAACGGCGAGTATAGAAGGAAATTTAACGATGAGCTGTACGAGCTCTACGCAGATCTGACCATAGTCCAGCGAATTAAAGCCCAAAGACTCCGCTGGCTGGGCCATGTTATGCGAATGGACAAAGAAGCTCCAGCACAGAAGGTTTTCCTATCGTCGCCGAAATTGGGCAGCAGAGGAAGGGGAGGCCTCGACTGAGATGGAAGCAACAGGTGGAGGATGACTTGAACTCCCTTGGGGTTTCCTATTGGCGTCGGTTATCGCTAAAAAGGAATGACTGGCGTGCTTTGATACGAAACGGCCAAAATCGCTTAGGCGGTTAAGCGCCAATAAATGATGATGATGATGGCATTAGCAACATTTTTTCACGACTTTTTTAATTGTCTATGTCATTTTAAACAGTGCGAAAGGTGGCATTTGTTGACATTGACCCTTGAAAATGGAAAAATAACAGAAGAGAGATAAATGAAATAAAAAAATGAAAATTGTTAGCAACATTTCGCGACAAGCCAATTGCATGTTGCCGGTGAAATTCCACGGCTTTGATGTTAGAACTTGGCTTTAGACATGAAAATGTGTAGGAATACGTGTTCTGCGTAAGCGCTAACGGTGAAACTCCTCTTTCCCATATAAACATACTTGTGACAACAGAAAACTTTTAATATCTCAAAACAAGAAAATTGGAGAAAATCATTTTTGTATACATATGCACATATGTAACTGCTCCTGCATATTTCCTTTTTTTAACTCAGACACCCGCTAGTTATAGCTATTTACTACGTTTTATCACTGTTAACTTAGTTCTTAGTAAAGATTTCAGAATAAAGAGAAAAAATTTCACTAACGAGTTAAAACGTAGTTTTTGTTTAGTTACGATGCAGCACATTTATGTACTATTTCATTGTAGATATGAATGTCTATTCTGATGCAAAAATAAATTGATTTCAGGTTTAAAAAAGTTATCAATGTGTTGAAGTAGGGCTGTGAATGGGGTAAAGTGCTACATATCTACAAATCATGTATAGGCAGAACGATTCTATTCAATTTCAGAATTTAAAGAAAAAACATATGCTATCAATGGGTTAATACATAGCCGTTAATGGGTTAATATAATACACATTGGCTATTTTTGTACCGACTAACAAATTGTGATTTAAATAATTTGGTTATATATCTTTAAAAAAAATTGGTTGATTAATTCATGACCGTTAATGGATTAAGATTCCAAAGATTACTTGTTTTAGTGTAGATACAACTAATATGATGTTAATATTTTGATCTAAGAATTAAGAGAAAAAATTGGGTCAAAAATAGGTTAATGCGTTGTCGTTAAAGGGTTAAAATTCTTGGGATTTACTATTTTCGTATCGATGTACCGATTCTGATTCAAGAAAATTAAATTCGAAACTAAAATAAAAAACAAAAGTCACCAAGGGGTTAACCCATGACCGTCAATGGCAACTCATAACCCAGACCGCCAGCAGCTACGTACTCACCAAGCAAGGAAGGCCTTCGTCGCTTCGTGGGACAGCGTTGGATTCAAACACAACATAAAAACAAGTAAGTCAACTTAACACATTTTGTCCATCAACCATTTTATAATATCATAGTTGCCTACTCACTCAGGTGATTACCTAGCAGTCAAGTGCACTAGTCCGAAAAAGATTGAACAACCCCAGTCTAAATGTAAAAATATTTTGCTATCTGCTTCAAGGTTATCTAAATCGATGATTCATATTTTTTGTTGTAATATTAGTAGATAGTTAGTTAGTTTGAAGTTAGTACAAGACTACTCTCGAACTGGAACAATTCCAACCAGAGGAAAAAGAGGTAGCTGCCTACTAACATGGATTGCACCCTTTGGGATTAGTATAATACTTAGTATGTTTCTGACTAGTTAGTGGTTTCACTGCAGGGTATATGACTAGCTTTTTATGTATGCACGTAGATGCAATAGCTAAGTTATTTGGCATACAAATATACATACGTACATACCTATTTAGGTGGGCATCTTCTCCGTGTTCCTTTTTTTTTGTTCTCTCTACATAATTATAGTTTCCTAATTGCGCCTGAGTTTTGGGATCTCTGGTTTGCAAAACAAAAAGAGAGTTGAAGAGATTGATCTTCTCTATTTTTTTCTTATAATCAGCTGTTAATGCTCCAACTTTTCGTGAGCGGCAAGGTTGTTGACCATATAAGCAAAATATATAATTGTAAAAGTAGGTCACTTTCAATCAGCTGATCGCTGTTAACACTAAGAGAATTTGTGATAGGATTTTAGGACTAACTAATATTAAAGTATCTTGGTATCTATAAGATTAGATGCGTATGAATTTAGATATAAGCATAATGAGTTGAATTATAATAAATTTTGTATAAAATGGAATCTTAAACTAACTTGATTGATCTGACTCCGTAAGTAATGTGGGCAGTCATTCGGGGCTCTATAAACATCTTAGAGCCATGGTAGGGTGGGTTAAGGGCAGCCGTTCACCTCCTATGCGCGCTGCCGGGTATGGGGGTTTCCAGGGG
This sequence comes from Campiglossa producta, assembly GCA_964058755.1. Taxonomy (NCBI): domain Eukaryota; kingdom Metazoa; phylum Arthropoda; class Insecta; order Diptera; family Tephritidae; genus Campiglossa; species Campiglossa producta. The sequence goes on along the minus strand of CAXKVI010000029.1, from coordinate 111,467 downwards.
TAAGTTAGGGATTTCAGGCTTTCCGGTAAGTTTCATACGTGTGCAAAGTATTGTTCTCGTTAGGCTCCTTAAGCTGATAGATGATGGTTTGGTTAGGAATGAGTACTTAGAACTCTCCCCAGGCTGAAGCTCCCGGAGTAATGCCAGTGCACACACCCCTCGTGCCAAACAAGCATTGCAACCTCATCTTGAGTGCAGAGGCTAAAGGGGCTTGTAACAGAAATGCCCGAGCAGGGACCTGACAACCACCTAGCGAGGAGCACTCGTTAGTATTCCTTCTTTCTGTGGTCTCTTAATTTAATTCCTTCTTGGAATATTTTTTGTCCTTCCGTTTTCTATTAAATATATCTTTAATTTTTGCTAACATGTTTCAAGGTCAATAGTGTTGAAATCGCAAAACTTAAAACTAAATGTTGTGGTTGTGACCAACTCGGTTGATTGTTAGTCTTTGTATATGTATTTGGTTGATGATAGTGTGCCATTGCTGACGCTGGAATTGCAGAATCCTAAAGGCTTCATGTCCAGGGATCTGATCGCTGACGCTGAGGTACATATTCGATGATTAACTAAAATACTTATAATTTTCAGATTTTGTTTTCTACGGATAAAGACACTATCTGGAACCATGGTTTTAGTTTGACTTTATGCCAGCTAGCCATCCGATAGCGTTTTTTTGTCTACAATTTTAGAATTTCTTGCAAATCTTGACTTTTAGCCTTTTGCTGTTAACTTTTCTCCCTATGATTTTTATTTTTTTTTTAGCCGGAAGTTTCGAAAGCCCACGACTATTTGACCTGGAATGCCCTGCCAAACTGACTGCCACACATCACGGAAGTGATGCAAGTGCAAATTTCTTGCTGCTATTTTAATATTTTGATTTTTTTCTGCTTCGAGCTTTGACAGCAGGGTTTTTTTTTTGCCGATTTTGATCAATAAATTTTTTTTTGCGAGTTTATAAATACCAAAAGTACCCTAAAATAGTATCCATATCTATTTACATATAGTTCTTTTTTTAACACAAACACATATATACACTATGACTGCAGTGCATAGATACCACCCATTTAAATATGTATTATGCACATACATTTCCAAAACTACTTCTTGGCTTTAGTTTATATTTTTTCTTAAACTTTGTCTTTTGCTTAGTAGAGATTTTTTTCTCTATACTTTTTCTTTACAAAAACTACTAGCTTTGACCATTTGGTTTTAATTGGTTTTACATTCGACATTAGACCAGTAAACTTTAGTCCCATCGGGAACTAGTTTTCTGGCAATTTAAGTTCTTAGAAGTTATCAACCTGGATTTTTTTGTTCTGGTTAACATATTTGGGTTTAAATCGACAGTAATTTTTGTATGCATTTTTTCCTGCGAGTTTTTAGGTAGTTGGCCTCCGAGAAAGTTTCAGTGCTACATCCTTGGGCTGTCTTCTTCTTCCACGTACAAGGTTAGCTTTCTTTGGTTTAGTTTTGATTGTTCCTATAATGGCGTTTAATCAGGGTCCGGCACGGAATAATGACCGTGCGATCTGCCAGGAAACCCTTGAAGAGGACGATGAAATTTTAACAACGGCTTGCTCACATCCTTTCCACCGTGCATGCCTATTGAGCTGGCTGAAAAAGAACTCTTCTTGTCCTCAATGTCGAGCCAAGTGCAATACTACTGATTTTAGACAGCACCTCTATGATACGCGATCCACCAAAAATCTAGAGCTTCAGAGAAACGGGCAAGAAATGCGGGGCGAAGGTGCCACGAGTTTGCCCACCTCAGAACAAGACGCCGGTAATCGGGATGAAGAAGGTCGAGTTAGGCAAATAGTATCGGCCGTGATAGCAGCTAGACAAGCTACGTTGGTAGATGACCTTGAGAGCAGAGTAGCCCACCTGATTGACCAGAGGCTTGAAAGTACCCTTGCCAATGTCTTAGCTAGACTAAACTTGAGTAGGGAAAATCCAAGTGCACCAGCAGCTCCCCCAGTGGGTAATAATAGCCCAGCGACTAACCATGTCCCAATAGGTCCACCGAACAACAATTCGACGGGATTCGGCCTAGGGAAATACCTCTTTTGCCCAATAACTCCAACCAAACTTTCCATCGTGCGATTGATCAGTTTCGATTTAGCGATATGTCGAGTGTTCCGAATTCTGGTCGGGTAGCCCAACTCATTTCGAAATGGGGAGTTACTTTTGACGGATCTCCACGTTTATCGGTCGACTGTTTTATTTATCGTATCGAATGCCAGGTCATCGATACACTCGGCGGTAATTATAATTTTATTTGCGAACACGTACAAAGCCTCTTCACGCACGATGCGACAGATTGGTACTGGAGATATCGACGGTCAGTGGAACGCGTCACTTGGACTTCCCTATGTCAAGCCCTCAGGACTAATTTCCAACAACACAAAAGCGATTTTGAGTTGAAGGAGCAGATTAGGAGCAGAAAGCAGTGTATGAACGAGAGCTTTGACGAGTTCAGGAACTCGGTTCTCAAGTTGGCCGAACCTTTACCAGTTCCTTTAAGTGAGGCGGAGCTCATAGAGATTTTACAACATAATTTGCGCCCCCGAATCAGACAACAGTTATTGTATCTGCCGATTAACTCGCTCGCCGAGCTGCGTAGGCTTTGCTTGAAGGGCGAGAGCCTCGCGAATGAGATCAACAAGTCGAATAACGCACCAACAACTGGAAACTCACGACCAATTCAGCGTCGGTATGCCAACGAGTTCCAATACGAGGAGGCTACAGCGGAGGACGTGGAGCATCGAAGCTGGTATGCTGGAACTGCAGATCCGAATGCCATTGATACATGGATTACTTGGAGAATCGAACCCTGTTTTGTTACGGCTGTGGCAAGGCCAATGTGTATAGGCCAAAATGCGAGACGTGTTCGGGAAACTCGAAAACGAGCGAGGTTTCCAAGTTGAATCCTCGCCATGACCCGAAACTGAAACCATAAAACCCTTGATTTTGCATCCAGAAAACCCTAATAAGATTGCTAAGGCTAGTTCCGTTATTCACATGATAGTTCCGTACGATGTCCGTCTGAGAAATTACAATGAAACTCGAAACCGAATCTTTTTAGAAGTTAACGCCGTATCCCCATGTTTGAGCCGTTCGTCCGTCCATATTAAAGAATTTTGGCGAGGTATTAAGGAAAAACGAAAGTCCCTTAAAACATTTGTTTGTTTGTTGAGCAAACAGTCATCTGACATAAGGCCTTATGCTAAGATATTGATTGATGGTGTAGAATATTTGGGTTTGCTAGACAGTGGAGCCCAGGTCTTGTGCATAGGATCCTCACTCGGCGATGAGATTCGAAAGCAAAACAGGTTGCTGGAGGTAAAATTTGAAGATAAGTGTCAATTGATTGAGTTCTTCGTTATTCCAAGTATGTCACAAAAGTTATTTTGGGAGTCGATTTTTGGAGTAAATTCCGAATAGCGCCACACATAATATCCGAGGTTGCTCTCGATGTAGAGCCTGATGATAATGCCCTTTTCCTAACTGACGAGCAACAAGTCCAGTTAAAGTATCCCTGCAGTCAAATTCCGAACTACTCAGCAAACATACTAGTTCATTGACTAACCATTTTGTGGCTTATGCATACCAGTTCATTGTTGATTAGTTTTAAAACCAGTCAATGCCAAACTACTCAGCGAAAATTCTAGTTCATTGACTATACATTTTGTGGTGTATTTATACTAGTTCATTGCTGGTTAGCTTCAAACCAGTCAAGGCCAAACTACTCAGCAAACAATATAGTTCATTGACTATACATTTTGTGGTGTATTCATACTAGTTCATTTCTGATCACCTTTAAACCAGTCAATGTCGAACTACTCAGCAAACAATATAGTTCAATGACTAAACATTTTGTGGTGTATTCATACTAGTTCACTTCTGATCACCTTTAAACCAGTCAATGTCGATCTACTCAGCAAACAATATAGTTCACTGACTATACATTTTGTGGTGTATTCATACTAGTTCATTTCTGATCACCTTTAAACCAGTCAATGTCCAACTACTCAGCAAACAATATAGTTCATTGACTATACATTTTGTGGTGTATTTATACTAGTTCATTGCTGATTAGCTTCAAACCAGTCAAGGCCAAACTACTCAGCAAACAATATAGTTCATTGACTATACATTTTGTGGTGTATTCATACTAGTTCATTTCTGATCACCTTTAAACCAGTCAATGTCGAACTACTCAGCAAATAATATAGTTCATTGACCATACATTTTGGGGTGTATTCATACCAGTTAATTTCTGAATACCTTCAAACTAATCAATTCCACGCTACTCAGCAGACACCTAGCTCGTTTACTATACATTTTATGGATGTTTTTATACTAGTTCTTTGCTGATTACCCTTAAACCAATAAATGCCAATCTAATCAGAAAACATACTAGTATACAACTATAATTTGCTGGGCGAAATCATACTAGTCACAAAAATCCTGGTTCGTACTAGTATACAAGTATGTATGAATCTGGGGTTGAAATTATACTACATCTTTTTCAGTTTTTATTCAGAAAGTTTTCTGAATATCAATTGTAATTTTCTGAATGTCAATTGTATTTTTCTGAATATAAAATGGAAATCCTGAATATGAATTGTAATTTTCTAAATATAAGTTGTTACTTTCTGAATATAAACTGAAAAGGTGTAGTCAGAAAAAGCCTAATCTATTTTAGAAAAATAGTAATTAGAAAAATTCCATTTCATACTACATTATTATTATAAGGCCTTATTACACCGCAACCATTAGTACGATCTATTGTAGTACATGGTACTATGCAAACATTATTTGAAATTTTTGGTTTGCTTCTTTTTTCTCTTGTAATTCACAGATGCTTTTTCGTGTTTGGCTAAATACAAATATGATGCTGATGTATATATGATCTAGTATGTCAACTGCTATATTTCTTGTGTACTTATATACACAGAAAAAAGGCACTGGTAAAATCTACAATCTCGTGCTGTTATCCTGAATTTGACCAAATTTTGGTTGTTTGAACGGTATTTTTTGTTGAAGTAACTGTATTCAGATCTTTTATGATCCCTCTAGATCTTTTATAATCCCATTTTGGCCAGGCTTGTTTGGATGTCCGGCACCCTTGGGATTGTTGCTACCTTTCGTTGGCTTGACGGAGTGTGTACTCCAAGCCAACGAAATGTGGCAACAATCCCCAAGGTGCCGGACATCCAAACAAACCTGGCCGAAATGTGATCATAAAAGATCTAGAGGCATTCACGCCCTAAGAAGGAGAGAAATCTCCATATTAATAGGTGTTCTAACTGGGCACTGCCTTATTGGTAGGCACGCAGAAGGTGTGCCCTACCGACGATGCTGTAGGAGCTGCAAAGATGATGAGGAAGAGGAAACGGTGAAGCACCTCATCTGCAACTGCCCGGTCTTAAGCGGCGCGAGAACGCGCTTTTTGGGAGTTCCCTTCCTGGATAGCCTAAACCAGACCGCTGAACTGGACATAAAGGACTTGATGGCCTTCATAAAGTCATCTAAGTGGTTCGAGGAGCAGTAACGGTGTCGGTTTAGGAGTGTCAGTCCCGGGATACTACTATGTGGAAAATCCCAACAAAAATCAAAGCAGCACACTATAAGTTGGAAGAGAAGTTCGGCAAAAGTCTCGTTAGAGGTTATGACAACCTGTTGGTATATAACCGCCATTTTTTTACGTTGCGGCATAAACTTGAGTATATTGACAACAACAATATAAATTGACTCTAACAATGCTCCTTTAACTCGAGTGTATGGCCCAGCATGAAAGCAGTCTTACTTTGACTCTTTTTGATGTAAAAATAAGACTTACTTTTATCTATATATACATATGTGGGACCGGAACTCCGCAGTGGACGACAAACTTAACCTTGAGTAACCTTAATTTACCTTACCTAAAAATACAACACCAAAGCCCCAATTACATAAAACTTTGACAAATGCGCGCCTCGTTTTTGAGCATTTGCAAAAATTTCGCTTCGCTTTACGTTTAAAAAATTTTGAATGAAAGTGGATCCTACAAAGTTGAATACAATTGGGCCTTCACCTATATAATCAAACTTGACGAACGCGGAATTTGAAAGGACCCATTGCAAGTTGAATTCAATAATTAAATTAAAAATACAATAAACAACATAATTTAAAAAATATAGAAAAAAAAACTTGTGTCAACTTTACCGAGAATCGAACTAAGAGCCTTTAGCTCATTTTTGGCTGTGTATGAACTAGTATATAAACTGGTATAATGCTGATGCAGAGGCTGACTAGTATACCAATTGGTATGGTGCTGATGCAGAAGAGGACAATTGCTTTTCTTTTTCTCTTGTAACTGCTTCTTTTTTACCTTGTAATTCACAGATGCTTTTTCGTGTTTGGGTAAATACAAATAGTCGCTGCTTTCTAAAGAATAAACTGGTATATTGCTGATGTAGAGGCTGACTATGATACTGGTGCATAGACCGACTAGTATACCAACTGGAATGAATGTCAAATTCGTGGACTAGTATGACAAGTGGTACGATCTGAATGGGCATAATGATTAGTATGTCCTGCCGCATAGACTGAGCAGTATGTCAACTGGTATGATTCTGATGTATATATGAACTAGTATATCAACTGGTAATATTCTGATGCATATATGAACTAGTATGTCAAATGGTATATTTCTGATGCAAATTTGAACTAGTATGTGAACTGATATGATTATGATGCATAAGTGAACTGGTATGTGAACTGGTATGATTCTGATGCATAAATGAACTACTATATCAACTGGTATGATTCTGACGCATATATGAACTACTATGACAACTGGTATGATTCCGATGATTTTTTTAACTAGTCTGTTAATTGGTTGATTCTGATGCATATATGAACTAGTCTGTTAACTGGTATGATTCTGATGCATATATGAACTAGTCTTTCAACTGGTATTATTCTGATGTATATATGAACTAGTCTGCCAACTGGTACGATCCTGACGCATATACGAACTAGTATCTTAAATGGTATGATACTGATGTATATAAAAACAAGTATATCAACTGGTATATTCCTGATGCAGAGGCTGGCTAGTTAGCCAATTGGTATGGTGCTGATGCAGAGAAGGACAATTGCCATCTCGTAGGACATCGCCGTGTTAAAAATACCAGTTGCTAATATGGAAAAATTACAGAACTCGAACTAGTTGAGGCCGCCCGGCTGACTGGTATTTGATTAGTATAAAACTAGTTAAGTTGACTGCAGGGATGTTAAAAATAGATTTCCGAACTGCGAGAAAGACGGTTTGGGAAAAACGTCTCTTATGGAGTACGTGATAGAGTTGCAATGTCCGTCCGATGAAGAAACGGTACTTTCCCATATCTCCCGCGGTAGAAAAGTTAGTTCACGCGGAGATTGACGAGATGCTTAAATTAGGTTTTATCGAAGAGTCCTTCGTCAAGTCCGGTGGTATTAGTGAAGAAGCCAAACAAAGTCCGTCTGTGTCTTGATTCGAGGAAAATAAATAGCGTAACCGTTAAGGACGCTTATCCGCTTCCCCATATTGATGGTATATGTAGCAGAATACCAAAGGCAAAATATATCACTTCACTAGATCTGCGCCGTGCCTTTTGGCAAATTCCCTTAGCCGAAAACTCTCGAGATTACACTTGTTTTACAGTCCCCAATCGTCCGTTATATCGTTACTGTGTAATGCCGTTTGGCTTATGCAACGCCCCTCACGCCCTTTGCCGCTTGATGGACCGCGTCATTCCACCACAATTTAAAAACAAAGTTTTTGTCTATTTAGATGACCTGCTCATATTTTCCGAAGACTTTGATAGTCACATGTCCGTTCTCGCTGAAGTTGCTCATCAGTTAAGAAAAGCTGGTTTAAGCATCAACGTCGAAAAGAGCAAGTTCTGCATCGCTGAGGTAAAATACCTTGGATATATTGTGGTAAACGGAACTTTACGAACCGACCATGCAAAGATTTCTGCCGTCACCGATTACCCAGTACCGACTACGGTCAAACAAGTCCGGCGTTTCCTTGGAATGGCTGGATGGTACCGTCGTTTCGATTACCACCCCGTTGACTAACTTGTTGAAAAAAAAAACAAGAATTTTACTTGGAATGACGAAGCTCAGAAATCTTTTGATACTTTGAAACACGTTTTATGCTCCGCTCCTGTCTTAGCTAGTCCCAATTATGAAAAACCGTTCATCATTCAATGTGATGCATCTAAACTCGGAGTTGGCGCGGTTTTGGTGCAGAAGAATGAACGGGGTATCGAGGTCCCAATTGCATATTTCTCCCAGAAACTCAACAAGGCCCAAAGCAATTATAGCGTTACGGAGCTAGAGTTCCTCGCAGCTATCCTCAGTTTAAAGAAGTTCCGGGCCTATGTTGAAGGGCAAGATTTTACAATTGTGACCGACCATGCCAGTCTTCAGTGGCTGAGGCGCCAAAGCGAACTATCCACCCGATTAGCCAGGTGGTCATTGAAGCTTCAAGGTTTTAGGTTCAATATAGAACACCAAAAAAGCACTTTACTCAAAGCCGTGAAAAATTTCAATGCCATAGGTATTTGCGGTTTTCTAAGGGAATCCGTGTTTAGCATTTTCGGAACACCTGAGATTGTGCTAAGCGACAATGGGAAACAGTTCAAATCGTCACAATTCCACAATTTGCTTACTGAACGGGGCATCAAACACGTTTATACCGCCCTATACAGCCCCCAAGCAAATGCAAGCGAGCGAGTTAATCGGTCCATCATCGCAGGAATCAGAGCCTATTTAAAGGAGGACCACGCGCTATGGGACAAACACTTGCCGAGCATTGCAGAAGCATTAAGAAGTTCTTTTCACCAATCAATAGGGTGTACACAATACTATGCACTGTTCGGTCAGCAAATGCCATCGCATGGAGATGAATATGCGTTATTAGGAAATTAGGGTCCCTTGATGAGAATATCCTAGGCCGATCAGACAAATTTGCGCTAATACGCAAGTCAATCGGGGAAAACATAAGAAAGGCGTTTGAAAGTTCCGCAAAAAGGTATAATTTGCGAAGTTCTGTGGGAAAGTTTAAAGTAGGAGACAGCGTGTATCGAAGAAATTTTGTTTTAAGCAACGCCAGTAAAAAGTTCTATGCCAAATTTGCCCAGAAGTTTATTAAAGCCATAGTTGTTGCACAAAAAGGGAATCATCTATATGAACTACAGGACGTTGATACAGGGAAGCATGCGATTTATAATCAAAAGGACATCCAAAAAGATAGAGGCAAGTTGCCGACCGCATCAACACTCTAGGCGGGGAGGTATATGTACCGTGGCTACATACAGGCGTTTGCATCCACTAAGAGATGCACCTAATTTTCACTTTAATTTTCCCCTTTCTTACTTTTTTTTCACTTCTTAAATTTTTTTCTCACTCTAACACCCTGCATTGCCTCACACTGATCTTATAGCGCGACTTCCTTCAAGCTGTCATTCATTCCCTCATTCCTTCATTCCATACGATTATTGACACATAGCATGTGGGCCTCGGAGCTTATATCCGGAGCCGAGATCGTTCTTTTCCTGAAGAACCATTGTGCTGAGCAGATCGTAAGTGTGGAAGTAAAGTCAAGTACATAACTACAAGTTCGTATAGTTACAAGTTCGGAAGTTAAAGCGTGTCGCGAGTGTATCCAATTTAATTTACGTCTATCAATAGACGGCCACTCACTTCCCACTAGCATCTAGCAACTCTCATTCCCTACAAGCAAATTAAATAAAATCGGTAAGAAGTGCCCTAAATTTTTAATTAAAAGTGTTGTAAAGTACTAACGCGAAATCCTCCTCTTAGGCTATCTACCAAAAAACGTAGAAAAAGTGTTGTTGCGATCGTAATCATCGCCAGCGCCAATGCCCTAATGAAAGAACCAGCTCCTATGTATGCCAGAAAATAGTGACCGAATCTGACCCCAAATCCACCTCACGCGAGGCCTCATCCTTACCAGTACCGGTTTCAGTAACCAAAACCTAACATAAGGATTATAAACTTCAAGGAATTTTTCCTATATTTTTTATTTTTCAATCTCTCTAAATTTCCAATTTTTCAATGTTCATGAAAAAGGTTAGAGAGTAAATAAACAAGTGGAAAAGGTGATTTTCCACCCTATCATTAAGATCATCATCCTCAAATTTAAAGAATTCTACCCTAAAGATATCATAACCTGAAAAAAAAATTCATATGTAAAATCATAAAATAACTTAATTAGCTTTTACCAATGTACACTTTTATGTCTGCCTATATGTAGATATACATACTTACCTAGGCATAATAAAAAAAAAGATAAATTGAAATTTTTTTTTAAACTCTAGATACACCTAAACCTCCTGTAAAGATGGATTTAGGCTTACCCTAATACTTACCTTGGTCATATTAACCTAAAAGATTTAAATTTTGAAATATTTGCGACTCGCAAGGATTAATAGTTTTAGTTTTGCATTTACATACATACCTACATAAATATGTTAACATAGGACTAGTTTCAAAAAGTGACCTATATCCACAAAAATGTTAAAGCTTAACATTTCAGTCAATATACGCCCACTCTTAAATCCATAAAGAAAGAGCTAAGCAAAACTTAAGACATTCTCTTAATTATTGTTTTTTTTTGGTTTTCTTGCAAACTCTCGTTTTTATTATATATTTTTTTGCTAAAGCTCATTGTGAGGGCGCATTGGTCATCCCTTTCAAGCGACCTTCGCTTATCTCACATACAGTTGGGAGCAATTAAATAGCCGCTATTTAATTTAGTATACTTGGTTGGACAAAATTTTGCATTATTTATCCTACTAAGGACCCATAAGGGCAGCTCATAACCCAGACCGCCAGCAGCTACGTACTCACCAAGCAAGGAAGGCCTTCGTCGCTTCGTGGGACAGCGTTGGATTCAAACACAACATAAAAACAAGTAAGTCAACTTAACACATTTTGTCCATCAACCATTTTATAATATCATAGGTAAGTTGCCTACTCACTCAGGTGATTACCTAGCAGTCAAGTGCACTAGTCCGAAAAAGATTGAACAACCCCAGTCTAAATGTAAAAATATTTTGCTATCTAGTGGTTTCACTGCAGGGTATATGACTAGCTTTTTATGTATGCACGTAGATGCAATAGCTAAGTTATATGGCATACAAATATACATACATACATACCTATGTAGGTGGGCATCTTCTCCGTGTTCCTTTTTTTTTGTTCTCTCTACATAATTATAGTTTCCTAATTGCGCCTGAGTTTTGGGATCTCTGGTTTGCAAAACAAAAAGAAGAGATTGCTCCAACTTTTCGTGAGCGGCAAGGTTGTTGACCATATAAGGGGTTTTCCAGGGGTAAGTTAGGGGTTTCAGGCTTTCCGGTAAGTTTCATACGTGTGCAAAGTATTGTTCTCTTTAGGCTCCTTAAGCTGATAGATGATGGTTTGGTTTGGCATGAGTACTTAGAAACCTCCCCAGGCTGAAGTATCCCGGAGTAATGCCAGTGCACACACCCCTCGTACCAAACAAGCATTGCAACCTCATCTTTAATGAAGAGGCTAAAGGGGCTTGTAACAAAATCGTTGGGTGAAAAGGATTACTGTCTCGTGGCCTTCCTTGACATGGAAGGGTCTTTTAACAATATAAGTCCGGAGGCTATTAACACCGCTCTTACTAATCTTGGCATAATCGGATCCCTAACTGGACTAATCGATACTACGGGGGAGGAAAATATCTTCGTCACTTGGTACGGTCGATTTATCACGCTATGTAACAAGGGGAACCCCTCAGGGTGGAGTTCTCTCCCCGCTTCTATGAAACCTCACTGTCAACTCGTTGCTACGAGACACATGCTGCAGGCGATTTAGCCATTGCATACAGGGGCAAATTCCCACAAACTCTGTGTGACTTGATGCAAGTAGCACTGCGTGAAGTCTCGGCATGGTCCTCTTGTTGCGGACTTAGTATCAACCCGAGAAAAGTGGAACTCGTTCTCTACACCAACCGGTACAAAATACCACCGCTGGACCTACCTGAACTTAATGCCGTGAGCCTGAACTTGGCTGATAAAGCCAAATTCTTGGGCACAGTTCTGGACAGGAAGTTAAACTGGAAGGAGAATATTCAGCGCCAGAGGAAGGCGTCTATTGCACTTTAAATGTGCAAAAGAGTCATTGGCAAAAAGTGGGGTCTCAGTCCCAAAAGGCCACAAACCACAACATATAATTTACTTGCTCTGAACACAAAGAGCTAAGACCAAACCCATTAGTTCCTAGGACTCCCGTTAGAAGAAATTGATGACAATTTAGGTTAAGGAAAAGTACACGCTGGGCAGGGCTACACTTTGTTACAACAACAACAACAACATCAAACCCATTAGGGATGATGAAAAAAGCAAAAAATTCTAAGAAAAATTCTAAGCCGCGAACTTTATTGCTTTATTTGCTGATTTTATGGACGAAGACATGGATGAAGAAATTGATATTGCTGCAATTGCTAATTATGAAGTTGAGGATGATGAAGCTCGCACATACCAACCTGCTGAAGAGTCAGATGCCAAAACTGAAGGATACGTTAAGCCAAATGAAGATACTGATGGCGACGATGATGAAGAGGAAGAAAATGATGGACAGGAAACGAATGAAAGTTACTATATTGGTTAAGATGGGACCCAATGAAGTAAAAAAGCACCACCAACACCACGCACCCGTAATCATAACGTGATCGACTTCACAAGAAAGAAACCAGGACCAACAGGAAATATACACGACCCCTATACAATAACGCGTTCAATCATGACAGAGGAAATAATATACTTAGTGCTACGTGAAACAAATCGTAAAGGCAGGGAGGTTACAGCTGCATGGAATTTGGCGAATCCCACGAAGAAAATTATTCGAAGCAATTTATTCGATTCGACAATGGAAATACTCGACAACAGCGAGTCATCAACAGCAAAACTGCGGCTATTGACAATATTTGGCAAATGTTGCAACATAACTTGGCAGCAGCTTACACTCCTCATGAAGCACGAACAGTTGATGAGCATTTGTTCCCTTTCAGAGGCCGCACCCGCTTCACAAAATATATTCCGTCAAAGCCAGATAAGTATGGTTTGAAAGTATGGTGGTTATGCGACTTACAGAGTTATTATCCTGTGAAGGGAATGATATATTCTGGAAAACTGCCAAACCAACAGCGGGAGATAAACAAAGCGCAGAACGTAGTGCAGGATCTTGTGGCCGAACTATATACGCGGATAATTCCTTTACCGGTCTTGACTAAGCGCGTATTTTGATGAGGAGGAAGACCGCATATGTTGGTACAGTGCGCTACAACAAAACATTCATTCCACAGGAGTTCAAGAAGATGCCGAAGCGCACCATCAATAGTACATTATTTGTGTTCAACGAAGGGATATAGCGTCATGCTCGTACGTGCCGAAAAAAAAATAAAGTGGTGAACGTGCTCTCCACAATACACTACACCTGCCGCGTTGACGAACAAACCGAGAAGCCCAGCCCTATGCCATATTAGATTACATTGCCAAAAATGCGGCGTTGATACCATGGATCCAATGCTAGGCACTTACAGCTGCAAAAGAGCAACACAACGATGGGCGTTGGTCATGTTTTATAATATGCTGGATGTCGCCGCATTGGCTGCTTTTACGATTTACAACGAAATGAAGCCTATAAAAAGGAGTGACAGACGGCGGTCATTCTTTGCGGCTAGGTCAAGTAGACGGTCATGTCGCCTTTGCCTTTCTGAGTATGGGCGGCAGCGGAAAACGCGGAGAACATAGCACACTTTTACATCGCTGCAACACTTGCGCACAGGGCGGGGGACAAGAAGTACACGCTCAACAACAATAATTTCAAACTTTTTTATAATAGTCTTATGCTATGGATACACACACGGAGATTATCTCCAATAAATCTTCTTTAATCAGATCCAAATTTTACCCTGATACACACAAAAATGAAGATTAACAGCATTGAGAATTACTACTTTGGTTGTTATTGCACTATATTCTTACCTACCTCAGCGACATCTAGTTGTCGAAAGTCGGATCATAGAAACCAGCGCGACGCCTATCTGTCAGCTACCCTTAATTTCCTAGTGTTTCTTGGTGTTGTTGTCTATTTATGTACAGAGTGTTGCCAGTGCAAATTTTTTAAAACTGCTCAAATCTTCTTAATTTTTGGGAGTTTATAATGAAGATTATGCTCAAGTTAACTCCCAAAAGCGCAGTTAATTCGGAATTTGCGCTAATGTATCAGGCGTATTAAGAAAATTCAAGCAAAACTAATTTTTTTTTTAAATTTAAAAAATTATCTTTGTATGTAGAATTTAGTTATAAACAATAAAAACAAAAAGAAATTACTCATCGGAGGGTTAAAGCAAACATCCAAAGCCATAGCAAAATCAAAAAATGTATAGGTATATTTATATATACTGCAGGAGAACGAAAGCGTTGGCACTGATGCAATCTAAACGAAAAAAATTATTGGAGGTATACCAGACTTACGTGCACAGTTAACCCGAATGAAAGGCGAACACAAGACTTACAACTTAAGTCTACGAGAGTTTATTTGACACTGAGAAAATATATAAGTTACACAAATGGATGATGACAAGGTATTTGCATATCTTATACGCTTTACATAAGAATGATATTACAAAAAGAAATTAACAGTAGTGGCGAATATATAATGTTGCTTAACTCTTAACTTCCAACACTCCTCCTCAACATTATTACACATACATACATAGCAATTTTATTTTAGTTCTGACTAATACAATCCCATGAGGGTTCTGAATTTACAATGTTTTATTTTTTGAAGATTTTTAGTTAATATGTCAGATACCATTTCTTCAGTACAAATGTAATTTAAGTTTATTTCGCCCGATTTATATAAATCTCTAACATGATGAAACTTTAAATCTATATGCTTACTTCTAGCATGGTAAACGGGATTTTTTACTAGATGAAGAGCACTCTGATTATCGCTATTAATTAGAGTTGGGCCTTTGAAGGGAAACCCCATTTCAGATAAAAGCATTCTTATATGTGCAGCCTCCTTTGCAGCTGTTGAAAGCGCCACATATTCGGCTTCTGTGCTACTCGATGCAACGAGGGTTTGTTTTTTCGATTCCCATGAAATTACTGCACCGGCACCATAAAACACACTTCCCGTATAGGACTTTCTGTCACCAACATCAGCGCCCCAATCAGCGTCGACATAGCATTCGATTGGCTTACCTAATTTGCGGTAATGTAATTTCAAATCACTCGTTCCCTTTAAGTAGCGTAATACATGTTTAGCACCTGCTTCGTGCTCAGAATGTGGGTCGATATTCTTATGCGAGAGTTTACAGACCGAATGTAGGATGTCTGGTCGGGTGGAAATGCCCAAATACATCAATGCACCGATCAGCGACTGATACGCGGTTTTATCAACACGTCTACATTGCGCATCATCACAGCTGGCTTGAAATCCAGCATCTAATGGCGTGACAACAGGTTTGCAGTCAGACATACCATACTTATTTAATAGATCGGTAATATATTTTTTATGCCCAAGTGTAATTGCGCCTGTTTTGCCTTCACGCTGGATCTCCAAACCCAAAAAATAACTCAGCTCTCCCCCATCGACCACTTCAAACTCGTTTGCAATTTTTGCTTTGATCGCAACGACGTCTTCCAGCCGAGAACCACCTACAATTAAATCGTCAACATACACGGCTATTATATTATAGTTACCATTTTCGTGCTTAGTATACACGCAAGGCTCGCTAACGCACGGCGAATACCCAAACGATTTTAGTACTGCGTCCAGTTTAGAGTTCCATTCACGCCCACTTTGTTTGAGACCATAAAGTGCCTTGTTCAGTTTCAGCACTCGATGTGGAAACTCTTCACTAACGAACGCCTCCGGTTGTTGCATATATACTACCTCTTGTAGTGTACTATTTAGGTATGCTGAAGTTACGTCCATTTGGTGCAAATGTAGCTCGTGCTCACACGCTAAAGCCAACAACAAGCGAACTGTAGCATAGCGTAACACCGGTGAAAAAGTTTCGTTGAAGTTAACTCCAAAACGCTGACTACACCCTTTTGCCACCAAACGGCTCTTAAAGCGGCTTATACTACCGTCTGCGTTTCTCTTAATGTTGTACACCCATCTGCTATTTATAGGTTTTTCGCCAGGAGGAAGGTCTACCAAAGACCATGTGTGATTTTTAACTAAAGCGGCATACTCCTCCTTCATAGAGGCTCTCCACTCTGCTGCATACTCACTACTTAACGCTTCGCTTACTGAATTTGGTATTCGTATTTCATCGCTACATATCATGTTCAATAAATGTCGTTCTCTGCGCGGGCGTCCAACACTACCAGTGCGCACTACTTTTGGTCTGCCTGGACCATAACGGACTTCCCCTGTACATTCGTTATCTTCATTGCCATCTTTTTCGCTTTCTTTATCTGTGGATTCTTCTTCCAAATGGCTCACCGATTCATTCTTATTATTGTTCGCACTTGCATCTTCATGACTAAAGAACGTGACGTCGACGTGCTCATTTTCTCGACCAGCATACATGTTTTCCATGAAAATTACATCTCTACTTGTGATCACCTTACGCGTATTTGGATCCATCAGTCGATAAGCTTTGGATGTATCGGAATAGCCAACCATTATAAATTCCTTCCCTTTGGATCGGAATTTTCTTGAATGCGTTTTGTCAAGTGCAATCGCTAAGCAGCCGAATATTCTTAGATGCCCTACTGCAGGCCTTTTGCCTGTAAACTCTTCGAACGGTGTTTTGTTAATCAAAGTCTTTGTTGCTGCTCTATTTCGAATGTAGACTGCAGTGGACACCGCCTCTGCCCAAAAATGTTCACCCAACTTACTTTGCACTAGCATGCTGCGCGCCATCTCAACAATGGTTCGATTGGCCCGTTCGGCTACGCCATTCTGCTGGGGTGTGTATGGCGTTGTCAGCTGACGTTGTATACCATTTTCGGCCAACAAATTTTCAAACCCTTCATTGAGGTACTCACGGCCATTGTCGCTTCTCAAGCATTTGATTTTTCTATCAGTTTGTTTTTCTATCATTTTTTTAAATGCTTTAA
Organism: Campiglossa producta; assembly: GCA_964058755.1. NCBI lineage: Eukaryota > Metazoa > Arthropoda > Insecta > Diptera > Tephritidae > Campiglossa > Campiglossa producta. The sequence goes on along the minus strand of CAXKVI010000029.1, from coordinate 94,290 downwards.
ATGCAGATAGCACCTCACTTTTTGCTTTTAAAAAATATACAAATATATACCGCGACTTGTCGTCGATGAAGGTGAGAAAATATTTAGAGCCACCAATTGAACTCGTACTCATAGGGCCGCATAAATCGGTGTGTACCAATTCTAATATATTGTTTGCGCGACTTTTCGATGCTTGGGCAAAAGGTACGACACTAATTTTGCTTTTGGCACAAGTGACGCAATCACTTTTATTTAAATTTTTAATTTTTAGGCCGTGCACTAATTCTTTATTTGCCATTTCACATAAGCTGTCAAAATTTAGATGGCCAAAGCGCCTATGCCAAATCATCATTTCGTTTTCTTGCTTTATACCAAAACACTTGTTTGTTTTACTCTTAAACACAAACAAACCATTAACTAGCTGCGCTCTTATTAAAACGGAATTATTCTCTTCAATTGTTGCTTGGTTATTCTGAAACTTGACAACTAATCCATTCTCGCATGCCTTGCTCACCGAAACGAAATTGCATTTCAGGTCCGGCACATACAACGTATTCTTTAATTTAATTCGACGGCCATTAGTTTGTATACCTACTTCGCCAATTCCGTTTGCTTCTATGTACTTATTCCCCGCCAATTCTATTCGTTCGTTGCGCTCACTGTATGTTTCAAATAATGAGCGGTCACAGCATAGATGGGAAGTAGCGCCACTATCAATGCACCACTCGTCGCTCTTTAACTCTTGAGGGGAAATAGAAGCAAGAATAGCGAAAGATTTATCATCTCGACCTGTTTGACGATGCTCTTTACATTTCGCGGCAAAGTGTCCAAATTTGCCGCAATTAAAACATTTACCGCTTCGCCTTCTATCATTGCTGTTGCCTTTTTTCTTTTCTCCCATTGCATGACTACTGTTGTTTCTGGCATTGTTGTTGGTACTAGGAACCTTCTGGAAATTCGCCTGCGCCACCAGCGCACGTTGAGAATCATGTACACCGATTTTGTCTCCTTCACGCCTCGCCCCCTCTTCAAGCAACTTTAGCTTTAGTGCAGTAAGTGTAGGCAAGGTGTCTCGCGACTCGATCGCAACAACAAAATTCTCATAAGATTTTGGTAGACTTGCTAATAGCACAATTACAGACACTTCATCAGGCAAAATCACCATTATTTCAGACAACCTTTCATGTATATCGGTAAACTCATTTACATGGTCCTGGATTTTGTCACCTTCGCCTAACCTCAGTGACAATAATTGCCGAAATAGTGAAACTTTTCGAGCCGGACCAGCCGGCTGATGTACTTGCCGAAGTTTACTCCAAGCCGTTGCCGCTGTTTGACAATGCTTTACGTGATTTACCTGAGATGGTTTTATGCATAACATGAGGCTTGCTAATGCCTTTTCATCTTTGCTGTCAAACGCTGCTATTACTTCGGGTGTTGCCCCTTCTTCTTTAACAAGTTTTCCACAAGTGATTGCCCATAAATCAGTGTGAACTAATACGCTCCGCATCTGTACAGACCATGATATATAATTTCCGTCGTCCAGCTTCTCAATCGAATATAAGCCAGGAGTAGTCATTTTGAGTGTCAAAAACAAATTTTTTTTTTTTTTTTTAATTAATTTTAATGCGTTTCTGGGCCTATAACCTATTGGAGGTATACCAGACTTACGTGCACAGTTAACCCGAATGAAAGGCGAACACAAGACTTACAACTTAAGTCTACGAGAGTTTATTTGACACTGAGAAAATATATAAGTTACACAAATGGATGATGACAAGGTATTTGCATATCTTATACGCTTTACATAAGAATGATATTACAAAAAGAAATTAACAGTAGTGGCGAATATATAATGTTGCTTAACTCTTAACTTCCAACAAAAATAAATAAAAAGTTTTTGCAATTTCCACCATAAGTACGCTTATACGAATCTCATGTTGTGTACAAGGCGAAAATGCTTGGACATACTATGGAGCGAGTCCATATTAACACCGCAAATAAAGCAATTCATTCCAAGAATACACACAAAACTAGCAATTGCAAAATTTTAAACAAGGACGCAAACGTTTAGCAAAACGCTCACTGTATAAATCAGGGCTGGGCAGCTTCGGCAGAGAGTGCTCGTTGTATGCGTGGAATTATTTACAACAGTGTGTGTGCGAAGCAGGCGCATATAGTGATGACGACGTCGCTGTCTTCTGGCTGATCGGGTGTATGCACACGAAAACTTCGCCCGCCCGGCGACGCTGACCAGGCCTGGTATAAAGCGTTCACTACGGTGTAAAAAATATAGATATACATATGTTTAAAACCGAACAAATATATTAAATTTCTCCACTTTACTTACAAACTTTTTTTAGAGATCAAATTTAAGCACTTAACTTTCTTTACAACTTGTTGCTTTCGAAATGAATTTCAGAATAACACGCGTGGATAAACGTATGAAAAATGGCGGAAATTTAGTATATTTTACGAAAATTTTCGTACTTTGTACGAATGGTAAAAAGGACTTTGTTGAATTAGTACAATGAACGAAAGTATTTTGTACATTATACGAAATGATTCGTACAAAGATTTTTATCATAGTTTACTAAATTACTTCGTAAATAGTACGCACGAACTGCTAATATTCCCTACGAAACTCATTTCGTAAAATCTAGTGTATCAGCATTTGATGCAAAATGATTCGTACAAAGATTTGTATCTTAGTTTACTAAATTACTTCGTAAATAGTATGCACGAATTCGTAATATTCCCTTCGAAAGACATTTCGTATATTTTACGAAAGGTTTTGTAAAATCTATTGTATTTGTCAAAAAATCAATCGTATTATGAACGAAATTTCGTACATTATATGAAAATTAAGACTACGAAATTTTTTCGTAGCTTTTTGACGAAATTTTATTTTCAGTGTATGCAAGAGCCCTGTACCCAATAAACTTTTATGTTGGAAATACTTTGGAATCTCATTCGAGATCAAGTCCGTTTTCCAGTTTCCAATGTTGTTTTTAAATTAGAGAAACATTGTTGCAACAGCCATTTTCCAGCAAAAGTAAGTAAGCAAGTAATGGAACTTGACTTGAATTCCAACAATATTTTCCAATTGGAATCAAACGTTAAATTCATCCATTTGGCATGAGGAAACAAGTATGATTGGGAATAAATGGCGTGTTATTTTAATATAAATTATATAATATAATAATATAAACACTTTTTTTAACACAAATATCTTTTTATTTATTTAACACTTTTTAGTGTTTTTGACAGAAAATGTTTGAAATTTTTCATTCGCGCAAGTTCTGCATCGCTGAGGTAAAATACCTTGGATATATTGTGGTAAACGGAACTTTACGAACCGACCATGAAAAGATTTCTGCCGTCACCGATTACCCAGTACCGACTACGGTCAAACAAGTCCGGCGTTTCCTTGGAATGGCTGGATGGTACCGTCGGTTCGATTACCACCCCGTTGACTAACTTGTTGAAAAAAAAAAACAAGAATTTAACTTGGAATGACGAAGCTCAGAAATCTTTTGATACTTTGAAACATGTTTTATGCTCCGCTCCTGTCTTAGCTAGTCCCAATTATGAAAAACCGTTCATCATTCAATGTGATGCATCTAAACTCGGAGTTGGCGCGGTTTTGGCGCAGAAGAATGAACGGGGTATCGAGGTCCCAATTGCATATTTCTCCCAGAAACTCAACAAGGCCCAAAGCAATTATAGCGTTACGGAGCTAGAGTGCCTCGCAGCTATCCTCAGTTTAAAGAAGTTCCGGGCCTATGTTGAAGGGCAAGATTTTACAATTGTGACCGACCATGCCAGTCTTCAGTGGCTGAGGCGCCAAAGCGAACTATCCACCCGATTAGCCAGGTGGTCATTGAAGCTTCAAGGTTTTAGGTTCAATATAGAACAGCGAAAAAGCACTTTACTCAAAGCCGTGAAAAATTTCAATGCCATAGGTATTTGCGGTTTTCTAAGGGAATCCGTGTTTAGCATTTTCGGAACACCTGAGATTGTGCTAAGCGACAATGGGAAACAGTTCAAATCGTCACAATTCCACAATTTGCTTACTGAACGGGGCATCAAACACGTTTATACCGCCCTATACAGCCCCCAAGCAAATGCAAGCGAGCGAGTTAATCGGTCCATCATCGCAGGAATCAGAGCCTATTTAAAGGAGGACCACGCGCTATGGGACAAACACTTGCCGAGCATTGCAGAAGCATTAAGAAGTTCTTTTCACCAATCAATAGGGTGTACACAATACTATGCACTGTTCGGTCAGCAAATGCCATCGCATGGAGATGAATATGCGTTATTAGGAAATTAGGGTCCCTTGATGAGAATATCCTAGGCCGATCAGACAAATTTGCGCTAATACGCAAGTCAATCGGGGAAAACATAAGAAAAGCGTTTGAAAGTTCCGCAAAAAGGTATAATTTGCGAAGTTCTGTGGGAAAGTTTAAAGTAGGAGACAGCGTGTATCGAAGAAATTTTGTTTTAAGCAACGCCAGTAAAAAGTTCTATGCCAAATTTGCCCAGAAGTTTATTAAAGCCATAGTTGTTGCACAAAAAGGGAATCGTCTATATGAACTACAGGACGTTGATACAGGGAAGCATGCGATTTATAATCAAAAAGACATCCAAAAAGATAGAGGCAAGTTGCCGACCGCATCAACACTCTAGGCGGGGAGGTATATGTACCGTGGCTACATACAGGCGTTTGCATCCACTAAGAGATGCACCTAATTTTCACTTTAATTTTCCCCTTTCTTACTTTTTTTCACTTCTTAAATTTTTTTCTCACTCTAACACCCTGCATTGCCTCACACTGGTCTTATAGCGCGACTTCCTTCAAGCTGTCATTCATTCCCTCATTCCTTCATTCCATACGATTATTGATAAATAAAATGTATCGTTAATCGATGAGTAATTAGTAGCATGTGGGCCTCGGAGCTTATATCCGGAGCCGAGATCGTTCTTTTCCTGAAGAACCATTGTGCTGAGCAGATCGTAAGTGTGGAAGTAAAGTCAAGTACATAACTACAAGTTCGTATAGTTACAAGTTCGGAAGTTAAAGCGTGTCGCGAGTGTATCCAATTTAATTTACGTCTATCAATAGACGGCCACTCACTTCCCACTAGCATCTAGCAACTCTCATTCCCTACAAGCAAATTAAATAAAATCGGTAAGAAGTGCCCTAAATTTTTAATTAAAAGTGTTGTAAAGTACTAACGCGAAATCCTCCTCTTAGGCTATCTACCAAAAAACGTAGAAAAAGTGTTGTTGCGATCGTAATCATCGCCAGCGCCAATGCCCTAATGAAAGAACCAGCTCCTATGTATGCCAGAAAATAGTGACCGAATCTGACCCCAAATCCACCTCACGCGAGGCCTCATCCTTACCAGTACCGGTTTCAGTAACCAAAACCTAACATAAGGATTATAAACTTCAAGGAATTTTTCCTATATTTTTTATTTTTCAATCTCTCTAAATTTCCAATTTTTCAATGTTCATGAAAAAGGTTAGAGAGTAAATAAACAAGTGGAAAAGGTGATTTTCCACCCTATCATTAAGATCATCATCCTCAAATTTAAAGAATTCTACCCTAAAGATATCATAACCTGAAAAAAAAGAATTCATATGTAAAATCATAAAATAACTTAATTAGCTTTTACCAATGTACACTTTTATGTCTGCCTATATGTAGATATACATACTTACCTAGGCATAATAAAAAAAAAAAGATAAATTGAAATTTTTTTTTAAACTCTAGATACACCTAAACCTCCTGTAAAGATGGATTTAGGCTTACCCTAATACTTACCTTGGTCATATTAACCTAAAAGATTTAAATTTTGAAATATTTGCGACTCGCAAGGATTAATAGTTTTAGTTTTGCATTTACATACATACCTATATACATAAATATGTTAACATAGGACTAGTTTCAAAAAGTGACCTATATCCACAAAAATGTTAAAGCTTAACATTTCAGTCAATATACGCCCACTCTTAAACCCATAAAGAAAGAGCTAAGCAAAACTTAAGACATTCTCTTAATTATTGTTTTTTTTTTGTTTTCTTGCAAACTCTCGTTTTTATTATATATTTTTTTGCTAAAGCTCATTGTGAGGGCGCATTGGTCATCCCTTTCAAGCGACCTTCGCTTATCTCGCATACAGTTGGGAGCAATTAAATAGCCGCTATTTAATTTAGTATACTTGGTTGGACAAAATTTTGCATTATTTATCCTACTAAGGACCCATAAGGGCAGCTCATAACCCAGACCGCCAGCAGCTACGTACTCACCAAGCAAGGAAGGCCTTCGTCGCTTCGTGGGACAGCGTTGGATTCAAACACAACATAAAAACAAGTAAGTCAACTTAACACATTTTGTCCATCAACCATTTTATAATATCATAGGTAAGTTGCCTACTCACTCAGGTGATTACCTAGCAGTCAAGTGCACTAGTCCGAAAAAGATTGAACAACCCCAGTCTAAATGTAAAAATATTTTGCTATCTAGTGGTTTCACTGCAGGGTATATGACTAGCTTTTTATGTATGCACGTAGATGCAATAGCTAAGTTATATGGCATACAAATATACATACATACATACCTATGTAGGTGGGCATCTTCTCCGTGTTCCTTTTTTTTTGTTCTCTCTACATAATTATAGTTTCCTAATTGCGCCTGAGTTTTGGGATCTCTGGTTTGCAAATCAAAAAGAAGAGATTGCTCCAACTTTTCGTGAGCGGCAAGGTTGTTGACCATATAAGGGGTTTTCCAGGGGTAAGTTAGGGGTTTCAGGCTTTCCGGTAAGTTTCATACGTGTGCAAAGTATTGTTCTCTTTAGGCTCCTTAAGCTGATAGATGATGGTTTGGTTTGGCATGAGTACTTAGAACCCTCCCCAGGCTGAAGTATCCCGGAGTAATGCCAGTGCACACACCCCTCGTACCAAACAAGCATTGCAACCTCATCTTTAATGAAGAGGCTAAAGGGGCTTGTAACAAAATCGTTGGGTGAAAAGGATTACTGTCTCGTGGCCTTCCTTGACATGGAAGGGTCTTTTAACAATATAAGTCCGGAGGCTATTAACACCGCTCTTACTAATCTTGGCATAATCGGATCCCTAACTGGACTAATCGATACTACGGGGGAGGAAAATATCTTCATCACTTGGTACGGTCGATTTATCACGCTATGTAACAAGGGGAACCCCTCAGGGTGGAGTTCTCTCCCCGCTTCTATGAAACCTCACTGTCAACTCGTTGCTACGAGACACATGCTGCAGGCGATTTAGCCATTGCATACAGGGGCAAATTCCCACAAACTCTGTGTGACTTGATGCAAGTAGCACTGCGTGAAGTCTCGGCATGGTCCTCTTGTTGCGGACTTAGTATCAACCCGAGAAAAGTGGAACTCGTTCTCTACACCAACCGGTACAAAATACCACCGCTGGACCTACCTGAACTTAATGCCGTGAGCCTGAACTTGGCTGATAAAGCCAAATTCTTGGGCACAGTTCTGGACAGGAAGTTAAACTGGAAGGAGAATATTCAGCGCCAGAGGAAGGCGTCTATTGCACTTTAAATGTGCAAAAGAGTCATTGGCAAAAAGTGGGGTCTCAGTCCCAAAAGGCCACAAACCACAACATATAATTTACTTGCTCTGAACACAAAGAGCTAAGACCAAACCCATTAGTTCCTAGGACTCCCGTTAGAAGAAATTGATGACAATTTAGGTTAAGGAAAAGTACACGCTGGGCAGGGCTACACTTTGTTACAACAACAACAACAACATCAAACCCATTAGGGATGATGAAAAAAGCAAAAAATTCTAAGAAAAATTCTAAGCCGCGAACTTTATTGCTTTATTTGCTGATTTTATGGACGAAGACATGGATGAAGAAATTGATATTGCTGCAATTGCTAATTATGAAGTTGAGGATGATGAAGCTCGCACATACCAACCTGCTGAAGAGTCAGATGCCAAAACTGAAGGATACGTTAAGCCAAATGAAGATACTGATGGCGACGATGATGAAGAGGAAGAAAATGATGGACAGGAAACGAATGAAAGTTACTATATTGGTTAAGATGGGACCCAATGAAGTAAAAAAGCACCACCAACACCACGCACCCGTAATCATAACGTGATCGACTTCACAAGAAAGAAACCAGGACCAACAGGAAATATACACGACCCCTATACAATAACGCGTTCAATCATGACAGAGGAAATAATATACTTAGTGCTACGTGAAACAAATCGTAAAGGCAGGGAGGTTACAGCTGCATGGAATTTGGCGAATCCCACGAAGAAAATTATTCGAAGCAATTTATTCGATTCGACAATGGAAATACTCGACAACAGCGAGTCATCAACAGCAAAACTGCGGCTATTGACAATATTTGGCAAATGTTGCAACATAACTTGGCAGCAGCTTACACTCCTCATGAAGCACGAACAGTTGATGAGCATTTGTTCCCTTTCAGAGGCCGCACCCGCTTCACAAAATATATTCCGTCAAAGCCAGATAAGTATGGTTTGAAAGTATGGTGGTTATGCGACTTACAGAGTTATTATCCTGTGAAGGGAATGATATATTCTGGAAAACTGCCAAACCAACAGCGGGAGATAAACAAAGCGCAGAACGTAGTGCAGGATCTTGTGGCCGAACTATATACGCGGATAATTCCTTTACCGGTCTTGACTAAGCGCGTATTTTGATGAGGAGGAAGACCGCATATGTTGGTACAGTGCGCTACAACAAAACATTCATTCCACAGGAGTTCAAGAAGATGCCGAAGCGCACCATCAATAGTACATTATTTGTGTTCAACGAAGGGATATAGCGTCATGCTCGTACGTGCCGAAAAAAAAATAAAGTGGTGAACGTGCTCTCCACAATACACTACACCTGCCGCGTTGACGAACAAACCGAGAAGCCCAGCCCTATGCCATATTAGATTACATTGCCAAAAATGCGGCGTTGATACCATGGATCCAATGCTAGGCACTTACAGCTGCAAAAGAGCAACACAACGATGAGCGTTGGTCATGTTTTATAATATGCTGGATGTCGCCGCATTGGCTGCTTTTACGATTTACAACGAAATGAAGCCTATAAAAAGGAGTGACAGACGGCGGTCATTCTTTGCGGCTAGGTCAAGTAGACGGTCATGTCGCCTTTGCCTTTCTGAGTATGGGCGGCAGCGGAAAACGCGGAGAACATAGCACACTTTTACATCGCTGCAACACTTGCGCACAGGGCGGGGGACAAGAAGTACACGCTCAACAACAATAATTTCAAACTTTTTTATAATAGTCTTATGCTATGGATACACACACGGAGATTATCTCCAATAAATCTTCTTTAATCAGATCCAAATTTTACCCTGATACACACAAAAATGAAGATTAACAGCATTGAGAATTACTACTTTGGTTGTTATTGCACTATATTCTTACCTACCTCAGCGACATCTAGTTGTCGAAAGTCGGATCATAGAAACCAGCGCGACGCCTATCTGTCAGCTACCCTTAATTTCCTAGTGTTTCTTGGTGTTGTTGTCTATTTATGTACAGAGTGTTGCCAGTGCAAATTTTTTAAAACTGCTCAAATCTTCTTAATTTTTGGGAGTTTATAATGAAGATTATGCTCAAGTTAACTCCCAAAAGCGCAGTTAATTCGGAATTTGCGCTAATGTATCAGGCGTATTAAGAAAATTCAAGCAAAACAAATTTTTTTTTTTAATTTAAAAAATTATCTTTGTATGTAGAATTTAGTTATAAACAATAAAAACAAAAAGAAATTACTCATCGGAGAGTTAAAGCAAACATCCAAAGCCATAGCAAAATCAAAAAATGTATAGGTATATTTATATATACTGCAGGAGAACGAAAGCGTTGGCACTGATGCAATCTAAACGAAAAAAATAAATAAAAAGTTTTTGCAATTTCCACCATAAGTACGCTTATACGAATCTCATGTTGTGTACAAGGCGAAAATGCTTGGACATACTATGGAGCGAGTCCATATTAACACCGCAAATAAAGCAATTCATTCCAAGAATACACACAAAACTAGCAATTGCAAAATTTTAAACAAGGACGCAAACGTTTAGCAAAACGCTCACTGTATAAATCAGGGCTGGGCAGCTTCGGCAGAGAGTGCTCGTTGTATGCGTGGAATTATTTACAACAGTGTGTGTGCGAAGCAGGCGCATATAGTGATGACGACGTCGCTGTCTTCTGGCTGATCGGGTGTATGTACACGAAAACTTCGCCCGCCCGGCGACGCTGCCCAGGCCTGGTATAAAGCGTTCACTACGGTGTAAAAAATATAGATATACATATGTTTAAAACCGAACAAATATATTAAATTTCTCCACTTTACTTACAAACTTTTTTTAGAGATCAAATTTAAGCACTTAACTTTCTTTACAACTTGTTGCTTTCGAAATGAATTTCAGAATAACACGCGTGGATAAACGTATGAAAAATGGCGGAAATTTAGTATATTTTACGAAAATTTTCGTACTTTGTACGAATGGTAAAAAGGACTTTGTTGAATTAGTACAATGAACGAAAGTATTTTGTACATTATACGAAATGATTCGTACAAAGATTTTTATCATAGTTTACTAAATTACTTCGTAAATAGTACGCACGAACTGCTAATATTCCCTACGAAACTCATTTCGTAAAATCTAGTGTATCAGCATTTGATGCAAAATGATTCGTACAAAGATTTGTATCTTAGTTTACTAAATTACTTCGTAAATAGTATGCACGAATTCGTAATATTCCCTTCGAAAGACATTTCGTATATTTTACGAAAGGTTTCGTAAAATCTAGTGTAGCAGCAATTTAATATATTTAACGAAAATTTTGGTACATTACTTATACAAAATGATTCGTTCAAAGATTTTTATCATAGTTCAAAAAATGGTTTCGTAAATAGTACGACGAATTCGTATATCATACTCAAAATATTCCTTACGAAAGTCACTTCGTATTTTTTACGAAAGGTTTTGTAAAATCTATTGTATTTGTCAAAAAATCAATCGTATTATGAACGAAATTTCGTACATTATATGAAAATTAAGACTACGAAATTTTTTCGTAGCTTTTTTACGAAATTTTATTTTCAGTGTATGCAAGAACCCTGTACCCAATAAACTTTTATGTTGGAAATACTTTGGAATCTCATTCGAGATCAAGTCCGTTTTCCAGTTTCCAATGTTGTTTTTAAATTAGAGAAACATTGTTGCAACAGCCATTTTCCAGCAAAAGTAAGTAAGCAAGTAATGGAACTTGACTTGAATTCCAAGAATATTTTCCAATTGGAATCAAACGTCAAATTCATCCATTTGGCATGAGGAAACAAGTATGATTGGGAATAAATGGCGTGTTATTTTAATATAAATTATATAATATAATAATATAAACACTTTTTTTAACACAAATATCTTTTTATTTATTTAACACTTTTTAGTGTTTTTGACAGAAAATGTTTGAAATTTTTCATTCGCGCACGTGCTTTGTTTAATTTTTGATCTCATATATGAGAGAGAATTCGAATCTGGTCTTTGTACTCTTTTTTCTCCAATTCCTTATTTAAGAGCAGCTTCTGAAATAAAAAACAAATAAGGAAAGCTGTCTGCGGCTGTGCCGAAGGCTATATACCTTTCATGAATTAGCGTCACGATTTTCACTGTTCCATCCCCAGTACATCCTGTGTCAATTAAACTTTAGCTCATACCGAAATTATCGGAGCTATCGATTATATGGGGGCGATGCGTTATATTGGTCCTCATTGATTTTTAACACCGATACTCCACATTCTAAAAGAGCAATAGTTACGAAATTTCACGTTCCTACATATATAACTACAGGAGTTATCTACCAAAATCCGTTTATCGGAACAATCGATTATATGGGAGCAATGTGAAATTTTTATCCCATCTCGATGATTTTCAACATCGATATTTCGCATATAAAAATAGCAAGACTTACAAAATTTCACATTCCTACGTGTTTAATTACAGGAGTTATAGCCCAAATACCGTTTATCGGAAAAATCGATTGTATGGGGGCTATGTGAAATATTTATCCCAACTCGATGACTTTCAACATCACAATTTCTCATACTAAAATAGTAACACTTACAAAATTTCACGTTCTTACTTCTTTAATTACAGAAGTTATAGCCCGAAATCCGTTTATCGGAACAATCGATTGTATGGGAGCCTTGAGTAGTTTTGGTCCGATCTTGCTGGTTCCGACAAACCTTGTGCGACTTGATGCAAGTAGAACTGCGAGAGGTTTCCTCGTGGTGCTCGCACTGCGGGCTGAGCATCAACCGGGAAAATTAGAACTGGTCCTTTTCACCAACCGCTATAAGATACCACCTTTAATAATACCAAAACTGGATGGCGTGCGCCTGAACTTGGCTGACAAAGCCAAGTTCTTAGGCACAGTTGTGGAGAGGAAACTAGCCTGGAAGGAGAATGTTCTTCAGCGCCAGAAGAAAGCGCGTATTGCACTCTACACGTGCAAAAGAGCCATTGGAAAAAAATGGGGGCTCAGCCCTAAAATACGCAAATGGATCTACATTGCAATCATTCGACCAATCATGCTCTATGGAGTTGTGGTATGGTGGCCTGCGCTGAGCAAGGCAACAAACCTTAATCTGTTAGGTAAAGTACACAGATCTAGCAAGATCTGTATAAGCGGTGCGGTAAGAATAACGCCAAACGAAGCACTCCAGGCCATTCTCGGCATTTTGCTACTCGATCTGGAAGGGCACCGGGTAGCAGCAGCATCGGCTCTGCGTCTAAGGAAACGTCCGGCTGGGGCACAAGCACTACTGGACACGCCAGTATTTTGGGATCCTACAGCTTTCTTCCGCTGAGCACAGATCGTTGTGCGACCACAACAGCCGGAGATAGCGGTTTTAAAATAAACATGCCCAGCAGGGAAGAATGGGAGAGGACGGATCGGAATTCCGCCACTCATGGCGGCACTTCCATTTATACCGATGGCTCGAAGTTAAAAGGCAGAATTGGAGGAGGGGTTTATTCAAAGGATCTCAACCTTGAGCTCTCCTTCAGACTACCTGATCCCTGCAGTGTCTTCTAGGCTGAAGTTTCAGCAATCATGGACGCCGCGGCTTGGATAGGCCAACACACTATCAGACAGGATATTTTTATTTTCAGCGACAGCCAAGCGGCCATCAAATCCCTTGGCTCTTACTCGTTCAACTCTAAACTAACGCTCAGCTGTCGTCGATCTCTACAAGAGATGGCCCAACAGAACTGCGTGAACCTTACATGGGTCCCGGGACATAGGGACATTGTAGGGCAGACAAACTTGCGAGGCAGGGCACGACCAAGCAGGTTCTTCAGGATAAAGAGCGCTTAGGTATGCCGTTTGCCACATTCAAACTAATGCTGAAAGAGTACACACTTCGCCAAGCCAACGAAAGATGGCTGCAATCTCCAGGTTGCCGTATATCCAAAGAAACCTGGCCGAAATGGGATCATAAAAGATCAAGACACATTTATGTCATAAGAAGAAGAGAAATCTCCATATTAATAGGTGTATTAACTGGGCACTGCCTTATTGGTAGGCACTCAGAAAGACTAGGTGTGCCCTACCTACGATGTTGTAAAAGTTGCAAAGATGACGAGGAAGAGGAAACTGTGTAGCACCTCATCTGCAACTACCAACAGGTTATCATAACCTCTAACGAGATTTTTAGCCGAGCTTCCCTTTCCAACTTGAGGCGTGTTGCTTTTTGAGTTTTCCTACAAGTTGGCGGGGCGGGCCTACAGTTTTTTGCCGACTCCGAACGGCACTTGCAAAGCAAATGAAGCAGGTCCCGGAACTGACTTTCCTAGTGTTGGTGGTATCACAACGGGCCTTTTAAAATTGGCCTAGGTGTGCCTCTGCGGCAGCCACTTGAACCTAACCTAACCTGGTTCCGACAAATGATTATTCTCATATAAAATAACGCATCCATACCAAATTTCATTAAGATATCTCTAAAATTAAGGGACTAATTTACGTACAAATAGAAGGACAGACGGGCATGGCTAAAAGGAATCAGCTCATCGTTCTGATCATAACGGTATACATATTAGTGGGTCTATCTCTTTTAAGTTATAATATCATTTCATGTTCATGAAAGGTATAATATATGTAGTATAAAAATTTAAATACGTATTGCCAATATTGTGTGATCATATTCGTAAAATTTTACGTTTCAAACATATAATTTAGTTCACAGTTTGATTACATACTGCTCGGTTTCGTGCCACTTTGAGCTAAAACAAGTGATTTATATGCTTTAGACCAGGATAGCCATCGCTTTCAACCTACTGAGCGCTACAACAACAACGTCATACTTTCTACAACTATATCGTTCCTGGAATCGCAAAAAAATACTCGAACGAATTATTATTAAACTAAGCCAAACAAATAACGGTCGCTGCAACTAGTATACAGCGCAATTAAAAAATTAAAACAAATACATATGAACGTATGTATTTGCGTACACATGCAGCTATATGCGCATGTAACTATGAACGCGGTATTCCAAGAATAATATTGCAATGATTTTTTGTATTTTTTTGCGATTCTGGTTTGTTGTTGTGAGTCATAAAGAGCAAGATGTTGTTGTTGTAGAGCGGCTGTGAGCAGACTGAGACACTACGCGGCTATGGCTGCTTTAGACGATGGAAACCGCTCGCAAAACATTTAATTTTTGATAGGTCGGAATGGGAAGGCGTTATTGGGTGATAAATCAAGCGAATATGGGAAATGAGGCATTTACTGGGTGTTATTACTAGTTAAAAACTCAGTCTGTGTAAGCGGTTGTTTTGGCATGATTAACAACGATTCGTCGGTTTATGGTGTCGTGTTTAATGTGTGTTATAAATAAAAAATAAATAAAATCTTTCTTTATTTGCAAATATCCCATATATCGTCCTTTCTCAAGTTTAGTGGTTTGGCCTTATTTCTATCTGCATATCAATATACAATCTTCAGTCTAGACAATAGAATGTCTACAGTCTACACAATAGAATGTGTTTGAAAAAGTTGCTTACATTTGGCGCACACGGTTAAAAATTTGAGCGGCCCATATACAGCACAGATTTACATGCGCAAAACATACATTTGCGCAAGTATTTGTGTGGTATGTGCTTTGGTTGAGCTATTTGCGCAAACTACTGCGCTAAAATCAAAACAATTTAGATTTTAACGCAACTCTGCGAACATTGCGCATGCTTTTTTTTCGTATGTGGCAAACTTTTCTATAAAATAGCATTTAAATTAATTTTTTTGCACAATACTGTATAACAAACGTTTTTGGTGCGAATTTCTGGATTTATACCGGGAGTTACCACACATGTCTCTTCGGCTATGGTTGCCCAAGAAAAATTTTTAGCTAATCTGAATTTGAGATGCATTTCAGAACCAATCATCTTCTGAAATCTCAAACGGTCGTTTTCAATTTGAGGTGAAATAACCGTTGATAGCGTTCTCATCCTAAAAGACTCATTTTTAATATGGGATTTATTTGATAGTTTAACAAATAATCCTGTTATAAAAACATTGGAGAAAAAGTTGATGTTTTCTCAAACGTTTGAGTTTTTGGTGCTCGGTGTTTGTTGGGTGATCAGAAATGAATATTGCACAGTTTGTTTGGGTTGTGTATGTAAAAAGTCTTATTTGTACAAATTTATAATTTCGGCACTTACGCAAGGATTTTGTGTAATATATTTGGCGCTTAATTAAAATGTTTTTATTAGGTCGCTTTCGTCGTTCTTTTGCGCGGATTTTTGCATTCGATTTTAAACCAACTTCCTGTTGAGCTAGGGTCTTGAAATTTTCACCATAGTTCGGGTCGCGATGACAGTGCAATATTATGGAAAAAAGATCGATAGGTTGCGCGTGCGTCTCTAAATTTTCAAAAATCGCATTTATGGTCCTATTTGACTGAAATTCAGAAAAAGTATTACTACCATGAAAATAAATATTTTCCAAAAAAAAAAGATTCGGCTACGCGGAGCTAATAGGTCCGGGCAATTTATTGATCATTTATCAAATTTAATGGCATTCTGGTATCCTAGCGTCACACGTACTTGTCGGCTCGGTTTGATGAAAAGACAAAAATTTTTGAATTTTTCGTTTGACAAGCTGTCTGTTTGATAGTGGCGCAAAGCGTTGACAAGCATTAGTGTGTTAGTCACATCGTGACAGTCATGACGAGCACATATGCGGATGAAAATTGAAATTCTTTCATGTTGTATGCGATGTAAAACAACATGATATATGGGTTATTATTATGTTCATGATTTTTAAATTGATAAAAATTATAGTTTCTCCGAAAATCAAGGAATAATAAGAATGCATATGAACAAAATCATCGTTCGTTTGCGAAATGCCTACGCTACGAATTTTTATTGCAAATAATGTTGAAGCTTTATGTTTGATAGTTGTCTGGCAAGCTTCAAGCAGCCGACACTCACACATCTACGGGTAACCCTCACGAAGATACCCCAATGCCATTAAATTTGATGAATGATCAATCAATTGCCCGTAGCTATAAGATCGGGGTAATTGAAACTGAAAATCCTAATTATGGACCGATTTGGGTGATATTTAGCATGTGTATTACTTAATTAATTTTCAAATGTTTAAGAAAAATTGGACCCGCTAGGTGGCGCGTGCGTCGTTCTATGTAAGAAATGCGAACGTCTGTTTTCGGTGTTGTTGTATTCGTTTTTCAACCAGCTTCCCGTTAAAGTAGGACCTTCAAATTTTCATCATCGTTTAGTTTTCTACCCCTCATCAATATAACAAAAAAAAATTCCGATATGTGACGCACGGGAAGCGATATTTTGAAAAATTTCATTCCCAGAGATTTTGCTTGGGCTTTTGAGCTAACTTCCCGTCGACCTGGGGATTTTAAATTTTCACCATCGTTCAGGCTTCTCTGACAATGCATTATACGAAGAGAAAATCCAAAATATTGCTTGTTTTGCAAAAGTCCCAATTATCGTCTCCTATCTTAAGTTTAGTCCTTATTGCTATAATAAAAAAGTGATTTTTTAAACCTGACACAGAATGTCCGATTACCATCTTAGACAATTTTTACAGACAGAAAACTAAAAATTATAAAATAAAAAATAGAATAAAAAATATTTTTAATTTGAAATGTTTTTAAAATGAACTCAAACCTGCAAAATGCCTGCAAAGATTCTTCACTACGTAGAGCTTATCCTGAACATTTGTGAGTAAGATATCTTATAGGTATTAAATAGTACTTGCATGTTTGAAATGTCTAAAAACATTGGCGCACGCTATAGATCAGCCATCGAAACGTAGTGTCTCAGCCTGCTCACTGCCGCTCTACAACAACAACATTTTGCACTTTGTGGCTCACAACAACAAACCAGATTCTCAAAAAAAATACAAAAAATCACTTCAATATTATTCTTGGAATACCGTTCATTTCAAGCTGGCTGATGGCGCTTCGCTGTAAAAGTATAACGGCACACACACGCGTTCATGGGTACATACGCATATATGTATAGCTTTAGCTACATATGTACGCATATACTTAGGTTCAGTTGAATTTGTTTTTATTTTTTAATTGCGCTACATACTAGTTTCGCCGACTGTTTTCATACTTAAATTTGCTTTAAACTCCGCCCAGTACTTCGCCTTGATTTGCTTGAGAAATTGCAGAATGTACGTTGATTGATACAAAGGTGGTAGCACTGATCAAAGCTCATAAGAAAATAGCATCATTTCGTTTAAATGAAAATTTGAAGTACTAGCAACAGCGAGTGGAATAACAATCAAACAGTTGTTTCCAGTCGTTCACCTTCTATAAATTCAATATTCAAGTCAGGTGATCGTAGCAAAATTACAAACTATAGACCCATAGTCAAGCCATGTACATTTGCCAAAATATTTGATAATATCCTAAATATTAAACTTTTTAATCACTTTAGAGATCGATTCAGCTATGTACAGCATGGGTTTCTACAAGGAAGATCCACATGTACCAACCATTGTGTATCAATACCAAGTGTAAACTCTTCTGCATAGACGTCAAAATTCCAAAATGAGTTTAACACCTGTTTGAGATTGTGGTTAATAACAAGTGTGATATCATAGACATAGTCGTGAAAACTTTAAAGTGAGTTTAGTCACCTGTTTTTAATTTCCTTTTTTGTCTCACTTCTTTCCATCTTCCCATCTCTGTCTACCATTAGGTAAAAGATAGGAGACCGCCATGTTGATGTGTGCAGGATGTTAAGCAACGCCATTTGCTTTTCTGTTATTCTGTGCTGGCGACATTTTAATATGTGCAGGATGTAAACAAACCGACATTTTAATGTGTGTTGTCAAAAGAAGAGTTCACACTTGGTATTGATACACAATGGTACCAACCTTTTAACTATGACAAATCACATTATTAAGGCTTTAGAGCAGAAATATCAAATGGACGGCATTTATACTGACTTTTCTAAAGCTTTCGACAAAGTTCACCACTCTGTCTTACTACACAAGCTCTCCCAATATGGAATCGCAGGAACACTTTTGAAGTTTCTGGAGAGTTATTTGGTGAACCGCAAGCTCTTAGTGAAGATTGGGCCGACGAAATCGGACTGCGTCGTGAATGCATGGTCAGGGATACCGCAGGGCACTCACTGCAGACCGCTTTTGTTTATATTGTTTATAAACGACTTACCCCAGCATTTTAAGTTTGCGAAATGTATCATGTTTGCTGATGATGTCAAAGTTTTTATGCTAATATGTAATCTAAGTGACTGCCGTAATTTACAATCCGACCTTGGTGGTGTACCGCTAATAATTTGTTTCTTAACACAGGAAAATGTCATGTGGTTTCTTACTCCAAAGCTCTTAGTTCTATTGAGTTTGACTATTCAATTGACAATGTCAATTTGAGTCGTTTGGAGGAAATCAAAGATCTTGGGGTCATTTTCGATAAGAAGCTAACTTTTAACAGGCATGTTGATGTTGTACTTGCTAAAGCACTTTCCATGATGGGATTCATAAGAAGAAATTCAAAAGAGTTCAAAGACCCTTACACTTTGAGGTCACTTTATATTTCTCTAGTAAGGAGCCACCTGGACTATTGTTGTCTAGTGTGGAATCCATACTATTCGTCCCACCGTAGAAAAATTGAAAGGGTTCAAAGAACCTTTACAAGATTTACTATATTCAAATTAAACTGGCCATGTGGTGTGCCAGACTATGACAGTAGGAGGAAACTCCTCGGCTTACAATCCTTAGAAGACCGTAGAATTTACTTTGCACTAATATTTGTCTACAACTTAGTTAACCATAGGGTTGATTGCGATGAACTACGTAGTTTGATTAATTTTAACACCTCGTCGCGAGAGTTAAGACATCATCGGTTGCTTGTCGAAACGTCCCATAGGACTAACTATGGCTATAATGAACCAATTGCACGAAGCATACGCTTATGTAATATTTATGCGCATGTGATAGACTTCAATGCCGCTATATCAAGATTTAAATTAAATATTTTCACCGTTATAAATTAGTAATTATGTACATGTAATAGTCTGTAAGGTTAACCTGTAGACTGAATCAATTTATTAAAAATGGGCGAAATCGGATTATAACCACGCTCGCTTTTTCGATATCGATAATCACATGGTACACGTGGCACCGCCCACTTTCAAGGGAGGCATTTTGGAAAGTTCGACTGGTCGTAACTTTTAAACAAATTATGGTAGAACGATGAAATTTTGGCACAAATCATTCTAGTATTGTTGTGAGTATACACAGAGCCAACAATGCCTAATAAAATAGAACAAAAGTCATATGATATCTCTATAGATTTTCTTCAAGAAGAAGTTCTTTTTTTAAATTTGAAGAGAAAATCTTATTAATGTTTACAAAGGGAAATCTTGCAAAAAACAAACCGATTTCTTAGGGTTCCTAACAAGAAGATTTGACTTATTAACTGATTTCCGCAAAAGCGGTAATAACCATGCCCACTTTTTATATATCAAAAGTTTTGTAAAGTAGTTTTTTTATAATTTGAGTATGCAGTTTTATAGGTCATAAAATTCTAGCCCAATAAAGTACAAATTTTTTCAAGCTAACTTTTACCGATGATTTTTAATATTTTTTTTCGACTTTTAAACTGTTCCAACTGGAGCAGGATAATATCGCATTTTTAAAACATGCCATTTTTCTACACTTTTCACATTAAATAAAAATTGTAAACAAACAAAAAACATTCTTGAAAATCTCAAAATCTTTCATTATAAAAAATTTTTCCAATCGGATGAAAAATAAAGGCTGTACTGAATTATGAAAACTAAAAAAAAAAAACTAATGGCGGCGATATACCAACAAGTTATCATAACCTCTAATGAGATTTTTGCCGAGCTTCTCTTTCCAACTTGTGGTGTGTTGCTTTTGAGTTTTTTCTACAAGTTGGCGGGACCTACAGTTTTTTGCCGACTCTGAACGGCACTTGCAAAGCAAATGAATTCTTTGCCGAGAAGCTTCTCATGGCAGAAATACACCCGGAGAGTTTGCCAAACTACTGCCGAGGGGCGACTTCGCTTAGAAAAGTTCTTTTTCTAAATAATTTTTGATGTTACTTTTGTCGGGCATCGAACCATCACGACTTGGTGTAGAAGGCCGAACACTTAAACGCTACACCACGGCGGTGGCCACTGAATTATGAACAGCACAGGCAAAAAAGCGCATATATGCGCATTAATAGGAAAAAAAATGCCTTTATCTAACGAAATACCCAAGTAAAATCTTTAAAGTTTTACTCAGGGCTACTTTGATGTTTCTAGATTGCTGAAATGTACTTCATTTATTCCAATGCCAATGCCGAAACCGACTTTTAGCCACTTTTTTTTAAATCCAGCACATTGTGCATCACCGTCACACCTGTTTTACTGCATTACCCTTATTATGATAAAGAAGTTAAACTATCTAAAGGCCCCTCGTGAATGGTGGACACCTTGCCGCGGTACGAGGGCTTAAGTCGATTGCCACAGGGCTACGCTGCCCTTGTGATCATAGCGCCGCCGGTACTACATCACGAGAGAAGCCAAGCCTCGGAGAGTAACTATGGCCTTACCGCAGTATGGGGCTCTGCCGCGGCGGACGACACATTCCCCTTACTCTTCCCTTGACTCTAAACTGGCCTTGCCCGGCGAGGGGTCGTACGAACAAGATGGAAAATAGTAATAACAAGTAAGGAAGTCTAAGTTCGGGTGAAACCGAACATTACTTACCCAGCTGTGCACATAAAATGCTGTTATTCTTTGTTTTGTATAGTTAATGGTGCTAAAATTAATAAAAATTGCTTGACTCATAAATGGGCGGTGCCACGCCCACTTTCCAAAATTTTGAAAAAATTATGTAAAGAATATGAAAGTTGATGTATGTACCAAATTATATTATTATAGCGAAATCAGTTAATTGGATATGGACTTTTCAATATTTCCACCTCCTTTCAATATAACTTTTATGAAAAAGTAGGCGTGGTCGCGAAGCGATTTCGTTTATTTTCTATAGCTGAATTTACCACAACAATAGTATGTCCTCTACGAAATTTCGTTATACTAGCATAAACTGTTCTGAAGTTATTAAGAGTCAAAATTTTAAAATTTCTTCAAATATACGTGGGCGGTACCACGCCCCCTTTTCAAAAATTTTTATAAAATCGGCCTTAGAACATCTAAATCCATACATATTGCAAATTTTATCATTGTAGCTGCTTCTAATATTGAATTAACCCATTTTATACGTTTTTCGAAATTTTCGATATCGAAAAAGGGGCGTGGTTATGGTCCGATTTTACCCATTTTCAATAGCAATCTATTCTGAACCCAAATAAGTACGCATGCCAAATTTGGTGAAGATATCTCATTATTTGCTCAAGTTATCGTGTTAACGGACAGACGGACGGACGGACGGACGGACGGACGGACGGACGGACGGACGGACGGACATGGCTCAATCAAATTTTTTTTCGATCCTGATCATATTGATATATGGAAGTCTATATCTATCTCGATTCCTTTATACCTGTACAACCAACCGTTATCCTAACAAAGTTATAATACCCTGTGTACAAGTACAGCTGGGTATAAAAACCCTAAAACTAAAGATACAACAATGTATACTGCACAGCAGAGGAGGAAAATGCTGGAGCACAACTCCATTTCTTTATCAGCCGAGAGATCGAAAGCGATGGCAACTACGGGTCGATTAGCTCTGGATAATAAGGGGGTAATCCCCAAAGTAAGTACCGGTACAAACACAGTGAAGCCAACAACGGCTGATGCTAAAGCCCCAGTAAGTGCCGGTACCGAAACCAAGTCTTAACGTCTGTGGCAGTGGTCTCACGACCTGGTCCCAGAGATCCAAATAAGGAAACCACCGCGATGGCAACTACGGGTCGAAATTCACCCCAAAAGACATCTCCCAGTCGCTCTGAGTACTTGGACAAAAGAGTGGCCAGAGTCGAGGTTGACGACTGGAAGGAGAGCGTGGATTCCTGCTATCCCTGCTGAACCTGAGAGAATTCTCAGGATGCTCCCGACGCAGGACTGGAGTGTCAATCTTTTCGAGGATGCGGTAGGGCCTGATAGGCAAGTGGTCTTCACCTTGAGTAATGAGGCACTCGAGCCCCTAAAACGGTGCAATGGACGAGTGCACTCCGGCATGGGTTAGATCGTGATCGACGTATACCGCGGCGATGCACAGCGCGCTGCTATTTCGGCTGCATCGGAGGACACCGCAGTGCCGGAAGAGGAGTCGGAGATGTCCGACTCGGAAGGTATGGTATCTGCCACGTCAAATGGCGAAGGAGCAGTGAACACGGAGATGGGAGACAGCCTGCTGGACGGGGAAGACCTCAACGTCACAGTGATAGCAGCTAGTCCTGAGCGCACCAATGTTGATACTGCCACAGTTAGTAGGGTTTCTGCCACGCCAAATCCTGGTCTGAACAAATCGTCGTTGAAAGATAAGCCTCGGCTGCTTTAATCAGTCGTCTCTCTAAAGGCGACGTAGATGTGGTCCTCAACCAAGAACCCTGCGTCAACAGCTCAAGGATTTGCGGTTTGGGGACTAAGGGTTTTAAGCTTATCCGAGCCAGCGAGGGGGGCTGGGTTAGAGCCTGTATTTTGGTTAAGTCTGAGCTGAACGCCTTTCTCTTGCCCAACTATACCAATGGTGTTGTTACAGCTGCCAGTTTAACAGTCTGACGATGGCGTCGGTCTATATTCCCTACGACGCCGAAGAACCTCCGCCACAGAGGGAGGTAAAAGACCTGGTGGCAAATTTTTCCATGGGTCAACTTATTATCAGAACTGATGCCAATGCTCATCACGTCCAGTGGGGAAGCTCCGATATCAATGCTAGAAGTAGTTTGCAACGTGGGTAACGAACCCACGTTTATTACTAAAACCCGTAGGGAGGTCATAGATCTCACTATTTGAGACGAAGGCGCTTATGAGTGGGTCAGAAATTAGCGTGTACTCGAGGAACACTCATTCTCCGACCACCGGTACGTAGAATTAGTTCTAGACTTTTCTGTTGTGCAGCAGGTTATGAAACGCAACCCACGTAGCACTAAATGGCAGCTACACACTGACTTACCAGCACTGCCCCCACAAGTCCCCTCATCAGTAGGGGAGTTGGAGGATCTGGTAAAGACCTTTAAAACGGCGCTCTCGAATGCCCTAGAGCAGGCTTGCCCAGTGCCAAAACCACGCGGTAAACGGGGGGGGGGGGGGGGGGGGAAGGTGGTGGCATATGCAGACGACTTAGCTATAGTATATAGGGCGAATTCCCACAAACCCTGTGCGACTTGATGCAAGTAGCACTGCGAGAGGTTTCCTCATGGTGCTCGCGGTACGGACTGAGCATCAACCCGGGAAAAGTAGAACTGGTCCTTTTCACCAACCGCTTTAAGATACCACCGCTAATACTACCAAAACTGAATAACGTGCACCTGAACTTGGCTGACAAAGCCAAGATCTTGGGCACAGTTCTGGATAGGAAACTAACCTGGAAGGAGAATATTCTTCAGCGCCAGAAGAAAGCGTGTATTGCCTCTACACGTGCAAAAGAGCCATTGGAAAGAAATGGGGGCCCCAAAATATGCAAATGGATCTACACTGCAATCATTCGACCAATCATGCTCTATGGAGTTGTGGTATGGTGGCTGCGCTGAGCAAGGCAACAAACCTTAATCTGCTAGGTAAAGTACCAGATCTTGCATGATCTGTATAAGCGGTGCGTTAAGAACAACGCCCAATGAAGCACTCCAGGCCATTCTTCGTCGGCTCTGCGTCTAAGGGAAACGTCCGGCTGGGGCGCAAGCACTACTGGACACGCCAGTATTTTGGGATCCTATAGCTTTCTTCCTCTGAGCACAGATCGTTGTGCGACCACAACAGTCGGAGATAGCGGTTTTAAAATCAACATTCTCAGCAGGGAAGAATGGGAGAGCACGGATCGGAGTCCCGCCACTCATGGCGGCACTTCCATTTATACTGATGGCTCGAAGTTAGACGGCAGAGTCGGAGGAGGGATTTATTCAAAGGATCTGAACCTGGAGCTCTCCTGCAGACTACCTGATCACTGCAGTGTCTTCCAGGCTGAAGTTTCAGCAATCATGGACGCCGCGGCTTGGATAGGCCAACACACTATCAGACAGGACATTTTTATTTTCAGCGACAGCCAGGCGGCCATCAAATCCCTTGGCTCTTACTCGTTCAACTCTGAACTGACGCTCAGCTGTCGTCGATCTCTACAAGAGATGGCTCAACAGAATCGCGTGAACCTCACATGGGTCCCGGGGCATAGGGACATTGAGGGAAATTGTACGGCAGACGAACTTGCGAGGCAGGAAACGACCAAGCAGGTTCTTCGGGATAAAGAGCAAAGGCATACCCTTTTGCCACATGCCAGATTATGCTGAAGGGGTACACACTCCGCCAAGCCAACGAAAGATGGCTTCGATCTCCAGGATGCCGGATATCCAAAGAAAACTGGCCGAAATGGGATCATAAAAGATCAAGACATAGTTATGCCCTAAGGAGAAGAGAAATCTCCATATTAATAGGCGTATTAACTGGGCACTGCCTCTTTGGTAGGCACGCAGAAAGACTAGGTGTGCCCTACCGACGATGCTGCAGGAGTTGTAAGGATGATGAGGAGGAGGAAACGGTGGAGCACCTCATCTGCAACTGCCGGCTTTAAGTGGCGCGAGAATGCGCTTTTTGGGAGTTCCCTTCCTGGTTAGCCTACGCCAGGTCACGGAGCTGGACATAATGGACCTGATGGCCTTCATCAAGTCATCTAAATGGTTCGAGGAGGAGTAACGGTGTCGGTATAGGAACGTCAGTCCCGGAATTCTGCTATGTGGAGAATTCCGATAATACCGGGATTTTCCATATGGCAGGGTCCCGGAACTGACTTTCCTACTGTTGGTGGTATCACAGCGGGCCTTTTAATACTGGCCTAGGTGTGCCTCTGCGGCAGCCACTTGAACCTAACCTAACCTATCTGAAGGCATTACAATAAGGCAGCGCCTTTTGGAAGAGATTACAATTAGAAGCGATTACCGATTTTTTGCTGGGAATACCTTACTTGTGTCTTAATAAATAATAATATAGCATACAGTACATTTAAACCCAAAAGGTTAGTTTTTTTATAATGATGGACTTTTCTTTCTTCTCATTTTGGATTTCTTTTCACTGCTGCTGTTGTTGTGCATTTTCATAGAAAGTTTTGTTGTTGTAACTCAGCCAATTGCATCGTATCTATATGTGCAGCAGCTGCCGCCATATACGACCCATAATAATTTCCAAATGATTGGACGTTTGAATCAGCATCAAGTTTTGCAAGATTGATGTTATGTTTATGGAACTGATGTATTAGCCGCTTCACGTGTTTGTGCCGATGTGCAATGCTATGTGATGTTATCGGACTTCCTGTATGTAAGTTTGAGTATAGTTGCATTTGATGAATACCATTGTTGCGATTTTCTGAGCTAGCACAGTCCACTATAGAAGCACTTTTAACTGCTTTGGATACATGTGTGGATGATGATGATATCAATTTTGATGAATAATATGTCTGAAAATCTGCCAGACTCGATGTCGCATTGGATACAATTTTTGGTATATCTGTATATTGTTCTTGCAGTGTATTTAATTTTGTTGGCAAGTACCAGCTATTATAAATATGTGCATCTTCGCAACCTTTGTTTTTGCCATTATATGTTTGACTTCCTTTCTTAACGTGAATTTGATCAATATAGAAATCATTTTCTTTGTCAACCAATATGAGAGGTGGGTCTTGCCCCTTTTTATCTTCAAAACTATTTGAAACAACATCCACAATCCTACGCCAGGTCACGGAGCTGGACATAATGGACCTGATGGCCTTCATCAAGTCATCTAAATGGTTCGAGGAGGAGTAACGGTGTCGGTATAGGAACGTCAGTCCCGGAATTCTGCTATGTGGAGAATTCCGATAATACCGGGATTTTCCATATGGCAGGGTCCCGGAACTGACTTTCCTACTGTTGGTGGTATCACAGCGGGCCTTTTAATACTGGCCTAGGTGTGCCTCTGCGGCAGCCACTTGAACCTAACCTAACCTATCTGAAGGCATTACAATAAGGCAGCGCCTTTTGGAAGAGATTACAATTAGAAGCGATTACCGATTTTTTGCTGGGAATACCTTACTTGTGTCTTAATAAATAATAATATAGCATACAGTACATTTAAACCCAAAAGGTTAGTTTTTTTATAATGATGGACTTTTCTTTCTTCTCATTTTGGATTTCTTTTCACTGCTGCTGTTGTTGTGCATTTTCATAGAAAGTTTTGTTGTTGTAACTCAGCCAATTGCATCGTATCTATATGTGCAGCAGCTGCCGCCATATACGACCCATAATAATTTCCAAATGATTGGACGTTTGAATCAGCATCAAGTTTTGCAAGATTGATGTTATGTTTATGGAACTGATGTATTAGCCGCTTCACGTGTTTGTGCCGATGTGCAATGCTATGTGATGTTATCGGACTTCCTGTATGTAAGTTTGAGTATAGTTGCATTTGATGAATACCATTGTTGCGATTTTCTGAGCTAGCACAGTCCACTATAGAAGCACTTTTAACTGCTTTGGATACATGTGTGGATGATGATGATATCAATTTTGATGAATAATATGTCTGAAAATCTGCCAGACTCGATGTCGCATTGGATACAATTTTTGGTATATCTGTATATTGTTCTTGCAGTGTATTTAATTTTGTTGGCAAGTACCAGCTATTATAAATATGTGCATCTTCGCAACCTTTGTTTTTGCCATTATATGTTTGACTTCCTTTCTTAACGTGAATTTGATCAATATAGAAATCATTTTCTTTGTCAACCAATATGAGAGGTGGGTCTTGCCCCTTTTTATCTTCAAAACTATTTGAAACAACATCCACAATATCACTCGCCACAACATCTACAATTTCTTCATCTTCCTGATCATCTTGAGGCAGTCGGATCTGTTGTTGCAGGGCAGACGAAACGAATAGGTGTCTATGCAAGAGTTGTTTGCAATATTCGACGGGATGGTCATCAGGCCTTGCTGACCCACAATTTGTCGCTTGTTCCACAGATGAAATGCCAACTTCAGCAGTTTGCGCTTCCTCGGATGAGTGTTTAGAGTCAAAATCTGAGCTTTCTGGTGCCAGTAGAGATGCTACGTCGAACTGTCGCTTACGAATTTGAGTGGACGCACTTGCCATTTGACCAAAATAATTTGAGGAGTTTTTAGCAGTCGTTCGACTGCAACCAGTTTGTTTAGAAGTTTCGTTGTTGCTGACGCTGTTTTGCTGTGTGAGAAAGAAAAGGGCATTGTTATGTGTAAGCGAGTTAAATAATTTATTGTTCTGATGCCCTGTACACTGCTTGTGCGACAATATACTAGTTGTATGTCGATTGGTGTTATGGAAGTTCGCCGGTACAGACCTATAATGCTCCATGATCGCGGCACCAAAATAGGTATCGTGGAATTGTTGCCGATGTTTTGCATATGGCATTTGAGCTGGTGGATGTTCATATGAAGACCCCGCAGCACAGTCAGATGTCGGCGCTATGTGTAATGGGTTTGCAGGTACCATTGTCGGTGGTGGTGACGTTATATCAACTTGGGGTGGCGGTGGACTAGGTGAGTCAGGGTCCACAGTGTCCAATGGTAAACCCATATGCTTGCGAACTTTACGTTGAGCTTTGCGCCGACGAAAATCGCCCTTTCGGAAGTCATCAATATTTGCGGGATGTATTGCCCAGTAATGCCCTTTCCCATTAGCACTGCGTCCTGATTTAAGGAAGCAGTCATTCAGTGATAAATTATGGCGTATTGAGTTTCGCCACCCGGGGCCACGTGCTCGAAAATACGGATAATTATCTAGAATGTACTGATAGATGTCAGAAAGCACGAGCTTAGTTTCCGCTGAACTAAGAATGGCCAAAGCAATCAGACCAATGTAGCTATATTGAGGCTTTGGTTCTTCCGGATGAAATATATGTTGTGGAAAACATGACATGGACATCGTAAAGTCATTGTTACATAACCTGCCGAAGGGTGTATATGGTTGAGTTACTAAGTTCGATGGAATTACCGTGCTATCATTGCTCTTTGTGTCTGCATCCATTAATCCTGATGTAAGATTAAGCTTCTCACTCGTTACAACATGCGCGCTTCCATTATTACAACCCACATACGTTGATATTGGGGACATATAACCAGGCTGTCGGTACTGCGAACAAAGAAGTTCATTTATGTTCATCGCATAGTTATTAAATTCTAATGCACTTTCCCCCGGTGTCCTGGGCGAATAATTGATGGTTGGTATCGAAAGGAAATTTTCACTTTGTACATTTTTTAGATTTGTACAAGTTCCTTCTGCCGCGAAACCAAATGACATATCAATTACTTAAGCGCTTTCTCGTCATTAGGGAGTTCGTGTTTTAATAATTTCATAATATTCATAGCATTCAATATACGTACAGTGATTCGCTTTCAGCGCAGAGACCGTTCCCTACGGCCGATCGTTTAAGCATTGAGAATGTTGAAAATCGATGTCGACTTTTTTCCGCTTTCTGAAAAAAATTTAGTATGCAATGATTAGCTTCAAAATACCATGTGTGTATATTAGAGCGTATCCAAAAAAGTACGCCGTGCACCCATGTTGAATGCTTTCATAAAGCATTTGAGACATTCCCTATAAAAACCTCTAATTCAAAAAGCTGGCTAGTCTAGGATATCGCTCAAACTTTGACGGACAATATAACCCATCCATCGACCAAAAAAACTCACTCCTTATAAATAAATTAGGTATTTGTTTCCTTTAGGGGTCAACTGCTAATAAATTAGCTAAAATTATTGGAGATAGCTCAAAAGACGGGGTTTGGCCTCAGGATCAGGAATCCGGAAGCGCTTTTTTAATTTTTTGTTTCTGTGAAAAGTTATGGTCAAAAAACCAAAAAATGACCCGGGTCCTATACCAAAATTGGGGCGGAAGCAATGGTATTTACGTGCGAAACACCTTTGTGAGTTGGCGGCCTTCGGCCGCGCTTATAAAACATAAACCTGGGCTACGCCATCCCAAGTCCGGGTGGTTGCCTCCCAAACGGGGCTAGCACCACGGTACGAATTTTTTCGCAAGTTTTTAGGTACAGCCTAATAAAATTACAACAACCACATGAAAACTTGTAACTTTGATTACAAATATCTCTCCCGAGAAGCAAAAAATTAAAAAAGCGCTTCCGCATTCGTGATCCTGAGGCCAAACCCCGTCTTTTGAGCTATCTCCCATAATTTTTGCTAATTTATTAGCAGTTGACCCCTAAAGGAAAAAAATACCATAAATTATTATCTCAAAATTTGTAAGTTTTAAAAAATCGTGTTTTCAGGCTATAAAACGGACATGTTTCTCAAAGATAAAAACAGCCCTGGATTTAAAATAGGTGCTCTCGGTACCCTGACACAGGGCGCAGATTTGGGGGGCGGCAGATTTCGAAACATAAATTGAAATTTTTACAAATTGTTCGCGCGAATCAAGTGCTGAAACTCATCAATTTATGAATTATTGATTTTTGAATTTAAATATCTCTTTAGAATGTGAATTTCCATGTATATGTATATATCAAGGTATGAAACCGATTAAAATAAAGTCCCGGTTTCAGTTTCGGTTTTGTAACGGAACGAATTTTTTCGCAAGTTTTTAGGTACAGCCTAATAAAATTACAACAACCACATGAAAACTTGCAACTTTGATTACAAATATCTCTCCAGAGAAGCAAAAAATTAAAAAAGCGCTTCCGCATTCGTGATCCTGAGGCCAAACCCCGTCTTTTGAGCTATCTCCCATAATTTTTGCTAATTTATTAGCAGTTGACCCCTAAAGGAAAAAAATACCATAAATTATTATCTCAAAATTTGTAAGTTTTCAAAAATCGTGTTTTCAGGCTATAAAACGGACATGTTTCTCAAAGATAAAAACAGCCCTGGATTTAAAATAGGTGCTCTCGGTACCCTGACACAGGGCGCAGATTTGGGGGGCGGCAGATTTCGAAACATAAATTGAAATTTTTACAAATTGTTCACGCGAATCAAGTGCTGAAACTCATCAATTTATGGATTATTGATTTTTGAATTTAAATATCTCTTTAGAATCTGAATTTCCATGTATATGTATATATCAAGGTATGAAACCGATTAAAATAAAGTCCCGGTTTCAGTTTCGGTTTCGGTTCCGGTTTCGTTCTTTAACATTTATTTCGGTTTCGGTTACGGTTTTCTTCCGGTTTCGGTTTCCAAATAAAACCACCTCAAAAAAAATTTTGCTACTACAAAACTCAAATATGTACCTAAATGCGTAATAAGTCTGAATTTTTATAACTTTACTCCGGTGGTCACGATGGATTTTTTCCAATATAGTAAAAATATTACTTTCGGAAAAAATTTCTTCAAAATAAATTAAAAAAATTAACTCTACTTTTTCTATTAGAAAAATGTTAGAATGGAACATTAATATGAGTGATGCTTTTTGAGACGGGCCACTGAACATTTTTTTTCGGATCTCGTAAATTTTTTTCGATGGCTTCATTCGACTATAGTTTAATTTCCTCTTTCGGAATTTTGATATTGAGGTCAAAACGTGTCTTTTGTAACCTTCCATGAAAATTATTCAGGGTAGCCTCTGGTAAAATAAAATATGTGTCCAGAAAAAGAAGACATTAAAAAAATTCAAAACCGTTTGGAACCGGTTCCGGCTTTTGAAACGGTTTCGGATTCGTTCTTTTCAGATAAAAATAACGGTTACGGTTTCGGTTTCGGTTTTGAAAAATGAATCGGTTTAGATCGGTTACGGTTTCGGTTTTGAAAAATTAATCGGTTACAGTTACGGTTTCGGTTCAGTCCTTGTTATATATGTACATTAGGGTGTTTCAATTAAACAAAATTTGGTTTATTTTTCGGTCTTACCCCCTGAAACTTTAGGTATTGACGAGAAAATAAGCTTTGCAAAAAATTAACGCTCTAACTTAACCTTTAGGGGTGGCTATTTTTTTCGCCCGTTCCCATACATTTTGTATGGGGAAAAATGGTATTTTTTTCAAAGTGAATTTTCTTTCAATTTTTGAAACTTGTTTGCAAATATATTTACCTACTCTTAAAGTTGAAGCTTTGAAGCTTCCAAAATGGTAAGCCATGTGGGATTATCTTAACTATTAAAATAATTACAGCCATTTAAAATTTACTAAATTTTATACGTGTTACTGTGTATGTGTGTGCAATAGTACAAAACTCAGCCATTTCCAAATGGCTGTAATTATCTTAATAGTTAAGATAATCCAACATGGCTTACCATTTTGGAAGCTTCAAAGCTTCAACTTTAAGAGTAGGTAAAAATATTCACAAAAATTCACTTTGAAAAAAAAAATACCATTTTTCCCCATACAAAATGTATGGGAAAGGGCGAAAAAATAGCCACCCCTAAGGGTTAAGTTAGAGCGCTAATTTTTTGCAAGGCTTACATACCTAACTTTTTAGGGGGTAAGACCAAGTCGCCATTTTTTTGAATCACCCTAATGTACATACTATTTAACATTAGTTGTAAGGCTCGCTGAAACACCTTTATATATTTATTCACGCTCCCTGAATAGCGAAACGATGCGTTGGCAACGCCAGCTACCGTGTGACAGGTGTGCACACACGCTCGTACACACACTTGTCAGCCGGTCGCTCGTTCTGCTTTACCTCGCTATTCGTTTTTCTTTTACTTACTTATCTATTACTCGAAAAGGAAAGTTGATCTCGCGCTCTGGGTTCGCCAATTAAATTATTAAGCTACTTACATTAAAATTAAAGTGAATTAAATTGTGAAACAAAGTTGAAAAGGTGTTTCCTTTTATTAAATATTCGTGCGCCTATTAATTTCCCGTCGCGAAATAACAACCCCCGAAACCCTCACCATCCCCGCCGCATTTCTGTGCACCACCACCTAGATATATACAATTTTACTAGCAGCGGTCACCAGCATCTGGACCATTCTCCAGCCACTGCAACCACCAAGACCCACCAGGACCAACAATAAAGATACCGCAATATTCAGTGGTCCTTCGTCGCCAAAAAGGAACCAGCGCCAAAACCAACTACAAATACATTAAGTACCCAATTGTAATTAAACCGTGAGTATTAAATGACAGTAGAAAACATTAAAATATTGAAAATTTCATAACAATTTGTGTCGAGAATTTGTCCTTCCCGCAAAAACTTACCCCCCTTTTTTCAATATATAAAATATATATAAATGCGAAATGTTCAAAAGTTTTCTCCCTTTTTTGCAATAACCACAATTCTAAGGTATATAAAATTTGATATGTATCGAGCAGGGTGTGCGAAAACAAACGAAAACAAACGAAAAATTAAAAAAAATTAATGATAATATGCAATGCTAAACACGTATTCACTCTATAGAGCCGCTGTTATGTGTGTCGAAAGCTGCTCATTAAGTGCCATAATCCGAATTAGGGTGCTCCTCAACTTTATAGAAGAAAACTATGTTCTGCTAGCTTAAGGCTTAAACTAGCAGAACACTGTGCGTTAACAGTGAAGGATGATAGCTACATCAAAAGTGAGTATACAGAAATTAGGTGCTCATTAAGTGCCATACTCCGAATTAAGCGATAGCTTTATCAAAAGTGACTGTTCAAAAATTAGGTGCTCATTAAGTGCCACCTTTCGATCACCTAATTTCTGTATACTCACTTTTGATGTAGCTATCATCCTTCACAGTTAAGCTTAAGACTTAAGCTAGCAGAACGTCGATTTTTGGGAAAAGTTGACGAGCACCTTTTGTAGGATTAGAGCACCTTTCGAGCACCTAATTTTGCATGTGTTACTTTTATGTTCTGCTAAAATTGTTCTGCTAGCTTTAGGGACCTTTTGTTGACAGTGTTTACAAAAACAAAATCTGTGACAAGGTATTCAGAGAAGCAAATGCTTGCCTAGACTTGATGTTTTGAAAAAAAAAAAAATACAAACACAACTCCCTTCGTGGTTACACTGCACGGTTAAAAAAATTAACCTAAATTTTAAACCAAGAACTGAAACCCGTTTCGGCGTAACCGATTAAAACCGATTCAATTTTCAAAACCGAAACCGAAACCGTTATTTTGATCTGAAAAAGAACGAGACCGAAACCGTTTCAAAAGCCGGAACCGGTTCCAAACGGTTTTAGTGGGAACATAGGTATTTTCTTTCACAAAAATTAAGCCACTCTCTGAAAAATTTGGCTGCTACGCCAAAATTTTTTTCAACAATTATTTGTTTTCTGTTCTATTCTTTTGTTACTTCCAATTATGCACGTGTTAAATTAAGTCTTTTGAGTTAAATTCAATTTTTTTTCCTTAAAACTAAATTAATATGTATGAAAATAAAGGTGTTCTTCAAAACCACTTTTGAAATGCAAATTATGTACATACATATGGAAATTGAATCTTTCAATTGCAGTTTTCCCCTTGGTCTGTCTCAGGTAGGCGATCCTTGACATTCTCTTCGTGTTGCAAATTTAAAAACTCGTTGTGAAACTGTCGAGGTATTGTGTTGTTTTCGCAGAGTTTTTTTTAAATCTTTGTACTTCCTCGATAAAATTTTCAATTGATTCTTATATAGAGGAAGTGGTCCGTTTGTTATTACATATTTTAGTGTTAAGAAACACCCTTCAAACAATTTGTAACACCCCCATAAACTGGTTTTCAGGTCAAAAGCCGTTTTACTTTCAGTTTTTTCGTAAAAAAAATCATATAAAATCAAATTTTCAGCCGATTTCAAAAATCTAAACGGTTTATCAGAACTCGTTCCTTTGGCAAAGTATCCTATATTCATCCCTTAAATACGACTTGAAGCACTTTCCAAAAAACATAAAAATAGTATAACTAAGTAGTGATTGCCTTTCGAATATATATATATATATCCAAAAAATATATCATTCATTGTCAATTAGAGCCAAAAAAATTACGTCCAAATCGAAAAACGGAAAACCTTTTCAAAAAATTCCATTACTCGCGTGAAAAACATGTCATACTCTTTTCAAATGGACAAAACGCTATATATATTTCAAATGTGTCAACATTTCTCTATCTTAAACCGGTGAGAATTTTAAAATCGGTTGAAAATTTGTTTTTTCATGAATTTTTTTACGAAAAAACTGAAAAAACGGTTTTTGACCTTAAAACCAGATTTTGGGGGTGTTACAAATTTTTTGAAGGATGTTTTGTGTATAATTCGACCAGATTTCCGACAATATTTACTAGGTCACTTTAAAAGAGTATTCATTTTTTTTATAGCGCTGTGTTATTTGTTTTATCTAACCTACTACTTTAAAATTGTAAAAATATTAAAAGCAGAATTACCTCAGATAGCCAGGACGTCATATTAAAAAAAAGACTCAATAAAGAACAAAGCAAATCGGTATTAAACAACTTATTCAACCTCTTATTTCAAAAGAGAAAAAGACTTATGAGCCACTGCTGCTCACTAAAAATGTAAACAAACGAACACATGGCACATACGGCAAAATTGCTTTTGCTCTAAGTTCGTAATCATGGCTCATACGCCTTTTTTGCACATCATCATCATTTATTGGCGCTTAACCGCCTAAGCGATTTTGGTTGTTGCATATCAAAGCACGCCAGTCATTCCTTTTTAGCGATAACTGACGCCAATTGGAAACCCCAAGGGAGTTCAAGTCATCCTCCACCTGTTGTTTCCATCTCAGTCGAGGCCTCCCCTTCCTCTGCTGCCGAATTCAGGCGACGATAGGAAAACCTTCTGTGCTGGAGCTTCTTTGTCCATTCGCATAACATGGCCCAGCCAGTGGAGTCTTTGGGCTTTAATTCGCTGGACTATGGTCAGATCTGCGTAGAGCTCGTACAGCTCATCGTTAAATTTCCTTCGATACTTGCCGTTGGCATCACGGGAAGGACCATAAATCTTCCGGGTAACTTTTCTCTCAAATACTGCAAGGGCCATCTCATCTTCTCTTGACATTGTCCATGAATCTGAGCCATACATCAGGACAGGTATGAAGAAAGACTTATAGAGCGTGATCTTTGTTCTTCAAGAGAGGCTTTACTTCTCAATTGCCTACTCAGTCCAAAGTAGCACTTGTTGGCAAGAGTGATTCTCCGCTGGATTTCTAGACTGATATTATTTTCGGTGTTGATACTGGTTCCCAAATAGACGAAGCCCCTCACAGTTTCAAATTTGTAACTATCAACATTGACATGGCTGCCAAGGCGCAGGTGCGCCGATTCTTTCTTTGATGACAGCAAATACTTCGTCTTGTCCTCGTTCTCGGCAAGACCCACTTTTTTCGCTTCCTTATTCAGTCCAGAGAAGGCAGCGCTTATGGCGCGGTTGTTAAGGCCAATGATATCAATATCATCGGCATACGCCAGCAATTGCACGCTCTTGTAAAAGATTGTACCATTGCGGTTTAGCTCTGCTGCTCGAATTATCTTCTCCAGCATCAGATTGAAGAAATCGCACGAAAGGGAATCGCCCTGTCTGAGGCCTCGTTTGGTTTCAAATGGCTCAGAGAGGTCCTTCCCGATTCTCACGGAGCTGTTGGTATTGCTCAACGTCATTTGGCAAAGCCGTATAAGCTTTGCAGGGAAGTCAAATTCAGACATGGCGGCATACAGCAACTCCTTTTGCGCTGTCAAAAGCGGTTTTGAAATCGACAAAGAGATAGTGTGTGTCGATTCTTTTATCATGGGTCTTCTCCAGGATTTGGCGTATCGTGAAAATCTGGTCGATGGTAGACTTACCAGGTAAGGTCCAATAAGTTTGTCTACGATGGGCTTCAGCCTTTCACACAGCACGCTAGAAAGAACCTTATATGCGATATTAAGAAGACTGATTCCGCGGTAGTTGGTGCGGTTAGCGGGATCGCCTTTCTTGTGGATTGGGCAGAGCACACTTAAATTCCAATCCGGAGGCATGCATTCGTCTGACCATATTCTGCATAAGAGCTGATGCATGCTCTTTACCAGCTCTTCGCCTCCGTGTTTGAAAAGCTCGGCGGGTAGTCCGTCTTTTCCAGACGCTTTGTTGTTTTTGAGCCGGGATATAGCTATCCTCACTTCATCATAGTCAGGTGGTGCGACGACTTTTCCATCGTCAGGGATTGGGGTATCGGGTTCGACGTCTCCCTCGCAATTTAGCAGTGAGGAGAAGTGCTCCCTCCATAATTTAAGTACACTTTGTACGTCGGTTACCAGGTCGCCATTATTGTCCTTACAGGAGCTTCCGTCATCCGCCGGATCTTTTCATAGAATTTTCGTTCCTGTCAGCCAGCATCTCAAGCTCCTCACACTCACGCCTTTCGGCCTCACTTTGCTTTTTTCTGAAAAGGCGTCTCTCTTCCTTATTTGCCTCACGATATTGTTGCCAGACACTGCGGGTTGCGCCCGTTCGCAACGTCTCCTTGTAGGCAGCGTCCTATTTTTTCGAGGCAGTTTTGCATTCCTCATCGTACCAGTTGTTCTTGCGGGCTCGCTGGAACCCTATAGTGGCCTCAGCGGCGGTACGCAATTAGTGAGAGATATGCTTCCATTGCTCGGTTACATCGTTAGGTCGAGGATTGCCCTCTGCTAGCAGGTGTGAAAGTCGAGTTGTGAAATTATCAGCTGTCTGTGTCATGCTTCTCGAAGTCAAACTTTCCTTCCGTTACTGTGCGCACTTTCTTCGTTGCACAGAGACGTGTGCGAATCTTGGCTGAGACAAGATAATGGTCAGAGTCAATATTGGGACCACGCAGTGTACGCACGTCCAGAACGGTGGAGCTATGTCTGCCGTCAATCATGGCATGATCAATCTGGTTTCTTGTTCTTTGATCAGGGGACAGCCAGGTGGCTTGGTGTATTCGTTTAGCTGGAACCTAGTACTACTGATGACCATATTGCGAGCAGCGGCGAAGTCAATCAACCTAGTGCCGTTGGGTGATGTTATATCATGGAGACTAAATTTTCCTTTTTTGCACATACGACTCGATATTAACAAGTACCCATATTAATGTTTTTTCACGATTTACATATGTTTTTCATTTAGCTTCCATTTTCTAATTTTATGAATTTATTTTGCAGAAATTTCATCCATGCATAGCGTTAATAACATTTACATATCGTTAACTTAATTCACAAAGGCCCTAACTGGCATAAACAAAATTTTACAGGATAAGCAAAAAACTAAAATTTTTTTACATTCAACGCATGCAAATATAGATTTGTAAATTTGGAATATCTCCGATTTTATAGCTAGTATCTCCTATAAATTTGTAGTGAGTGTGTGTTATACTATATCATACTTAAATATGTGAAAAAGTCATTTTCGAAAAATGTATCAATTAGGGCCTTTGTGAATTAAGATAACTTTATTATTATTATATTGGAGAAATTCCATCATGGCCCCAGGAAAAGTTATTAAAATTCAGCCCTATTTTGAAGCTTGAGTTTTTTAATACTAAAATTGATTGTATTCGTGTTTTAATTTGGAAACCGAAACCGGAACGAAACCGTAACCGAAACCGAAATAAATGTTGAAGAACGAAACCGAAACCGAATCACGTTACAAAACCGAAACCGTAACCAGAACGTTATTTTAATCGGTTTCATCCCTTGTTTTGAACCCGTATAAAGTTTAATCAATTTTTCAAACCGTCCAAATACCTACAAATATTTTCAAATTTTTTTGATTTCGATTTAAGATCTAAATAAAAAAGCAATCTAATTTTTTTTTGGTTTGTTTGAATTTTGCCCACAAAAACTTCATGTGCGTCATAGCTCAGCGGTAGGGCAGTCGGCTGTGACCCCTGGGCGTTTTCGTTCGAATCCTGCCAAGTGCCACATGTTTATACCTTTCATGAACATGAAATGGTATTATAACTTTGGTCCGATGATTGTAAGTATGAGAAGAAGAAGAGATAGACCCATCAATAAGTATACCGAAACGATCAGGATGACGAGATGAGTTGATTTAGCCATGTCAGTCTGTCTGTTTGAACGCAAACTAGTCCCTCAGTTTTTCAGATATTTGGCTGAAATTTTTTATGCGGCCACCATTTTCCAATATAGGAATCATTTGTCGGAACCAGCAAGATCGGAGTGATATTACATATAGCTCCCCTACAATAGATTGTTCCGATAAACGGATTTTGGGCTATAACTCGTGTAACTAAAGAGGCAGGAACGTGAAATTTTTGTAAGTATTGCTATTTTTATATGTGAAATATCGGTGTTGAAAATCATTTAGATGGGATAAATATTTCACATAGCTCCCATACAATCGATTATTCCGATAAACGGATTTTGGGTTATAACTCCTGTAATTATACACGTAGGAACGTGAAATTTTGGAAGTATCGCTAGTTTTATATGTGAAATATCGATGTTGAAAATCATCGAGATGGGATAAATATTTCATATAGCCCCCATACAATCGAGTGTTCCGATAAACGGATTTTGGTAGATAACTCCTGTAATTATATAGGTAGGAACGTGAAATTTCGTAACTATTGCTAATTTAGAATGTGGAATGTTGATGTTAAAAATCAATGGGATTGGACCAATATAACACATCGCCCCCATATAATCGACAGTTCCGATAATTTCGGTAAGAGCTAAAGTTAAATTGGCACAGGCTGTACTGGGATGAAACAGTGAAAATTGTGGCGCTTATTCATGAAAGGTATTTAGCCTTCTGCACAGCCGAAGACAGCTTTCCTTACTTGTTTTAATATTATTTTATTCTTAAAACTTTTCGGTTTAAAATTAAAACTTTTTGGTTTGAAAATTAAAACTTTTCGGTTTAAAATTAAAACTTTTAGGTTTGAAAATTAAAACTTTTCGGTTTACAATTAAGACTTTTTGGTTTGAAACTAAAATTTAGTTTTGAAAGCTTATTCAAGATTGAATTTTGCCAACAACATTTACGTGTGCGATGTAGCTCAGTGGTTGAGCAGACGGGCATGATGCGGGGGTCTGGGTTCGAATCCCGCCAACAGCCAACGAACAAAAAATTTATTTTATCTTTGAAAAATTGTTAAAACATTTCTGGTTTAAGCGGGCTACTCACCTGCCAAGAAATGTCAAACGCCGTATAAAAAACGCTCAAGAAATGGTCAAGAACGGTTTTCCCACGTCAAATTTTCTTGAGCCAATACTTAGCTCATAAGAAAAAATACTACAATTTTCGATGGTTGGCAACGCCGATTTACCTCAAGAAATAAATATGCTCGTATATATTTCTTGAGGAAAACGTGCAGATTCACTTCAAATATGAGTATATACTTCGCTACACATGTTTTATACCTTTTTATAATAGTAATCTGCAATAAAATGGAAAATGCCGTAAACGCCAAATTTTCTTGACCAGGCATAAAAAATATATGCTCGTTTTTTTTTTTTGATGCATTTCTTGACAGGTGGGTAGCCCGCCTTATAATTGAAACCCGATTCATTAAACCAATTTTCTTGAAAATTTGGTTTGATCATACACTCTAAAAAACCGGTTTAATTTTGCTACCATAATAGTTGTAATTTTTGGTTGAAATACACAATTTTTTTTACAAATTTACTACTTTAAATGAAGTAGTTAAAATTTTTGACCAAATTTACAACAGTCGAACGTAAAAGTAGCCATATTTTGCGATTTTACCAACATTTTTGTTTAAAATTACATACTCAAATTGTAATTTGATCTCTTATTCGAAAAATTACAATTCGCAATGGTAAAATTACATCCTGAAGATGTACTTATATGCAAAATTACAATTTAATGGTGTAAATATTTCCTGAAGCTGACAACGAATGTCGCTCGTTTCGGCACACGTGAGTAAACGATTATCGATGGTATCAACGATGCCAGATCGTGGCAAATATTAACATTTAATGGATGTTTCCCAACAAAGGGTAATATGCTTTATCATAGGACGCATTCATGGCGTCGTTGTTCAACTATAGGACAGCTGTTCGATCAGTGACCATTCATTTAAAACTCAGGTCTGACGTGAAGCGACATCAGACTTGGGATAAGATTGCGAATCTGATATCAGCATTCGTTCACGTGTGAGTTTATTTAGTATGAACGCACCTGTAAATAGCATCGTAAACTTGTCAGTCAGCAGTGTTTGGATGCGTTCGCTTAACGCAAAATTAGTAGTAACTTTGGCTGTGAAGCTTTCATTGATACATGTTTCAAGAACAGTTGTCAGCCAAAAGTTTTTGCTCACTGCTTTTTTAACAAATAGTTCTGTGCTGTTGTGTTTGCAAGATTGCATTTTTTTATAGCATTAAGTTTATGGGCATTTGCGCACCGAAATCAGTGGATAAATTTACGAAGTTTGTGTATGTAACTATAACGCAAAAAACATCTGCTTTCGCATGTGTCAAAATTTACTACAATCTGCAGACCTCAAGTAAGGTTTTTTGCTATTTCTGATTTATATTTTGGTAATTTATTAGGAGCAATATGGCATTACTGCAGAAAGTAGTAACGAAAACCCTGGAGTAGACGATCTTCCGATAACACACATGTCGATGTTTGGTAAATGCACTATCGATGTATTGTAAATGCACTATGGCTATGTGTCAATCGATATTTGTTTTGGTCAGAGTAAATGAGGTGAACAAATTTCCTATGGTGTACAAAAATTTGCCATTTTGCTGTGCCAAACGGAAAGTTAAATGTTGACAGTAGTAAATTTTGACATATGCAAAAAGCGGTGGGGTGCAATGAAGCCATACGCAATAACGCCATACTGCTTTATTTCTCAAACCAATTGGAAATATTATTAATTATTAATTTGCATTTTTAAATGGAAATTACTCCTAAAATATGAGTTTCCTTCGACTCGGGTTTTTAATTCTGTGATTTTGTGACCACATTTGTCCAACACAAAAGAAAAACAAAATCCTAGGCATGCTGCACTCTCGGAAAGTCAACCCAATTAGCGCGTTCACACACAAGGAACTTGTCGCGCAACTTTCCAGATTTATAGGCGAGAGAGCGACGAGAAAAGGAAACGGATACCTCTCCTCGTCGCCTATAAAACGGCAAAGTTGCGCGACAAATTGCTTGTGTGTGAACGCGCTAAATTCAGTGATCCAACGATACCATACAGATATGGAGGCCTATCGATAAATTGTGGTTTGTACCTCATATCGCCCGTCTCTAATAATCATAGCGCCATTATTAAATTCGCTGAAGTGCAAAAAAGTAAAACGTATTTACTATTAAGTGATTTATTTGTGATTTTTTTGTCAAAAACGGGGAAAAGGAAATACATATATTGGTGGTAAGTATAAAAATGTTAAAAAGCAATGTATATAGATGTGAGAAAGGCGAATGCTCTAGAACTTTTTCTAATTATTCTAGTATGAAAGTTCATGAGCATCGCCGTCATAGAAGGATCAAGAAAATTGATTTTCGTGGAAAGTTTAGTTGTTATATTTGTAACGAAAACTTTTCCGCCTTTAGAGGCATATATGGCCATTTAATTGGGCACATTTTTTTTAGATAAAATGGATGTTTTGTGTCCATTTAATTGCGCAAAATCTTTCAAGAATGTTGGTGCATTTAAAATGCATGTGCTTAGGAAGCATAATTTCCAACAGCGCTCTTCCTCTGGTGAAAATATGTTGAAGTGTAGCAATAATGTAGGAGCCAGCGAAACTTTTGCAGAAAATGCGTCAGATTAGGACTTATTATCTATTCATAGTAATGATAAAATGTTTGAAAACATTATAATAAAATTGATATACAATTTTAGTGTATGCGACTCTGCCATTGACTTCTTGGTTTCTGAACTTAAAGAAATTCTAAGTCAGCATGAGTCTGTGATGAACGATAGCATTGATAAGCTTTGTGATCAGTTGCAACTGTCTCAATATAAAGATCTTTTCCTAAATCTACCGTCATGTGCGTCGCTTATGACCGAAATATACCTAGGTATTAACCAACATCACAAGGAATGCTCTTTTCACTACGTTCCTATTCTTCAAACAATTGAAGCCCTTATGTGCGGGATGGAGGGTTTTTTTTTTTAGTTTTTAATGAAATGGTGAATGCCAAATATGGTACTTATTCTGATTATAATGACGGATCTGTTTATAAACAAAATACTTTTTTGAATGGAAATTCTAAGAAGATAGAACTGTTATTGTTTCAGGATGCATTTGAAAATTGTAATGCCTTAGGTTCATCAAAAACAAAACACAAGCTAGTAGGTGTATACATGACGATTGGAAATATTCCAAAGCAATATAGATCGAAAATTCAAAATATGCAGCTTGTGTTATTGGCAAAGGAAAGTGATATAAAAAGTTTTGGGTTTGAAAAAATTTTAGAGCCTTTAGTACAAGATTTAAAGCAACTTGAAGAAACTGGAGTTAACATTCCAATTAACGGCTTTCTTCAAAACTATCGTGGTACGCTCTTCGCAATGCTTGGTGATAACTTAGGAAGCCAACAATTTGGTGGTTTTACAGAGAACTTTAGTTCCAGTAAATTCTTTTGTAGGTATTGCTTCTACACTAGAGAGAATCTGGGAGCATTTGAAACACAAATTTGCGACAAGAGAACTCCTGAAAGTTATCAGATTTGTGTTGATAATATTTCGAAAGACCCTTCTCTTGGTATGGGACTCGTTAAAAATTCTTGTTTGAATAAACTACAATGTTACCACGTATGTGGTGGTCTGCCACCGTGCATAGCTCACGATTTATATGAGGGAATAATTCCTTACGATTTAATGGAAATCGTACATTATTCTTGCCGTCTTAGCTACATTTCATTGGA
Organism: Campiglossa producta; assembly: GCA_964058755.1. Classification (NCBI taxonomy): domain Eukaryota; kingdom Metazoa; phylum Arthropoda; class Insecta; order Diptera; family Tephritidae; genus Campiglossa; species Campiglossa producta. Next base: position 50,802 of record CAXKVI010000029.1, on the reverse strand, counting down.
CTTCTTAAATATGAGCTTTTTATCATTACGTAAAGCGTTCAAATTACATTTGTCTTTTCCGTATATTACCAGGGGTATGAAAAAAATGCCAGGTAAGGCTGATGAAGTGTTGCAATTCCTAATGCTAATGCCTTTAGTCTTTTTAAATAAACATTCAGTAAAAAGTGATCCAATGTGGAATTTTTCACAGCTATGATAGAAATGAGCAGAATAATATACAGCTCAGATATTGGTGAAGACCAGATTATGCTGCTTTCCCACTATATTTCTGTATATTTTGAGTGTAGGAAGGAATATTTTCCGAGGCTGAAGCTGCGCCCAAAGCACCATTATGTTTCCCATTACCCACATCTTATAAGACAGTTTGGCCCTCTTAAGAATTTGTGGACTTTGGGATTTGAGCAAAAGCATCAGTACTTCAAAAAAATTTCAAGAAGGAAAAAGAATTTTAAAAATATATCCTTTACTCTTTCCCAAAACACCAACAAATGCAAGCAACTTTAGAAGATACATTTTATATAAACATAGTGTGTGGTAATAGTATGCTCCTTTCAGAGGGCATGTTTAATTTTCTCTTGCCACCTGAATTTACACGTGTAACAAAAAAAATTATGTACAATATGACGGAGAGAATGATTATATTGTTATTTATTCTGACCAAGAAGCAAATATGAAAATTATTAAAATTAGTTCAATTTTCTTAGACAATAAATCTGAAAAAGTAATTTTTTACGGACTTGTTATTAAAATGTGGTATAATTTCGAATCTTTGTTGTACGAAAGCTATAAAACAGAAGAGTGTTTTACTACTGTAAGTTTGGAAGATATTTTACTAGCAGTTTATGTGTTGAAGAAAAGTGCCAATATTACCTATCATTATTTTCGTCGTTTATTAGTAGGATATAAACAAAATGTATAAAGTTTAGGTGTTCACCCTTTGAAAACTTGGTTTTTTTTTTCATTTTAAGGAATTTTCACAACCGTTGTTTTGTATTGAGCATATTTTGTTTTTTGGGACATGTTGTCCAACTTAATTAAATTACGATTACTGTAATCGTAATCTCCGTACTTTGGATTACGGTAACGTAATTGTAATTTTATATTTTTTTGATCGCGATTACTGTAATTGTAATCCTAGATAGCTTTACTATTACTGTAATCCCTAAATTATATAATTACAATTACAATTTTTACGTAATCGTAATTCATAGATTTCTTTCATAGATTATAGATTACTCTAATCGTAATTTCAAAAAAATGGGATTACAATTACTTATTATGAATCCTATTGTAATCGCAATACTTATAGCCCAGCTCTGCGATATCGTATCTACTTATTGAACTAAATAAAATAAATTTTCTCTATTACAAGTAACACATAAAAATGGCACAATACGTTTGCAAGGTGTGGGGCGCGGATAGGAAAGTAAGGATAACTTTTATGTCTGAGGCATCATTACACCTTCTAGTAGTTGCAGGTAAAAACATCCTTCCCACTATTTTTAATTGATATTTAATACTGATGGCCTTCACTTCATTTTAGCTTCAAAATTTGGAATTCAGGGTACTCGAATAGTGTTGGAGCAGGATGGTACCGAAATTTGCGACGATGCTGTATTGAAGCACTATTTAGAAGAGAAAGCAACACTAATGGTGCTTGGAGACGAAGAGTGGTCGCAAAACCAAGTAATTGGAACTCCCATCACAGAAACTTCAACTACGGAGAACTTGAGTGCAGAACAACATGTCGAAAATAAAGGTATGCAAATTTATAATAGTAAAACTCGAATACCTTATAGTTACGTTTCAACTTTTTTCCTACTAGACACCGAAGTGATCCTTTTTGAGGTACTTGCAGAAAATCCCAGCTCAGGTAGTAATGAAGAAAGTGATGTTACATCCAAAGCTAATACAAGCGTTCCTTTTCTTCTGCATCTGAAAGAAATGAACCAGCATATCAACTTTTTGAAAATTTTACTATACCATGGCGCAAGGTCCCATCTGACATACTGGATTTGCTTAACACAAACAAAAAGTTGGGCAGAAGATTAAATACGCTAGCAAATTTAATTGTCGATGAATTACGAACGTATTCGTTTTACATACCGATGTGTATTTTACGGAAGGTGGCACAGGATGCAGTTTTAAAGTATCCTGGATCGTTGTTGGAAAAAGATAGCGAGGGAAATATTATTTCAGTTGCGACAACTCCACTATTAACTATCATGCGAAATAGAAACAATTTTTTAAACCGTCCGCCGAATGTGAAAACCTCGAGCTTGTCACCCAACATTCCTTTGTCCAAAAGACGCAGAGCTACTATTTTAAAAAGTACCTGCTGAACTGGCAACCACTTGAAGTGACATCTCCTGATACGCTTGTTACCTTAAATTACAAAAAGAATTATTTGATAAATTTGTACAATATGCAGGCCGAGTTTCAGCGTACTAAAATATTTCAAAGAAGATATAAATTTTTTATTTGCCTTCTTCGAGGTAAAATTTAATACAACTTTTTTATAAAATAATTTCTAAACATTTCTCTAATCTTTTATTTTAGATTGGAACAACACTCGAAACAATAAAAGAAAAATTAATAACCAACACACCCACCGTTGCTTTTGTAGGTATGTATTATAATTACATATGTATGAGGAGTCCCAAACCGAAAAATGTCTTTTAGACAACGATATCGGGCAAAGCAGCTGCATCACGTATTCCTTTATTGAAAAACAAATGGTATCCAATGCATATGGCCAGGATATGCTTCCATATTTGAAAGAGATAATACAATATTATTTCATTTTTAATATAATATACCCTAATGAAATATCGCAGCCCATGGAATTTTTCGTGCGATATTTTTATAAATTCTACCCGGACTCGTTCAGAGGGTATCAACAGTATACAAAAGGTGAATAAGTTAATAGCTAGAATTAACTAAAAACAGTACACACAGTCAAAATGCAAAATTTCAAAGATCTTAATGAAAAACTTAAAAAAAAATACTTTAAAAATGTTTGTTGGTAAAAATTCAAAACAAAAATTTTTCACGATATGAAATATATATTTATTTTATTGTAAAATTACTGCAAAATTCACACACATATGTATACACACAGCAAAAATGCAAAATCTCAGAAATCTTAATGAAAAACTTAAAAAAAATACTTTAAAAATGTTTGTTGGTAAAAATTCAAAACAAAAATTTTTCACGATATGAAATATGTATATATTTATTTTATTGTAACATTACTGCAAAATTCACACACATATGTATACACACAGCAAAAATCATAATCTCAGAAATCTTAATGAAAAACTTAAAAAAGAATACTTTAAAAATGTATTGTCAAAACAAAATTTGTTGACAATATGAAAAATACATATATTTATTTTAGTGTACAATCATTGCAAAATGCGCACACACACAGTAAAAATGAAAAACTAAAAATGTAAATGAAAAACTTAAAAAAATATTTAAAATTAATATTTGCTAGTAAAAATTCAAAACAAAAAATTTTCACAGTATGATATATATATATTTATTTAATTCCTAAAAAATGCAAAAATGTTAATAAATAAAAATAAAAATACAGTAAACTTGAAGTATACAAATACTAAAAAAAAAGAGTAAAAAATATATATTTATTTATAATAAAAAACGAGAATTAAAAAAAAAACTATACAATTTTTCACAATATGAAATATATGTTTATTTATTTTATTGTAAAATCACAAAATGAAAAAAACCCAGCAGATAAATAAAATTACAAACGAAAACCATTGACATTAACATCATAAATAATACTAAAAAAAAATTTCACAATATTTCATATATTTATATATTCTTTATATATTTTTTTATTTTATTCTTAAATCACTGCAAAATACAAAATGCAAAAATCACTGCTAACAAGTAAAAGTACAAAAACCCTAAAAAATATATATTTTTAATAATAATAAATAAAACTTCCAAAAAAACTGAAAAAAATATTAAAATAAATTTAGATAAATAAAAATACCAAAAACAAAAAAACACTAAAAAAGTATGTATATATTTATTTAAAATTATAAGTAAAAATAAAAAAAAAACCTTGTAAAATAACTAGAAAACACAAGATGTAAAAAACACCGCAGATAAATAAAAGTACAAAAAAACCCTACCAGATATATATTTCTTTATAATGATACATAAAAATACAAGCAAAATACTAAAAACGAATATATATTTATTTTTAATAATAAATTAAAACACTAAGAAAATTTTTCAATATATGAAATATATAAATTTTTTTTTTTCACATTTTTTTTTTTGTATCATCAATGCCAAATATAAAATTCAAAAATCACTGCAGACAAATAAAAGTAAAAACAACCGCTGAAAAATATATATATTTAATTAAAATAACAAGTAAAAATACAAAAAAAAAATTCAACACTAAAAAAATATTCTAAAAAATCTGATGAATTAAAAAACACACTTGATAAACTTTTCAGAGTCTAAACATATATTTATATATTTTATATTAAAAACAATTAAAAAAAAAATCCAAGATCACTGTTGATAAATGAAAACACAAAACAAGCGGTAAAAAAATTGTCCAAAATATTAAATATATATATACATATTTTTTATTTCTTGTATTTTCCTTTTTGAATCACTGCAAAGTACAAAATTCGAAAATCACTGTTGATAAATAAAACTTTTTCTGTTAATTAGAGAGTAATTAATCAATACCTTAATATAATTTTAATATAATTAAATAATCTAATTACTACAATAAATGAATTTTGCTATATTTTTATATTTCTATTTTTTTATATTTCTATTAACAAAAAAACATATTAAAAAAAGTGTGAAGTCGTACAATGAAGCAAAATATTTGTGATTAAAAATACTAAAAGTACAAAACTTAACTGACTTTTTTCGAAAAGATATTACTTTTTCCGTTAATTAGAGAGTAAGTAATCAATACCTTAATATAATTTTAATATAATTAAATAATCTAATTATTACAATAAATGAATTTTGCTATATTTTTGTATTTCTATTTTTTATATTTCTATTAACAAAAAAACATATTAAAAAAAATGTGAAGTCATACAATGAAGCAAAATATTTGTGATTAAAAATACTAAAAATACAAAACTGAACTGACTTTTTTCGAAAAGATATTACTTTTTCTGTTAATTAGAGAGTAAGTAATCAATACCTTAATATAATTAAATAATCTAATTATTACAATAAATGAATTTTGCTAGAATAATGAATGCGTCCTTTTATACGGTTTAAACAAAAGTAAGTATAATTACACTAAATTTGTAAAACTAAACACAAATGTGTAATTTTTTACACAATGTACGCGTGAAATTACAACGGTTAAGTGTAATTTTTTACACAATCTACGCGTAAAACTACAACGAATTGGTGTAAATGTCAACAAAACCTGTTTAAAATATTACTCCATCGGTGTTTAAATTTAAAGCTTGTTTGTGTATATTTTACACTTTCATTGTATTTAAACAGTTTGTCTGTTGAGTTTTTCGTTGTGTAATTTCGCTTCCTTTAAGGTAGAAAAAAAGTAACCTACCTTTAAAGTAGCGAAATTACACAGAAATTTCTAAGAGTGTATATGTAGTGTTGAAACTGTGAGGGACTTCGTCTATTTGGGAACCAGTATCAACACCGAAAATAATATCAGTCTAGAAATCCAGTGGAGAATCACTCTTGCCAAAGATCACGCTCTATAAGTCTCTCATCATACCTGTCTTGATGTATGGCTGAGATTCATGGACAATGTCAAGAGAAGATGAGATGGCCCTTGGAGTATTTGAGAGAAAAGTTCTCCGGAAGATTTATGGTCCTTCCCGTGATGCCAACGGCGAGTATCGAAGGAAATTTAACGATGAGCTGTACGAGCTCTACGCAGATCTGACCATAGTCCAGCGAATTAAAGCCCAAAGACTCCGCTGGCTGGGCCATGTTATGCGAATGGACAAAGAAGCTCCAGCACAGAAGGTTTTCCTATCGTCGCCTGAATTTGGCAGCAGAGGAAGGGGGAGGCCTCGACTGAGATGGAAACAACAGGTGGAGGATGACTTGAACTCCCTTGGGGTTTCCAATTGGCGTCAGTTATCGCTAAAAAGGAATGACTGGTATGCAACTGGACTTTGATATGCAACGGCCAAAATCGCTTAGGCGGTTAAGCGCCAATAAATGATGATGATGTATATGTAGTCCAAAAAAGTTTAAAATTAGATTCGTATTTTTAACCGTGTGTGAAATAAAATAAAATGGAAATTGATCAAAAAATCCTACTAATATTATAAATGTGAATGTAGCGATGTTTGTATGTCCAGAGGTTTACTTCTGTTCCTCAATAACGTGAGAATGGCAAGACGGATTTTTTTGAAATTTGGTAGGCAGACAGCTAATAGTCTGGGGTGTCCGGCCATGCTAGGGACCGTTACTTTTCGATTTTTTGTTTTTTCCATATAACTCTGAGTACACTTGACCTAAACTTATAATATTTCGCATACAGGTGTAGAAACTTCGTACAATATGGGTATCAAACGAAACTGGAAGGTCCATGTGTCATTTGAACTTCGATATATTTCTATAAATTTATCGATAACTGAGTTATCAGTGTAAATGTGATTGCCCAAAAACCTAAAATTGCCCTACAATATGGGTATCAAACGAAAGGGGATGTCTCCAGGTTTCATTTGGACTTCGATATATTACGATCAATTTATCGATAACTGAGTTACCGGTGAAAATATGATTGCCCAAAAACCTTAATATTTCCTCACAATACGGGTATCAAATGAAAGGGAATGGCCCCAGGTTTCATCTGGAATTTCATATATTTCGATAAATTTTCGATAACTGAGTTATCGGTGAAAACGAGATGACTCAAAAGCCAAGGGAAAGCCCCAGGTTTCATTAGGACTTCGATATACGTATTTCGATATATTTATCGATAACTCAGTTATCGGTCAAAACGTGATTGCCCAAAAACCTCAAATTATTTAATCAATCTACCTTTACCCATTGATGGGAATTTTGAAAATTTTAAATACCCTTGGCATAAAAAATATATGCTCGTTTTTTTTTTTGATGCATTTCTTGGCAGGTGGGTAGCCCGCTTTATAATTGAAACCCGATTCATTAAACCAATTTTCTTGAAAATTTGGTTTGATCATACACTCTAAAAACCGGTTTAATTTTGCTACCATAATAGTTGTAATTTTTGGTTGAAATACACAATTTTTTTACAAATTTACTACTTTAAATGAAGTAGTTAAAATTTTTGACCAAATTTACAACAGTCGAACGTAAAAGTAGCCATATTTTGCGATTTTACCAACATTTTTGTTTAAAATTACATACTCAAATTGTAATTTGATCTCTTATTCGAAAAATTACAATTCGCAATGGTAAAATTACATCCTGAAGATGTACTTATATGCAAAATTACAATTGAATGGTGTAAATATTTCCTGAAGCTGACAACGAATGTCGCTCGTTTCGGCACACGTGAGTAAACGATTATCGATGGTATCAACGATGCCAGATCGTGGCAAATATTAACATTTAATGGATGTTTCCCAACAAAGGGTAATATGCTTTATCATAGGACGCATTCATGGCGTCTTTGTTCAACTATAGGACAGCTGTTCGATCAGTGACCATTCATTTAAAACTCAGGTCTGACGTGAAGCGACATCAGACTTGGGATAAGATTGCGAATCTGATATCAGCATTCGTTCACGTGTGAGTTTATTTAGTATGAACGCACCTGTAAATAGCATCGTAAACTTGTCAGTCAGCAGTGTTTGGATGCGTTCGCTTAACGCAAAATTAGTAGTAACTTTGGCTGTGAAGCTTTCATTGATACATGTTTCAAGAACAGTTGTCAGCCAAAAGTTTTTGCTCACTGCTTTTTTAACAAATAGTTCTGTGCTGTTGTGTTTGCAAGATTGCATTTTTTTATAGCATTAAGTTTATGGGCATTTGCGCACCGAAATCAGTGGATAAATTTACGAAGTTTGTGTATGTAACTATAACGCAAAAAACATCTGCTTTCGCATGTGTCAAAATTTACTACAATCTGCAGACCTCAAGTAAGGTTTTGTGCTATTTCTGATTTATATTTTGGTAATTTATTAGGAGCAATATGGCATTACTGCAGAAAGTAGTAACGAAAACCCTGGAGTAGACGATCTTCCGATAACACACATGTCGATGTTTGGTAAATGCACTATCGATGTATTGTAAATGCACTATGGCTATGTGTCAATCGATATTTGTTTTGGTCAGAATAAATGAGGTGAACAAATTTCATATGGTGTACAAAAATTTGCCATTTTGCTGTACCAAACGGAAAGTTAAATTTTGACAGTAGTAAATTTTGACATATGCAAAAAGCGGTGGGGTGCAATGAAGCCATACGCAATAACGCCATACTGCTTTATTTCTCAAACCAATTGGAAATATTATTAATTATTAATTTGCATTTTTAAATGGAAATTACTCCTAAAATATGAGTTTCCTTCGACTCGGGTTTTTAATTCTGTGATTTTGTGACCACATTTGTCCAACACAAAAGAAAAAAAAAATCCTAGGCATGCTGCACTCTCGGAAAGTCAACCCAATTAGCGCGTTCACACACAAGGAACTTGTCGCGCAACTTTCCAGATTTATAGGCGAGAGAGCGACGAGAAAAGGAAACGGATACCTCTCCTCGTCGCCTATAAAACGGCAAAGTTGCGCGACAAATTGCTTGTGTGTGAACGCGCTAAATTCAGTGATCCAACGATACCATACAGATATGGAGGCCTATCGATAAATTGTGGTTTGTACCTCATATCGCCCGTCTCTAATAATCATAGCGCCATTATTAAATTCGCTGAAGTGCAAAAAAGTAAAACGTATTTACTATTAAGTGATTTATTTGTGATTTTTTTGTCAAAAACGGGGAAAAGGAAATACATATATTGGTGGTAAGTATAAAAACGTTAAAAAGCAATGTATATAGATGTGAGAAAGGCGAATGCTCTAGAACTTTTTCTAATTATTCTAGTATGAAAGTTCATGAGCATCGCCATCATAGAAAGATCAAGAAAATTGATTTTCGTGGAAAGTTTAGTTGTTATATTTGTAACGAAAACTTTTCCGCCTTTAGAGGCATATATGGCCATTTAATTAGGCACATTTTTTTTAGATAAAATGGATGTTTTGTGTCCATTTAATTGCGCAAAATCTTTCAAGAATGTTGGTGCATTTAAAATGCATGTGCTTAGGAAGCATAATTTCCAACAGCGCTCTTCCTCTGGTGAAAATATGTTGAAGTGTAGCAATAATGTAGGAGCCAGCGAAACTTTTGCAGAAAATGCGTCAGATTAGGACTTATTATCTATTCATAGTAATGATAAAATGTTTGAAAACATTATAATAAAATTGATATACAATTTTAGTGTATGCGACTCTGCCATTGACTTCTTGGTTTCTGAACTTAAAGAAATTCTAAGTCAGCATGAGTCTGTGATGAACGATAGCATTGATAAGCTTTGTGATCAGTTGCCGTCGTGTGCGTCGCTTATGACCGAAATATACCTAGGTATTAACCAACATCACAAGGAATGCTCTTTTCACTACGTTCCTTTTCTTCAAAAATTGAAGCCCTTATGTGCGGGATGGAGGGTTTTTTTTTTAAGTTTTTAATGAAATGGTGAATGCCAAATATGGTACTTATTCTGATTATAATGACGGATCTGTTTATAAACAAAATACTTTTTTGAATGGAAATTCTAAGAAGATAGAACTGTTATTGTTTCAGGATGCATTTGAAAATTGTAATGCCTTAGGTTCATCAAAAACAAAACACAAGCTAGTAGGTGTATACATGACGATTGGAAATATTCCAAAGCAATATAGATCGAAAATTCAAAATATGCAGCTTGTGTTATTGGCAAAGGAAAGTGATATAAAAAGTTTTGGGTTTGAAAAAATTTTAGAGCCTTTAGTACAAGATTTAAAGCAACTTGAAGAAACTGGAGTTAACATTCCAATTAACGGCTTTCTTCAAAACTATCGTGGTACGCTCTTCGCAATGCTTGGTGATAACTTAGGAAGCCAACAATTTGGTGGTTTTACAGAGAACTTTAGTTCCAGTAAATTCTTTTGTAGGTATTGCTTCTACACTAGAGAGAATCTGGGAGCATTTGAAACACAAATTTGCGACAAGAGAACTCCTGAAAGTTATCAGATTTGTGTTGATAATATTTCGAAAGACCCTTCTCTTGGTATGGGACTCGTTAAAAAAAATTCTTGTTTGAATAAACTACAATGTTACCACGTATGTGGTGGTCTGCCACCGTGCATAGCTCACGATTTATATGAGGGAATAATTCCTTACGATTTAATGGAAATCGTACATTATTCTTGCCGTCTTAGCTACATTTCATTGGACTTCTTAAATATGAGCTTTTTATCATTACGTAAAGCGTTCAAATTACATTTGTCTTTTCCGTATATTACCAGGGGTATGAAAAAAATGCCAGGTAAGGCTGATGAAGTGTTGCAATTCCTAATGCTAATGCCTTTATTCTTTTTAAATAAACATTCAGTAAAAAGTGATCCAATGTGGAATTTTTTCACAGCTATGATAGAAATGAGCAGAATAATATACAGCTCAGATATTGGTGAAGACCAGATTATGCTGCTTTCCCACTATATTTCTGTATATTTTGAGTGTAGGAAGGAATATTTTCCGAGGCTGAAGCTGCGCCCAAAGCACCATTATGTTTCCCATTACCCACATCTTATAAGACAGTTTGGCCCCCTTAAGAATTTGTGGACTTTGGGATTTGAGCAAAAGCATCAGTACTTCAAAAAAATTTCAAGAAGGAAAAAGAATTTTAAAAATATATCCTTTACTCTTTCCCAAAACACCAACAAATGCAAGCAACTTTAGAAGATACATTTTATATAAACATAGTGTGTGGTAATAGTATGCTCCTTTCAGAGGGCATGTTTAATTTTCTCTTGCCACCTGAATTTACACGTGTAACAAAAAAAATTATGTACAATATGACGGAGAGAATGATTATATTGTTATTTATTCTGACCAAGAAGCAAATATGAAAATTATTAAAATTAGTTCAATTTTCTTAGACAATAAATCTGAAAAAGTAATTTTTTATGGACTTGTTATTAAAATGTGGTATAATTTCGAATCTTTGTTGTACGAAAGCTATAAAACAGAAGAGTGTTTTACTACTGTAAGTTTGGAAGATATTTTACTAGCAGTTTATGTGTTGAAGAAAAGTGCCAATATTACCTATCATTATTTTCGTCGTTTATTAGTAGGATATAAACAAAATGTATAAAGTTTAGGTGTTCACCCTTTGAAAACTTGGTTTTTTTTTTCATTTTAAGGAATTTTCACAACCGTTGTTTTGTATTGAGCATATTTTGTTTTTTGGGACATGTTGTCCAACTTAATTAAATTACGATTACTGTAATCGTAATCTCCGTACTTTGGATTACGGTAACGTAATTGTAATTTTATATTTTTTTGATCGCGATTACTGTAATTGTAATCCTAGATAGCTTTACTATTACTGTAATCCCTAAATTATATAATTACAATTACAATTTTTACGTAATCGTAATTCATAGATTTCTTTCATAGATTATAGATTACTCTAATCGTAATTTCAAAAAAATGGGATTACAATTACTTATTATGAATCCTATTGTAATCGTAATACTTATAGCCCAGCTCTGCGATATCGTATCTACTTATTGAACTAAATAAAATAAATTTTCTCTATTACAAGTAACACATAAAAATGGCACAATACGTTTGCAAGGTGTGGGGCGCGGATAGGAAAGTAAGGATAACTTTTATGTCTGAGGCATCATTACACCTTCTAGTAGTTGCAGGTAAAAACATCCTTCCCACTATTTTTAATTGATATTTAATACTGATGGCCTTCACTTCATTTTAGCTTCAAAATTTGGAATTCAGGGTACTCGAATAGTGTTGGAGCAGGATGGTACCGAAATTTGCGACGATGCTGTATTGAAGCACTATTTAGAAGAGAAAGCAACACTAATGGTGCTTGGAGACGAAGAGTGGTCGCAAAACCAAGTAATTGGAACTCCCATCACAGAAACTTCAACTACGGAGAACTTGAGTGCAGAACAACATGTCGAAAATCAAGGTATGCAAATTTATAATAGTAAAACTCGAATACCTTATAGTTACGTTTCAACTTTTTTCCTACTAGACTCCGAAGTGATCCTTTTTGAGGTACTTGCAGAAAATCCCAGCTCAGGTAGTAATGAAGAAAGTGATGTTACATCCAAAGCTAATACAAGCGTTCCTTTTCTTCTGCATCTGAAAGAAATGAACCAGCATATCAACTTTTTGAAAATTTTACTATACCATGGCGCAAGGTCCCATCTGACATACTGGATTTGCTTAACACAAACAAAAAGTTGGGCAGAAGATTAAATACGCTAGCAAATTTAATTGTCGATGAATTACGAACGTATTCGTTTTACATACCGATGTGTATTTTACGGAAGGTGGCACAGGATGCAGTTTTAAAGTATCCTGGATCGTTGTTGGAAAAAGATAGCGAGGGAAATATTATTTCAGTTGCGACAACTCCACTATTAACTATCATGCGAAATAGAAACAATTTTTTAAACCGTCCGCCGAATGTGAAAACCTCGAGCTTGTCACCCAACATTCCTTTGTCCAAAAGACGCAGAGCTACTATTTTAAAAAGTACCTGCAAGAACTGGCAACCACTTGAAGTGACATCTCCTGATACGCTTGTTACCTTAAATTACAAAAAGAATTTTTCACGATATGAAATATATATTTATTTTATTGTAAAATTACTGCAAAATTCACACACATATGTATACACACAGCAAAAATGCAAAATCTCAGAAATCTTAATGAAAAACTTAAAAAAAATACTTTAAAAATGTTTGTTGGTAAAAATTCAAAACAAAAATTTTTCACGATATGAAATATGTATATATTTATTTTATTGTAACATTACTACAAAATTCACACACATATGTATACACACAGCAAAAATGCATAATCTCAGAAATCTTAATGAAAAACTTAAAAAAGAATACTTTAAAAATGTATTGTCAAAACAAAATTTGTTGACAATATGAAAAATACATATATTTATTTTAGTGTACAATCATTGCAAAATGCGCACACACACAGTAAAAATGAAAAACTAAAAATGTAAATGAAAAACTTAAAAAAATATTTAAAATTAATATTTGCTAGTAAAAATTCAAAACAAAAAATTTTCACAGTATGATATATATATATTTATTTAATTCCTAAAAAATGCAAAAATGTTAATAAATAAAAATAAAAATACAGTAAACTTGAAGTATACAAATACTAAAAAAAAACAGTAAAAAATATATATTTATTTATAATAAAAAACGAGAATTAAAAAAAAAACTATACAATTTTTCACAATATGAAATATATGTTTATTTATTTTATTGTAAAATCACAAAATGAAAAAAACCCAGCAGATAAATAAAATTACAAACGAAAACCATTGACATTAACATCATAAATAATACTAAAAAAAAATTTCACAATATTTCATATATTTATATATTCTTTATATATTTTTTTATTTTATTCTTAAATCACTGCAAAATACAAAATGCAAAAATCACTGCTAACAAGTAAAAGTACAAAAACCCTAAAAAATATATATTTTTAATAATAATAAATAAAACTTCCAAAAAAACTGAAAAAAATATTAAAATAAATTTAGATAAATAAAAATACCAAAAACAAAAAAACACTAAAAAAGTATGTATATATTTATTTAAAATTATAAGTAAAAATAAAAAAAAAACCTTGTAAAATAACTAGAAAACACAAGATGTAAAAAACACCGCAGATAAATAAAAGTACAAAAAAACCCTACCAGATATATATTTCTTTATAATGATACATAAAAATACAAGCAAAATACTAAAAACGAATATATATTTATTTTTAATAATAAATTAAAACACTAAGAAAATTTTTCAATATATGAAATATATAAATTTTTTTTTTTCACATTTTTTTTTTTGTATCATCAATGCCAAATATAAAATTCAAAAATCACTGCAGACAAATAAAAGTAAAAACAACCGCTGAAAAATATATATATTTAATTAAAATAACAAGTAAAAATACAAAAAAAAAATTCAACACTAAAAAAATATTCTAAAAAATCTGATGAATTAAAAAACACACTTGATAAACTTTTCAGAGTCTAAACATATATTTATATATTTTATATTAAAAACAATTAAAAAAAAAATCCAAGATCACTGTTGATAAATGAAAACACAAAACAAGCGGTAAAAAAATTGTCCAAAATATTAAATATATATATACATATTTTTTATTTCTTGTATTTTCCTTTTTGAATCACTGCAAAGTACAAAATTCGAAAATCACTGTTGATAAATAAAACTTTTTCTGTTAATTAGAGAGTAATTAATCAATACCTTAATATAATTTTAATATAATTAAATAATCTAATTACTACAATAAATGAATTTTGCTATATTTTTATATTTCTATTTTTTTATATTTCTATTAACAAAAAAACATATTAAAAAAAGTGTGAAGTCGTACAATGAAGCAAAATATTTGTGATTAAAAATACTAAAAGTACAAAACTTAACTGACTTTTTTCGAAAAGATATTACTTTTTCCGTTAATTAGAGAGTAAGTAATCAATACCTTAATATAATTTTAATATAATTAAATAATCTAATTATTACAATAAATGAATTTTGCTATATTTTTATATTTCTATTTTTTATATTTCTATTAACAAAAAAACATATTAAAAAAAATGTGAAGTCATACAATGAAGCAAAATATTTGTGATTAAAAATACTAAAAATACAAAACTGAACTGACTTTTTTCGAAAAGATATTACTTTTTCTGTTATTTAGAGAGTAAGTAATCAATACCTTAATATAATTAAATAATCTAATTATTACAATAAATGAATTTTGCTAGAAAAATGAATGCGTCCTTTTATACGGTTTAAACAAAAGTAAGTATAATTACACTAAATTTGTAAAACTAAACACAAATGTGTAATTTTTTACACAATGTACGCGTGAAATTACAACGGTTAAGTGTAATTTTTTAGACAATCTACGCGTAAAACTACAACGAATTGGTGTAAATGTCAACAAAACCTGTTTAAAATATTACTCCATCGGTGTTTAAATTTAAAGCTTGTTTGTGTATATTTTACACTTTCATTGTATTTAAACAGTTTGTCTGTTGAGTTTTTCGTTGTGTAATTTCGCTTCCTTTAAGGTAGAAAAAAAGTAACCTACCTTTAAAGTAGCGAAATTACACAGAAATTTCTAAGAGTGTATATCGTCGGCTGAATGGAAGATCGCCCTATTTCAAAAAAGTTTTGAAGAACGCCCTATTTCAGAATTTGTTTCAAAAACGCCCTATTTCAGATTTTTTTTCAACAACGCCCCATCTCAGAATTTGATTCAAAAACGCCCTATTTAAATTTTTTTTTCAAAAACGCCCTATTTCAGAATTTGTTTGAAGAACGCCCTATTTCAGAATTTGTTTCAAAAACGCCCTATCTCAGAATTCGTTCAAAGAACGCCCTATTTCAAATGTGCTTTTAGAAAACCTTTAACTCGAATAAAGTTTTTATAATTTAAAAGGCTATGAAGGATTGTAAATATGCATTTTAGAAATTTCTTTTTACTTGCATAGAAGTATAATGTACTTCGGATTTTAGATTTATCGACCTAAATCTGCTACAAAGTGAAGATCATGTGAACTTTTTAATTTTTTAACAACGTTCTCGGATGGAGACAATGAGGCTGTCAGGATCTTTTTACAAATGGTATAGCAACGTAGCATTCGTAGCAAATTTAGACAATAAACTTCAAAAATATAAGTACTTTGACACTAATTTTTCCTGAACAGCCTTAATAAGTTGGGTTTTGTGTCTAGAAAACTTTAATTTTAATATCATTTATATCAGATTGTCAGATGTCTTGTGGTATGATATTTGAAAAACTAGAATAAAATGGAAGGTAAAACATATTTTAATAACAATAAATGGGAAAAAAAGTAACTATAATTTTCTTATTCCGGAATTTTTTTTAAAAGATTTAGATTATGCACCTACTAAAAAAAAAACTGGAAATCAATAAAAATCGTGAATTTGAGGGAAATCGCATTGCTTCCCGCAGAAAATAAAGCCTTTATTAAATACGAGTATGGTGAAGAAGCAATACCTATATTAATTCCCACAAAAAAATCAGTATTAAAACAATATCCTCTCACTCAACTATATAATAGTCGGCTGGAGTTGGATGCCGATAAAAAGAAGGATTTGCAGGAAATGTGTACAAAACTAGTAATTCCTGAAGCTTATCATGAATTTTATAATTCAATGATTTAATAAATTAATAAACTCATCCAAAGACATTTAAAATAGTAAATAATTTTGAGTTATAGCTTTTCTAAATGGGCTTCTGAAATAGGGCGTTTTTGAAAAAAATTCTGAGACAGGGCGTTCTTCAAACGAATTCTGAGATAGGGCGTTTTTGAACCAAATTCTGAAATAGGGCGTTCTTCAAACAAATTCTGAAATAGGGCGTTTTTGAAAAAAAAATTGAAATAGGGCGTTCTTCAAACAAATTCTGAAATAGGGCGTTGTTGAAAAAAATTCTGAAATAGGGCGTTTTTCAAAACTTTTTTGAAATAGGGCGATCTTCCATTCAGCCGACGATATGTAGTGTTGAAACTGTGAGGGACTTCGTCTATTTGGGAACCAGTATCAACACCGAAAATAATATCAGTCTAGAAATCCAGTGGAGAATCACTCTTGCCAAAGATCACGCTCTATAAGTCTCTCATCATACCTGTCTTGATGTATGGCTGAGATTCATGGACAATGTCAAGAGAAGATGAGATGGCCCTTGGAGTATTTGAGAGAAAAGTTCTCCGGAAGATTTATGGTCCTTCCCGTGATGCCAACGGCGAGTATCGAAGGAAATTTAACGATGAGCTGTACGAGCTCTACGCAGATCTGACCATAGTCCAGCGAATTAAAGCCCAAAGACTCCGCTGGCTGGGCCATGTTATGCGAATGGACAAAGAAGCTCCAGCACAGAAGGTTTTCCTATCGTCGCCTGAATTTGGCAGCAGAGGAAGGGGGAGGCCTCGACTGAGATGGAAACAACAGGTGGAGGATGACTTGAACTCCCTTGGGGTTTCCAATTGGCGTCAGTTATCGCTAAAAAGGAATGACTGGTATGCAACTGGACTTTGATATGCAACGGCCAAAATCGCTTAGGCGGTTAAGCGCCAATAAATGATGATGATGTATATGTAGTCCAAAAAAGTTTAAAATTAGATTCGTATTTTTAACCGTGTGTGAAATAAAATAAAATGGAAATTGATCAAAAAATCCTACTAATATTATAAATGTGAATGTAGCGATGTTTGTATGTCCAGAGGTTTACTTCTGTTCCTCAATAACCTGAGAATGGCAAGACGAATTTTTTTGAAATTTGGTAGGCAGACAGCTAATAGTCTGGGGTGTCCGGCCATGCTAGGGACCGTTACTTTTCGATTTTTTGTTTTTTCCATATAACTCTGAGTACACTTGACCTAAACTTATAATATTTCGCATACAGGTGTAGAAACTTCGTACAATATGGGTATCAAACGAAACTGGAAGGTCCATGTGTCATTTGAACTTCGATATATTTCTATAAATTTATCGATAACTGAGTTATCAGTGTAAATGTGATTGCCCAAAAACCTAAAATTGCCCTACAATATGGGTATCAAACGAAAGGGGATGTCTCCAGGTTTCATTTGGACTTCGATATATTACGATCAATTTATCGATAACTGAGTTACCGGTGAAAATATGATTGCCCAAAAACCTTAATATTTCCTCACAATACGGGTATCAAATGAAAGGGAATGGCCCCAGGTTTCATCTGGAATTTCATATATTTCGATAAATTTTCGATAACTGAGTTATCGGTGAAAACGAGATGACTCAAAAGCCAAGGGAAAGCCCCAGGTTTCATTAGGACTTCGATATACGTATTTCGATGTATTTATCGATAACTCAGTTATCGGTCAAAACGTGATTGCCCAAAAACCTCAAATTATTTAATCAATCTACCTTTACCCATTGATGGGAATTTTGAAAATTTTAAATACCCTTGGCAAATGCTTCAGTATTCAATAATATTATATAAATATCAAAGTTTGAGGTTTAGATGAACTATTCGATAAATGCTTTCTGAGACATTAATATCAATACTTAAAGCCAAAGCAATATTTAACTTTAGAAAACTCACTTTCAATCGATTTCAAGGATACTTATATATATTTAATTAAAATTTTTGAAACCCGTTTTTCAATACATACTATTTTTTTAAAACTCTATGAACATAGAGACAAATTATTGATCTTCCAACAGTTTTTTATTTGATCAATCTACCTTACTTGGTGAACTTCGACGACCGAATTATTATCTAAAATGTTGAAAGGGTACTTCGCAGAGGCGAGCAAGACCGCGACATCGTTTAGAAAAATTATTTTTCTAACTAATATTTGATGTTACTTTTGCCGGGCATCGAACCGCCACGACTTGGTGTAGAAGGCCGAACACTTAACCGCTACTCCTCGGTGGCCGCCGTGGAAAGGAATGAAAGACGAATAAAAACGACCTAAAATAAAAAGTTATAAACATTGAAGCTTTATTACTCAATGGCGCACAGAGGGAGAAAAAGGCAAAAAGAAGAGGAATGTATAGAAACGGAAAATATAAAAAATAAGGAAAAGTAAGGAAAATTTAAGAAATAGCAAAAAAAGTGATAGTTAAGGAAACTGATAGTTAAGGAAACTGAACTTCAATAAGGTAGATAAATAAAATAAGGGTTTGTGGTTGATTTTCAACCACTGGGCAAAATCTAGTATAAAAGAGAAGGCAAAAACCCCTATTTGTCTCCTTTACAAAGTGTGGTACATATGTACAAAGAAAACTTAAGAAAGCTCGTTTAGCTACAGTGGGTCCACTTGTAAATTTTTCGATTCAAAATTTGTGCACTAAATTTGCCTTCTGAATTTATTTATTTTTCTCAAAAGGAATTAAATATTAATTTAAGAAATAAATATATCTCGTGCACAGTGGTACAAGAGTGGTTCAGGGTCTGTAATAATAATTAACAAATTTTTCCCTCATTAAATTGCAAAAAGTCTCAATAAATTTTTTTTTCTACACTGAGCTTATTTTTTCTCGCTCAATACCTCTTTATTACAGTCCATTTACAAATATCGAACCTCAACAAAAAATATATCGTATCATAACTAAGATTTGTGTATTACTTTATTTTGTTTCCCACGTATATTTAAACCACCCCAAAATACAGTACAAACGCGGTATAGTGGTCAACTTTCTTAAAATACAATCTCAAAATTGATTTATCTCAAAAAAATTTATTTGCCTTTGAAATTGTTTCTCTATTGCTAGTAACGTAAATATTTAAATTCAAAATCTCTCAATTATTTACTTAGCACTCTCTTTTCAAAAAAAAATTTTAAATAAATAATTTTCTCAAATTTCAAAAATCTCTTAAATTTATAAACACTCATAGGTAGGTAGGTAGAAGTGGCTGCCGCAAAGGCACACCTAGGCAAGTAATAAAAGACCCGTTGTGATACCACCAAACACTAGGAAAGTCAGTCCCGGGGCCCGGCCATATGGAAAATCCTAGTGCTGTCGGGACTCTCCATATAGCCGAAACCCGCGACTGACACTCCTAACCGACACCGCTACCTTTCCTCGAACCATTTTGATAACTTGATGAAGGCCATCAAGTCCTTTATGTCTAGCTCCGCGACCTGGCTTAAGCTAACCAGGAAGGGAACTCCCAGAGAGCGCCTTCTCGCTCCGCTTAAGGCCGGGCAGTTGCAGATGAGGTGCTCCACCGTTTCCTCTTCCTCATCATCTTTGCAACTCCTGCAGCATCGTCGGTAGGGAACGCCTAGCCTTGCTGCGTGCCTACCAATAAGGCAGTGCCCGGTTAAAACACCTATTAATATGGAGATTTCCTTCCTTTTTAGGGCGTATATGTGTCTAGATCTTTTAAGATCGCATTTTGGCCAGGTTTGCTTGGATATCCGGCACCCTGGGGCTTGTAGCCATCTTTCGTTGGCTTCGCGGAGTGTATGCTCCTTCAGTATTAGCTTGCACGTGGCAAACGGCATACCTATGCGCTCTTTATCTTGAAGAATCTGCTTGGTCGTGCCCTGCCTGGCAAGTTCGTCTGACCTACAGTTTCCCTCAATGTCCCTGTGTCCCGGGACCCATGTGAGGTTCACGCGGTTCTGTTGGGCCATCTCTTGAAGAGATCGACGACAGCTGAGCGTCAGTTCAGAGTTGAACGAGTAAGAGCCAAGGGATTTGATGGCCGCTTGGCTGTCGCTGAAAATACAGATATCCTGTCCGATGGTGCGTTCACCTATCCAAGTCACGGCGTCCATGTTTCTGAAACTTCAGCCTGGAAGACGCTGCAGTGATCAGGTATTCTAAAGGAGAGTTCTAGGTCCAAATCCCTTGAGTAAACCCCTCCTCCGACTCTGCCGTCTAACTTCGAGCCGTCGGTGTATATAAAAGTGCCGCCATTAGTAGCGGGACACCGATCTATGTTCTCCCAGTCTTCCCTGCTGGGAATGTTTATTCTAAAACAACAATCTCCGACTGTTGTGGTCGCACACCGATCTGTGCTCAGAGGGAGAAAGCTGTAAGATCTTAGAATACAGGAGTGTCCAATAGTGCTTGCGCCCCAGACGGACGTTTCCCTTAGACGCACAGCCGATGCTGCTGCTGCCCGGTACCCTTCCAGATCGAGTGGCAAAAAGCCAAGAATGGCCTGGAGAGCTTCATTGGGCGTTGTTCTTAACGCCCCGCTTATACAGATCATGCTCGATCTGTGGACTTTCCCTAACAGATTTAGGTTTGTTGCCTTTCTTAGCGCAGGCCACCATACCACGACTCCATACAGCATAATTGGCTGGATTATCGCAGTGTAGATCCATCTGTAAATTTTGGGGCTGAGCCCCCATTTTTTGCCAATGGCTCTTTTACACGTGCAAAGTGCAATGCACGCATTCCTCTGGCGCTGGATGACATCCTCCTTCCAGTTAAGCTTTCTATCTAGAACTGTGCCTAGGAATTTGGCTTTGTCAGCTAAGTTCAGGCGCACGCCATCTAGTTCTTGTAGGTTCAACGGTGGTATCTTGTACCGCCTGGTATAAAGGACAAGCTCCACCTTTCCCGGGTTGATGCTAAGTCCGCAGCGAGAGGACCATGAAGAAACTTCTCGCAGTGCTACTTGCATCAAGTCACACAGGGTTTGTGGGAATTTGCCCCTATATGCAATAGCTAAATCGTCTGCATATGCCACTATCTTCCCGCCCCCCACCTTGTGTCTCGTAGCAGCGAGTTTACGTTGAGGTTCCATAGGAGCGGGGAGAGAACACCACCCTGAGGCGTTCCTCTTGTGACATAGCGTGATAGATCAACTGTTCCCAGTGAAGAAACTATTTTCCTTCCCTTTAGTAGTTGATCAATTAGTCCAATAAGAGACCTATTTATGCCCAGGTTTGTTAAAGTATTGTTAATAGCCTCCGGCCTTATATTGTTGAAAGCACCTTCGATGTCCAGAAAGGCCACGAGACAGTACTCCTTTTCATGCAATGATTTTTCAACAATAGAGACTAGGCTGTGGAGCGCAGTTTCCGTTTATTTACCTTTGGTGTATGCATGTTGATAGCTAGAAATAAGGTTGCTATCAATAGTAGAGGAGAGATAATCGCTAATTATCCTCTCGAAGGTTTTAAGTGCAAAAGACGAGAGACTGATCGGTCTGTAGTCTTTAGGCTCATAGTGTGAGGCCTTCCCAGCCTTTGGAATAAAGACTACCGTGGCGCTTCTCCAGGAGCACGGAATGTAATTAAGAGCCAGGCAGGCTGAATAGAGAACTACCAGCCATTTAGCTGATATTTCCAGCGTGTTTATGAGTTGTGCGGGGAAAATCCCGTCTGGCCCAGCTGCCTTGAACGGCTCAAAGCTTTTGATTGCCCACCTTACCCTTTCCTCCGTAATGGATATGTTTACCGCCAGGTTTGTTGCAGATGCTACAGGTGCATCATACAAGTTCCCCGGAAAGTGTGTGTTCAGGAGCAGCTCCAGGGTTTCCCCTTCCGTGCTGTTCCAAGATCCGTCAGGCTTCCGTAAATAGCTAATGGCTGTTTGAGTTTTTGATATCACTCGTCTAAGTCTCGCTGTATCATCGACTTTTTCGACCCCGGTGCAGAAATTTCTCCACGAAGTTCTCTTCGCTTGCCTTAGAGCCTTTTTATAGGCCCTCAGTTTAGCTTTATATTCGAGTCATTCAGGCTCCGTACCGATGATCTTGGCCTTGTTAAATTGCTTCCTGCATGATATACGGAACGAATGCAGGTCATAAGACCACCAGTGGGGTCTATGTTTGCCGCGTGGTTTTGGTACTGGACAAGCCTGCTCTTTACCAAAATACAGGTTCTGACCTTGCCCTCATCATTGGCTTGGATGAGCTTGTACCGCTTAGTCCCCAATCCACAGATTCTAGAGCTATTGACCCAGGGCTCTTGGATAAGGACCACGTCTACCTCGCCTTTAGAAAGACGACTGCTTAAAACAGCCGAGGCTGCTTTAGATTTGTGCAGATTTATCTGAAGCACCACCAACATGAGAGAGCTCAGACTTCCCTGCCGCCAGCGTGTCGTCGAGGTCTGGCCTGTTCCGGGGGCTGTCTCTGAATGAGGAGTTGTTCAGAGCACCTGCACGATTTGGCGTGGCGGGAACCCTGCTGTCTGAAGCAGCATCAACGTTAGTGTGCTCAGGTTTAGCCACGATCGTGACGTCGAGGCCTTCTTCGTCAAGCAGGCTTTCTTCTATCGCCGAGTTGTTCGCAGCACCATCGCAATTTGACGTGGCGGATAACATGCTTTCCGCGTCGGACTCCTCTGCTTCCCCTTCCGATGCCTCGATCTCCGAGTCCTCCGGAATAGCAGCGCGCTGTGCATCGCCACGGTATACGTGGATCACGATCTGACCCAAGCCGTAATACACTCGTCCGTTGCACCGTTTAAGGGGCTCGAGCGCCTCCTTATTCAGAGTGATAACCACCTGTCTATTGGGCCCAACCACATCATCGACCAGATTGACGCCCCAATCCTGCGTCGGGAGAGACGGATTCCAGACCTGCAGCATCTCAAGAATATTCTCGGGTTCTGCAGGGACGGCAGGAATCCATGCCCTTACCCTTGGCCGAGCAGGAATGTCCTTCCAGTCGACGACATCTAGTCTTGCCCCTGCGTAGACTTCACCCAGTCTTGCAACTGCTGCCTTATACAGTGCGACAGTTCTTGCATCCTCGCACGCGAATATTTTGATCTGGCCTTGGTGCCAGCCCGCGTCAGTATCTCGCGGCGGACTACCCGGAGACTCACGCATTAAGTCGAGGAGGGCCCTGCCCATTGCATTCCGGACATACAGCCACCGGTCTTTGGGGATGGACCAACGGTCGTTACCTCGGTCAATGAAACCTATAAGGATTCTGTCCTTGGTTACTTCAGCAAAGCTGAGTTTTCCCACTACGGGGTTGAACTGATGCCGCTTCGGATGGGGGTTTACCTCTCCGTCCGATCTCTGGCGTTTGAAGAGATTACCGTTCACCCTCTTAGGCACATAGGGCCTCTGGAAATTTGGTATCAGAGCTTTCGCTTCCTCCACCATCTTTCTTTCTTCCGGCGACAGCTTCTCCTGCGATGCTCCCTCATATTTTTTAAGGATCCTTGCGGCCTTTCTTTTATCCCAGTACGCAAAGCGTCGGGGAGATGCCTCGTGGGGGGGATTCAGACTCGTAGTTGCCATCGCGGTCTCTCCCTTTGCGGCGTCGTCCTTCTCTTTCGAAACTCTGAAACCAGGTCGTGAGACCATTGCCCCAGATGTGAAGAGATTGGGTTTCGTACCAGCGCTTGATGGAAGTTTAGCTTCCGCCGTTTTCTGCTTGGCTGCGTAGGCAGCCGCACTGCTGCTTGCTCCCATCAAGTCACTCTTACTTGATAGCAGTTTGGGGGATGACTGACCCGTAGTTTCCATCGCTGTCGGCCTTCCAGTTAACTTTGAGGCGGAGTTTGTCCTCCGGCGTTGTGTTTTCGCTTGCTCCAGCATAGTTCTTCTCTGCTGCGGAGTAAACGAAGTCGTTAATTGCTTTGTATTTTGTGTGTTCTTCATCTTGTTCGTACGACCCCTCGCCGGACAAGGCCAGCTTAGGGTCAAGGGTAGTGTAAGGGGAAGTGTGTCGTCCGCCGCGGCAGAGACCCATATCGCGGTAAGACCATAGTTACTCCCTGAGGCGGCCCGGTATCAGTGAGGCTCCGTTCGACTACAGCCACGATTTGCCTCCCGGCTGCAAACGTCCAATGGGGACGGTATCGCATAACACCCTGGATTGGGAGGGAAAAGTTTTGCACATTTATATAGCGAGCCGCTTGCTTCAAGACAGACGCTCGCTTACAGCCGCACCTCATGGTGTACAGACGCTGCGAAAAAGACCCCGGTGAGCCCTTAAACCAAGTATGTCAGAGTGGCCCCACCGGGGCTCACTCTCTTTCTGCCGCGAGCATAGGTAGCTCAACGTTGCCCAGAGTGCACGAACGAGGACGCAAGAGTCGGGATTGAGCGCGGTCACTCAGCAACCACACCCCATTACACTCCTAAACACTCATAACTCAGCTTAAAAATGAGTGACAGTGAAAAACAGAGTAACCCCCCAGAACCACACCAACCCCAATGCAAAGTTGTTAAAAAATTTAACATTTTGTCTGCTCCTAAGAAATTCATAACGGAAACAAATATCTTCTTGGAGTATTATGCTTGATTTACGTCAACGGCCCTAGAAGAAAAAAATCAAAGTTTAACGTGGTAATTGCCAAATTTCAACACTCACTTGCGAAGGGTTTGGGTCACTTTGTGTTCGCACACAATTCACTGTGAGATAGTAAAACAAGCATTTCAAAGCATATTTACCACTTTCTCTTAATTTTAAATGCTCTTATATCAAAGATATTTTAGTTGCTTTTCCACTTACGCATGATTTTTTTGGAATAGTGGAGTACTATCAACATATTACACAAAAGAAAATTGTTCACGCTCACCCGCGTTCACGATCAAAAAGATGTGTATATGGGGCTTTAGATACAAAACACAGGGTAAGGCCGCGCAAATAGTTTATAAATTTCCCTTGACTGATGATAACACAGGCCGACAAATTTTAGACCTAGAAATGAACCAATACTTTTCTAAAGGCGTTCAGTATGCTGAATCTGAATCTGAAGCCAGATTTGTAAATTTGGTTCTGGTTTTTGAGATATTCATGCCCAAAAGTGAAAAAACACGATATTTATTTATTTTCACCACTCAATTTCTTCATTAAATGAAATTTTCATTAAAAACTTAATATAGCCTTAGAAAGCAGTACCATTATCCTTGAAAATTATTTTTTGATATTTCAGATATCTCTTTCAGCTTTGCTATATTTTACCCATACAAAGAGATACGATTTGCATAACCAATATTTGAAGTATACTTTTAGGCATCTTACTTATATAATTACTGGTGCAAGTAGCTTCAACAAACAATATGTGATAATAATACATTAAAGCAATTAAACTAATTTAAATTAAATTAAAATATATCTTATAACTTTAAACGAGCTATTCTAGTATATTTGTATACTTGTATATTGTATGTTTGCATACTTGGATATTTGTATTTCCGGGACTATCTCGGGAACCGTTTAACCGATTTGGATGAAATTTGGCATACAGGTAGTATGCTTCATTCTAAGACTTTCCACTTGGGTGTAGCCACTTGGGGCGGTTCACAGGGTTGCCATCTATGTCAATTTTTTTAAATATTCAGAAAGATACTCCAATATGGGCATCAAATGAAAGGTATATTTGACCGTATTCCAATTATGTAAATCTCAAGCAGGGTTGCCCAAAACGACCCCCAAAATTATCCCAAAGCAACCATAAAATGATCCCCAAAATGATCCGAAAATTATCTAAAACTGACAATTAAGTGATCCCAGAATAATCCCTAAATGACCCCAAAAAGATCTTTAATTATCTATAAAGGAACCGAAAATTACCCTAAATTTATCCCAAAATGATACAAATTGAACTCAAAATGACCCCAAAATAGCCCCAAAATTATCCCAAAATTACCCGCAAATGAAATGATGCTAAAATAATGCAATTATAATGCCGAAGTATACAAATACAATGCAGTAAAATGGTAACCCTGTTTGGCAACCCTATTTGAAAATATTTTAGTTGGAATGCCGCCGAAAATACTTTCCATTGAAACCCATATTGGCATGCCTTTCTACATTATTTAAAAAAAAATTTAAATATGTGGTAGCCCTGTAAAGGCCCCAAGTGGCAGCACCAAAGTGGACATTAGAAATCGTATACTATCTTTATGCCAAATTTCATAGAAATCCGTCAAGCCGCTTTCGAGATAGTACCGGATATACTGCGATAAGGAGGCAACCCTACTTGAAAATAATTTAGTTGGCATGCCGTCGAAAATACTTTTCATTTGATACCCATATTGGCATATATTTCTCCATAATTTAATTAATTGTAAAAGCAAAGAACATGTAAGTAAGTTACTTGTAGAGTCCGGAAAAATAGGTGAAATCAAGCGCCTGAAATTATGCTACATTTTGTAAATTTGTTTAAAACAAAAATTGGATAAACTGGGGGAGATTCGTCTTTAAGGCACATTGAATTAATATTAGGAAACTCAAATTTGAAATATAAAAAATTAAAAATTTCGAAAAATGGCAGTGTATTCTATGTAGACAGTTTTAAAAAATGTAAGGTAAAAAGATTAGGAGAGCATTCTCATTTAAAACAAGTAAGGAAAGCTGTCTTCGACTGTGGCTATATACCTTTCATGAATAAGCGTCATGATTTTCACTATTCGATCCCCAGTACAGCCTGTGTGAATTTAACTTTAGCTCATACCGAAATTATCGAAGCTATCGATTATATGGGGGCGATGTGTTTTCTTGGTCCAATCTCATTGATTTTTAACATCGACATTCCACATTCTAACAGAGCAATAGTTACGAAATTTCATGACCCTACCTATATAATTACAGGAGTTATAGCCCAAATCCGTTTATCGGAACAATCGATTGTATGGGGCTATGTGAAATATTTATCCCCTCTCAATGATTTTCAAAATCGATATTTCACATATAAAAATAGCAACACTTACAAAATTTCACGTTCCTAGCTTTATAATTACAGGAGTTATAGCCCAAAATCCGTTTATCGGAACAATCGATTGTATGGGAGCTATATGAAATATTTATCCCATCTCAATGATATTCAACATCGATATTTCACATATAAAAACAGCAATACTCACAAAATTTCACGTTACTGGCTCTTTAATTACAGAAGTTATAGCACGAAATCCGTGTATTGGAACAATCGATTGTATGGGAGCTATGAGTAGTTTTGGTCCGATCTTGCTGGTTCCGACGAATGATTATTCTCATATAAAATAACGCCTCCATACCAAATTTCCTCGAGATATCTCAAAAATTGAGGGACTAGTTTTGCGTACAAACAAACGGACAGACGGACGGACGGACAGACGGACATGGCTAAATCGAATCAACTCATCGTCCTGATCATAACGGTATACTTATTAGTGGGTCTATCTCTTCTTCTTCTCATACTTACAAACATCGGACCAAAGTTATAATACCATTTCATGTTCATGAAAGGTATAAAAATTAATGTGATTTGACAGCTTGTTATAACATTGCCTTCCGCATCGCCATATAGAGTAACTCTCCAATTATTTGATCAAATATGGGGATGGTATACTAATTTGTAATTCTGTGTTTTTGCAATTCTTCCTTCCCAACTTCAAACAGATACAAAATATGACAAAAAAACTTGAAAAGAGGGCACTAAAAATAATTTAATGATGGATCACGACCGAATAAAAGTTATTTCTTAACATTTTTCAAAGTTATGGCATAAACCGTTTCACGTAATTATTTCGGTTTTTGCTCGGTTTTTGCCTATTTTTTTAAATAGATTCGCATTATGGGATCTTCTCTCTATTTTCACTTTATGTGAGGAAAAAAATTTCGGTCTTATAGCTTTCAAATAACACAGGTTTTATGTTTTCGTTACGAAGCGATTTTTATCAGTAACCTTTCTAGATCCCTACCACAAAAAACGGTGTGTAAAATTTCACTGAGTTATCTTCACTTAAACGAAAGTTATGTATACCAGAAAAACATTTTCTGACGAACCATTGGATGGAACCAGATGAGGGAGACATGGGACCTATTTTTGAATATACCCCAGTTTACTCTTGTATTTTCAGTGGCGGGATTAAAATTTAAATAGAAAGGGGTATCATATTGGTATGGTGGGTAAAGATTTTAATAGAAAAGTTCTTAATTATGTTACACAAATTTGCAAATTAAATAAACATACAGTGGTGTGTGTTGAAATAAATCCAGAATAGAAAGTGATTTTATCCTTGAAATATATTTATTTATGTGTTTAACTACCTTTTTTATTTTCAAAGAGGGATTTCGTTTCTTTGACTTTGTTATTGGAAACAAGTGTTACACAAATTTGCAATTTAAATAAACATACAGTGGTGTGTGTTGAAATAAATGCAGAATAGAAAGTGATTTTATCCTTGAAATATATTTATTTATGTGTTTAACTACTCTTTTTTATTTTCAAAGAGGGATTTCGTTTCTTTGACTTTGTTATTGGAAACAAGTAAGGAAAGCTGTCTTCGGCTGTGCCGACGGCTAAATACCTTTCATGAATAAGCATCACGATTTTCACTGTTTGTTCCCAGTACAGCCTGTGTAAATTTAACTTAAGCTCATACCGAAATTATCGGAACTATCGATTATATGGGGGCGATGTGTTATATTGGTCCAATCTCATTGATCTTTTTAACACCGACATTCCAAATTCTAAAATAGCAATAGTTACGAAATTTCACGTTCCTACCTATATAACTACAGGAGTTATCTACCAAAATCCGTTTATTGGAACAATCAATTGTATGGGGGCTATGTGAAATATTTATCCCATCTCGATGACTTTCAACATCGATATTTCAGATATAAAAATAACAACACGTCCAAAATTTCACGTTCCTACGTGTTTAATTACAGGAGTTATAGCCCAAAATCCGTTCATCGGTACAATCGATTGTATGGGAGCTATGTGAAATATTTATCCCCTCTCGATGATTTTCAATCGATATTTCCTGACGAGTATGAGTTCATCCAGAAAAAGTTAGTTGTATACTAGTATGAAATGGATATTTCCTGACTAGTATGAATTCAGCCAGAAAATTCTAGTTGTATACTAGTATGAAATGGATATTTCCTGACTAGTATGAGTTCTGCTAGAAAATTCTAGTTGTATACAAGTATGAAATTGATATTTCCCGACAAGTATGAGTTAATCCAGAAAAAGTTAGTTGTATATAGTATGAAATGGATATTTCCTGACTAGTATGAGTTCAGCAAAAAAATTCTAGTTGTATACTAGTATGAAAGGGATATTTCCTGACTAGTATGAGTTCATCCAGAAAAAGCTAGTTGTATACTCCTATGAAATGAATATTTCCTGACTAGTATGATTTCAGCCAGAAAATTCTAGTTGTATACTATCATGAAATGGATATTTCCTGACTAGTATGAGTTCTGCCAGAAAATTCTAGTTGTATACTAGTATTTTTCTAACTAGTTTGAGGTTTCGCTGCAGGGTGCTTTCTAAAGAACAAACTGGTATATTGCTGATGTAGAGGCTGACTGTGATACTGGTGCATAAACCCACCCGCGTTGCCACAAGCTCAATTTTTTTTGTATCCAAAAGTGTATCCATCCTGACAAAAATGTATCCTCATTTTTTACTATCAAAGAAACATGTACACTAGGGTGATTCAAAAAATGTCGACTCGTTCGTAGGCTCTAAAAAGCTAGGTATCGATGAGAAAATAAGCCAAGCAAAAAAAAGCGCTGTAACTTAACCCTTATTATTTTTTTCGCCCTTTTTTAGTTAAAATGTATGGGAAAGAATAGGTTTTTTTTTTAAAGTGATTTTTCTCAGGTGATTCAAAAAAGGTCGACTTGTTCTTAGGCCCTAAAAAGTTAGGTATCGATGAAAAAATAAGCCAAGCAAAAAGTTAGCGCTGTAACTTAATCCATAGGGGTGGCTATTTTTTGCCCTTTTTTATGGAAAATGTATGGGAAAAAATAGGATTTTTTTCAAAGTGATTTATCTCATAATATTTGCAATGTTTTTCAAAAAAGGAGAGATAAAAATAAAAGATTTTTGTACTGTGGCACACACATACACAATAACACACACAAAAATTTAAAAAATTATGAGAAAAAACACTTTGAAAAAAAATCTCACTTTTTCCCATACATTTCCCATACAAAAGGGCGGAAAAAATAGCCACCCCTAAGGGTTAAGTTAAAGGGCTAATTTTTTGCAAAGCTTATTTTCTTATCAATACCTAACTTTTCAGGGGTATGACCGAAAAAAAACTAATTCTTTTTATTTGAATCACCCTAATGTATAGCTTCTTGGATTTTGTTCGTTTCTTTAAAAAAACAAAACGATTGTTGGAGTTGTTAAAAATGTATCCATTTAAAACTTTTATGTATCTTTGTATCCATTGACTTAAAATGTATCCAAATGGATACAATTGTATCCAAACGGCTACCCTGAGACCGACCAGTATACCAACTGGAATGAATGTCAAATTCGTGGACTAGTATGACAAGTGGTACGATCAGAATGGGCATAATGATTAGTATGTCCTGGCGCATAGACTGAGTAGTATGCCAACTGGTATGATTCTGATGTATATATGAACTAGTATGTCAACTGGTGAGATTCTGATGCATATATGAACTAGTACGTCAACTGGTAAGATTCTGATGCATATATGAACTAGTATGTCAAATGGTATGATTCTGATGCATATATGAACTAGTATGTCAACTGATATGATTATGATGCATAAATGAACTGGTATGCCAACTGGTATGATTCTGATGCATAAATGAACTACTATGTCAACTGGTATGATTCTGACGCATATGTGAACTAGTATGACAACTGGTATGATTCTGATGCATTTTTAACTAGTATTTCAACTGGTATAATTCTGATGCTTATATGAACTAGTATTGTGGTATGATTTTGATGCATATATGAACTGGTATGTCAACTGGTATATCCCTGATGCAGAGGCTGACTACTCAGCCAATTGGTATGGTGCTGATGCAGAGGAGGACAATTGCCATCTCCTAGGACATCGCCGTATTAAAAATACCACTTGCTAATATGGAAAAATTACAGAACTCGAACTAGTTGAGGCCGTTGGGCTGACTAGTATTAGACTAGTTAAGTTGACTGTAGGGTATGTATAAACAACTAGCAGCACCCAGTCACGCTTTGCTATAATTCACTCCCTCACTAAACTCTACTATACTTTTATCAGGGATAGGTTTAAGGCATTTTCCTATTTTGTCTGCTTCGTCTTATCCACAAATAAATTAAAGAATCACGCGTTTTATGTCTTTCTACACTAAAACCATGAATTTAAAATTGCCTTTTTTATGCCTTTTTTGACTATATTGCCTTTTTCTGCCTTTTTGTAATGATTTGCCTATTTATATCTATGTGAAGTTTTACACTGTTCAAGTACATATTGAAATCAAGTCTGCTGCGTGTAAACGGCACTAGGACTGTTCCAATAAACGCTTCACAGTAAAGTTATTCGTATCTATCTGTTCAACGAATGGGGCTCCTATCTATTCATTACCACTTGTGTATCTTGTACAACACTGGAATTCATCTTATCAGCTGATTATTAATTCTTGTAGCAGTGAACACCGACATGAAAAGTTGGTTGTAGATTGCAATTTCAAATTTGTGTGTGTATGTCAAATTGGGGTGTGTAATTTACTAATATTTACAATGCCTAAAGCGATTTGTTATAATTCCGTGAAAATCAACGGCTATATAAAGGAAATCGGGTCAAATATACTTACCACTGACGGGCAAATTTTAATTTGTGTTTACTGTGGAATTAAAGTAAGCCACGGCAAGAAATACCACATTCAACAACACCTACAAACGGAAAAGCACAAAACAGCTGTATCATTGAAACTTTCTACGAAGGTGCAACCTGTTACCTCATTTTTAAATACACCGGATTCAAACGAATTCTTCCGGGATATTACTAAAATTATGGTAGCCTGCGACATACCATTATTCAAAGCTAACCATACGGAGTTCAAATCGTTTATGGCAAAATATGCACAGAAAAAGGTTCCGGATCAATCAACTATGCGAAAACATTATTTAAAGGAAGTTTACGAAAATGTTTTGGAGGAAATCCGGTCGATTATTGGAGACAGCAGTATTTTTGCATCAATAGATGAGTCTACTGACAAAGCCGGCAGACATGTGTGAAATGTTGTTGTTGGTCCTTTGCGTCAGGGTGGTCGAGGGTATCTCCTAACATCAGAAGTAATTCCAAAAGTAAATGCCTCAGATTTTGCTAAGCTTTTTGACAATTCCTTGAAGCTTTTATGGCCAGAAGAAGTACAAAGAGACAAAGTGCTGATAGGTAAGTGCCGATGGTAGTAGGGATTCAGCTATTTTACCCAAAAATAATCCATATAACATGTACAGCTCACGGAGTTCACAGGATATGTGGAAAACTTCGAAGCCAATACGCAAACGTTGACTCCTTAATTGCTAATATAAAAAAAGCATTTTCTAAAAGCCCATCAACACTTCGATTTTTTAAAGAAAAGCAACCGGATCTCCCGCTGCCTCCTCAACCTGTAACTTCTAAATATTTAAAATAAAAATGCAGAGTGTTATTAAAAACTTGTTTGCTTTCAAAGGTTTTAACGAGCTGGGGAACTTGGCTAGAGGCAGCATCTTATTATGCAAAAAACTTCAACGAGATCAAAGAAATATTGAAGGTCTGGATGACGATGCGGCTTGCATCATTTTTGCGAAGAAATTGTTTGCAAATAAGGGCATCCGAGAGGAATTAGCTTATATCCAGGCAAATTTTGGCTTCCTATTAAGCGAGGGAAATGCTTCAGAAAAGAGGTATTGTGTTATTCTTATACCTGTCTTATCAATACCTATCGATGAGAAAATAAGCCAAGCAAAAAAAAGCGCTGTAACTTAACCCTTATTATTTTTTTCGCCCTTTTTTAGTTAAAATGTATGGGAAAGAATAGGTTTTTTTTTAAAGTGATTTTTCTCAGGTGATTCAAAAAAGGTCGACTTGTTCTTAGGCCCTAAAAAGTTAGGTATCGATGAAAAAATAAGCCAAGCAAAAAGTTAGCGCTGTAACTTAATCCATAGGGGTGGCTATTTTTTCGCCCTTTTTTATGGAAAATGTATGGGAAAAAATAGGATTTTTTTCAAAGTGATTTATCTCATAATATTTGCAATGTTTTTCAAAAAAGGAGAGATAAAAATAAAAGATTTTTGTACTGTGGCACACACATACACAATAACACACACAAAAATTTAAAAAATTATGAGAAAAAACACTTTGAAAAAAAATCTCACTTTTTCCCATACATTTCCCATACAAAAGGGCGGAAAAAATAGCCACCCCTAAGGGTTAAGTTAAAGGGCTAATTTTTTGCAAAGCTTATTTTCTTATCAATACCTAACTTTTCAGGGGTATGACCGAAAAAAAACTAATTCTTTTTATTTGAATCACCCTAATGTATAGCTTCTTGGATTTTGTTCGTTTCTTTAAAAATACAAAACGATTGTTGGAGTTGTTAAAAATGTATCCATTTAAAACTTTTATGTATCTTTGTATCCATTGACTTAAAATGTATCCAAATGGATACAATTGTATCCAAACGGCTACCCTGAGACCGACCAGTATACCAACTGGAATGAATGTCAAATTCGTGGACTAGTATGACAAGTGGTACGATCAGAATGGGCATAATGATTAGTATGTCCTGGCGCATAGACTGAGTAGTATGCCAACTGGTATGATTCTGATGTATATATGAACTAGTATGTCAACTGGTGAGATTCTGATGCATATATGAACTAGTACGTCAACTGGTAAGATTCTGATGCATATATGAACTAGTATGTCAAATGGTATGATTCTGATGCATATATGAACTAGTATGTCAACTGATATGATTATGATGCATAAATGAACTGGTATGCCAACTGGTATGATTCTGATGCATAAATGAACTACTATGTCAACTGGTATGATTCTGACGCATATGTGAACTAGTATGACAACTGGTATGATTCTGATGCATTTTTAACTAGTATTTCAACTGGTATAATTCTGATGCTTATATGAACTAGTATTGTGGTATGATTTTGATGCATATATGAACTGGTATGTCAACTGGTATATCCCTGATGCAGAGGCTGACTACTCAGCCAATTGGTATGGTGCTGATGCAGAGGAGGACAATTGCCATCTCCTAGGACATCGCCGTATTAAAAATACCACTTGCTAATATGGAAAAATTACAGAACTCGAACTAGTTGAGGCCGTTGGGCTGACTAGTATTAGACTAGTTAAGTTGACTGTAGGGTATGTATAAACAACTAGCAGCACCCAGTCACGCTTTGCTATAATTCACTCCCTCACTAAACTCTACTATACTTTTATCAGGGATAGGTTTAAGGCATTTTCCTATTTTGTCTGCTTCGTCTTATCCACAAATAAATTAAAGAATCACGCGTTTTATGTCTTTCTACACTAAAACCATGAATTTAAAATTGCCTTTTTTATGCCTTTTTTGACTATATTGCCTTTTTCTGCCTTTTTGTAATGATTTGCCTATTTATATCTATGTGAAGTTTTACACTGTTCAAGTACATATTGAAATCAAGTCTGCTGCGTGTAAACGGCACTAGGACTGTTCCAATAAACGCTTCACAGTAAAGTTATTCGTATCTATCTGTTCAACGAATGGGGCTCCTATCTATTCATTACCACTTGTGTATCTTGTACAACACTGGAATTCATCTTATCAGCTGATTATTAATTCTTGTAGCAGTGAACACCGACATGAAAAGTTGGTTGTAGATTGCAATTTCAAATTTGTGTGTGTATGTCAAATTGGGGTGTGTAATTTACTAATATTTACAATGCCTAAAGCGATTTGTTATAATTCCGTGAAAATCAACGGCTATATAAAGGAAATCGGGTCAAATATACTTACCACTGACGGGCAAATTTTAATTTGTGTTTACTGTGGAATTAAAGTAAGCCACGGCAAGAAATACCACATTCAACAACACCTACAAACGGAAAAGCACAAAACAGCTGTATCATTGAAACTTTCTACGAAGGTGCAACCTGTTACCTCATTTTTAAATACACCGGATTCAAACGAATTCTTCCGGGATATTACTAAAATTATGGTAGCCTGCGACATACCATTATTCAAAGCTAACCATACGGAGTTCAAATCGTTTATGGCAAAATATGCACAGAAAAAGGTTCCGGATCAATCAACTATGCGAAAACATTATTTAAAGGAAGTTTACGAAAATGTTTTGGAGGAAATCCGGTCGATTATTGGAGACAGCAGTATTTTTGCATCAATAGATGAGTCTACTGACAAAGCCGGCAGACATGTGTGAAATGTTGTTGTTGGTCCTTTGCGTCAGGGTGGTCGAGGGTATCTCCTAACATCAGAAGTAATTCCAAAAGTAAATGCCTCAGATTTTGCTAAGCTTTTTGACAATTCCTTGAAGCTTTTATGGCCAGAAGAAGTACAAAGAGACAAAGTGCTGATAGGTAAGTGCCGATGGTAGTAGGGATTCAGCTATTTTACCCAAAAATAATCCATATAACATGTACAGCTCACGGAGTTCACAGGATATGTGGAAAACTTCGAAGCCAATACGCAAACGTTGACTCCTTAATTGCTAATATAAAAAAAGCATTTTCTAAAAGCCCATCAACACTTCGATTTTTTAAAGAAAAGCAACCGGATCTCCCGCTGCCTCCTCAACCTGTAACTTCTAAATATTTAAAATAAAAATGCAGAGTGTTATTAAAAACTTGTTTGCTTTCAAAGGTTTTAACGAGCTGGGGAACTTGGCTAGAGGCAGCATCTTATTATGCAAAAAACTTCAACGAGATCAAAGAAATATTGAAGGTCTGGATGACGATGCGGCTTGCATCATTTTTGCGAAGAAATTGTTTGCAAATAAGGGCATCCGAGAGGAATTAGCTTATATCCAGGCAAATTTTGGCTTCCTATTAAGCGAGGGAAATGCTTCAGAAAAGAGGTATTGTGTTATTCTTATACCTGTGTTTACTCGTATTCTAATTTATTGGTTTATGCTTACACAGGTGAACCTATTAACAATCCATTGGCAGTTCTGAGCAACATAGAAAACAATTTAAAACAGGCCAAGGGACCAGTAGCTAAAATTATATTGGAAAAATGGTATAAAGTATTTCAATCAAATCAAGGTCTGCAAGTTATCAAAAAAGTTGCCGCCGTTGTGAATGCAATCCCTCATCAAAAAATTTCCAGTAGGTGGAGCACGGATCGAGATATTTGAAAAATTAGATTTCAATCAGAAATCTTGCGATCGACTTTTAACTAACTTACTGGCAACCTAGGGAGTTGAAATTTAGCACGTAGTTGCGGGCACGGGACAATACAATTTCAAAAAATTAAAATTCCGAAAGGTGGCGCGCTGGTCGAAATAATTGAAAATCTCTGAAACTCACGGGAAATATTGCGAACGATTTTTGAGTAACTTCCCGGTAAGCTATAGTCTTGAAACTTGACACATTTATCAGAACCCGGTGACAATGCAATCCCTCATCAAAAAATTTCCTGTAGGTGGCGCACTGATCGAGGGAGTTGAAATTTAGCACGTAATTGCGGGCACGGTGACAATACAATTGGAAAAAATTAAAATTCCGAAAGGTGGCGCGGCGGATCGAGATATTTGGAAAATTAAATTTCAATCAGAAATCTTGCGATCGACTTTTAACTAACTTACTGGCAACCTAGTGAGTTGAAATTTACCACGTAGTTGCGGGCACGGTGACAATACAATTTGAAAAAATTAAAATTCCGAAATAATCGAAAATCTCTGAAACACACGGGAAATCTTGCGATCGATTTTTGAGTAACTTCCCGGTAAGCTATAGACTTGAAACTTAACACATTTATCAGAACCCGGTGACAATGCAATCCCTCATCAAAAAATTTCCAGTAGGTTGCGCACGGATCGAGATATTTGGAAAATTAAGTTTCAATCAGAAATCTTGCGATCGACTTTAAACTAACTTACTGGCAACCTAGGGAGTTGAAATTTAGCACGTAGTTGCGGGCACGGTGACAATACAATTTGTAGAATTAAAATTCCTAAATAATTGAAAATCTCTGAAACACACGGGAAATCTTACGAACGATTTTTGAGTAACTTCCCAGTAAGCTATAGTCTCATCTTGAAACTTGACACAATTATCAGAACCCGGTGGCAATGCAATCCCTCATCAAAAAATTTCCTGTAGGTGGCGCACTGATCGAGAT
Source organism: Campiglossa producta (assembly GCA_964058755.1). NCBI lineage: Eukaryota > Metazoa > Arthropoda > Insecta > Diptera > Tephritidae > Campiglossa > Campiglossa producta. The sequence goes on along the minus strand of CAXKVI010000029.1, from coordinate 12,914 downwards.
ATTTGGAAAATTCGATTTCAATTAGAAATCTTGCGATCGAATTTTAACTAACTTACTGGCACCTAGGGAGTTGAAATTTAGCACGTAGTTGCTGGCACGGTGACAATACAATTTGAAAAAAAAAAAATTAAAATTCCGAAAGGTGGCGCGCTGGTCGAAATAATTGAAAATCTCTGAAACACACGGGAAATCTTGCGATCGATTTTTGAGTAACTTCCCGGTAAGCTATAGACTTGAAACTTGACACTTTTATCAGAACCCGGTGACAATGCAATCCCTCATCAAAAAATTTCCTGTAGGTGGCGCACTGATCGAGATATTTGGAAAATTCGATTTCAATCAGAAATCTTGCGATCGAATTTTAACAAACTTGCTGGCAACCTAGTGAGTTCAAATTTAGCACGTAGTTGCGGGCACGGTGAAAATACAATTTGAAAAAATTTAAATTCCGAAAGGCGACGCTCTGGTCTATATATGTAATTGAAAATCTCTGAAACACACGGGAAATCTTGCGATCGATTTTTGAGTTACTTCCAGGTAAGCTATAGGCTTGAAACTTGACACATAATTAAGAACCCTTACCATGTTTGCTTTAATAATAAATAAAAAGATGATAAAAAAATGTTTAAAGACAACCTTTATATGAATGCTGTCAAAAAGGATTTGTTGTTAAACAAAGACATGGTTTCGGTCTCTTTAGTTTTGAAATTTTAGTCACATCAATTGTAATAAATTTTTGAGATTTGAAATTATAAAGGTGGAGTGCACGTTTTCAAAATAAGGCATTCAATTTCTTCGAACCTTCTTGATTGTAGGCAATACTAAAAAATAGATAATAAAAAGATGATAAAAATTTTTTTTAAAGAAAACCTTTATATGAATGCTGTCAAAAAGCAGCAGCAAATTTCTCGTTAAACAAAGCATGGTGTCGGTGTCTTTGGTTTTGAAATTTTAGTCATACAAATTGTAATAAATTTTTGAAATGTGAAAATATAAAGGTGGAGTGCAAGGCAAACAATTTCTTATATTACGTTCACGTTCAGCCACAAACTCGAGTTTATTGACAACAACAATATGAATTAACTCAAAAAATGTCCCATAAACTTGACTTTATGGCCCAGCGCACATAGGTAGATTTTACTTATTTAGGCGGCCATAATTGGATTTTTGAAAGTTGTCACAACTTCAAAAAAAATCACTCCCACAGCTTAAGAACAGACCAAGGAACAACAACCTTACTTCAATCCCATACTTTGTGTTAGCTGTCAGTTGGTCCAAACTTAGCTATTTCTAAAACGCAAAATAAAAATATTTTTTCACCGCTGAATAGATTCGAGGGGTGTCTTTGTTTGTCGTTAGGACAATTTTTGATCTCTTTGATAAGACACCGCGCTCGAATTTATATTTTGTAGTGGGAAGAAAGAAAAGATCGAAAAGCGAGAAATTCTCGTTTAGAAAAATGGCCCTTTATTGTATATCAAAAGAGTCAACAAAGTTAATTTAATTACCTTATTTATGACGTAGAAGAAGTCCTGGGGCTGATGTGTGTCCGTTGGCAGTTGGCAGAAGAAGAGGCGGTTGTCAAGTCGTTGACAACCGTTGAACCGAAAACCATACTCCGGTTTTAAGGGGAGGTGGACCCACACATGCGCACCCACTTGCATGTATGTGTGTGCTGACAAAACACGAATAGTCATGCATGCACATGCCGGTGGGTGGCTTGGTGTGGGTGATTGGAAAATAAACATTGGGGTGGCACATTTTTTAATATTTTAGGCATCGCGCCTAAACATGCCGGCCCCCTTGCGACACGCAACACTCTGACCAGCCCCGGGATTTCCATCACGCCCTCTCTTAGGCTAGGTTCTTAAGACTAGTGGTGTGCTGGATAGCACTGTGCCCGCTTTCCTCCTTCGAGCCACCTGCTGGAGTTGAGGTCTGTCACCACTGGTGGTTTGGCCGTGTGGTACCTAGCTATTGAAAGAGAGGGAAGAGACTTGAAAAAAATAAATTGGTATATTTCTTGCCATGGAGCCATAAAATGAGAAAAAAAAGAAAAAAAATTTTTTTTTTTGTTTATTAAAAAATTAAACTTACAACTAAATTTACCCCTAACTTACATACTAGTAGAGCCCGACAGCACAAAACCAAAAATGGTGCTGTGGGCAATAAACGAGCCGAACGACGGTGGCAGTGTGTTCGGTAGGATGAGGTTCGCATACACATCGCCGCCGAGTACGAGTTGGATTGGTGCGGCTATGTAAAATTGCGGATCAGCCAGCTGGATATGTTCATATGGAGCCGCCACTCGAGCGTCAATGGTTATGGCTGGGCTGATCCGTTGTAGATGGTCAACACATACGGCATGCGTCGTCACCGTAGTATGGTTACCGTGCTTCCCTCGAACGCGGAGAAAGCAACCGTGCTCCCCGCCAGAGTGGGTGGTGGGCAGCCCTAACACTTCCGCCAGGCCCCGGTCGATCACTGTGCGGGGGAACATGCATCGATAAGCGCACGGATGTACGAAAACCCACCCCCGGCTTCCAGTTTCACGAGCGCGGTAGGCGAAAGCGTTATCATGGGGCGCAGCGCCGGGCCCACCCCGGCGAGAGCACGGTTCAGTCCGTCTCGGAACCCTGTAGTGGCTGGCAGCTGGCGCGGCTGAGTGGCCAGTCTGCGATCCCGGTGGCTCGTAGAGCTGTTGGTGCGTAGCTGGTGCGGCTGAGTGGCCAATCTACGCTCGTTGACGTACTCGTCTCGGCGACTTCCGTGGTGGTTGTGTCGTAGCTGGCGCGGCTGAGTGGCCAGTCTACGCTCGTCTCGACAACCTTCCTGATTGTGTCGTAGCTGGCGCGGCTGAGTGGCCAGTCTACGAGGTTCTGCTTCGTTGGCACTGCGATTGCGAAGCTGGCGCGGCTGGGGGGCCAGTCTTCGCTTGCGGCTGTTACGGTGTGCGCGGCGGGACGGAGGGCTGTTGTCGCGTTGGTGTAGCTGTCGGCGCTCGTGCGCTAGAAGGGGTCGGAACCGCCGTAGGTCCGACACCCCTTGAACCGGTTCGATTATTTCGCCGTCCTCCTGGGTCAGCCCCGTCTCAGAGGCCTGGATAGACAGAACCTCTTCTCGGCTGTCTTCTTCTTTGTGCTGGGTTGCTTGTTCGGCTGGCCACGCTTCTTCCCTCTCGGCTTCTTCAACTTGTTGGGCCCAACTCTTATAGGCCACCGGCTGGTCATCAGTCTGGAGGTGGAGAGTGGTGTGGTGTTTGTCACCACATCGTCGGCACCTGGCGTGGCTGGTGCATTCCCTAGCCCGATGCACCATTGAAAGGCAGTTGTCGCAATATCCCGCCCGGATAACCTCCTTCAGACGTTGCAAGGGTGCCATTCCGTGATAAACATCACACGCCCGAAGGGGGTGGTTTTCACCACACAGAGGACACGGTTTCGGTTACCGGGCGGCCATACGAGCGGCGCGTTGGCGTAGGGAAGCATGGCGAGTCATGCTGCCGAAGACCGAAAAAAAAGAAAAGAGAAAAAAAATGGCTTGAATAATGTATACGGTTGCCCATATACATACGTAGGAGGAAAGTGGCGAGTAGCCGAAGTGACAAAAGGGGAACTTGAAATGACGTATCTTCAAGTATTTCCAGGCGGAACCTGCTATTTCCTAATATTTGGGCCTAAGTGTAACGTTATCTGACCGTTTTTCCCTCCCTGGTGGCCATGAAGTTGCGGCGACATGTTGCCGTCCAACTGTTTGCCGCTTTACGTGAATAACACCTGTTGCACCCTGTGTGTTTCTTTTCCTTTTTTTCTATTATTGCTGTTGTCCGCTAGATGGCGCAAGTGACATTAGTTTTCCGTACGAGCAACTCTTTTCTTGCTAGTGTTGCGCGGAAGCAACATTTTCGGTACCCGATTTGATACCGATCCCGGTAGAGAGTGGTTGAGTGGCGGTTTAACTTTTGTTGTTTTGTGGGCAAAACAGTCCTGCCCCCCAGAAAAACAAAAAGAATATTAAATAATTTAAATAAAGAAAACGCAAAATTTTTTTTTTTTTTTTTTTTTTTTTTAATATTATTCATTTATTTTTATGAGGGGAATTTAAAACAACTCTATTTTATTTCCTCCATATTGTTTATTCCTCGGTGATTTTGGCCGACCGAGTGAGAAAAGTTATTTTCTATCTTGTATTTATTTTTCGGTATGCGGTCCCGAGTTTTGGTACATCGGGTTTTCGGTACCCGATAGTTATGCCAGTATTACATCACTAATGCAATATCCGAAAATTATGCATCACTAATTGGCATGATTTTTACAACCCTGCCTAATTTGTCAGTGAATGAAATGGAATTGTCGGGAACACAAAAAACCAATTCCATTGTTCGATTTTTCTTTACGGGTGTAGAGAAAAATTGAACATTTCATTCACTTCCGGCAACGCATGGCAGCAGCACAATCAATTTTGGGAAGAGCAATTTTTTCGTCGTGTATATATATTTCTTTTGATGCAGAATTTTTTTCGTATTTGGATTAATTGCACCGCTTTATCAGCGGATTAAAACATTTACGCAATGGATCTTACAAACTAACTGACGTGATCCAAGTTTATGAGCATGTGCTGAAAATAAGCGATCGCTGTAAGATAAAATACTTCGCTGGGTCTGGGTGAGTTGACTGGAAGAAAGTGCTAACTTTTTTTTTTTTTGGTTACCCATAAATTTTTAAATTGTCTTGCTTTGGACAACAGCAATTATTAGCTGGATTGCAACCCAAGAAAAGTTCCATGGAGTTGGACGTAGTTGCCGACGTGGTGTTTGTAATTGAGGCTACGGCTGTGAATGGTGCTTACATGAATGAGCTCAAGAGCAATTATATTGTGCCAACAATTGAACATTTCACAAAAAGCTGGCAAGTGGATGATGGTGAATATCTAATCTCTGAGCGACATGCTACACAATATGGTATAGTCATTTACCGGACAGCCGCCAATGTGTATTTCTAACCTATATTCTTTTTAGGATTGGAGACTCTAAGCGCATTTAAAAATCAGTCTATGTCCGCCTGTAATCAAAAAGGCTGGATGTGGGTCGCTGGAATACAAGGTTGCGCTACAACATTGGAAAAAGGAATGCAGCTGGCAATGGAATCTCTGACGGACTTAGCTGCCCAGCATAACTATGAAATAACTGATTATTGCTATATTAGCTCCATGGCAGATTACCCTCTAATAAACCGTATCTATGGACAAACCATTAATTTTCAAAATCCACCAACTCGGGTCTGTGTTGAATGTCCACTTCCAGAAAATTGTCATGTGATATTGGAAGCGATAGCATTTCGAACGCCAATACGCCGCCGTCTAACGCTTTCTACAAACGAATTAGATGGTCCTAACGATGATCATAGCATCGATATTCCTTCTAAGCAACGTCAAACGATGCACGTGCAAGGTATTTCCCATTGGGCGCCAGCAAATATTGGAACTTATAGTCAGTCGACAAGGATTGATGAAATTACCTACATTTCTGATCAAATTGCACTTGTTCCAGGTAGTATGACAATAATTGAAGGAGGCATACGTCCTCAATGCAAACTGGCTTTGATCGATTCGATTACGAGGAAACTGGTTGCTCTGTGAGCGATTAAACAATATCAATACGACGAAGATGGAACTACGAAAATAATTGTGCTGCCATTGTCTGCTATGTGTCAAAAGGCTTGGTTGGATATTTTATACCCACTCACCAAGGTGGACTTTGTTATGGATAGCCCTCAAAAAACCTCTACAGCTAACATGGAAAATGTAGTAAGTGCAAAACCTAATAAACAAATCATATTTTTTAATGAAGGCTCTTGTGTACTCAAACATTAATACTAAAGCCAAGTACTATCATCAAAGCTGTGTAATTTCCCCAGAAACGTGCAATTGTCTTGTCATGAGATGTTGCTAGCCATGATAATGTTGACCACACTAGACTATTGGGTGTTTATTGAGATACGTGCAAAACGTATTTTTAGTAGCTAAGGCAAATGGTTATTCGTAGCCATCGTGCAATTGGCCAAAGCGGCTGGGCGTTTCTATTTGGTATTTCACAGTTTGAGTATTTTGGTTGGGGGAATATACTCTTAACTCAGATCAAAGATTTTATATAAGGTTAAGGCATACGTATGTTTGCTGGTGTTTTTTGCACGTTTTTAGGGACAGTCTAATAAAATTACAACACTTTGATTGCAAATATCTCTTCATAGAAGCAAATTATTAGAAAAGCGCTTTCGGATTCGTGATCCTGAGGCCAAAACGCGTCTTTTGAGGTATCTCCCATACTTTTGCTAATTTATTAGGAGTTGTCCCCTAAAGGAAACTAATACCTTTTGGGCTGCTAAATGTTTGTCAAACTGCGATGGTTTGTGAACAAATTTATTCAAAATCAGAAAAAAGTAGAAAAAAATTTAAACAGCTGTTCATTTGCTGTCACCTTCCTTATTTCATAGGTTTGTTTACTGACCAAAAAAAAGTGCAAAGCAGAGCAGGACAGCTGTCATAATAGAAATAGAGCAATTTAGAGCAACTCGGAGCAGAAATGCCATGAAACACTTGAATCTCGATAGTTTCTTTATAATTGGTTTTTTTTGTTTTAATCTTCAAAATTAATTCAAATTCACGTTTACAAAAACATTGATTTTCTTGCAAGCTAATTTTTTTGAAGTTTTAAAAATTTATTTTTTCCTGACTGACAATTGCTTCTCTGCTCTAACTTACTCCATAAAAAAGCTAGAGCAGAAATTTGTGATCTGGATTACTCTAGTTTTGTTTTGAGCGTACTCATGAAACAAAGGATAGAGCAACCTAGAGCAAGAAAATTGTTCGTTAAACACAATTTTGTGAAATATCTCAATCTGGCGTAAGCTAGAGCAGCCCAATAAACAAACCTCATGATGAGCCAAAGCGAAAATTTTTTGATAACGTTACTTTCAAAAAGAAAATTTTTGCTTATTTTTCTTGTGCAGCCTTGGTCTATAATCCCGTTTACATTGCTTGATTTTTATTCATTCAATTACACGTTGATTTTGAAAGTTGCTTGCAAAATTGCATGCAACAAAGTTGGTCGCCAACCGACTTTTGATCAACTCAACATTCAACTTGACATTGTGGTTTAAAAAATTTATCAGTGTAAACGGGTAGTCGATCCCTATTTGAATCAACGGCAGATGCGAGGAAAATTGATTCCAAGATTGACCAATATATACAGATCAATGGTCGAATCAGTTTCGACCTTATACGCCCACGTTACCTCTTGGTAACACCTTTGGGGCCTGGGTGTTTATGTGAGGGGGTATCTGCGTTGTCGCAGATCTATTTTAAGATTCGGTGGCAGATTGGTTCGCCTGTCTGCGTTAGGATTTCTCTGGCCTCGTTATAGAGCGCATTTCTTCTTCTGTGGGAGATAGGGTTCGCCCATCTGCGTTAGGTTTTCTAGTGTCCTGTTGGGGTTAACGAGTGAGTGGGGAATTTTGGGAGATGGGTTTGGAAAGGTGGGGATTAAACGAAGTGGAGGGCGAGTAGATGGTTAGGAGGAGGCATCGGGCCTCGCACCATCCATTCCATCTGTCGGGAGCAGGATCAGTTTGACCAACGGTCTTCTGGTCTGTCCCTTCTCGGTCGTTAGGTCTACGACACGTACTCGGTTATCTTCGCCGGGGTGTACGTTGGTAACTCGACCGAGCCTCCATTCGTTTGGAGATAGGTTGTCTTCCTTGATGACAACGAGATCCCCTACCTTAATGTTCTGCTTTGACTGCTTCCACTTCACTCGTTTTTGAAGTTCGGACAAATATTCCACCTTCCATCGCTTGCAGAAGGTATGATGAAGGGCCTTGAGTTTCTGCCATCTGTTAACCATGGATGCAGAGCTTTCTCTGACGTTGAGTTCAGGTGGGGCCATAAGATGACTTTCAGTGAGGAAGTGCCCCGGGGTCAGGGGTTCTAAGTCGGAAGGGTCGTTGGACGCGGGACTTAATGGTCGCGAATTGAGACAGGCTTCGATCCTACAGAGTAACGTATGGAACTCTTCATGCGTGAACTTGTGAGGTGAGGCTATTTTTTGAAATGGCTTTTGAAGCTCTTAACTCCTGCCTCCCAGAGTCCCCCCATGTGTGGAGCCCCTGCTGGAATGAAATGCCATGTCATTAATTGATGGCTGTATTTGGAAATGGTTTGATCTCGGGCGTCCGAGATAAATGCCTTAAATTCGGATCGTAAAGATCGTGAGGCTCCGACAAAGTTAGTGCCATTGTCGGAGTACATGTTTTTAGGACATCCTCTTCTGGCTATAAAACGCGAAAGGGCTGCTAGAAAGGATGGGGTACTCAGATCACTGGTCGCTTCCAGGTGGATCGCTTTGGTGGTAAAACAGACGAAAAGGCAAACGTAGCCTTTTGATAGTCGACACCCTCTGCCTCGGAAACTTTTAATATCGAATGGGCCTGCAAAGTCGACCCCGGTATTTGTAAAAGCGCGTGAAAACGTGGTCCGCTCGCGGGGTAGGGTACCCATAAGTTGGGTTTGCGCCCGTTTCTTGTAAATGGTGCAAATCTTACAATTGTGGATGATGGCCCTAATCATGTTCTTGACATTCGGAATCCAGTATTGGGTGCGGATGAGACGGAGCATTAGTTGATTTTCCCCATGGAGGGAGATTTTGTGTATCATTTGCACAACTAGCCGCGTTAACCTACAGTTATAAGGGAGTATGATTGGATGACGTTCGTTGTAAGCGAGGTCTTCCGATGCCCCTAGACGACCCCCGGCCCTGATAATATCGTCTTTATCGAGGAACGGGTTAAGTGGCAATATCTCGCTTTTCCTGTCGATGACTGTTCCCTTCTTCAAATTTACGTACTCCTCAAAATAATTTTGCTTCTGATATAGTTTAATCAAGATCTGAGTCGTTGTCTTTATCTCATCGGATGAGATTAGGCACGACTTTTCTTGAAAGGAAGCTTTTGTTGTGGGATGTGTTCTTCGAAAGAATCTCATAACATATGATAGCACCCTCAAAGCCCTAGGTAAATCCGAAAACCGATCTAGAGTCTCGATTTCTTTTCGTTTTGGCAAGGAGAAGGTTGACGGAGATCTGGTCATCCCTTTTTACGCGCATGTAGACGGCTGCAGCGTATGCTTTTTCCGACGCGTCACAGAATCCATGGATTTCGACCTCGTCTTCTGGCGAAAAATGTACCCATCGGGGTATCCGGATTTTGTCGATTTCGTTGTAGTCCCTTTTAAAGTTCCCCCATCGTTCCAAAGTGTTGGACGAGACTGGCTCATCCCAACCAGTACCCTCCAACCAGATATTCTGCATGAGTATCTTGGCCACAATGACCATTGGTGCAAGCCATCCTAATGGGTCGAAGAGCTTGGCGATGGCGGATAATATTGCTCGTTTCGTGAGCTGGTCACATTCGTCCAGTGACCCTGCCTTAAAATAAAAGAGGTCAGAATGAGCATTCCATCTAATGCCCAAAGCCTTCACGGTGCTGGTGTCTTCGAACGCCAGGAAGTCCTCGGTCAGCCGATCCGCCCTTGGGATGTCGTTGAGAATCTCCTCCGAGTTCGATGTCCATTTCCGAAGTGGGAATCCAGCGGAGTGTAAGACCTGTCGAATTTCATCTCTCGCATGAATGGCCGATGCGAGTGTATGCCCCCCCGCTAATACATCATCCACGTACATGTTTTCCCTTAGTATATTCGATGCTATTGGGAATAATGTCTCGACGTCGTCTGCTAGTTGCATAAGGGTTCGTATTGCAAGATAAGGCGCGCAATTCACCCCAAACGTGACTGTCTTTAACTCATAAAGACTTATGGGTTCTTGTGGAGATGTGCGGTAGAAAATTCTTTGAAATTTGGAATGATTTTCGTTCATCCAAATTTGTCTATACATTTTCTCTATGTCACTATTAAAGACATACTGATATAATCTCCAACGCAATATAAGGACTGGGAGATCTGCTTGAAGCACTGGTCCTGGCAGGAGAATGTCGTTAAGACTTGTGCCGTTTGCCGTTGGGCTTGAGGCGTTAAAAACGACCCGCACCTTTGTGGTGGTAGACTCCGCCTTTACTACGGCGTGATGGGGCAAAAAATAGTTATCAGACGATTCAGCTGATATCATGGCAGTAATTTTTTGCATATGCCCTAATGTCTCGTATTCAGACAGGACCCTGGTATACTCTTGCCGGTGGGTGGCTTGGTGTGGGTGATTGGAAAATAAACATTGGGGTGGCTCATTTTTAATATTTTAGGCATCGCGCCTAAACAACCGCTGTAAAACCGTCTGTTTTAACGTTAATATTTAGTGTTTTGAATTGCTGAAGTGAAAGGTTGTAATGGTTTCTAATATTTCAGGTAAATATTAATATTTTTTAATGGTTCCTGAGTTTTTTAATAGTTTCCAGATGTTATACTTTTCGGTAGTTGAACATACCCTCTTTTTCACATAAAAAATGTAATTTTTTTAAATTCAAAAGCAATTTTGTTATGGATCAGGGTTCGTCCGGATCATATTTTTTTGTTTATTGAGTACGTTACACATTCAGCTTTTCTATAAAAAAAAACAAGAGCCGCAGAATTCCGCTTATTTCTTAAAGACAGCAGTTCAAAGTATTTTGTTAAAAAAATTTAAAAAACCATTTTTTTTAATTTTATGTTTTTTTTTTAGTTATGGAGATGCCTAGTTCGTCGGGGGTGAAAATAGTGACCCGTAAATGTATGTTTGAGCAAATGCAACTACAAAATTTGCTAAATATAGATGAGAAATTGGAGTTTTTAGAAAACGGCTTGCTATTGTCTGATGATGAAATGATTATACATGCCGCACAAGTCATATTGCAAACGAAGGGAAAAAGAAATGCCTCAAAAGTGCTCAAAGATATACGAAATACACCAACAAAGGCTAGTAAATATAGAAAAGCCTATTCCAAGACCACTGAAACAATCCGCGCAAATGTATGTGGAATTATACGGATGGCATCCCATGACTCCAACAATGCATAAATTACTATTACATGGGGCGACCATCATAGATAATGCACTGTTGCCAATCGGCCAATTGTCGGAGGAGGCTGCAGAAGCACGAAATAAACATTTTCGGTCATACAGACAGAATTTTTCAAGAAAATTTTCAAGGGAAGAATGCAACCGTGATATTTATCAAAGATTGCTTCTTACTTCAGATTCACTCGTAAGTAGTGAAAGATCGTTAAAGAAAACTTCACACAAAATTTTTTCCTGTGAAGTTATAGAACTATTAGAACCTGCCGAGCCCCACAGACAATCAAGTATTGAGCACGAAGAAGTCGAGATAGAAACATCTTTTAATAAGACAATTTAATGCATTTTTATTTATTTATGATTTATGAGAATAAAATGTGTCTTTTTTATAAAATATATGTTTTTCTTATTTATTTTTTAAAATAAATAGATAGTTTTTTAAAATACAGTCTTTCGAAGCCATTAATGTCCAAAAATAGTTTTGGCCGCCTAAATATTTCAAATCGACCACTGTGCAGCGTGAACGTAGTCTTATAGCCGAAATGGAAGTTCGGAAATCGACTATCGTTTTTAACTAATTTTCTGGCAACCTAGGGACTTAAAATTTAACTGGTTGTTGCGGGCACAACAATTTCGTTGAGGACTATCGTCGATTGCGTGCGCAACTCATTAATTAGTTTGCGAACGTGCACTCCACCTTTATATTTTCAAATTTCAAAAATTTATTACAATTGGTATGCTGCTGCTTTTTGACAGCATTCATATAAAGGTTTTCCTTAAACATTTTTTTATCATCTTTTTATTATCTATTTTTTAGTATTGCCTACAATCAAGAAGGTTCGAAGAAATTGAATACCTTATTTTATTTTATCGACCAGAGCGCCACCCTTCGGAACCTAGGGACTTAAAATTTAACTGGTTGTTGCGGGCACAACAATTTCGTTGAGGACTATCGTCGATTGCGTGCGCAACTCATTAATTAGTTTGCAAACATGCACTCCACCTTTATATTTTCAAATTTCAAAAATTTATTCCAATTGGTATGACTAAAATTTCAAAACCAAAGACACCGACACCATGTCTTTGTTTAACGAGAAATTTGCTGCTGCTTTTTGGCAGCATTCATATAAAGGTTTTCTTTAAAATTTTGTTTATCATCTTTTTATTATCTATTTTTTAGTATTGCCTACAATCAAGAAGGTTCGAAGAAATTGAATTAATATATTAAGTTTCAAGCCTATAGCTTAAGTCCCGTTTACATTGCTCAATTTTTCGTTCAATTTCATGTTGATTCTGAAAATTGACCCGTGTCAACGGGTCTTGCAAAATTGCATGCAACAAAGTTGGTAACCAGCCGACTTTTGTTCAACTCATCATTCAACTTTTGTACAACCTTGTATTTGTTTACGAATGTCAGATTTTGAGGTCAAATTTTGGAAATAAAATTTTAATATATTTTTCTCAAAATTTTTCATTAATAAAATTGTAGCAATTATAATTGGCATGAATTCGCCTAGACCTTTTTTCTTTATCATTACCAATACCCAGAGCAAAACCTGTGCGTTCCATCCCATCCAACTAGAAGAGTCCACAAGGCGCTCCGTTCGGACTCGCTGCGCGGTGCGCTTATAAGGTATACCTACCTATTTAGGACTCTTTAAAGGTGCGTTTATCAGATAACGAGAAAAGTGTTCCTTCAAGAAACACTTCCTGTTGACTCCTCTTTTCAAATCCGTAGACGCTTCAATTAGGATTCCTTCAATATAGTTTGGACGGAGTCCCTTTTCGCTCCTTTCGAACGCTCCGTACGTTGGTGGATTTTATTCGTAAAGCATTTCCTAGCTAGGATGTCCGATAAGATC